>CM053026.1:288391317-289036317 GCA_028564925.1 Lithobates sylvaticus
CATCCCACCACCAGGCTCAAAGAGAAGGGCCTGGCCTGGGGGTCAGGGGGGCTCTTCATGGTTTCCTGTATGGGGGCCCCAAAGGTTCTAGTTACGCCATTGGCTCAATGCTGTGAATCAAATCATGTGAGGAGGTAGTGGGGAGCAGGGCCAGGGGAGCTGTCTGTGTCTACAGAGGCAGACAGTGCAGTTCGAGATCAAGCCTGCAGGTATACCACCACAGAAGGCACACCAAGAAGAGGAGGCGCAGGGGACCCCAGAAGAGGAGGGTCAGGACTGCTCTGTGTAATATGATTGTAAGTATATTATGTTTGTTGTTTTAAAAAAAATGACACTTTAATTTATGTCAGTTTAACATATTAACAGAAAGTAACAATTCATAATGCATTAGTCCTATCTCACTGATGACTAATGATGGTGGATAGACAAGCAAGGTGGATAGAGTAATCTTCCCTGTTGAGCCATTCCATACTGACAAAGTCGACCATTAGCTTTACTATGTGTATTGAGTGTCGAGCAGAAACTGCCATAGATTAATTGAAATTCGGCCGGACCCTACTGAACCCACTGAATTTCGATCCATCTATGGCGAGCTGTAGAATTAAGCTTTGAAAAGTGCAGTGCTGTCAGTTGTTGTCTGTTAATAAATACTGTAGTGACATTACTGACTTCCATTTTTTTCAGTGAACAATGACAGTCAAGTATAGTTACATACCCAGCTATGTGCATTCCCTGTTAGTACTCGTGTTCATTTGCTAGCAGTCATTTCAAGGTTTGACATGTACCTGCTTTATCATATCAAGTCACAAAGTGCATGTATATTTGCTTTTGAATGCTGCATTTTGCTTACTTAAAGAAACGCATTGTGTATGTCTTTTCTGATATTACCCTTAATGTATAATTGACAACTAAAACTTTGTTGTGTAATACATAGGAATGCACTACTTGAAAGTGATGGAAATGTTAAAGTGAGTACTATTATAAGGAGAAAAAGAACATCAAAGCTCGTCTCAATTTCTCCACAACACATCTTGGTAATGTTCAGAAAAAGAACATTATACCAACAGTAAAATATGGTGGTGGTAGTGTGATGGTCTGGGGCTGTTTTGCTGCTTCAGGACCTGGAAGACTTGCCGTGATAAAAGGAACTATGAATTCTGCTGTCTACCAAGAGATCCTGAAGGAGAATGTCACACCAGCAGGACAATGATCCTACACACCAGCAAGTCCACCACCGGCTGAAGAAAAACAAAATGAAGACTTTGAGTGGCCTAGCCAAAGTCCTGACCTGAATCCTATTGAGATTTAAGCCTCATTTTCGCAAACGCTTGGTTGCAGTTGTTTCAGTTATTAGGTTTTCACTTTTCATGATGGTTTGGATTTTTTTCACCAACACCTTCACTGTTGTTGTCCTTCATTGTTTTGGTTTGATTCTTGTCGCTGTATTTTCTTTTGAATGCTCATTTTCCTGCATGTCTTTTTGATATTACCCTTAATGTATAATTGACAACTAAAACCTCACTACTATTATAAGGGTATTCACACACTGTTTTATGAAAGAATATGACAAGGATAATCTACAGGTAATGTTCTGATTTAAGTTTTTCTTCTTTCATCCAACTGTTGTTCATTATATTCTTGTCGCTTTTCCTCTCCTGCATGTCTTCTATACCCTCCTACTTCAGTACACAGGCTCTGAAGTTTGCATACCCAGAAAGTGATGCCAGTGGGCCAACCCAATCTACAGCATGCAGCAAACAGATTGCAGAAACACTGACAGTGATGCCCAGCAGAGCCACCCAATTACAGCATGCAGCAAACAGATTGCAAAAAACAGAAAAAGAGCCAGCCATAATCATTACACATAAAAAACATGCCCAGCCAGAGCTCACACAGATATAGCATGCACAGAAATTTCAAACACAGAACACATGCAGACCACAGTGATGCCTAGAAAAGCATGTTTACATTTCTTGTAATAGGAATAAAAGTAATCACAGTTATCCACTTGCTGACCCCAATATAAAATATATATATATATATATATATATATATATATTTTAGAAAGAAATTAAGTATATGTTGTGTTTTATTTAGTATCAACACAAATTAACCACTTAATATAAGGGACAATTGTATATGTAAAATTCAAACCCTTCTGCTGATAGGTGAAAGTCTACTAATTGAAGGGGGGTATATAGGCACAATATGGATCTCCTACGAACTAAGCCACTGGTAAGTGATAATGCGATATAAATTATTCCTATAGCACACATACAATTAATGTCAGTCAGAGCACATGATTGCTCGGATATCTAAACACCTTAATGTGAGCAGCAAAAATATTGTGATATTACCTAAACAAAGTGAAAAAGCAAAGCAAGGCTGTCCAAGCCCTATAACATATGATAATCACTATGTGAATATATCAGAAACCAGAACTATTTAAAAACATGACCGAGCACAAAGGCCCAATCTAGAATATAAAGTGCAGGAAATATACAAACAAATAATGACCGATAATTAGCTCTGTCGGCCGTGAATAATGCCCCACATGCATTCAGTGCATTACACTTTAAAAAAAAAAACATAAAAAAAAAAACTTGTTTAAAAAAAATAATATATTTGTGACCAAAAGTGGATATTTTGGTGACACAAACAAAAAAAATCGTGTGCAGAGTTCATATAGTAGTCCTAGCTGAGACGGGCTGGCATTCCCAGAAGCGATGCAGCAAAGTAGACAGTAAGTTTGCGCACCTGTTGGTATCCTTTACTCCTGTAGCCAATAATCACTTGTGCAGTTGTGGGTTGCTGGGAGAGAAAACTCCCTCGCTAACACATCACGAAAACAGAAACAATTCTTGATAAGTAAACATGCTAAATTGTAAAAACGTATATTGGGCAAGCCCGCCCCCCCTTCAGACTTAGGGAGAAACATCTTTTGCCACGTCCTTATGTTTGATCAATAGTGGAATGGTCTGCATAGGATAAAGCAAGGCTGCCCAAGCTTGTGTACAGAGAAGAAGGTTCGTGACCAATGCGTATACCCAGGTAAGTTATATGATGTGTGGCAATAGCTAGTGGCGAGTGTAGTTTCCAATTAGAAGTCGTTTTGGGTCTCAGCGACAGTATTTCGCTCTTGTCAAAGTTTATACGTAACCCTGAACATTCTCGAAAGGTGTGGAAGATTTCCTTAAGTCTGGTAAAGAGGTCTGGTCCCCTATTCTGATTCCACTAATGCCGTCAGTAGTCTTGATAGGGGTTAATAGATGGCCTCTTACCGAATGGAGTTGATTACTTTGTTTAGAAGTAATCAAATGCGCTTTGAGATCCGCTGGAACCCTGGAGTTTGATCTGTGCTAGAAGGGCTTCTGTTTCTACGTGGATGTCAGGGTCTGCCGAGTATATTAGGGTATAGTATTCTGCCGAGTGTCTTGGCTTATATTCCAAGGTGCACTAGTAGTAGACCCCGTCTTTGTTTTTAAGTGCTTGAGATATATAGTTTGGGGCGTTTCGTCCCCGAGCATAATCTCACCAGTAGTTTGCCCGCGTTGTTCCCTAAGATGGCCTTGGCTATTCTTGTTGCTCGGACCAGAAGTCAAACTCACGTTTGGCTTCCCTCCAACTCTTGATGTTGTCAAGCGTGCGATTTAGTGTTAGTTGTTCGTGTTTGCACGTACAGGATTGTGTTTCGTCCCGAGCATAATCTCTTCCCTGTCTGCTAAGTATGAAGGGAAACGCCACGTTCTGGCAGGGGATGGAGGTCGTGTGTCAATCCGCTTTGTTCCCAAAAAAATATCCTTCTCCTAGATCAGCTCAGATGCATTAGAATGGATTGGATGACATAGGTGGGAAATATAAAAAGAGGCGCACCTCATAGGGTAATAACGTCTTTAATATAAAATGACATAAAAAATACAGCAGCCAATTGCTCACTTACATGATCCGGTGCCAACCCGGCACTGAGGCTGCATGCAATCAATAAAAATGTGGATGGAGCAAACGGATCCTTCCCCTATGGTTCCCTCTCTGTATTGCCAGCGTGCGTTCCACTCGCCAGTAACCTGAACCAGTACGACAGGACCGTGGTGATGACGGTTGGCGTCAGCGGTTTCCAGAGCGATCCAGGTGTTGGGTGAAGCGAATCCGCTTGTATGGTGGCTTGTTGGGGCTAGGTTGTTGCTTGCGTGGAGTGGAGAGAGGGGTGTTAAGCATCAATGGTGGCTTACCGGTAGAGCTGGCATGTTCCATTTCAGTGCCTGTGGAGTCAAAATACCTCTCAGCTTCCTCGGGTGAGGTGAACGTTAGTTGTTCTCCTGAGCGTGTTTGAATGCGCAGCACCGCAGGGTACGTCAGGGAGAACTTTACTTGGTTGTGATACAACGTGGAGCATATTGAGGAGAAGGCCTTACGTTGTTTCATCACTTCAATGGAATAATCAGCAAAAAGCAGTAATTTAGCCCCATCTACAGCCAGGGTGTGTGTACAGCGAAATGTTTGCATGATGGCTTCCTTGTCAGAATAGTTCAGGTACTTGACAATAACTTGCCTGGGTTTAGACCTGTTGTCTGCTTGTTGGCCAATGCGGTGTGCTCTCTCCACTATGCATGGTATGCGTAGGCCTAGCTGTTCTGGGATAAGCTTAGCACAGATATTGGCCAGTTTGTTGTTAGGTACAGTCTCTGGGAGGCCTACTTTTCGGAGGTTGTTTCTCCTGGAGCGATTCTCCAGACTGTCTAATTTCTCCCAAAGCTCCCTATTCTCTGCTGTGATGCGTGCTAGCAATGCAGACTGGGCCGTGGCGTCATCCTCCAGCAGTGATATTCTCTCCTCTGTTTGGGATATTCTTTGCGCCTGGGCCTGCAGCTCTATGTGAAGCTGCTCCAGCCCTCTATGCACTGCTGCGTCCACAGTGGCCGCCAGAGTGGGTCCCAAGAGGGCTACCACCTCCTGTGCTATGCCCGCAGGCACAGCGGGATTGTGTGTCTGGGGCCTGTGACGGCGGAGACGCCGTTGTGGGGATGGCGGCCGCCATAGTGTAGCGGTGCTTTTAGCAGGCTCTTTGGCTGGGTTTCTGTGGCGGTTGGCGGGAGCGATGTCTCACTACAGCCGTTCCATGTGGCGCCGGAACCGGAAGTCAATTGTTTTTTTTAATTGTTTTTTACAATTGTATTATTTTTTATTTTTTATTTTACAATTTTATTAGGAGTTTGGTTAAAGGGGGAAATCTGTGCCACATGGGGTGATTAGGGTGTGCCCAGGCACACATGGCACACCCCATGCACACACCTATGCCTCATGGGCTTTTGTCACTGTAGTTTAGTATTTGTTAAGGCTTTGTTATAAAGCCTTCTGCCAGCTCAACTGGTAAGCCTTACAAATATCAATATTTTTGATTAATTTATCTAGTTTACTAGATAATTTCTTAAGAGTACAGTGGCACTTAAAGAACTGTGCTTCAGGTGGTACCAATTTGCTGATATCTGTAACATAAAATAACAAAAACTGGACCTGTACTGTATATTTACTGTACTGTATATTTATTCCTCAGGTGTAAGGTCACCCTTAATTCAAATTCTGCTAGCTTTTACTTCACAGGAGCTTTTAACATATAAGTTAAAATACGCTTTGTGTCAAGTCAAATTCTTTGCCCGGAGCGACATGTTTCTAGTGCTGAGGCTGCAGATGTCTGATAGTATATTATTTGTTTCTAAGTGTGTTTGCGTGGCAGATATGTACAGATCCTCATGTAATAGCTTTCTGTTCTAGAAGAAAAAAATTACCTATCTACAAATTGTATAATAAAGTATTGGTAAAAGAGCAATAAATAGGAAGAAGTTCTGGACAGCCGCACTCCAAAAATTGCCTTTTATTAAAAAAACAGGATCAAAAGTACATGCCACAGCAGAACGGACAGAAGAGCTGACGTGTTTCACACTATCACACTATCAAACAGTGTATAATCATAGCTATGATTATACGTAATCATGGTTGTGCTTAGGCCAGAGCATTAAAAACGGTATATTAGCATGGTCTGACATTTGTGTGACAGTATATATTTATGCTGAGCAGAAGAAGTAGATCCAGCTGGACCTTGCCTAATTAAAATCTCAATTGTTTCTCAAAAGTGACACATATGCCCAGGGAAGTGACTAGCCTCAGGAGATACTCAGAAATGAAACAAATCCTCCTACATGAGTTTTACCTGTCTATCTGCAACCATTTCTTCTCTAAATCCATTTAAAGTCCAGAATTTATAAAGCTTGTGTGAGCTTTCAGAAAGCAGGGGATGGGGAGCTGAAGTTACATTATGCAGAGCTCAGTGAGTAGAACTCTGAGAGTTGATTGGAGGGAAGAGGCACACCCCATTCACACAGCATACAGACACAGAGCTGAGGCTGTCCATCACATGCTGTGTGCTGAAGCTCCCTCCCTGTCAACTTTTTACCTCTGGATGAAAACTTGTCAAAAGTGACTCATACAGATAGCAGAGAGAAATTACACCTTGTGATCTGGATTGGGACAAGTACACACTATAGAGATTACTTAATGGTCCTAGTTTATAAAATATCTTTAATTCAAGTTCACAGAGATTATGGTATATTTGTAATCTGGAAAAATAATTTAGGTACTAGGCTGCAAAGAGGAAAATCATAACAATCTCTTTTGAGAGATAAAGCTGAAGCCCAGGAAAGCTTCTAATTACACAGTTTAACCACTTCAGCCCCGGACCAATTGGCAGCCAAAGGACCAGGCCCCTTTTTTGCAATTCGGCACTGCGTCGCTTTAACTAACAATTGCGCGGTCATGCGACGTGGCTCCAAAACAAAATTGTCGTCCTTTTTTTCCCACAAATAGAGCTTTCTTTTGGTGGTATTTGATCGCCCCTGCGGTTTTTATTTTTTGCGCTATAAACAAAAATAGAGCGACAATTTTGAAAAAAAATGCAATATTTTTTACTTTTTGCTATAATAAATATCCCCAAAAAATATATAAAAAAACATTTTTTTTTCCTCAGTTTAGGCCGATACGTATTCTTCTACATATTTTTGGTAAAAAAAATCGCAATTAGCGATTATTGATTAGTTTGCGCAAAAGTTATAGCGTTTACAAAATAGGGGATAGTTTTATAGCATTTTTATTAATATTTTTTTTTTTATTAGTAATGGCGGCGATCAGCGATTTTTATTGTGACTGCGACATTTTGGCGGACACATCGGACATTTTTGACACATTTTTGGGACATTTGTCATTTATACAGAAATCAGTGCTATTTAAATAGCACTGATTCCTATGTAAATGACAGTTGTAGTTAGGGGGTTAACCACTAGGGGGCGGGGAGGAGTCAGTGTGACGTGTTGTGTTTTTTTTACAGTAGGGGGGCGTGGCTGTACGTCTGACGTCATTGATCGGCGTTCCCGATGACAGGGAACCGCCGATCACTGACAGTCAGTGTAGGAAGCGCGGGGAGAGGTTTGTTTACATAGACCTCTCCCCGTTCTTCAGCTCCGTAACCCGATCGCGGGATACCAGTGGCGATCGGGTCCGCTGGTCCCGCGGCCGGGGTCACGGAGCTCCCGCACGGGCAGGCACATGCACGATCACGTACAGGTACGTGATTCTGCCTGCCCGTGCCATTCTGCTGACGTATATATGCAGTGGCCGGTCGGGAAGCGGTTAAATAAATATATGCTCGCCTGACCTCTCTATCACCATTAACCTTGGCCTCCCTTAAATTATGGTACCAAGAGAAGTTTAAATACCTGGGCATAAATATCCACCCTAATCTAAGCCAATATGTAAAATTGAATATAGAACCTCTACTCAAAAAATTTCAGGAAAAAACGACCAGCTGGATTAGGCTGCCACTATCGGTAGTAGGCCGATGCAACCTAATAAAGATGGTCTGGAACCCACAGATACAGGCTCTACATAACGCCCCTATCTGGATCCCCATTCATGTGTTTAAAAAAATGCAACACCATATATCGTACTCTGATCTGGAGAAAACAAACTCCAAGAATCAAACTGGAAACGTTGCAAGAACCCAAGGACTCGGGAGGCCTGGCAGTGCCTAATCCATTCTACTATTTCGTAGCGGCTCAGCTGCAACATTTAACTGGCTGGCTACACCCCGAATCTATGGATCCCATTAGAAATATTATTCTGACTCAACTGTCTTGCGAAGAGATAGTGGAATGCATAGAGGCGGGTGAAATGGGGATCCAGAGCCAATACCCCGCATTTAAATTGATAGACAGAATATGGAACAAGGCCAAACAACACATGCAATACACAGGTTATTCAAACTGGTCGCGTATATGGCACAATTGTGGCTTTCCAGAGCTGAATAAGCTACAGATGTTCCACAACTGGGCAAGAAAGGGTGTTAGGTACATTCCTCAACTGTACTGCGGCGGGGTACTTAGGGACTTCCAATCCCTAAGAACTGAATTTGATCTACAAAACACCTCCTTCTACCAATATCTCCAACTCAGACATGCAATAACAGCCCAAGCAGCGTCAGGAGACTGGAAATTGACTAAGATGGGTATACTTACCCAGCTGGTCACCTCCTCGTCCCGGAAGGGACAGATCTCCTCTATTTACAACTCCCTCTTATGTCAGATATCCAAGGCAATGTCCCTAAAATGCAGGACTGACTGGGGTGAGGACTTAGGACATGTCACGGACGAGGAATGGAACACTATACTGGATAATATCCCCAAGGTGTCACTTTCCTCATCCCAAAAACACACTCAACTGTTCATTACGCATAGAACATACCGCACGCCTGAGAAACTTCATAAATGGAATAGGAGAGACTCCCCACTTTGCCCTCGCTGTCTAGTCAATACCGGTACACTAGTACACATGCTATGGCGATGCCCGAAACTTCAGAGATACTGGGCGACAGTGATAAGTACCATCAACAATTTATGGAATCTCAAGCTACAGGTTGACCCTAAACTATGTTTACTAGGTTGGATAGACGAGGAACAATATACCCCTCATACATATGTAGCAATATTGAGAATGTTATTTCTGGCTAGAAAACTCATAGCTAGGAAATGGCTATCGGCGACTGCACCTACTTTGGCTGAGTGGATGAAGTCGGTGAACGATTCTCTCATTAGGGAACAACTCACATATAAACATAGAGGTAGCCCTAACAAGTTTGAAAACATCTGGGACCCCTGGCTGGACTCACCTGGACTGGCACCTCTGAGGCTAGTCCAGAATAGAATTCTAGGAGGGAGGACGACCACTAACAATATAGTACCCTAGCGAGGTAGCGATACGCTACGAAATGATAGAAGAGGCCTGGGGGGGAGGGAGAGTAAAATGTATAAATTATAGCCCTGCAGAGACTGAAGTAGACACTGTCTAAAAATGTACTTTATTTCAACGGTTTAGAGACATACTGCCGCACCCGGCTCCCTATAGACCACGGTATAGCTGAGGGAACACATCAGAAATGTGTCTACGACACTGGGTTGCACAATAGAAGATGTAATGGTAGGTGTACCCCCACTGTTATATGTTAAATAAGTTTACTTATTGAAATACCGCTGAAGGGTCTGCGTACCCGACATGAAAAAGGTGCGGACTGGTACCCTCAAACATCTGTGCCTTTTCAGTTTAAGTTTTTGTCCTTGTTTTGTTGTTGTGTGTTTTTCTTTTCCTATGTTGTGTATGTTTTAAAACACAATAAAGAATTATCTGATTAAAAAAAAAAAAAAATTATGGTACCAGAAAGGTCTCAACACTACTCTATCCTCTGACCCAAGCCCTCTGACTTCACTTTTTGACAATCCCGCACTTCCACAATGGGTGGGTGCAGCCACCCTGGGCTCCTCTAAACGCACCGCATGGCCCCAAGCCCATTTATTTGTACACCCCTCCCAGGGGACACCGATTACCCCAGAGGGACCCAGGGACTGGCTCGGGGCACTACACATGTCCACATTCACCAAATGCCTGCATTCCCCTTCCCAAATACAACGCACCCGCAACAGCTTTGAGGAACTATGCTCCCTTCCAGAAACACCTAGACATCTCCTCTCATCCTTATACAGCCTGTTACAGACCTCAACACACGACCAACTACCACATTACATGAGGATGTGGTCTGTGGACTTAGGAGAAGACATCTCTGTGCCTGAATGGCAAACTTCTTTTCACTTTACCCACAAATCAACTATCTCATGTTATTCTCAAGAAAAGAATTTCAAGCTTTTATCTAGGTGGTACAGAGATCCTGCAACACTACACAAAATGTTTCCATCTACGCCGGCCACCTGCTGGTGCTGTGAAACATCTATTGGGTCGTATCTACATGACAGGACTGTGAGAGGATCTGCCCCTTCTGGATGCAGGTCTTTGAGTGTTACAACCTCATCTCTGATAAAACGGTGCCAATCTCCCCAAAGATTGCCCTACTCTCTATACTACCTGGGCCCCTGAAGTCACAAAAACAAGATCTGCTTCGCTTTTTTATGTCCTCGGCGAGGCAACTTATACCTGCATATTGGAAAACAAAGGTAACTCCTCCATTGTCACGGTGGGTTTCTACCATGAATGACACCATGAGAATGGAGGAAATGTTGCCCTTAAAACGACACGTATACTAAATTTACAATGATTTGGTCGAACTGGCTCTGCTTCTCCTCCTCTGACACCCTATTAAATAATTCCTGAACCCGTAGGGACAAGCTGAGCCCCTCCGAGTTCATCATCAACTCTTTACTATCCTTCCTCCACCTAACTCTCACGGTCATCATCGGAATTCCCCTTCCCCCCCTTTCCCTCCTGCCTCCTTCTCTTTCTCTAGTCCTTTACCCTCTCCCTCTATTCTGACTCTCTACCTTTTTTACTCCTTTTGTTTTACTTTAACTTACACATGTTACTTATATTGTGAACCTTGGGTGCTAATACTCAAAGGCTAAGCTTAATAATACAGAGAACAGGTTTTCTCTCTGACTTTACCCAGTTTAGTAGAAGGAGTCAGCTGTGGGCGATAGCCATTGGGCTGACTTCTGCTATATGTACTTTTGATACCGTTTTCTAACTGTATTCTTCTCATGTTGTTCACTGTTACACTGTTCTTTTTGGAAAATGTCAATAAAAATATTTTCAACACTAAATAAATATATGCAAACTCTGAAGGATTTTTAGTTTTGTTAAACCAGTGATTATGGCACATCTGCCAGATAGCACAGCCAGAATGTGGCCCTTCACGGCTGTGTCAGCACAGCTTGGTTCTAGCTTGATCACTGGAAAATTAAGGGACAGCAGCACAATGATCCATCATTACTCTGCGCTATCCTGTTATTGCCATGATCACTGCCTGCTCAGGAGCACTGCAGCATCTCCTGGTTGGCTCCCAGTGCTGGCCCTCCATTTCTCGGAGTCATGTTGGATTACAGGAAGCCAGTGCAAAGAAAAATTTAGATATTTGCTCTAACTACCTAAAAATCCATTCCATTCCTGTTTTAATGATGCATAATTACATTTATGGTGTTTTATGATTAATCCGTGTTTTTTAATATTTGCCTAGAGTTCTGTGTAATGAGAAGGTGTAAAATTGTATGTGTGTTGGTGATGCTTGGGAATCTCTGAAACAACAAGTAAACTTGTATGTAAAGATCACCTGTCCTAGTAATTTACCAATTATAAGTGTAATAATAAATCTTTTTTATTCTAGCCAAAGCTTCCACTAAGAGCTTATTTTCCCAGTGAAAGTCCTGCACTGGTGATGGCATTATTGAGAAAGTATGAAGGTATGTTTTTTAAATAGGCTGCTTCAAATGGCATGAAATAGTTCTCAGAAGTTGGATATGAAATATTGTTACATTCTTTTCATTTAATATTGGTTTTAGGAACCTTCTGTGCACCTAACCTGTTTATTGGCTCCATTGTCCAAAAGGGAGCTGATTTTTGCTTCTCCCTGCAGAAACCATTTCTCATCTCATCTATCATGTGTTGCATTGTCATGTTAACAAGCTTTGCATGCAATGCTCTGATTCTCAAGGATATCAGATGCTTGTGCATCAGTATACAGCTGAATGTGCTCACATCTCATTTCAACATGTTATAGGATCTGAGGTCAGGCAAGAAAATAAATCTCTCTCGCCCTCAGCATTCCCCTTGCAATATTCCAGTTGACAGTGTCTCACTTCTCCGGGAATTTCCAAACTGTATCATACTTACATTTTCTCTGCTCTACATCAAGGTAAACAGAAAAACTCCTTTACTGCACATATTTTATATCACATCAAGAGTTCTGAAACAAGTCAGTAATTATTATTCCAAAAAAGTTTCGTCCAGTGGGGCACAACTCTGACCCTCTAACCCTGGTGAGAGTACAGTATTCTTAGTTTTCTTTGCCTTACCTGCAGGTTAATTTTAATTTTTTTTTGGGCAATTCTTTTGTGTTGTTCTGTTTGTGTAACCATATACACACAAACTTTTGAAAGTACAGTATGTATGTATATAATACTTGAAGTGATTTTAGCCGTATTAGTGCAATTGTGACAGAGAAAATTGAGTGCTGTCCGTGATACTTTTTTTATTTCCACTAACATATAATTTTTCATGGACGAGCTTTCGGTTGTGTCCCCTTCTTCAAGGTCTAAATCAGTACTGCTTAGACCTTTAAGAAGGGGACACACCCCGAAAGCTCGTCCATGAAAAATGATGTTAGTGCAAATAAAAAAAGTATCACGGACAGTACTCAATTTTCAATGTATATAATCCAATACAAAACATTCCCAATGCTTTTGCAACATTTTCCATGGTTTAGTCACATGCATTTGAAAGGAAACAACATACTTTAGGTTTCAAAGGTTTATAACACCTTTCAGGTTTTTAAGGCTGTATGTGTCCCATATTGGTAAATTCACTCTTTCTTTTTGTCCAGGTGATCAATGTCACTTTGGATGAAAGCCAGGGTACATCCAAAACCTTGAGTTGTCACCAGAACAGAAATAGAGTGGAAATCTTTCAATGGGAACAGTTGTCTCGTTGACAACTAAGAGGGCATTTCCCTCAATTTGGAGCCATTTCATCTCACCCCCTGTTGCATCAACAGGAACTGAGACAAAATCTTTTAATAGAACACAAATGGCAAAAAAAAAACCTAGCAGTCTTTAACTATTCTATAATCTATTCAAATAAAAAAAAAATTGAGCTTTAGATATACTTGAATTTACAGTGATTCTGTGCATTGCAAGCTTGTTTGTTTTTCTGTCTTTGTAGATACAGTAATTGCACACAAATAGATCCATGTACATCGGGTAAAATAAGTAATTAACCGCTTGCTGACCGGCACACGACCGGATGTACGTCGACAAAATGGCACGGACAGGCATAAGGGCGTACAGGTACGTCCCCTTTAAGATGCCGCCGTGCCATCGGGCTCGCGCCGGTCGGGACCCCCCGTGAGGCCGGTCGCGGGTCCCGCGGACTCGATCGCCGCAGGGATACCGCGATCGCCTCACGGGAAGGCTGAATGGGGAGATGCGGAAATAAACAGCATCTCCCCGTACTGCCTAGCAACTAGTGACGCCGATCTCTGCTCCCTGTGATTGGAGCAGAGATCAGCATTCACTAGCTGACAGCCACGCCCCCCCCCACAGTTAGAAACACACCTCTAGGCACATGTAACCCCTACACTGCCACCTAGTGGTTAACCCCTTCACTGCCAGTGTCATTTACACAGGAATCAATGCATTTAAATAGCATTGATTGCTGTATAAATGACAATGGTCCCAAAAATGTGTCAAAAATGTCCGATGTGTCCGCCATAATGTCGCAGTCACAATAAAAATTGCCGCCATTACTAATAAAAAAATGTAATAATAATAATAAAAATGCTATAAAACCCCCTATCTTGTAAACGCTATAACTTCTGCGCAAACCAATCAAATCGCTTATTGCGATTTTTTTTACCAAAAATATGTAGAAGAATACGTATCGGCCTAAACTGAGGGAAAAAAAAAATGTTTTTTTTATATATTTTTGGGGGATATTTATTATAGCAAAAAATAAAAAAGAATGCGTTTTTTTTCAAAATTGTCGCTCTTTTTTGTTTATAGCGCAAAAAATAAAAACCGCAGGGGCGGTCAAATACAACCAAAAGAAAGTTCTATTTGTGGGAAAAAAAGGACGTCAATTTTGTTTGGGAGCCACGTCGCACGACCGTGCAATTGTCAGTTAAAGCGACGCAGTGCCGAATCGCAAAAAGGGGCCTGGTCCTTTGGCTGCAAATTGGTCCGGTCTGAAAGTGGTTAACATGTCACTATTTTTCTATGTAAATATATTTCTGAAGGTGCTATTGACATGGAATTTTCACCAAATGTCAGTAACAATTCATACATACAAAGAAAATGTGTAGAAACTACTTTTGGGAATCAGTGCGCTGCTGAAAAGTCGGCGTCGCACTCATTCGGACAGTGCCATTGCCAGCAATAGGTTCCGAAAGTGGCATGCGATTTTACATGTCAAATCGCATGCCAAATCGTCACAGTGTGAACGTGGGCTAAAAGCCAAGACACCAGCTGAAATCTATCAGTAATTATGACGCAATCCTACCCCTTGTCAGTGCAAATTAATATCAGCTGGTTCAGTCTAAACTGATGGCCTAAAAAAAGGTGTCTGATTACCAAGGTGTCACACAAGAAACATCTCATGATCGGTAATAGCAAAGAGCTCTCTCAAGACCTTCACAACCTTATTGTGGCAAAACATACTGATGGCATTGGTTACAGAAGCATTTCTAAACTTCTGAATGTTCCAGTGAGCACTGTTGTGGCCATAATCCGGAAGTGCAAAGAACATAATTTCACCATAAACTCACAAGATTTCAGACAGAGGAGTGAAAAGAATTATCGGAAGAGTTATCCAAGAGCCAAGAACCACTTGTGGAGAGCTTCAGAAAGACCTGGAATTGGCAGGTACAATTGTTTCAAAGAAAACAGTAAGTAATGCACTCAACCGCCATGGCCTGTATGCACGCTCACAATGCAAGACTCCATTGCTGAAGAAAAAGCATGTTGAAGCTTGTTTAAAGTTTACTGCACAACATTTAGACAAGCCTGTGAAATACTTGGGAGAATATAGTCTGGTCAGATGAGACCAAAATTTAACTTTTTGGGTGCCATAACACACACCATGTTTGGAGGTCAAATGACACTTCACATCATCCCCAAAACACCATACCAACAGTAAAGTTGAGAGGTGGGTACATGGTGTGGGGCTGTTTTTCAGCATTTGGTACTGGCAAACTTGATGTCATTGAAGAAAGGATGAATGGAAAAATGTACCAAGACATTTTTGATAAAAATCTGCTGCCATCTACCAGGATGATGAAGATAAAATGAGGGTGGACATTTCAGCAAGACAATGATCCCAAACAAAAAGCCAAGGAAACTCTCAATTGGTTTTAAAGGAAGAAAATAAAGCTGCTAGAATGGCCCAGCCAGTCACCTGACTTGAATCCAGTAGAACATCTGGAAAAACATGGAAAGAACTAAAGATCAGAGTTCATAGAAAGAGGCTCACTGAAACTTCAAGATTTGAAGATTGTGTGGAAGAATGGGCCAAAATGAATGCGCCTATTTTCTTCATACAGGATTTTGTATGAAGTATTAAATAAGTTTCAGTTAGCGTGTTCAATACTTTTTCCATTCCACTCATTCCATTTTATTACACATAACTTCATTTCTGAATATATTTGTTTTGCTTTCTTTGTGTGTATGGATTGCATGGGTTGTTACCAACATGGTGACAATTTCATGTCAATAGCACCTTTAGAAATATATTTACCTAGAAAAATCGTGATACTTATTTTACCCGCTGTATGTCTAGAAAACACAATACTTACATATATTGAAATGTTGAAAGAAATTTCAGAGATGTTAAAATGGAATTACAATTGTCATAAAATTTTACAATAATCTCAGCAGTGGGTATGGGTGGCAGGATTTCACAAATGGCCAGGCCCTGTTATTAGTATGCTTATAGTACAGCAAAATACAGTACAGTCCAACAGCTTTTATGTACAAACTGTTTTAGCTTTGCTTAACCCCCTCCTGCCGCTGCCTCCCGACCGTTTAACAGGATCTAAATTCTGGGATGCCTGGGGCGGGCGTTCCAATCATATGACAGATGTGGTTGGCAGTCACAGCGGTCACATGATCAGAAAGTTCCCGATCACTAGTACGGATCGGGAGCTTTCTGGTACCCGCTCGCTACTGTGCTGGGAGCACGCTCTCAGCACAGGGAAGTGTTTACCCAGGCACGCACATATACGGCTGCTCAGCGTTAAAGCCCACTTGCCAAGAGGCTGCCTATATGCTCCAGGTCGGCTAGAAGAGGTTAAATATTATATAGTTTGCTGTTTTTTGTTTTTTGTGTTAAATTTTTTAATGCAAAATGTTTGCAAGCTTGCAAAACTATTTTTTTTTTAAAGTGGGGGAGGGGAAGACATCTCATGAGTCATAAAAGTGGGGGGAGGGGGTGTATTAAGATTTAGAGGAACAGTCAATCAGGTTAAGGGGCTCAATAAGTAAAAGTAGCTGATTATTCCAAAGTTATACATTTGACCAAAACACTCTCAGTTTCTCTTTCAGTTTCAGACTCTGTTTCCCCATATCTTATCCATTTACTTCATCACTCAATAACTTACATATGTATATCTCCTTATCTTCACGGCCAGTGATACATACGTTCTTATGTCCTGCTTCTGCCCTTTACATCTATTATTAAGCCCCGGTGGGCCCAGAAAACATGTCAGAAGGCGTGAATTGTGGAGTGGTGTAAGATTGAAGCCATCTCACACATGTGAACAATACAGAATGGACTGGGAGAGCTGTGATTTGTCTAACTATACTACACACTACTGGGTGGTGATACTGTATTTCATGCCGGCACCCATTCCTAAGCACCAGCAACAAAATACACATCTTCGTTTTTTTTTTTTTTTTTTGCTTAGAGCGGCACTACAAATAGCTAACCAAGATATGTGTTGCTTCTTTCATTGGTTTAATAGGCCATATAGATGTTTAAAAAGGTGGAGCTATGTGACCTGATATAATGTATTTTATTCTGTGGTGAGATGAACACCTACGTATGGTAGCCCTGAAAAAACCCAGGTGAATTTAAAGATGCCTTTTGTAATTTTTAAAACAGTCAAGAAGAGAATAGAAATCTATATAGTAGGATTAGTTAGCAGAGCAAGGACATCACCTGTTAACCATGTCAGTTTGAATCTCCAAACACTTAGTAGAGGTCTCCTTTATATTATTTCCTCTTCTGATCAAATGTTCTTACCCTACATTGTAGTTTTAAGCTATTTTCTCTATTTGTTGAACGTTCTTTACCTCTTCTGCTCAAATTATGTTAAGACTATTTTCTCTTTGAACAAATGTTAGGGTATGTTAACCCTGTGTATGTTAGCCCTGCGAAAAGCAACAAAAAATAATCTGACACACATATTACAAACATCACAGAGATTATTGACTTTCATGGCAGTCTGACACTGAGTATGATCAGGAGTTACAGTAAATGCAGTTTTTACACCAGATGGCCCTACGTGTGATGGTCCTTTTTATAAAGCCATAACAATGAACACATTTGAGAAAGGATTGCTAGTGTCATTCCTGTTTGCTGCCTTCAAGAAATTGACTGTCTGATCCTGTCTACAACATCACAAATTTGTAGTGGTGCTACAACTCAAGAGCAACATCAAGGGAGTTCTAAGCAGACTTTCTGTCGAAAGGCCTCCTGTAGTTGGATTGACAGGAGTAAGGAGGACTAATAAGAAACATTTTTAAAGATAATTTAAAAGGATGCATTAGGTTAAAGAGTGAGAAAGAGCTTTTAAGGTTCTGCGAGCAGAGGGAATGAGGATGAAAAATGAGACGTATGTGTAAAGAGAAGTGAGGAGAACAGCTTGGAAGTATATATGAAAAAGATATGTGAGGAAGCCGAATGGAATGAAGATAACTGTCAATTGATTGAGATGTAGAGGAAGACTAAGTACAGTAACTAGTAGTGGTTTTTAGGACGAGCAGGAAGAACTTGGGAGAAGCAGTTTGTAGGAAGAATTACAAAGGTTTGGCACAGAGTGAAGTGTGTCTGAGGTACAACCTAAAATGGATGCTGTATTTTTAGCTTTTGTCCAACAAGCTATCAGTAAAGAAAAGTTAGGTTGATTTTATGAAGTATTATTAGAATCTCCTCTTATTTTTTTCCAGGATTATCATCTGATGCCTGTGTTCAACACTTGTGCACTGTTGTTAAAATTCTCAGAAATATGGACAAGGAAGAGAGGTAACAACATTTAGTTCCAAAACCTATGCACAGAAAATTGTAAAAACTCAACCTGCTAGAAACCTCTTATGCTGCGGACACACGGTCGTAATTTCCGATGGAAACTGTCCGATGGGAGTTTTTCATCGGATTTTCCGACCGTGTGTATGCCCATCTGTCTTTTTCTGTCGGCATTTCCGACGGACTTTGGATTGAGAACCTGTTCTTAATTTTTCCGACGGAAAACCTTTCTATCGGATTTTTCACGCAAAATTCCGACGCATGCTCGGAAACAATTTTGATGCATGCTCGGAAGCATTAAACTTCCCTTTTATAGTGCCGTCGAACGTGTTGTATGTCATGATGTTATTCACTGTTGGAATTTGGTGTGACCATGTGTAGGCAAGACAGTTTGAGTGAAATTCTGTCAGAATTCTGACGGAAAAACCATCAGAGCTTTTTCCGACGAGAATTCCGACCGTGTGTACGTGGCATTAGAAGAAGTTCATAGTGAATAAATAGGGTTTTGAAGATTAAAAAAGATCTAACCCTAACTGAATGACATTTAATTTGGTAAATCACTGTGTATCCTAAACAGTGCTGATATTTTTTAAATAAAATACTGTTTTTAATCTTTTTTTTTTCATTCTTTTTTGCATCTCAGTGCTGCTGATCTCATTTGGCTTCTTTTAGCCAAGCCTGATAGTGACAGTGATGGACACTTTTGGTCCCTGTGGCAGAGTTGCCTGCAACAAGGTGACAATGGAAATCAAGTTACATTAGGTCTACTTTAAACCCTGAATAATTGTTCTTTTAATCATTTGCATAAACTTGCTTATAATTGCAGAACATGTATGCTTATGTGATATACCTACACTTTAGGCTTCTGTCCAATCCTCTAAAACAAACAGTTAACTGGTCCCCTCAATACATTTTTCCTGCAAGAGCGGTTGGCCTGGGAAAAATGATACAAAAGTACACTAGGGCACATAATAACACTACATAATCTTTATATGGCTCTACATCAAAATTGCCACTATAAACATTTATCATTATCCATTCCCATGAAAAATTGAGGCAGATCAAGGAACAAGATAGGGTCATCTTATTTTAGAAAAGGACTGACATCCCAGTGGTGATTTAGACCTAGGATAATTCTTGAGATTAGCATAAGTATCTACCAAATTTCACGTTCAAGGAGCATGAAGACATCATAATGCTATCACTGTATAACACTGGCAGGTGCTTGCTAATGATATTTCTGATGCTTTGAAACTCCACAGAAAAAGTTGTTACAAAAGTAACTCCCCTTAGGGCATGGTAGCAAGGAAAGCCAACTACCTTGTATGGATCTTTGAGAAGTGAAATCAGCAGGAACAAGTTGGTTCCACAAGTCCCTGAAGCATTTGTAGGCCAAGAGAGAGGGTTTTTGGAAGGTTTATGATCGTTGGGGATCACTGGAAAGCACCTGCATTTGCTTACGCAAAATGCCTTCTTGTAATGGGAAGAAAAGGGAACTACCATGAGTATACGTGGTTTGTTTTTAAGCTTAAACTTAAGAAAAGATTGCCTGTTGCAGACTGTGGCACAATTAGCTGCCACAGTGAGTGGCCCCTGGGGGTAATGCTTAGCTAGGAATGCAGGCATCATTTCTGTTCTGGCATCAGTTGTTCAATAGCACCAGTAAAATGTCTGGTGCAAATGAACTGGCTATAGGGTAAGCCCTTATTAAGGGGATCCTGGTTAAAACTTGTGGCAGATAGGACAAACTACCTATCTGTAGGTTTACGATGAAGGTCAATTGACAGGTTTCCCTGGTGAAGGTGTATGTCAACATCTAAGACATTAATCTTGGTAGAGTTAAAATAAAGTGAGAAAAAAAGATTGGGTAGACACTGGTTTAGGTAAGAATGAAATTCAATCTGGTCATCCAGTGGCCTCTGCTACAATGTCATTAATGTACCTACCATAGCAAAATGTGGCCATAGTACACTGGATGAGTGTAAACATAAGTTGTTTCAATATCAACCATGTACAGGTTTGCATAGCTTGAAGCTATGTTCAAGCCATTTGCTGTCCCCTAGAGCTGTAGGTAAAACTTACTAAAAAGCTAAAGTCATTCAATATGCACAATATGGAGTAAGAAAAGAAAAAATGGAAAATAGGAGTTTAAAGTGCCAAGGTCCTAAAGTCCTATTTTCCATTGTTTTCTTTTCTAATTCACATATTTAGATGTGGTGCTATTTCAAGCAAATTGTGTTCCCCTCTTTTTGTTTACAATATGGAGTACCTCCATCTAAAATTCTAGCATGTCTGGTTGTCGTGCCATACTTGTCTCGGAGTGCGAGATTGAAGGTATATAAACTGCTAACGTCCATAGTGCACAAGTGGCAATCTGATGGTGACCTATCCACTCTCAGAAGGGAGCTGAGAAAGTCAGTTTTGGTATGAAGGTATGGACATGCAAGAGGTTGGAATACAGAGTCAGTACCATCTACAATGAGATAGTATGGTTCTTATGGATTTTTGTCAGGTAATAGAAAAATGGGGTGACATGGTAATCTGTGCATAAAAACCTTCCAAGCTTCCCATTAATGGTACTTATCGGGTGTGCTGATGAAATGAGTGCGTCAGTCTCAGATTTTATAGAGGTCAAAGGGTCATCAGACAGTTTTTGATAAACGCTATAGTCAGAGAGCTGGTACATCACCTCTGACAAATAGTTTGCTGGTTTTATGACAGTTGTCACTACAAATAGCCTGAAGAACCTTTCACTTGATGAACATTGAGGGCCTGTGTCTCAATGACCTCTTAGACCAATTTATGCTTCTGATATTTTTTTTCACCAATTTGATGAAAGTTTCTACACTATAAATATGCCCCAGTGGAATCCACTCAATTCTCTTCCTCAACTGCATGAGGTTTATTGATTAACATACCAGAGCTAAAAGTGATTTGGTTATCCCTTTAGCACTGGACCACTCATCTGTGACATCCAATGAGAATTTACTTGGACAATGCCACAGCCATGGCAAATGTCAACCATCAGGAAGGAATCAAAGTCTTTCAATTCAAAGAGAATTCTGGCTTGGGCGGAACTTTATGTTCCAGCTTTGTCCGTTGTATACATTCCAGGCATAGAAAATTGCCGGCAGACTTTCTCAGTCGACAGCATCTAAATTTATAGGAATGGTCTCTTCACTTGGAGGTGTTTAAAGACCTGTGTCTCAGGTGGGAAACTCTCAGGTGTGGATCTCCTGGTCTTCAGATTCAATGACACCTTGCTTCACAGATGATCACTGGCATAAATTACATATCTGTTAAAGTCCAGGTTCTACAGGACAGGTTTATCCTATTCTGTTATTCCATGGCTCCTAAAAGCTCCTGAAATCCACCTCTCCCATTCCATACCAGGAAATACGCCAAGAGCAACATGCTCTTTCTTCAGTCAGGTCTAGATCAACATTTGGCTTTGAGTACTACCAAAGTTAAAATTTTGGCTCTAACAACTCAAAACGTGTAGTGCTTATAGGTTATATCATATAACACCCAACAAATAAATAACTCATGAAAAAAAAAAAAATCATACAAAAGTGTGCACGACATCAATGAGAGTAAACAGTCTTTCCAAAGATTAGTCCACAATATAAATCCACCATCCAAAATGTGATTTAAAAATTTTGCAAATATATTGCCATGAAGTGCAACAAAAATACAGGAAAGTGTAGGCTTTTAAGCTGTGATCCACCTCACCATTGTGATCCTTCACTGCACCACGCATACTTACCAAAAACATTTAACTCTTATTCTCAGAGATTTCAAATAGCACTCAATGTTAACAGTCTCTAATCACAGAAGCTAAGGCACAGAAGGTAAGGCACATCCCACTCCGATCTCATAGCCTCCCTCCAGTTATCCAAAATAATTATGCAGAAAAAAAGCCTAGGATCCACATAGCGTGAAACCATAAAGCTAATCATTTATTAAAAATACCCAGTATACTCACATCAATGTAGATAAATAGCACATATACCAAACAAGCCAGTCCCAAAAAATAAGACGGGTGCCACCCATGATGTCATCACGCATAAGGCAGCTCTGTGATCTTCATCTAGCCCTCTATGTATATATGCATATTTTTTTTATAGGCCAGTTACCATTTTGTATGATGTTTTGTCCACCCCTCACTTGGACTGCTTTTGGACATTCCGGTTATCTCAGATTTGCTATGTCCTGCATCTCTTAATGGACAATTCAGAAAGCAGGATTTTTGACCTACTGTAAAACCCTTTTTTTCAATTTTTTTAAGGGATATAGGTTCCACCCTCTGTTTTTGAAGCAGTATTAAACCCAAGACCAAAAATATAATATATTGCAGCTAACCAATCATTGGGTGGTGTGGTGGCTGCATTCGTTTTATTTTTTAGTCTTTTTTTCCCTCTGTTTTCTCCGGGTGATCTGGCCAGTAAAACACATCCTGTATTGAACTGTAGTGCCCCCACTCTGGATGAATAAGAACAGTGGGCACCTTTGGACAGAAGCATTGTCAGTCTGGGAGAAGGGGAGTATTAGATAGATTAGCAGGTTTGGATAAACGAAAAAATTGAAGCCAAACGCAAGCTAATACTGTATAAGCAGGTAGGCCTGTTTCACATGGGCTTTTCAGCATGTCTAATGCCGCGTGCACACGACCGGACTTTCCGTCACAATAAACTTCCACGGTCTTCCCAACAGAGTTTCGACCGAACGGACTTGCCTACACACGATCGGACCAAAGTGTG
Organism: Lithobates sylvaticus; assembly: GCA_028564925.1. Classification (NCBI taxonomy): domain Eukaryota; kingdom Metazoa; phylum Chordata; class Amphibia; order Anura; family Ranidae; genus Lithobates; species Lithobates sylvaticus. The sequence continues at coordinate 288,414,414 of CM053026.1, forward strand.
TTAGTTTCGAACGTGATGGTGTACGATGGTACTAGAAAAGGAAGTTCAATAGCCAGTAGCCAATTGCTGCCCTTGCGTCGTATTTGGTCTGTCGGACCAGCATACAGACGAACGGTTTTCCCGATAAAAATTGATTCCGTCGGAAAGATTTAAAGCATGTTCTGTTTCTAGGTCCGTCTGTATTTTTTGAAGAAAAACAATCAGATTATGCCACACACGATCGGAATATGCGACGGAAACCCTTTCTGACGTAAAGTCCGGTCGTGTGTACATAAGAGCAGTGTGAACAGCAAGCTTTGACAAAGCATTTACAGAGCTTTCAGCAAGCTTTATTAAAGCTTTTAACTGCTTCCCGTCCGGCCTATATATGAATGACGGATGAGCGTGAGCTCTTCTATCCTGGGTGGATGACACAGTGGATAACAGATCATTGTATTGGGCTGATGCTGGTACCATATGATCGCTGTAACCAATCACAGCGGTCACATGACAGTTGTACACAATGAATGGCTTTCATTCACAGCCATTTATTGTGTTTAGATCTGTGATTGGTCACAGTGATCACTACGGTAACACTGCACTGCTCTGGTCACAGTATTTAAAAAAAATATAGTTAAAAAAAAATTATTTAATTTCTTCATTTTCCCCAAAAATTTTTTTAAAAATGACAGCTTAAAAAACCTCTCCATGCCTCTTAACAAATACCTAGAACTGTGCGATGTCGTTCGGCGCCACCAGGCTGCCGTGATGTACACCTTTCCTTGTGTAAGGTGTAAATTGGTAAGGTTTAAATCGATCTCTTTATTTGACTAATTGGCGCATTTAAACAGAGCTGCTATTTATGGTGATATCTTATACCTGGAGCTCCTGTGGTATACAGGATGCGAGTTCTAGATTGAGATCTCCAACAGCCACATAACACAAAAATACTACTTTGGTGTAGGATTACGATTTAATATGTATCTAATATGTTTAACATCAATAATATATCATAATATTTAGCAATGGTAATTTGTTCATATGCTATTGTATAACGTAGACATTGTACATATTTGACAGGTAAAGTATAATTGCACTGTCTGTTAAAAAAAAAAAAAAAAAACAGTTCATAGTTAAATTTCTTCTCATTATTCTTTTTTTCCTTCCATAAATCACCCCTTGTCCCACAGCATCCTTCTTACTGAGCTTGAATCAAATCTTCTACAAACTGTTAATGTGCAGTGGGTTAATTGAGATGGAAATATGATTACTTTTTCCTTTAATATACTGCAATCCTTTATTTCATTTTTGCAGGACTGCTGACTGTGTCTTTAAATCCTGGTATTTACTAATCCACTTTGGCGAATGGGTAGACATTGCAGCAGAGCAGCTGTTGACATCAGACTTGGAAGTTTCAGATGACCTGCTGTGGCTTTTGGCATTTTACTACAATCCATGCAATGAGAACCAAAGCAGAGATAGAACAATGGTGGGTTGTAAATGAAAATAGCGTGAGTCTCGTTACAAACAAGAATTGTGCACTCTGTTTGAATTAACTGATACACATGCCAACTGACAGTTATACCTGTTTTCAAAATGTGATGTATTTAAAAAATTGTTGAATTTAATAGATACAAGTTTAATGTCAAACTGCAAACAACATCTCAGAAAGGCAGCATATGCCTTGGGAGAGGCAATCTTTCAGGGCTTCTTTTCTTCTGGTATTGTTTCAAGACTCTAATACAGGGAAATGACTTGCCTTGCATCACAATTTACACAGTGTTGCTGTGCTAGAGGGACTTCTCTCCCAGGGTTTATATATAAAAAAAAAATGCTTTATAAATGTATTTATAAATAAACAAACATTAATACAGTCACAGTGACTATCACTATATGGGTAATATGATTATTTCCTAAGCACCATCTAGTGGCCATAATGCAGTATTGTTTTTAAATACCTTAAGCATTAGGCTTTTAGATGACACTTTCAATCATAGGGAATAATCCTATTACAAAAAAAAAAAAATAAGCAGCCATTTTATTGGGGCTGTGCAAATGTTTGTCACATGTGTATAGCAACGTTTTTTGGCATTTTGTATTTCTGTTTTCTGTGCAGATTCTGTTCTTTTTCTCAGTTTAGGTGTTGAAAGTTCATGAGCCACAATATAGTTGGTTAAACAAATCTGCTTTGCACACCAAAGTGGTTTAGGCACCATGTCTGTATGGTTAACATACATGCCTTTGCACTGATGATTCCTGGGTTCATATCTCACCACTGACAATCTCTGCTTAGATATATGTAGATTCTTTCAATGTTTGTGGGGGACTTGCTCCAGGTGATCCAGTGTCTTCCCAAAACCTAGAAACATACTGGTGGGTTTGTTGCCAAGAAACATTGTATTATAAACTCCTTTAAGGACATTTACCATAGTGAGTACAATACCTTATCTGTTGATCCATTCTTAACATCATAAGTAAATCCTATCAGGTTCTTCTGCTTTCAGCCAATGCACATTGAAATTTTGACTACAGAAGTTATGCTGCTTGCTTTTTCCCATTACCAGACAGAGCATTATAGAGCAAGGAAGATTTTTCTGTGTTCATAATGTGCCAAAATTCAGGTATTTTGACCCACGTTAAGAAGAACTTCTGAAATATTTTCTGTCTGCAAACCTACAGTACACATTGAAGGGTGTCCTCAGAAATGATACAAGTAGTTATACTCATTTTATCACTAAAATGTATTTCAGTCTGTGAACAGTTCTGACCACCCAGGAAGATGTCTCTTAATTTTCAGTAAGTATTTGGGAAACCACTTGTATTTGCATTCTTTCAAGAGACCGCACATGAAATAAAAGCAGCATTTATACAGGGAACAAATAACTCTATATGCATATATCCTGTTTTTCCAGAGTCTTTGGATGGGATATATTTACACCATGGCGTCCCAGAGTATGAGTGGGGTTTAAACGAACTATAAATATGATTTTTAAAGAAGCAATTTAAGGTCCCTGTTGATTGCTTAATTTAGAAAAAAAAGAGTAATTCACCACATATCAAAGAATTATTTCCTTGTTTTCTGTCAAGTAAATACAAATTTCTTTGTAAAGAGGTTAAACGTACAATCCACATATCCCTTTACTGTCAAGTTTAAATAAACCTCTACCTTTCCTTTGCAGCTGTTTGAACATACCTGTTTAAGTTTCGTTTTGCTTAATTTCCTGATAGACATACTGTAAGATGATTGTGCCTCGGCCCGACTATTGCAGGACAAATCCCAGAAATCGCTATATACAGCGGGAAGAGCAAAAGATACTGGAATGGTGGCAACAGGTAGTTTCTCTTTTGGGGCAACCTTGAGTAGGCAGGAAGAGGAACAAAAGGAACCCCAAGCCAGGATCTGTCCAGCAGTCCAGTCAACTTGTGGAAAATGGAGCCGTAACCAAGGAAGACCTAAAATGATAGGAGATGAAGCCTTAGGTAAGACAAGGAAGGATATCCACTCCTGATGGAGTGTCCCTACCGACATCTTAACAGGGAGAGCAAACTCACTCCAGAAGTTCAGCGAGGATCTCTGAATGATCCAATGTTGTCCTAAATGACTGATGGTGATAAATAGAATCCACCTGTGTGTAATAAATGTATAAATGCACCTGGGAGAACAGTGCCATGAATCGCCAAGACCATCAATGGCGTTGTGAGGGGCAAAAGGGTAAGCCTCATGGAAGATGCAGTTCCCAGTCCATGAAATTGCCAGCGGCTCCAGAATCCAGATATGCCAAGACCAAATGAGATGAAGCGCCGACATGTAGGAACACAGAAAGGAGAAGACGAGAAGGTGATATTTCAGGGTCCAATACTCCACTTCCCAGATGTATTAACCCCGAGCGTTTTTCCGGACAAAGAGAGCAAGTGTCACGAAAATGACCTTTGAGTTCTATGCCTAACGTGTTCTTCGGGAGATAACTTGGTCCGGCCCAGCTACATAGGTTCCTCAGCAGGCAGGAGGTGCTCCCTGGGACGAAGAGAGGGGACAGGTAGCTCAGGCTGCCTAAAGAATGGGGAGTGCTGGCGTCTTTTTTTCCTCTCTTGAAAGTGAATATCGATCTGGTTACACAAGGTAAAGACACCATTCAGATCAGCAGGAATAGCTCTTCCCGCTAATTCATCCTTCACTCTATCATGTGAAGGATGAGGACATGTAAAAAGGTTGCAACTAAGGCCTCATTATTCCAGCTCAGCTGAGCAGTCAAAGTACAAAAATGAAGAGCGTACTGTCCCAGAGACGCCTACTCTTGGCGGAGACGTAAAAGGGCGCTAGCCGCTGAGGAGACACAACCTGGTTCCTCGAAGATATTCCGAAAAAGTTTCAAGAAATCAGACAGGCTAGATACCACTGGATCATTCAGTTCCCAGGCTAACGCCTTGACAGACAGGAGGGATATAATATAGGCTACCTTTGCCCGGTCGGACAGGAAGTTTTGGGGCTGGAGTTAAAAATTGTTCATTGGCTAAGGAACCCCCTGCTGGCCTTGGGGTCCCCAGAGTATTGGGACGGAGCAGGTAAATGCAAAGAATTTGTGGATGTGGCTGTGACTGGAATAGGTGCGGCAGCAGATAGCGGTTGAGGTTGTTGAACCGGGGGTCCTAAGGAGGCCTGAACCTGTTCAAAACGAAAGGGCAAATCCTGAAGGAATCGTATCACCTGGGTCTGATTAGATTCCTGGGTCTCAAGTCTGCCAACTAGGCCCTGCAACGGATCATCTGCGGGTAGCGGCACATCAGCCGGGTCCATGGCTGATCAAACTGTCTGGTCACCTGAGTCCAGGTGACAAATGCACTCCGTAGGAGTCAGGAGTGCACCGCTAAGGTAGTGGACCCTGGGGCTGACTGCTGCGGATTGAACTCTGGGAGGTTCTACTGGAGCATCAACACAGATCCCACTGGGAGCTAGAGCATAGATTCCCCAGGGCGCGCAGTCTAAGAGCCATCAGGTGTTCACCAGAGCCTCTAGTGGTGAGGATGGACTGCGCTGCAGTTTGGCTCCAGGCCACGGCCCCCAGGGTCTCACAGCTCATGCTCACGGTAGACTACAGGAGAAAGAGGAAGGAAGCAGCATCCTGGAACAACAAGGATAGTAAAGGGATAAGCCAAGGTCGGGGTGACTAGTAGACAAGGATAAACCTAGAACACATCAAAGGTCAGGGTCACAAGCAGACAGGGATAGTCGAGAACAGGCCAAGATCGGTAACTGGAATCAGACATAGAAGACACAGCAAGTAGCACACGAAAGCTAAACACACAATGGTTGATCAGCAAGGTTGGCTTGCAATGCACAGGTTAATATAGTGTTCCTAATTACAGGCTGAGCTGAAGCTATGCTGAGGAAATATTATATAATAAGTCAGGTGAGGGTGGCTGGCCTCTAAAGGTGAACACATGGAGGAGAGGTAAGCTGACAGAGAAAGATTGCTGCATAACCATGACACCCTTCCTCCGATTTGGATGTACATACTCTCAAATTAAACCTGAGAGTGTGCACTTTCAGCCTATATCCATTATATAACTATAGTTTGAATATGTTTTGGTAAATACCCGGAAAAAGCTAAAATTGTGCCTGTGTCCAAATATATATGGACCTAACTGTACCTTTTTATTTCTTTTGGTTGTGTCACATCACAGGTCATTTTTTTGCATCCTGAATGCTGCAGAGAGCAGCTCTATGTCCATGCACTTGCCTATGAATCCAGGGCAGCCTGATTAAGCGCTCTGAGGGGGGATCTTTCATGTCCCGGGCTCACAGGATGTGGGAAACCTCTCTGGTTTGCATAGCGTAGTATTAATGAAGAGCTGTTTTGTAGTAAAAGGCAGTTAATAAAATTAATTTGTAAGACAAAGCCCTTAACCGTCAGTAGGGCTTTAAAATGATATAATCTAGTTATTATAAGTACAAAAAAAATGCTTAGGAAAAATCAGAGCAAGGCATTTGATACAGTGTGTCATTTGGTCTGTCATCCTTTTTATGCATCGGGTTTTATTTGACAAAACAGTATAATGAACAACAATGTACAGTTTAAAACAGCACTTGCATGAAATGTTTTTGGTGGCCAATCCTGCTGGATTCCAGGCTCTCCCCACCACCCTTCGTACATAAAGATCAGGCAACAAATAGTAGATTGAATTTGACAGGTGTTTTTAATGAGGCAAATAGGAAAATACAAAGTGTCAGAACTCATAACAACAGATAATATTATTTTTTCAGTAATATGACTTATAGTAGACTGAAATCAGATTGATTACTTGGGCTTCCTGCACTGTGCATGTTAATATTGGGCTTTGCATTTCCCAGATAAACAAGCACAGAAGAAATGAACCTTTGCATCAAAAAAGCTGTGTTATAAATAAAGCACACCTTTACATTTAACTTCTTTCAGACCGGACCATTTTGCTGGCTTAAGACCAGACCACTTTTTGCGATTCGGCACTTCTTCGTTTTAACTCGTGCGACGTGGCTCCCAAACAAAATTTACGTCCTTTTTTTCCCACAAATATAGCTTTCTTTTGGTGGTATTTGATCCCCGTTGCGGTTTTTATTTTTGAGCTATAAACAAAAAAAAAGTGACAATTTTGAAAAAAAATCATTATTTTTTAACTTTTTGCTATAATAAACATCCCCCAAAATATATAAAAAAAAACATTTTTTTCTTCAGTTTATGCCGATAAGTATTCTTCTACATATTTTTGGTAAAAAAAAATGCAATAAGCGATTATTGATTGGTTTGCGCAAAAGTTATAGCGTTTACAAAATAGGGGATAGTTTTATAGCATTTTTATTAATAATTATTTTTTACTAGTAATGCCGGCGATCAGCGATTTTTATTGTGACTGCGACATTATGGCGGACACATCGGACATTTTTGACACCATTGTCATTTATACAGCAATCAGTGCTATTTAAATGCACTGATTCCTGTGTAAATGACACTGGCAGTGAAGGGGTTAACCAGGGGGTGGCAGTGTAGGGGTTAAGTATTCCTAGGGGCGTGTTACTAACTGTGGGTGGCGTGGCTGTGTTTTAGTGAACACTGATCTCTGCTCCAATTACAGGGAGCAGCGATCGGTGTTACTAGTTGCTAGGCAGAACAGGGAGATGCCGTTTACTTCTGCATCTTCCCGTGAGACGATCGCGGGTATCCCGCAGCGACCGAGTCCGCGGGACCCACGACCGGACTCACTGGGGTCCCGACCGGCGCGCACGCGTTAGCACGGCGGCAATATTAAAGGGACGTACCTGTACGCCCTTTTGTCTGTCCGTACCATTCTGCCGACGTACATCGTCGTTCGCCGGTCGGGAAGTGGTTAAAGTCAGCTTGTCGGCGTGGCTTAGCGGCGGATGTAACAGGCAGCAGGCTCCACCATACATCCGTAATAAAATCCTGCAACCGTCTCGAAATACTGCTCGTTCTGCATCACCGACTACCAGCACAGATAGCCATTGTCACCGGCTACACGGAGGTACCACTGGCTCCACCGGGCATCATGTCAAAGCGAGGATCAGCGTCCCGCTCTGCTCTGGACCAAGCTGGCCAAGATGGCGACGGGCTGCCTCAAGCTGCAAAAGAGACTTATAAGGCTGCAGCTATGAAGTTCCTTGCCAAAATGGCACCCAGAGACTCCCCTCAGCCTGCATTCATCCACCCTGTACTGGATGACAACCACAATATGGAGGATGACACCATACGCTCGAGGACCCTGGTACACCTCGCCTTCCATGGGACAGTGTGAGTCCGCGAGTTTGTATGACAGACGAACCGTCAGCTCATGCCCCTGACCAGGACAGTCCAGAGCCCACTCTGAGACATTATGGCTGCAGTGCTGTCATGCAATACCTCTATTGCAGCCCTGACCTCAGAAACTAAAGGGGTTAAAACTGAACTTTCTTTTGTTAGACAAGACATGCAAAAATTGAGAGACCGCACCACAGCACTGGAAGGCAGACTGGGCACACTGGAGGATGAATGGGTCCCTATACAACGGGGGATGCACTACAATACAATGACGGTAGACAAGCAAGCGGCCTGCATAGACGACGTGGAAAACAGGATGAGGAGAAATAATGTCTGCATTCCTGAAAAGACTGAAGGAAAGAATACGGTACAATTTATTGAACAGTGGCTTCTCCAGATATATGGGAAAGAACCCTTCTCTCCCATGTTCTGCGTTGAAAGAGCCCATAGGGTACCCATGAGACAACTACCACCAGGCAACCCGCCTCGTACGTTCTTGTTTAAATTACTTAACTACAAGGACAGAGATGTTATACTCTCAAAAGCTAGGAACCTAGGAGATGCTCTAAGAATGGCTAACTCCAAAATGTCACTCTTTCCTGACTTCTCGATGTAAAGAAACGACTGAGGGCCCTCAACATACAATACTCCATGCTATACCCTTCCCGTCTCCGTGTGGTGGCCAGAGACCAGGTCCATTTCTTTGACAGACCATAATTGGTGTCACAATGGCTGGACAGAGAGGAACACTCCATCCGAGAGGAGGCGGCAAATTGCAGAATGGCTGAATGAGGCACGTACGCTCAAGGTATGTAGAACACAAAACCCGACATCGTATATTCTTTCCCACTGCTACCACATTCTTGGCAAGGCGGATACCCTAAAAGATGACAGAAAATTAAGCTACCATCCCCATCTTGCCTGGTGTACCATTTAGGCTCACGAACAGCTTTAACATCAGGCTAAAGGCCCGTACACACGATCAGACTTTTTGACAACCAACATGCAAATTAGCTGTTTTGGACCAACATCCGACCGTGTGTATGCTCCATCGGACCAACTTTTTCCAGGTTTCATCTGACTTTTGTTGGCGAACGGAACCATTTTCTGCCAACAAAAGTCAGATGGACCAAAGTCCGACCGTGTGTACACAAAACTTTTGTACAAAGTACAAACAAGCATGCTCAGAACCAATGCAAAAGATCAGACAACAATACAGAAGTTGACCAAAGGTGGCGCAGGAGTATTTGAACGTCCTCTTTTGAAGTGTCGTCAGTACGTTGAAACGTCACTACGTTCATGTTTTTTGCTTAAAAAGTCAGATCGTGTGTATGCAATACCAACTTGGGGCCAACGCCCTTTGGACAAAAATCCACGGGAAAGTTGGTCCAAGGTCCGATCGTGTGGACAAAAATCCACGGGAAAGTTGGTCCAAGGTCCGATCGTGTGTATGAGGCTTAAGAGTCACGCCTCCCCACACTCAGGATGCCTTGACAGTCCCACGGGGATGAAGATTTTTCTTTAAAAGGTTTTCTGTAAAGGCCCTTTTGGCCTGTTTGGTGCTTCTTCTCATGGACCGGGACCCCTTGCAGAACTCCAGAGGGATGACCCTTTTTCTTATTGTTAATCCCGCAACAAAAACTGAACTTCAACGCACTCGAGGGAAAACTTTTTTATTTTTTATCCTAATTGCATACAATGGTGTGGCACACATGAAAGTTGTGTGAGTGAGGTCAATACCCTTTCCCGACTTTCATCTGGCAGTCAGATATCTTTTAATAATAAGACATGGGAGTAAGTATACTGATCCCCCAGGGGACCCCGTTTACATGTGCACTCTCAGTGATAGATGATAAGGGGGGGGTATATTTTTCTCAGATGCAATCTGGAGGGCTTAGAATGTATATTAGCAAATGTGTACATACCTCCATTCTCTGCAGAAGTTCTTAATATTTTGGCAAGTTTTCTGGCCCATCACCTTAATGTTCCAGCTCTTATTGTGGGTGATTTATTAATTATTTAAACTCCCAGCTGGATAAATTTTCAATGACCCGCCCTGATAGATTTAACAAGGAACAAGGATAGCCAGAATGGATTTATTTTCCAGTGATTCCATTTACTGGGGCCAGCTGTATTTACCTTAGCCCAGTATGGAGAGTGGTCAGAGACCATCCTCAGTTCATACTGAGTATCAGCAATATATGGTAGCATCTCCTAATTACAAAGACCAAGGTCAATCCTGGAGAGGCCTCTGTGTGATGCCGAATGGCAGGAATATGCTTTAGTTTGTGGGTTTTTTTAGGCGCCAAACATCATGCAGCCCCATTTCCGTCAGTAGGTGGGCAAATGGTCTCGGGCCGCCCATCTAAGCATCTATGGTCCTCAATACTTTGCTTACAAGAAACGCATATATACACGGATCAATCCTTAAAATTTTCAGCTTGTTTGTTCAGCCGGCAATTTCACTAATCTTAGACGGGCGGCCCGAGAACATTTGCCCACCTACTGATGGAAATGGGGCTGCATGATGTTTGGCGCCTAAAAAAACCCCAAACTAAAGCATATTCCTGCCATTTGGCATCACACAGACGCCTCTCCAGGATTGACCTTGGTCTTTGTAATGCGGAGATGCTACCATATATTACTGATACTCCGTATGAACCGAGGATGGTCTCTGACCACTCTCCATACTGGGCTAAGGTAAATACAGCTGGCCCCAGTAAATGGAATCACTGGAAAATAAATCTGTTCTGGCTATTCTTGTTCCCCACGCCAGACCCAGTAATAACTAGACATGTGCACACTGAAATATTTCTCTGTATAGTTTAGCTGCAATTCCACCCAATTCCAGCAGCAATCTTTTCTCTCCACGTCAAATTTTTTCTCTCTACGTCGAATCTTTCCTCTCTGCGTCAAATCTTTCCTCTCTAAGTTGAATCTTTTCTCTCTGTGTAGAATAATCTTGGACTAATAGAGTTAAGGTTAGGCACATTCGACCACAGGTTCAATGGACACAGATTGTTATTGTCAGCGTCGAATCTCCTATCTATATTGAACTGTTGTCACAACGAAAACGAAAATAAAGCATTTGTTTAGGTCGGATCTTTTGTTTTTCGGATTCTGCACTTCCGTTATCGTTTGTTAAAACGATAACGAAAATACCTGAAATTCGGACGAAAACGAATGCACTAGTCTAGTAATAACCGCTCTCGCAGAATTTATTGCCATCAATAAAATTACAGGGCCCTCAGGTATGTGCTGGGACGCGCTTAAGGCCTTTCTTAGAGGCCAGTTTATAAAAGCAATCTCCTCGGTAAAGACCAGGACCAAGACCTGGGAGCTTTCTATCCTGCAGGAATTAAGGGAGGCGGGATCAGGATTCATTGAAAACCCAACTGACCATACCGAAAGGAGATGGTTGGAGGCACAAAAGTTGACTAGTACTATGACCAGGGCCGTTTTTAAGGCAGGGCAAAAGGGGCATCTGCCCTGGGCTCTGTCATTGTTGTGGGGCCCAAAGCAGCTGCCTCATACTTGCCAACTATCCTGGTTTAAATTCCCTCGCTCATTGAGGTTTTAGTCCTGTGCTGTGTCCCAATATCTCAGTGTGAAGTGCTGCTACTAATGCTGCCCAGCTCTGCCCTATTGTGTACAGATGACTCACCTGCAGACCCTGTGTTTACATGTAAATTACCCGCATTCATTTTCTTGTTAAAAAATAAATAAATTACTGGCATTCATATGTAAATAGTGGCAGCATTTATATGTAAATAGCGGCGGCCGGCGACATCGATATGTATATCATGCCCCCGAGGTCATATCCACAGTAATCTCTAGCAACCAATTAAGCAGAAATCATGTGCTGTAACCTCTAGCAACTAACCAGTGAGCTGTAATGTGTTCTGTAACCTCTAGCAACCAGTCATTGAGCGGTAATGATACCTCTGGCAACCAATCGCAATCGCTGCCTGATCTGATTCAGTAAACAGATTTTGAGTCTAGCTGCTATTTAATGTGTGTCTCAGAGCAGGTGGAGAGCAAAACTGCATTGGGGTGTGCCCAAGAAAAGTTTTGCCCAGGGTCCAATCAATATTTAAGATGGCCCTGACTATGACAACATCGAAGGCAGAAAACAAGCGGCAGAAATACTATGAGGAAGGTGAGAACACCGGACATATGTTGGCCATGATGGCTAAGGCAGGTAGAGACCCCTCATTCATAGCGATAGTTCAAGATACCACCGGCCGGGGTAGTGAGTGCTCATACGGAGGTTATCATGACATTTCAAACATTCTATGAAGACGTATACTCCTCCAAGGTTTCCTCTGCTCCCACTGATATTCGGGACTTCCTCGTGGGGTGTAATTTACCACGTCTTGAGCGGTCAGACAGGGACATGTTAAATGACCCTCTCACGGTCGACGAACTCTTAGAGGCCCTATCCCTTTTGCCTCCGGGCAAGTCCCCGGGAGCAGACGGACTGCTGGCAAAGGTATACAAAAAGTATGCTGACACTATGCTACCACAGCTAAAACAGACCTTAACAGAAGCCCTAGAACTAGGTCAATTGCCCCCATCCATGACAGAGGCCACTATAATCCTGATACTTAAGCCAGGCAAGGATCCCCTTCTTCCAGACCCCTATAGGCCCATCTCCCTGCTAATAACGGACGTGAAACTACTGTCCAGAGTTCTGGCCACTCATCTAGCATCTGTCATTCAAAAACTCATTCACTGTGACCAATCATGGTTTATCCCTTCCAGATCTACGGCACTGAACATAAGACGCTTATTCCTAAATATGCAGATTCCAGTGGACAATCCGGGTAATAGGGTAGTCTTATCCCTCAACACTGCCAAAGCTTTCGACAGTGTTGAGTGGCCATACTTATGCAAGGTCCTGGAGAGGTTCGGTCTGGGGAAGAATTTTATTAAATGTGTCCAACTATTATACACGAACCCCACCGCCAGGCTGTGTATCAATGGTGATCTCTCTGACCCTTTCCGTCTTTACAGAGGCACGAGGCAGGGGTACATTTTGTCACCCCTGTTGTTTGCCCTAGCCCTGGAACTGTTGGCAGATACGGTGAGAGCGTTGCGTGGATAGCCGACTTCGTGAGAGGTCATGCAGTTCACAAAATATCATTGTATGCAGATGACTCTCCTATATCTGAGAGATACCTCTACTTCACTACAAAACGTAATGTCTCTAATCACACAATTTGGCACCTTCTCTGGCTTCTCCATAAACTGGAGTAAGTCGGCCCTCCTACCCTTGGATGAACTTGCAGCTCCGCTGCCAGAGTGCGCTCGACCCCTTCAAGTTGTCTCCTCATTCAAGTATTTGGGAGTGCAGGTTACTCCGGATGCTTCCAAACATCTAACCCTGAATTTACTCCCTATGATCACTAAGATACAAACCAAATGCAGCGCCTGGTGCAAGCTGCCCATCTCTGTCACTGGTAGGGCCAATCTTAGAAAAATGGTATGGGCGCCTCAGCTACTATACATACTACCTAATTCCATGCAATGGATCCCACGTAGGTGGTTCACACATATTAACACTATATTTAGAAGCCTCCTTTGGAAGAAAAAGATTGCTAGAATCAAACTATCCACATTGCAGTACAGTAAAGACCAGGGGGGGTTGGCAGTCCCTAACATGCGACTCTATTTCCTGGCTTCACAACTACAGCATCTGGGTGGCTGGGGAGAAGTTGATACGACAGACCCTATCCGTAATATACTACTCCATGTCACATCAGCCTTCCCGCAGCCTCGCATATTGAGGCAGATCTCTCCCAATACCCCAAATCGATGCCTACCATAAACTTACTTACCAAACTACGGGGCCTCATTAAACATAGCCTGGGTATTAGGAGCTTCACAATGTACACCCCGCTGTGACGTAATCCTTGTTACCTGGAACTGCAGAAACTAGAGGGGTTCCAGTCCTGGGAGGCTAATGGCATTAGGTTCATATCACAACTCTATTTACAGACCATCTTTAAATCCTTCACTGACTTGCAGGAGGAGTTTGGGCTACCAAGACACAACTTCTATGGATACCTCCAACTCCGGCATGCTGTGCAATCACAGTCACGGCTGTCCAGGTTGGAACACATAGAACGTCCGATCATAACTTACATCTTTAACACTCAGAATAAAAAAGGTATGATCTCACAAATATATAACACACTCTCATCTAGATCGCAGGATGCAGCAAAACTTCTGTGTAGATAAAGGTGGGAGCCGGACCTAGGAGAGATTGGGGGTGAGGACTGGGAACTGTGTTTACAGTCTCTGACAATCATCTCTGTGTCTCCATCATACAGGCTCTCCCAACTCATCTTACACAGAACCTACCGTACCTCGGTGCTGCTTCACAGATGGGGCAGGAGGGATTCCCCTCTGTGCCCCAGATGTGGGGGGGCTAACGGGGACCTTATACACTTGATGTGGCGTTGCCCATAAAAATTCAGATAGTGGAGCACAGTGACCAATACCATATCACAAATATATCGATCCACTGTTCCGCTACACCCGGTCACATGCTTGTTGGGTGCAGTGGACAAGGACATTTTCGCCCCCCCCCCCCCCCCCCCCCCCGGCAGTCTTAAGATTACCATATATTGCACGCAATCAGATAGCTCATCTATGGTTATCACCACATAGCCCAACAACAAAACAGTGGATTGAACAGGTTAATAATACACTAATTAAAGAAAAACTGAGGTATCAACACAGAAATGCGATTAACAAGTTCTATAAAATCTGGCAGCCCTGGTTGGACACTCTGGGTTTGGCACCTTCTCAGTTAGTTCTCGACAGACCACTCTAAATGTAAGCCAACTGTCTGTACCATGTTACAATAATACAAAGCCTTGAGCTAGCTCAAGGAATTAGGGTTCATTCTTAATACCTCCTTCTCTAGGGGTTAACCAGTGGTATCGACCGCTATTGCCCAACCAGGTCCTGGTTGGGAGGAGAGGCATCAGCTAGTTTCACCTTCCCGTTGGAAGGTAGTTAGTTCAATCACAGTTCCCAGTGTCATGTACATTGTTACCAACCTACTAGAGAAATATATGGAGCTAAAAGCAGTGACGAAACATACCTGATATAAGTATATTGTTAGAAATGTCATGACTAAGTTCCATGCTTTAGACCAACAGCTGAATATAATACTGTTGCTAATGTATACCCTGAAGTTACTACGATGTGTCTGTTTAAAATGTGCATCTGTTTTTGTGACACAATAAAAACTTTTCTGATTAAAAAAAAATTGGCTTGTCACAACTAAAACCAAATGAAATTAAGCTCAAAGGCAACACCACACACAGCAATCCTCATAAATTACTACTGCATTACCTCCACAAATCCATATATAAATACAGACTTTTCATAAAATTAGCAACCAATTCACATACCCCAGTGCACTGTGAAGGGCACCTGCATTGCATTAAGCAATGACGTCTGTACACGTTAAGGCTCTTGCTTTTTCCAACCCATGGATCATGGGCTGGACTTCAAGTGGAGATCTTGTGTGCAAAAGGAGTAGTTTATTTTAAATTAAACTTTTTCCAAATAGTTGATTTGAAGATTGCAGCCTTTCTGATATATGGACATTTATGTAGAATGTTACCAATAATGGTCAAACTTATAAATGAAAAAACATCTGTCTTGAAATAAAAAAGACTATTTATATTGCCACTTAATAGAGCAAACCAGAGATGAAGTTTTCTCAGTTTTGGATAGGTCAGAAATACTATCCTGGCTTTCTCCGAATGTTCTGACATCAAAGTGATACATACAGTATCTCCCAAAAGTGAGTACACCCCTGACATTTTTGTTAATATTTTTTTATATCTTTTAATGTGACAACACTGGAGAAATTACACTTTGCTACAGTGTAAAGTAGTGAGTGTACAGCTTGTATAACAGTGTAAATTTGCTGTTCCCTCAAAATAAACTTAACACACAGCCATTAATGTCTAAACCGCTGGCAACAAAAGTGAGTACACACCTAAGTGAAAATGTCCAAATTGGGCCCAAAGTGTCAATATTATGTGTGGCCACCGTTATTTTCCAGCACTGCCTTAACCCTCTTGGGCATGGAGTTCACCAGAGCTTTACTGGTTGCCACTGGAGTCCTCTTCCACTCCTCCATGTTGACATCATGGAGCTGGTAGATGTTAGAGACCTTGCGTTCCTCCACCTTCCTTTTGAGGATGCCCCACAGATGCTTAATAGGGTTTAGTTCTAGAGACATGCTTGGCCAGTCCATCACCTTTACCCTCTGCTTCTTTAGCAAGGCAGTGGTCATCTTGGAGGTGTGTTTGGTGTTTGGGGTCGTTATCATGTTAGAATACTGCCATGCGGCCCAGTCTCCGAAGGGAGGGGATCATGCTCTGCTTCAGTATGTCAGAGTACATGTTGGCCTTCATGGTTCTTTGTCATGGATTACTGGAACCATGTCCTGTGGTCTGATGAGACCAAGAAACCTGTGTGCCTTGTGCAGCCCCAAACCATGACACTCCCGCCACCATGCTTGACTGTAGGCAAGGCACACAAGTTTATCTTGGTCTCATCAGACCACAGGACATGGTTCCAGTAATCCATGACAAGGAGACTAAGGACAAGGATTACTGGAACCATGTTCTGTGGTCTGATGAGACCAAGATAAACTTGTGTGCCTTGCCTACTGTCAAGCATGGTGGTGGGAGTGTCATGGTTTGGGGCTGCACGAGTGCTGCCAGCACTGGGGAGCTACAGTTCATTGAGGGAACCATGAATGCCAACATGTACTGTGACATACTGAAGCAGAGCATGATCACCTCCCTTTGGAGACTGAGCTGCCGGGCAGTATTCCAACATAACGACCCCAAACACACCTCCAAGATGACCACTGCCTTGCTAAGGAAGCTGAGGGTAAAGGTGATGGACTGGCCAAGCATGTCTCTAGACCTAAACTCTATTGAGCATCTGTGGGGCATCCTCAAACAGAAGGTGGAGGTGCGCAAGGTCTCTAACATCCACCAGCTCCATGATGTCATCATGGAGGAGTGAAAGAGGACTCCAGTGGCAACCCGTGAAGCTCTGGTGAACTCCATGCCCAAGAGGGTTAAGGCAGTGCTGGAAAATAATGGTGGCCACACAAGATATTGACACTTGGGCCCACTTAGGGGTGTACTCACTTTTGTTGCCAGCAGTTTAGACATTAATGGCTGGGTGTTATTTTGAGGGGACAGCAATTTTACACTGTTATACAAGCTGTACACTCACTACCTTACATTGTAACAGTGTTCTTTCTTCAGTGTTGTCACATGAAAAGATATAATAAAATATTTACAAAAATGTGAGGGGTGTACTCACTTTTGTGAGATACTGTATCTAATACTTTACTCTGTAATGTTATTCTACTTGAAGACCTGGAATAATGGTATTTCCTCTGAAAAACATGCAGTTCTTAAATCAGATTGTGGGATTTTCATTTTAGCAATCTGCTGTTATCCTGTAATTACAACAGATCATTTACAAATCCTGCTGAATAATGGTAAACAGGGCTTATTCTTGTGATGCCCGTGAAAATGTGTTATATAATAGTGACAATATAGAAAGACATTATTCAAGGAGTTTTCCGTTTCTGATTTCCCAATTAATTATTCGGTTGTTGGCAGATTGCCCTGACAGCTTAATAATAGAGACCAAAGAAATTTAGGGTATTTTAATTTTTGCTTTTTCAAAGTTTTAGTGTCAAGCTGAGTGTCCCAGTGCCTAAATTCAGCCTCTTCGGAAAGTGAATGGTCTGCTGACTTCCTAACATGGATTTCAGCTGTCACTAATCCCTCATTACAAAACCTCTTGGAGACATCTGTGTGCTTGATGTTCTGCATCGCTTTGTGCAGTGTCAGATGAGAGCTTTTTCTGCCAATTATTTTTTCTAAATTTAAGACAAAGTTGATAATGTCTTCTTCATCATCTATGCAGTATTATTGGTAGAAGGCATCCTACATGAAAGCGGGCGTTAGTGCTGTAATCCAGGATAAACAAATATTGTCTACATACAAGAGTCTTGTGTAGTCTTAGTTCAATCTTGGTGTGTATCATGTATTTCTTCTTGATCTGTGCAGTAATTTAGTGTGAAATTTTGCCCAGTGCAGTTGCTTCCTGTAATAAAGACCAGTCGCTGCCGCTCTCTCTCCTTGTATAAAGTGACTGGTCTTGTCTCTGCCTACTCCTGTAGTTTTATGCGGGCATCCTGTAGTGGGTGGGGCCTGCTGGGCTTTTTCCACAACAGGCTATGTACTGCCCAATGATGATATTACTGCTGCCTGCTCAAAGATGTTCTACATTTAAATAGATCAGTTGATAATTTCTTAATTGTCTCATGTTATGTCTCCTAGATGGAAGCAAAATCCACATATAGAAGTTTAGTATCACTCTTCAGAAATTCAACAGTTTGTGTTACGTCCCTGAAAAAAATATTTCAAGTGGAAAATAAACCAGATGAATGGCAAGCGTGTACTCTGCAGCTGATCAGACATCTTTGCGTAACTTTCCTTCTGTGTTCTCCAGAGTGGCATAACATCATCAAACAGTGTATTTCTTTTGTAAGTGTTAAAGATGTAATATGTATCAAAGTCATTTTGCAAGTCAATGCCAGCTTACAGTGTTGCTTACACATAATATTGTACAAGAGTGCCAAAACTAGGCGCTGTAAGGGGAAACAAATTTAATTATACTGTAGGGTCAATTTGTATTAATATCTCCTGCATCCTCCTCCAGGGGCTTTTCTAAAATTTTAAAGACAATTTCCTAGAGCAACAGAGGACAGAGATAACATAAGGGTGAGGTTTTCTGCTCCATTGGATGAATTTATTACAAATCGGTGCTTTAGCTGCACTACATTCGTCTGTCGGACCTATCTGTGCTTTAACCCTTTCACTGCCAGGTCCGTACGCTGTACCGACCTACAGAACTGCCTGCAGGTGGCCAAGACTGTACGCCATACGGACATTCCTCTCTGTTATAAGCTCATGATCACTTCAGTGGGCATAAACTTATATCAGAAATGTTTAGCAGACTCTGCTTAACAAAACAACAACTCTGATTAGCAGCTAACAAGCCACTGATCAGAGTTATTCAGCTAAAATAAATCCCCCTCTGCCGCCCCCTCTCTACCTGTCACCCCCCTGCTTCCTTCCGTCCTGCACTACCTCAAATGATTGCTCTGTTTCCCCCCCACACTGTCCTCTGCCTATTACATCTATCCCCCACCACTAATTTTCACCCCCCAGCATCAGCCCCCGTTTATGAATGAATGAGAGCCGCTATTCAGAGGCTTCCATCCATTCATAAGTATTGCAGCTGAGCCTGCAGAGAAAGAACTGAACTCTTCAGTCCTTTTCTCTGTCTAAAAAAAGAGACATTAGAGGCATTAGAGGTTTGTTTAGACCCATGATGTCTCTCCAAAGACCCCCTAAAAAATAAAAATAAATGTGTAAACAAAAAAGAATCAAAGCAAAGGCCCCTTTCACATAGGCACCTCCATGGGATGGAATTCACTTATTCAGCGGGGGATTGGTCTGCTAATTCCCCACGGATGACAGGTCAGTTTCCACTCCGCTGTGCAGAGCCGAGACCGACACAGTCCCAACTGTTTTTTGCATCGGATCGGAAAGCGGTGGATGTCAGCGGACATTTTACCACTGACATCCCCTGCTCCATAGGGGAGACTGGAGGGTCCGATCAAGTCCGCCTGAAAAACTGACAGGTTGACCTGATCGGACAGCCCATGTGAAAGGGCCCTAAGGGTAAATTTAGACATGCGTCTAAATCGCCCTTGCCTCTGAAGCTCGAGGCTAATCTCCAGAGGCTACTGGCAGGTGGTAAGAAAATCAATGCAATGCCTCATCACCACCTGTTTTAACCCAATTTTTAACAACAAATGCGCCGCAGCTGCAGAAAATATATGGTTTGGGGGGTCATTTACAAACTCTGAAAGCTGTAAGTGAAAAATTAAAACCTCCAGATTTTTTGAGAAATTTTTGGGTACGTTCAATTTTTCACCATTTTGCAAAAAGGCGCAAATTAAAATTTACAAATATTTGTTATTTATTAACTCAACACAGGATAAGATTTTATATTTAGCATGAATTTTGTAAAATTGCGTGTTTTTATCTGCTAATAATGGTTTTAGTGTATTTTTAACGACAACAACGGCCTAAAAATTAGTAGCACCTTCTTTTTATTCTAGAGGTCATATGCTTTCAGAAAAGATATGGCTTTGGGGGTCTTTCACAAATTCTGTAAGTTGCAAGGGAAAAATTAAAACCTTCCATTTTTAGAAAGATTTGGATATTTACATTTTTGCGTACGTGCAATTTTCACCATTTTGCAAAAAGGTGCAATGTAAAAATTTAAATTTTTTGTTTTGTTCTTTATTAACTCCATACAGGTTAAGCTTTTATATTTAGTAGGGATTTAGCAGAAATGTTGTCAAATTAGCTGTGTTTTTATCTGCTAATAATGGTTTTAGTGTATTTTTTGAGAATACATTGTTTTGATAAACATTTGCGCAAATACAGTGGGGTCTAAAAAATCAGTAGCACCTTATTCTTTTTATTGTAGAGATCATATGTTTTCAAAAAATATATGGTTTTGGGGGTCTTTCACAAATTCTGAAAGCTGTAAGGGAAAAAGGAAAACCTTCATATTTTTTGAGAAGTTTAGATATTTACACTTTTGCGTCTGCAAAAAGGCGCAATTTAAAAGTTACAAATATTTGTTATTTATTAACTCAATACAGGTTAAGCTTTTATATTTAGTAGGAATTTTGTAAAATGTGCAGTGTTTTTATCTGCTAATAATGATTTTAGTGGATTTTTAGCAAAAATATTGATTTGATAAACATTTGCACAAATATTATGGGATCTTAAAAATCAGTAGCACCTTCTTTTTATTCTACTGGTCACGTGCTTTCAGAAAATATATAGTTTGGGGGGTCTTTTTTACAAACTCTGAAAGCTATAAGTGAAACATAAAAAAAGCAAAGGAAAAAATGCAAAATTGGTCTGACGACCTGACTGTAAAAATGGAGAATCAAAAGTACATAAGGGTTTTTTTTTTTTTGTTTTGTTAAGTCTCTTACCATTTTTTTTCAGTTTTCTTTCTTGTCTTGTGCACACACCTTATACTCTACTGCTACTGGTGTAGAGCGAGCAGTGCCGTATTTTTGCTCACATGATCTGCTCTTTGTGTACTACAATTGCCATGGAGCTGAATGTGTCTACAGGTAGTCCATTTCCGTCTCTGACAGGAAGGGGTGGCTACATTCACATACACAAGGGGGCATGAAGAATAAATGTAAGAGATAAAACAAAGGAAGACAGGTATCAAAGGTACATTCTATTTTTTTTTAAGATATATTGCATTTTCTTTATTTTATTAAAAATGTGAGTATAGTATCACTTTAACGTCTAAGCTTTATTATACTTTTTAAATTAGCACAAGGGACGTTGGAGCACTTACCAACGCTTACTAAATTTTGCTGGTGATCTTATGAAAAAAACGTATTCAGCAAATTATAGTTGGTATTCCTGAGAGCGGGATAAATGCTTGTGTCATTTGTCCAGACATTTTTTTATCAATAGACCCCTAAATCTTTTAGGTTTTGTAGTCTACTCTTCACTCACCATGCAACTGTGCAGCAACAGATCAGTTCTAATAGTGATCTATTGCCAAAATAGGTCACTATAGCCGTGCTCTACTGTTGTAGAAGACACTGAACAGATCCTCCTTACAGAAGAGAGTGGGAGCATTGTTGCCACACCATGACAGGAAGCTGCATTAGGTTGACTTCACTGGCAGACTCAAAGGGTATGTGTAGGACTTTGCATATGCACTTATATTTAACCAGTTAATTTTTCTGTAGGCCGGACGGGCCTTTTGTCAATCCAGGTGGACGTCATATGAGGTCTATTGGACACAGCCGATGACTGATCACTGTACCGGCTCGCTACCGGTACCATGTGATCACTGTGACCACAGTAATCACATGATACAGATAGGGCCATCTGTACAATGTGATTTAGCTGTGGCCAATCACAGTTAGCCACAACAAAACAAACTGAATTAATCAATTTCATTGAGTAAAATGCTTGCTTATAGCAATAAAAATCACTGCTATAAATAATCATAATTAAAAAAAAAATAATAAATCCTGATCACTTCCCTAGGGTAGTACAATGTTACTATGCTAAAATTGTATTGCTCTGGTCACAGTGTGTTTAAAAATTTTTTTTTACAAATAAATATCTGAATAGTGTGGCATGCATTTGTATTCAGCCCCCCTGAGTCAATCCTTTGTAGAACCACCTTTCGCTGCAATTACAGCTGCTATTCTTTTTGGGGATGTCTCTACCAGCTTTGCACATCTAGAGTGACATTTTGCCCATTCTTCTTTTCAAAATAGCTCAAGCGCTGTCAGATTGGATGGAGAGCGTCTGTGAACAGAAATTTTTAAGTCTTGCCACAGATTCTCAATTGGATTTAGGTCTCGACTTTGAATAGGCCATTCTAACACATGAATATGCTTTGATCTAAACCATTCCATTGTAGCTCTAGGTGTATGTTTAGTGTTGTCGTCCTACTGGAAGGTAAACCTCAGCAACAGTGTCAAGTCTTTTGCAGACAGGGTTTTCTTCTAAGATTCATCCATCTTCCTATCAACTCTGACCAGATTCCCTGTCACTGCTGAAGAAAAGCATCTCCACAACAGTTGGGATGGTGTGTTCAGGGTGATGTGCAATGTTAGTTTTCCACCACATATAGTGTTTTGCTTTTAAGCCAAAAAGTAAAATTTTGGTCTCATCTGACCAGAGCACCTTCTTGCACATGTTTACTGTGTCCCCCACATGGCTTCTCGCAAACTGCAAACAGGACTTCCAATTCCAATTCTTTCTTTCAACAATGGCTTTCTACTTGCCACTCTTCCATAAAGGCCAGATTTGGGGAGTGCATGACTAATAGCTGTCCTGTGGACTGATTCTCCCACCTGAGCTGTGGATCTCTGCAGCTCCTCCACAGTTACCATGGGCCTCTGGGCTGCTTCTCTGATTAATGCTCTCCTTGCCCGGTCTGTCAGTTTAGGTGGATGGCCATGTCTTGGTAGGTTTGCAGTTGTTCCATACTCTTTCCATTTTCGGATGATGGATTGAACAGTGCTTTAAACTTCTCCACAACTTTATCCCTGACCTGCCTGGTGTGTTCTTTGGTCTTCATGATGCTTTTTGTTCACTAAGGTTCTCTAACAAACCTCCGAGGGCTTCACAGAACAGCTGTATTTATACTGAGATTAAATTACACACAGGTGTTAGGGGTATCAGAGTAAAGGGGTTGAATAGAAATGCATGCCACACTTTTCAGATATTTATTTGTAAAAAAATTTGAAAGCCATCTATCATTTTCCTTCAACTTCACAATTATTTCCCACTTTGTGTTGATCAATCACATAAAATCCCAATAAAATACATTTACGTTTTTGGTTGTAACATGACAAATCGTGGAAGATTTCAAGGAGTATGAATACCTTTTCAAGGCACTGTATATCATAGTTTGTAGATAACTTTCCTACAGCCTAAATAATATACACTGATTTTGGTTATTTTCACCTAAGAACGTAGCAGAATACATTTTGGCCTACGTTTATGAAGAACAATTATTTATTTGCGGCACTTTGATCAGACACTTTTTTGGGACCAGTGACATTTATATAACGATCAGTGCTATAAAATGCACTGATTACTGTATAAATGACACTGGCAGGGAAGGGGTTAACACTAGTGGTGATCAAGGGGTTAAATGTGTTCCCTGGGAGGTGTTTCTATCTGTGGGGGGAGTGTACTGACTGGAGAAGGAGAGAGATCGCTGTTCCTGATCACTAGAAACAGACGATCTATCTACTCCCCTGTCAGAACAGGGATCTGTTTGTTTACATTGAAAGATTCGTTCTGGCTCTCTGTGGAGCAAATTTGGGTGGTCGGCTCCGGTGCCGCGGGCGTACGCCCACTGTATCTATTGCATGAACCGTCATACAGCTACGGCAATTTGCGAAATAGAGCCAACCTGCCGCAGTATAATGATGGCAGCTGGTCGGCAAGTGGTTAACTGACAATTGCGCGGTCACGCGACACTATACCCAAATAAAATTTATGTCCTTTTTTCACACAAATAGAGCTTTTTTTAGGTGCCATTTGATCACCACTGCGTTTTTAATTTTTTGCACTATGAACAAAAAAAGACTGACAATTTTGAAAAAAAAAAAACAATACTTTTTACTTTCTGCTATAAAACTTACCCAATTGAAAAAATCAAATGTCTTCATCAATTTAGGCCAATATGTATTCTGCTACATATTTTTGGTAAAAAAAAAATCCCTATAAGCGTATATTGATTGGTTTGCGCAAAAGTTATAGCGTCTACAAACTATGGGATTTATTTTTTTTAATTTTTTTTTTACTAGTAATGGTGGCGATCAGCGACTTATAGCAGGACTGTGATATTGTGGTGAACATTTGGACACTGGCACTTTTTACTCTTTTTGGGGACCAGTGACACTTATACAGTGATCATTGCTAAAAATATGCACTGTCGCTGTAATAATGACGCTGGCTGGGAAAGAGTTAAACATCAGGGGCGATCAAAGGGTTAACTGTGTTCCTAGCTAGTGTTTTAATGTACTGGGGGAGGTGCATTTACTAGGAGAAGAGATGGAATTTATTTGCAGGGACACAAATTTCATCCCTTCCCTCATGTCAGAATGGCGATCTGCCTTGTTTACATAGGCAGATCGCCATTCTGTCTCTCTGCCTAACGATTGGTGGGTGCTGGCGGACATTGAGTCTGTGGTACCCGGAGATCAGCTCCCAGCATGAGCGCCCCCTACCCAGAAGTGTTGGATCACTTACTAGGTACGTGATCTGGCGCAGCCGAGCCATCTTGATGCCATATATCTAGATTATATGGTTGACAAGTGGTTAAATACCATCAAAAGAAAGCTCTATTTTTGTGAACAAAATTATAAAAATTTCTTATGGGTACAGTGTTGCATGACAGCGCTATTGTCATTTAAAGTGTGACACTGCAGAAGGCTAAAAATTGGCCTGGGCAAGAAGGGGGTAAAAGTGCCTGGTATTGAGGTGGTTAAGTGCTGCATTTTACATTTTTGTATTATTTTAAGTGAGAGACTATGGTTCTACGTTATCATCACAAAAGCATTGTGTCAGTCTTTTTAGTTCTCACCAGTACAAGATATGATTCAGCTGGTAAATATAATATGAAATGTATATAGGATTGGTTAATTATTGTAAACTGTGAGTAAAAAATGTGCTTACAGAAAATGCAGTACAGTTAGGTAAGAAGGGGGTTATTGTATGTTCTCTGTTAAAATGTTGTAAATTTTCGTTATGCACACACTGTACGTGGCTTATGTAAATGCATTCTTGGGAAGATTTATTTTCCTTTTTGCTATATTTATCTCCTTGTTTAGTTGCAAATGCTTTGATTTTTGAACATTGCAAGACCCAAAGCGAAGGTCAGAGTCTGATCAGATTGCAGGGAGCTAGCTTTTACATTGCAGAGAATAATTAGAAACATGAAAGTTGTTTGTTTTGTGGTCATAGTGTGGCTTATTAGCATTTGGAAAAATGTATTGCATATTTGTTTGTGGAATACTAAAAGGCATTTGAGGATAACGTTACTTGTTTCCTCTCCCTCAGATGACTCAGACACAGGAAGCTGCCAGTGAAGTTTCTGACGTACTGGCTCGTACTTTATGCAGACTTGATATTCCTGGAATGGAAAGTCGAAAGATAATCACGATAGCGCACTGGCTGCTTCAGGACTCCTAATAGGAATTAAGGAAAACAGGACCTAATGTGTCTTACAACAACAGTGTATACAGCCGCTTGCTTTTCACTCGGCCAGTGGAAATTTGATGTTTCTTGGCAAACTGTTTTGTCCATGTCACTTTTTCCTGTACAAAAATGGAGCTATTTATTCACAGCAGTGGCTCCAGGGAATTGCTTATTTAGAATACAGATGTCAGGAAGTTGTTTGTGACTAGTTTAATATTAATGAGTGATTTGGAACTTCCACCAGCATTTGCCTATGAAATGGGCACACTGTGGATAAAAGGCAAGCAAAATATGTAAAAAAATTTAATTGTACCCTCTATTTTTTATTTTTCTTATTCTTTTCAATGTTATAGTTATTTGTTAATCAATATATGTTACAGCACCTCAGATGTTCTTAATTACTCTTACTTACTATTAGTATTATGTACAACAAAAAAAGGTAAACATTCAAAAATGCAGAGGTACAGAAAAACTGAGTGTTCTGTCTTTCAAATTTGATGAAATACAAGGCCTTTAGTACCTTACTGTAGATTTCACTGAAGAATGAGGCCCTTCGTAGCTATCATACTATAGGAATGTAAACCCTTCCTCTCTGGATGTACACTACATTTAAAATTCAGCTAAATCCATCATACAAACATTTGGCATTTCAATTATTTTATATTCTAATGTAAATCTCTAATACAAATTATAATTCAAGAACTTAAAAAGCTGAAATTATAATGGTTTTGAGTGAGTTTTTGCTTGTATTACGCTGCTACATCATTGGAAAGAAAAAACAAAAATGTGCAAGAAGAACCTCTCATTATATAGTCTAACCCCCATTCATCACACCTTCATGCTTGTAGGTAAAAAAAAAAGTTAGGCATACATCCAATAGGCCAATTATTAAACATAAAACTTGCTGGAACTAACATTAGGTGCAGATCAAAAGATACTTCTTTGATCTGATAAAAAAAAAATCAAAATACATTGCAACAATATTGATATACAATAATTCTGAATAT
Organism: Lithobates sylvaticus; assembly: GCA_028564925.1. Lineage (NCBI taxonomy): Eukaryota > Metazoa > Chordata > Amphibia > Anura > Ranidae > Lithobates > Lithobates sylvaticus. Next base: position 288,441,102 of record CM053026.1, read on the forward strand.
TTCTACTTCTTTCAGGTTTCACACTAGGTTCACACTGACTGCGGGAATTAAATCGTGCGAGTTTAGCTGAACTCGCACGATTTCATTTCAGCATGTCAGTCCCAACTTCAGGGTCGGTTTCAGAGACATCTGTGCGGTTTCTGCACAGATGTCAATGGAAATCGCACCCCGAAATCGCCAAAAATAGTACAGAAAATACTTTTGGGAACCGGTGCCTCGCCAGAAATGTGGCGTTGCACCAATTCGGACGCTGCCATTGCCAGCAATGGCAACTGATTTGGCATGCGATTTGACATGTCAAATCACATGCCAAATCGCATCAATGTGAACCAGGGCTCAGTCATACAGAACCTGCTCTTGAGCAAAGACCATGACTGACTACCACTCCTAAACATTTCATTAGTTAGAGCAGCTATGGCATGATATAAAGCCATTGGGGTATAAGGTATACTCAAGTTCTTGATTTAAGTAATGTATGCTTAAGGCTTGGTTCACACTGCTGCAAAGTCATATGACGACTTTGCCCTGCGACTTTCTTCCAACTTGGATTATTATGTAGGAGCCTTAACAAGGGCTGAAATTGCAACCAAGTTGGACCAAAGTAGTACAGAAACCTCTTCTAAAGTCTGAGCAACTTGTGTAGTATTACTTAAGATGGCTCGCATAGGGAAACATTGGATTTGACATGTCATGTGACTTGGTTTCTCATAAGTTGGATCCCATGTTGCAGCAGTGTGAACTGAACCTAAGGTCGTCACATGATTTTAACTGCTAAATTTCAAGTGCGATAACTCAGAGGGACCAGTCAGAATAGGGTAAAATTGGGTCTGATTGGTAGTTTTCTGGTTGATAAACTTAGGGGTTGATTTGGAATTTTCCAATAGCTTAGTGAATTAAGTGAAGTTCTGCTGACCTTTATCATCCAATCATGTACAAGCAAAAATACTGTTTTTTTATTAGTTTCCTTGCACATGATTGAGTATTTTTCACAAAGTGAATTTTTCATCACAATCACTAGAAAAAATTATGTTGCAAGTGAAAGTTCCCTTTCATAGGGAACAGCCTATTTGCCTTTAGAAAATTAACCCCTTAAAGTATACAGTATGTTAAGTTGGATAATATAAATAACATTAAATCACCTATTTTTATTGTCATACAATAAAACATTGTTCAAACAAAGGCAGCTGTAAGGGTCCTTTCACCTTTTTGTGACATCAATGCAAGTTCATCTCTGACATTGAACTATGACAGACCCATGCTGGATCTATGGGCTACCGTATGTAAAGAAACTTGTATTTGTTTACATCATTCTACCTCTGATTCGTCACATTTAGGTCCAGACATTTAGGTCAAACAAAAATGTGTGACCTTCTCCTTTTTTTTTCTTTTTCTTTTACAGACCTGAACAGACTTGCAGGCAGATGTAAATTAACACAATTCCATTTATATCCAACTGCCCATAGACCTGCATGGAGTTTTCGATCAGGTCCACCTGAAAAACTGACAGGTGGACCTGATCGAAAAGCCTGTGTGAAAGGTGTGATGACTTTATGTTTTACTCTTGGTCATCATGTGACAAGAGTTGCTCTTCTCGTTGGAAGGCTGCCACATACACGGTTAGAGGGTAGGCAGCAGCATGAGATGTATGAAGGTCTGTCAATTAACCACTTGCCGACTGTATAACTTTAATAAACGATGGGAAGGTGGCGCTGCTTCGCTGGATCACCTACCTAGTACATGATCCAACACTTGTTTGAGGGTGCCTAAGCTTGCTGCCGTCAGCCCACTTCCGCAGTGATTATACATAGTGGGAGCTTATCTGCATGTACCGCAAACTCAATGTCTGCCAGCACTCGCCAATCATCAAGCACAGAGGCAGAACGGTGGTCTACCTATGTAAACAAGGCAAATCACCATTCTGTCAGTAGGGAAGGCATGGATCCTGTAAAGCAGGGACATGGATCCATGCCTTCCCCTAGTAAAAGCACCACATACACTGTAATAAAACACTGGCTAGGCACACAGTTAACCCTTTGATCGCCCCTGAATTTAACCCCTTCCCAGCCAGTGTCATTAGTACAGTGACAGTGCATATCTTTTAGCACTGTGTCAAAATGTCCACTGCAATATCACAGTCCCGCTATAAGTCGCTGATTGCTGTCATACCTAATAAATTTAAAAATAATAATTATAAAAATATCCCGTAGTTTGTAGAAGCTATAACTTTTGCGTAAACAATCAATATACACTTATTGGGATTTTTTTTACCAAAAATATATAGCAGAATACATATTGGCCTAAATTAATGAAGAAATTTGATTTTCTTTAAATTATTATTGGAAATGTTTTATAGCAGAAAGTAAAAAATATTGTTTTTTTTTTTTTTTCAAAATTGTCAGTCTTTTTTTGTTTATAGTACAAAAAAAAATCCAGAGGTGACGAAATATCACCAAAATAAAGCTCGATTTGTGAGAAAAAAAGAACGTAAATTGAATTTAAATACAGCGTTGTATGACCGTGCCATTGTCAGTTAAAGCAACACAGTGCCGTATCGCAAAAAATGGCCTGGTCAGGAAGGGGAGTAAATCTTCCAGAGGTCAAGTGGTTACGTCAAGGGGGGCAGGTGGCGTGTCTTATAGATAACTACAGAACTACAGGCACACCGTTCACTTTTTAGCTTGGATAAGAAGCTATGGAATACAAATTGACCAAGCAAACACAGATCTACTTTTGTACTTAGCGTGGTCAAAATGATTCAAGAACAGAAAGGGACTAGCAGGACGACCAGCTATTTTATGCTAAAAATAAATGTAGTTTAAAAAATGAAAGCACGTGCACAAGACAAAATATTGACACAGGAATGCATTAAAGAGCTCTAAATAAGACCAGAGTGTACATCTGTGCAGGTCCGATGCATGGATCAGAATACAGACAGACCGGACCAGCATAAATGTACACTTCGGCATGTGCTTGGAGATCCATGCAGGTCCATGCAGCCAGCTGCCTGCACATTCCTGCGCCAAACACCTGTGCTTCCTAAGCCGCTAAAGACGGCCTTTTGGTTGGTTGTATGGATTGGTACGTCCATGTAAATGAGGCCTAAGTGACAAAATGGCTTGTGTAACATACTGTATATATGTTGTCTTTTGATAAATAGGAATTTCATTTAAATTGACTCATGAGTTTAACAAGGTTGTGGAGTTATGTGATGTAGGTATGTATTTATTATATCCCCTATATGCAGCTTCTATTAATAACTGGAAGAGGGGATACACTTGACTTGTTATCTCACACCACCTGTTTATCATCCAGATGGCTGGATGATTCAGGCTAAAGGATTTTGAAATACATACCTAGTTTTTCCAACAGAATATTTAAATTGTTACCTAGCTGTTGAAACATCTGCTGAACTATAACAGAAGTGGAAATGCAATCATATGAGGTTTAGCATTCCTATGGAGTCTAAATGAGGAAGCTGTCTGCATGCTTCAAATCGGATTGTTCCATCCAGTGGGAACATAAGTGAGGAATGCAAGCTTCCGTCCAAAGAATTTAAAGTTAACGTGCATGCTACAAAAGAGAATAGACACTTAATATAAAAGGCTATTTCCACTGACACCATTCAACAGCTATCATTTATTTTATTTATGCTAACATTGTAGTATATTTTAATAAAAATCCTAAGAAATATTATATCCTAATAATGGGCTGTGACAAAACATTACTACACAAGAAAAACATTTTTTTTTACCTTTGGTTAAAGTGGTGGGCCACCCTGAAAAACAAAACTAGATAAAAATGTTAGTACAAATGGAAAAAAAAAAATATATATATATATTTTTTACTTACCAGAAATGGCTGTTGCTAGGCAGATTGTCCTAATCTGCCTCTTCTTGCTCCGCAGTGATCTTCTGTTCCTAGCGCCGCCTTCTAGTGAATGGGGCGCGGTGTGTTATGGGAACTATGTCCCACAACACATCGCGTTCCCCATTCACAAATTCGACTCGCGCATGCGCAGTAGACCGCGCGCCGACTCGCGCATGCGCAGTAGGAAACGGGCAGCGCTCGCTGCTCGTTTCCCTTACTGAGGATGGACATCTCGGCCTCCACGACCGACATCGCGGGTGCCCTGGGAGGGTAAGTGTACTTATTAAAAGTCAGCAGCTACTTTTTTTTTAGCTGCTGACTTTTAAAAAAAATTTTTTTTTAAGGTGAAACACCGCTTTAAGTAACTTATTTGGTTTAACAAGAATTAGACAGTTTATTTCTAAAGATGTATTATAATATTCATTATGTTATAGTTACATAACTGGTGATTTTGCAGTTTCCGCAATGTGATAAAATTCTTTCATGGTACACTTTTTTTTTGGATGTCATATTTAATATTGTGCTAAAATAATGCAATTCTGAAGACGTGAATAAGGTTATGCAGCAAAATATTGAGATTTTTTTTTATGCTTTCATTTTTGGATGAAGTGGCAAAGGGTTGGACCCTCTGTGAAAAGTTTTTATTACTGTCTTTGTCCTCATTGTTTCACTACTTTGTTTGTCCTATGACTATTTTTATCAATACATAGTTACATAGTTACATAGTTAGCTAGGCTGAAAAAAGACACAAGTCCATCCAGTTCAACCATAAAAAAAGAAATAATAAAAATAAAAAATATTGTACAATCCAATATATCCAATTCTATACCCACAGTTGATCCAGAGGAAGGCAAAAAAGAAAAACCCCAGCAGAGCATGCTCCAATCTGCTACAGCAGGGGGAAAAAATCCCTTTCTGATCCCCCAAGAGCCAATCGGATTTTCCCTGGATCAACTCTACCTATAAATGTTAGTACCCAGTTATATTATGTACATTTAGGAAAGTATCCAGGCCTTTCTTAAAGCAATCTACTGAGTTAGCCAGAACCACCTCTGGAGGGAGTCTATTCCACAGTTTCACAGCTCTTACTGTGAAGAAACCTTTCCGTATTTGGAGATGAAATCTCTTTTCCTCCAGACGTAAATAGTGCCCTCTTGTCCTCTGTGTTGACCGTAAAGTGAATAACTCAACACTGAGTTCACTATATGGACCCCTTATATATTTGAACATGTTGATCATATCCCCCCTTATTCTCCTCTTTTCAAGAGTGAATAAATTCAGTTCCTCCAATCTTTCCTCATAGCTGAGCTCCTCCATGCCTCTTATCAGTTTGGTTGCCCTTCTCGGCACTTTCTCCAGTTCCCCGATATCCTTTTTGAGAACTGGTGCCCAAAACTGAACTGCATATTCCAGATGAGGTCTTACTAATGATTTGAACAGGGGCAAAATTATATCTCTCTCTCTGGAGTCCATACCTCTCTTAATACAAGAAAGGACTTTGCTTGCTTTGGAAACCGCAGCTTGGCATTGCATGCTATACAGAAAGTGAGGGGAAATAAAAAATGAGACTTGTGAATGGTTGTAAACGCTGATGCTTCTGTGCATTGGTATTTACCTGGGCATGCACCTATGACATATTTCCCTAAAAATGAGACTTAGATGATTGTGTGCGCTCTGTACTTGTTTGCCTGCAATATACACTGCTCAAAAAAAATTTAGGGAACACTTTGAAAATGCATCAGATCTCAATGGGAAAAAATATCATGCTGGATATCTATACTTCTATGGACTGGGTAATGTTTTAGGAACGAAAGTATCCCACATTGTTTGATGGAAATGAAAACAATCAACCTACAGAGGGCTGAATTCAAAGATACCCCTAAAATACTCATGTTTTCTGACTGTTTTTCACTAGGTTTGTATTTGGCTAGGGTCAGTGTCACTACTGGTAGCATGAGGCGATACCTGGGCCCTATAGAGGTTGCACACGCAGTCCAAATCCAGGATGGCACATCAATACATGCCATTGCCATGTGCTGGGAGACACATTGCTGTGTCTCCCAGCACAGTCTCAAGAGTATGGAGGAGTTGGGCAGTTACTCTAGGAGAGCTGGACAGGGCTGTAGAAGGTCCTTAACTCATCAGCAGGACCGGTATCTGCTCCTTTGTGCAAGGAGGAACAGGATGAGCACTGCCAGAGCCCTACAAAATGACTGCCACTGGTGTGAATTTCTCTGACCAAACAATCAGAAACCGACTTCATGAGGGTGGCCTGAGGGCCTGACGTCATCTAGTGGGCCCTGTGCTCACTGCCTGGAGCTTGATTGGCATTTGCCATTGAACACCAGAATTGGCAGGTCTGCAACTGGCACCCTGTGCATTTAACAGATGGGAGCATATTCACCCTGCGCATATGAAAGACGTGAATGGGTATCGAGAAGCCATGGAGAATGTTATGCTGCCTGTCACATCGTTCAGCATGACCAGTTTGGTGCTGGATCAGTGATGGTCTGGGGAGGCATATCCATGGAGGAACGCTCAGACCTCTACAGGCTAGACTATGGCACCCTGACTGCCATTAGGTAGCGGGATAAAATCCTTGGACCCATTGTCAGACCCTACACTGGTGCATTGGGTCCTGGGTTCCTGGTGCACGATAATGCTCGGCCTCATGTGGCGAGAGTATGCAGCCAGTTCCTGGAGGATGACGGAATTGATACTTTTGGCCTCTATGCTCGCCTGACCTAAATCTAAAAGAACACCTCTGGGACATTATGTTTCGGTCCATCCGATGCCTCCAGGACTGTTTAGGAGCTCGATGATGCCCTGGTCCAGATCTGGTAGGAAATACCCCAGGACACCATCCGTCGTCTCATTAGGAGCATTTTGAGTTGCTGCAATGAAATTACAGCAAAATGGACTACTGTAGCCTGCTGCATCATTTTGTCACTTTGATTTTTGGGGTGTCTTTGAATTCAGCCCTTGGGAAGGTTGATAATTTACATTTACATCAAACGATGTGGTATCTTTTCATTTCTAACACATTACCCAGTCCATATCAGTATAGATATCCAGCATGACATTTTCATTGAGATCTGATGTGTTTTCAAAGTGTTCCTTTAATTTTTTTGAGCAGTGTCCTTACCTATCACTTGCCACATAACTGTGTTGGCTACAAAATGTTGCTCTGTATAATTCTTACCATGAGCAGTTACATTTTTTTATAGAGAAGTGATGATGTGAGGCTCTGTTGACTACATTGCTTGTTATTCAAAGACTACATAGACTGTCACATTCTTTAATTTACATCTTTTCTTGGCTCTCTTCTTTATATTTCCCAGTGTGCAGAGCCCTGCCATTCAAAGCTGTTTAAACAATTTATTGGAGGGAAAGTGTAACGTCATTTTTCATCGTGTGATTCGATCTCCATCAGAGCATGGCAACTCAATCCTGTGAGACTCTATGTCACTGAGCAGGCACAAAGAAAAAGTTTTAACAGTTAAAAGAAGGATTAAAAAACATTGCCCTCCACTGACCTAGCAGAGACTGTGTTAATATGATCTACTTAAAGAAAATGTTAATTACAAAGTGAACAGACAAAAGAAACTTATAGCAATTATAACCATTGTTTAAGTGCTATCCATGCTTTGTTATGGTTTTTGTAAACAAGAAAAAATTGTAGTAAATGCCTTTTCTGAATTTTGAGATTTTTTTTCCTTGAAAGAATAATCCATTAATATATATATAAATATATATATATATATATATATATATATATATATATATATATATATATATATATATATATATATATATATATAAGACCTAAAACACATGAACACATATAGTGACCTAAAAGAAAACAAGCATTTCAATTCAAGCAGAGTTTATTGTAAGCCAAAAGAAAAAAAATCCTCTCTCGCCTTTGGTGCTGGCCAACCATGGTTTTGTCCACACCCATAAGTTTGGATATCATAGGGAATTGTAATATCTATAGTAGACTCTGGCCTAGCAAAAAAACTGTTATGCACTACCCACATTAAGGAAAAGGGTGAGGAGGTTGCTGGTCTCCTTCCAAGCTACCTCTAGCATAATAGGGTGTCTGTGTAAGTCTTTAATGCCATTAGTCCCTTGCACCCACAATATATACACTTTCTGGAGACAGATCTTGCAGAGGACATTAGGATGACTTCCTCCAGGAATAACAGGCACTACCACATCTTAAATAGACAGCTCATCTGTAATGCCAGGTTTTAGACTGATGTCAACACACTAGGATGTTAGCCTAAAAAGGGACATAAGCCATTTTTAATAACTATGTGGTAATATATTTTTTTAAAAAGACTACATTTAGAAATATGTATATATAGAGAGAAAAGGAAAAAATATATTTTGGGGTCACACAAGACAAATACATAAAGTGGCTTCAGCATTGCTTGGCAAAAAGGTTTGTGTTGTGGCCCCCTCACCAGGCATGCAGGTTCTGTGCTCTGGCTTGTGGAGGCAGACACCTAGCTGAGCTCTGGCTCCCTCTCCTCAGTCATTTTGCAGGGTTCTCATTATTCAATACAGATGTCATGAAGCACATAACAAGCAACAGTAGTTTTGGCAGCTCTCTGAGGAGAGTACGGCAACTCATGCACTGCTTTCATCAACCTAGCTCAACCAATCAGAAATCATTTCTGAACTAATCAGACCACTGTGAATTGAAACTTATGCCACGTACATACGTTTGGAATTTTTTGATGGAAACAGTCCAATGGGAGCTTTTCATCGGATTTTCCGACCGTGTGTATGCCCATCAGTCTTTTTCTGTCGGAATTTCCGACGGACTTTGGATTGAGAACCTGTTCTTAATTTTTCAGACGGAAAACCTTTCTATCGGATATTCCGATCGTGTGTATGCAATTCCGACATGCAAAATTCCAACGCATGCTCGGAAACAACTTGACACATGCTCAGAAGCATTAAACTTCCCTTTTATAGTGCAGTCAAACCTGTTGTATGCCGTAGTGTTATTAACCGTCGGAATTTGGTGTGACCATGTGTAGGCAAGACAGTTTGAGTGAAATTCCGTCGGTTTTCCGATGGGAAAACCATCAGAGCTTTTTCCGACGAGAATTCCGACCATGTGTATGAGGCATTAGTTATAATGGTTTACAGAAGTTGATATATTATCATTGCTCCTTGCACTGCCATACAACCCATGACTAATAGCGTGCATCAGGCATTTTAATATGGACATAGATAAAAAAAAAACACCATGAAGCCACTTCAGTCCTAAAATTCCTCTTTGATTTGAGGTGTTATGTATGTCTAAATTCAAATGAAAAGTATATTCTAGACAAAACTTTCAGATTTCCTTTCCCCGCATTTAATTTAATGGTAGTCATTTGGAATAGAGTGTTAACTTTCAAAAAATCCTGATGTTAACAATATTAAATTCCACCCACTGAAATATTTTGACCTCAGTGTTTTATGGAAAATGAACCCAGTAACTGGAAGCTTTTACAGAGAAATACAGGGTTTCTGGGTGGAGAAGTATAATTTCTAAAATATAAAATAAACATTATGTCCCGTTTAGATGGAACTTGGGATTTTCCCATATTCCTGTGAAATTCTGCCGAGAAATCATATTAAAAACACATATGCCTTTTCAGGAAGCAGCAGCAGTAACCATGGCAGTGGAAAACTTATAATGTATTCTGAAATATACTGCACCTGAATTAACAGTGTTCTTGGCTGTTGTAGATGCAATTAAATGTACATATAAAATAAGTGTCTTTATTTTCTAAAGAGGGAGAGACCAACTTATAGTATTACCAAAGCATACGTGATTTACGGAAAACAGACCTATGCTCACTAAAGATATTGTATCTCTTAGCTGTTAACCATTACATTACAGAATAATTGAACTCAATCTATGAATTCATGCAAAAATAAAGTCTAGATGCAGTGTACTAAGCTGAAGGATAGTGAGCAAAACTTGTATGGATTTTGCACTGATTTTCATTTGCTTAAATCTAAAATCATATTATTTGTTTACATGGCCTTTAACTAAACTCTAGGCCTAAATTCAATATCTTATTTGTTTGGAGGAGAGCCTATGCCCACTTGCAGGGTAAAATTATCTGGAAACATCCTGCCCCTACTGCTTTGTGTCTGTCAAGTGAGATATAGAGGTGTACACTGCTGCACAGAACAAGACTAATTTGGTTAATGTACATGGGTGGCAGGGATTTTAAGGGCACCAAATAAAACAATCATTTTAATCACATAAAGAATAGAACCAAAGCAAAATTAAAAATAGATATCTTACATAGAGCAGATAATTGTTTGAAAAACATCCCCAACAAAAAAAAGGGGTAAATGGATATTTCTTATATTGATATCATTATGCCCACCTGCCTTATGCATTTCGAGACTTGCTTTTCTTCAGGGGCAATCCGATGGACCTTCATAAAGATAGAGAAGTGAGAGACGCATATACCCACCTTTAACATACATTTTACCCACATCATGATGTAGTAAATGTAACTACTTACAAACTAATGGAATGTGCAATAAACAACAGCATATGTGAGGGATGGCCTGTGATTATTATTTAAAAACCTTTTTCATGCAAGCCTAATCTGATCCAGGGCAGGGAGAGCTGGGTGGGGGGCAGGGAAGGAAAAGCGAGCAAACAAATGCAGGGATCTAAGAAGGTGCTGAAAAAAAAAGACCCCAATAATACTAAACTCAATTAATGAGCAACAACAACACAAAACAATTGAAAACAACCCAGAAAGCAGCAGGGTCCGCAATGGCACAAAATATATCCTAAAACAGCTCTGGGGTAAATACACAGGGAGACCTACCTAGAGTGCCTTGGCAATGTGGTGGTAGGGGGAATGCAGTTGCAGTTGGAGCGTCTCCTGGCTCATCATTGCTCCAGCTTCTCCTTTGCAAAACCAGGCTGTTAGTGTAAACATGAAATAACAGCGGGCCCTTGCTCATCATCAATTATCATACATTCCCATATAGACCACTCTCCAAATCAAGTTTTGTCACCTTAACCAGACACATATATAATACAAAAACCCTGGTAAAAGATTACCTGGGAGGCAAAGGGGTTACTTTAGTGACAAAAAGGCCATAATAGGGTTTGCTAGTAAAAAAATGTAAACTTTATTTTAAATTCATGGCAACAATGTTCAATATTAAAAACAATTTATCTTCCAACATCACAGGATCACACAGATCCAACGAAAGCACCCTAAATAAGGTGCCTACAAGACTGACAAACATTTTTTGTTTGTCAGTCTTGTACGCACCTTATTTAGGGTGCTTTTGTTGGATCTGTGTGAAAAACACTGAACACAAAACACAATATGCTAAACGACCAGACGCCAAATAATACACACATGAGCTGTCATGCAATAAGTATTTTAAATAACAAAAATTGGTACAAGACCAATGTGGTTCAAAATGGCAACTAATGTGTATAAAGCATGTGGGGACCATAGCTTGGTGATAACCCCCTATTTACCTATGTGCCTTACAAGGCATGTATGGAATAAATGGTATTTCACTAACTGATGTCGGTTCCTCTGAGCCATCAAAACGGGGGGGGGGGGGGGGGGGGGAGGGGGGGTTCCATACTAGCTTAGTGGAGCCGTTGGATCGTGGTGATTGGATTATCAAAGTGTAATGATGAAAATGATAGAGAGCTTTCAGCAGTCAATATTCAATTAAGAAACATTTTGTCAGCCTGCCAGCTGTAACGGGTTTGTGATGAGTGCTTTTCAACAATACATTAGCCTTGCAGTGTAATCAGCCTGCTGAATATGATGTAAGCATAAAAACATCAGTGCAATCATAGCAAACAATAGGTGGTGATGAAGGTATGGGAACGACAGCATAGCATTCACCTCCAGTTAGCTATAAAAGGCCAGTGGGGCAACAGTGCTGTTACAGCTGCCAAGTGTAACAATTGGGAAAACTAGGAGGTGGTATTCCAAAACACCAACATGTGTATAATCCTTAAAGTTTGTCCCCTACACATTAGCAGTATGTCCGTCTAGAGAATGCACCAAATATTGGCTTCCTGAGGCTGAGCAAGGAAGCAACAAGCAGTACTTTACCGCACCATAGGGTTGCTCGTAAGCTGCAGAAGTCCCGTTGTTCCCATACTTGGCATAATCTCTGAGCACCGTTCCTCCATTCCTCCAATGGTTGCTGAGTCCTCTAAATGCCAGGCACACTCCAGCTCTTGGTCCCCTTTTACCAGGGCATTCCACAAGTGGCAACCTAAAGGGTCTGGTATGGATTTTAGGGCGACCCCTACGCAATTTTTTTTTAATTTGGCACAGGGTTCCCCTTAATATCCATACCAGACATGAAGGGCCTGGTAATGGACTGGGGGGGGGACCCATGCCATTTATTTTTTCAATAAGTTTTACCTATATTGCCGAGACCCGACAATTCATTCCAGCCGCGATCAGTTTCAGACTTTTTTTCCTTTAGAAATTTCATTTTGCTGTGGTACTGTTCTAAACATGGGGAAAAATGCGCCACTTTACAGGACAACCCCCCAGTCACGATATTTAAAGGAATATTACATTTTAATTGTTTCACTTTAAGCATGCTTGCATATAAGCCTTTAAAATGAGCACTTTCGTTTTTTCATGTTCGTGTCCCATAGACTTTAATGATGTTCCGTGGCTTTCAAATTTGCTGCGAACACCGCATAATGTTCGCTGTTCGAGTCGAACATCAGGTGTGCGCCTGTTCGCTGAACATCAGGCTCATCCCTAGTGTGGGGCTTATATGAGACCGTATCTAGGAGAGTGGGAACCATAAATGTCCCTAAAGTCTTTAAGAAATACCTGGAGATTCTACTCTGTATTTAATCCTGGTGGCGTGAGAGACCTTAACCTGTATATCCACCACTTCTCTTTCTGAAGTAATATACAGTTAAAGTCCCCCCTTCTTGATGGTAACTTAAGGACGGAGATCCCCTTTATTTTAATGCCATTGGGTCTACCTCCGTGACACAAGGCAAAATGTTTTGCCAAGGGTTTTTCCGGGTCCTTTTCTTTGATCTCTCTTATGCCGCGTACACACGAGCAGACAATCCCACCGTCTGTGTGCTAGTCTGCAGGACTTTTGAAATGAATGGACTTGCCGACACACGATCGGAAAGTCGTTCATTTAGAACGTGACTCCAGGTAGACGGGACTAGCAAAGGAAGTGAATGCCGCCGCCTCGATCGGCGACATTGACGCCTCGCTAGCCCTGTCACCTGGTATGGATTTAAAGGGGAATCCCTATGCCGAAAAAACGGTGTGGGGGGCCCCCCCAAAGCCATATCAGACCCTTATCCCAGCACGCAGCCTGGCCGGTCAGGAAAGAGGGTGGGGACGAGCGAGTGCCCCCCCTCCTGAGCCGTACCAGGCCGCGTGCCCTCAACATGGGGGGTGCCCTTGGGAAAGGGGACCCTGCGGCCCCCCCACCCCAAAGCACCTTGTCCCCATGATGATGAGGACAAGGGCCTCTTCCCGACAACCCTAGCCGTTGGTTGTCGGGGTCTGCAGGGGGCTTATCGGAATCCGGGAGCCTCCTTTAATAAGGGGGCCCCAGATACCGGCCCCCCACCCTATGTGAAAGTCTATGGGGTACGATGTACCCCTACCAAAGGGAAAAAAAGTGTAAAAAAAAAAAGACACAACTTTTTGAAATACTTTATTGCACAGCTCCGGGGGTCTTCTTCCGTCTTGGGGGGTCTTCTCGCTGGACTCCTCCGCTATCTTCTGCTAGCTCTTTTACTAGCGGAGGAGCCCGGCTTTCTCCTTCGTCGCCGCCATCGTTTGGGGGTCTTGTTCCGACTTCGGGGGTCTTGTCCCGCTCTTTTGTTCTTCTTGCCGGGCCTCTTCTTCCAGCTCTTTTACTAGCGGGACAATCTGTCCGAAAAGTCCGATCATGTGTACGTGGCTTTAGGTGTTCACCTACTCTAATCTTAAGGGGTATCTTGATTTTACCTATGTAGATCTTCGGGCAGAGGCAGGTAAGCATGTAAATCACTCTCGAAGTGGAATAATTTATCAGGTCTTTTATCTCATAATTCTTTTGTCCTACAGCATCAGTAAATATATTGGTCCTGTACACAAAATGACATCTGTTGCAGGGGAAACATTCATTTAGACCTAGGGTACTCTGATATAAATTCTGAGTGAATCAAAATAACCCCCAGGTTCTTTGCCCATCAGGCTACCATTTTGGGAGCTGGTCCCACTATGCTTGCCAGTCCTGGGCTATTTGTCAGGATCCCCCAATGTCTTTCTAGGATGTTGCCTTCTGTCTTCCTTTGAGCTCTGAATGGTGTTATTATCCTCACTGGGCCAGGTTTAGCTTGCTCTTCATTACTGGCTATAATTGATGAGAGACTCTCTCTACTACGGCTTGCTGCCCTGCGTTTGGCCTTACAGATTTGTCCATGAGAATGTCCATGTTTGCAGAACCTCCCGTAAAGTTCATTACCCTCTTTTCTATAGTCACTTGGTTTGGTACAGTTTGGACATAGGACCTTAGTTCTTTAACCATCTCCTTAAAAAGTGAATCCATGTACCCACCAATTCTTTCTAGTGGGCCCTGTACCGCTGAGACAATTGGTCTCCCTGGCGGTCTCTCAAGGCATTTATGCACCTTCGGTATGATATAAAATGTAGGTACATTAAATTTAAGCTCAAGCTCTCTTTTGTTTAGAAGACCTGCCTCCTTTGCCTTGTTAAGTTTTTTATTCAACTGGCGCACTACCTCTGGGAATGGATTGTGGTCTAGTCTTTTGTATGTCATTAAATAACCTCAAATAACAATCAGCGCAAACAAACCTCTAAATACAGTACCCAAAAGTGATATAATAATATTCACATGGAAAAATTTAAATAAAACATCAATAATCAAGTTGCTGCTTATCACTCTGAAGTGTTCTCACTCACCCCACTCCAATATACAACTATAAATATAGTGCATCGCAACTAACAATACATAAAATCAAATAATCAGTAAATAACAGTGATGTGACCAGAAGTGACAATTATTATTCACAATACAGTGAGTTCATAACAGAAATAACGATAATTATACAGTCCATATTGCTTGTAGTTCCATTTAAAAAATGCTACAAGCTTCCACCTCTATGTGAGATATTACAAACAGTGCTCATAAATAATCCTCTACCAGTTAATGTGTAGCAACTCACCTTATACTTAGACCCCTGTTTTAACAGTGGGTCCAAGTAAGCAGTCCCCTAATGGGGATAAAGCCAGGTGTGTATATCCACTCCACTCTCAATCTCAGAAACTTCCTCTTGGTAGTGTAGACTCTGGTTCAGCGGTGTATATATAAATAAAAAGAAGGATATCTAGTGCTCGCTGTAAAAATGTTTATTGCCAAATAAAAAAGATCTATTGCACTCACGTAAAAAGGCACTCATCTGTGCCAGCATATTAAACAGATCTGTTCATCAGCCCACTAGCCCCGCACTAACCCATGAAGTGTAGTACACAGCCATGTCCGGGGAGATGTGATGTCGCGGAATGTGGGAAGATGTGTAACCTGGCCAAGTCCGGTGTGCCTGCCAGAATGAGCCGAGCCGATCATGAAGGGAAGCCAACTGGGAAGCGGAACCGAAGACCAGGGGAGCCGAGCCAAGCCAAAGTGTCAGGCACCACCTGGATGACGTGCAGCGCCAAGTCAGATGGAAGTAAGGTGAATAGAAGCCCGTGTCTCAGGACCCGCTTCCTGACTGACTGGGAGAAAAATCAGGAAGACATAAGCGAATATTAATTCGCTATTGTCACACAAGTGACCCCGAGCCCACACTTTTTAAAAGCCAATTAGAGCTCCGGCTCTAATCACGTGCTTCGGAGAAAAAAAACACCATTGGAATCCATGCGTCTGGTACCCTGCATGTAGATTAGGGGCCGGGCACATGGATTAGGGGGGTGGCGCCCCGTATGGATGGGCCACCACTAATCATTTTCATCATTACACTTTGATATTCCAATCACCACAATCTAACGTGTCCACAGACTAGTGTGGAATCCCCCCCCAACCTTTGGTGGCTCAGAGGAACCGACATTATTTGGTGAAATACCATTTATTCCATCCATGCCTTGTAAGGCACATATCTAAATAGGGGGTTATCACTGAGCTCTAGTCCCTAGGAGCTTTACACACATTGGTCTTGTACCAACTTTTGTTATTTAAAGGCGATGTTTATTGCATGACAGCCCATGTGTGTATTGTTATTTGGCGTCCGGACGTTCAGCATATAGTGTTTTGTGTTCAGTGTTTTTTGTTTGTCAGTCTTGTATGCACATTATGCTTTTGTTGGATGTGATCCTGTGACATTGGAAGCTAAAGTGTTTTAATATTGAACATTGTTGCCATGAATTCAAAATAAAGTTTCAGTTTTTTTTACTAGCAAACCCTTTAATGACCTTTTTGTCACCAGGGTTTTTGTATTATGTTAGCTAGTGTAATCAGCACGGCTCTTCAGTCAGCCTTGCTCTGTATTAGGAAAGCTGATAGTTTTACTGTATGTGTAAGGCCCCATTCACCACTGAGCCAAGGTTTTAGTGTTTTTTTTTGTAGTGGAACTATTCATTTGAATAGGCCTCACTCCTCGCAAAATCGTGCTAAAGAAGCTTGTATATAAAATTTTGGACATGAGCTAAGCGCGTTTTGTGCATTTTTTGCATGGAAAGCATGCTATTGCTACCCATGTTTGGACTGCCATTAGGAAATAATGGCACCGTAAGCGCATTGTGCATTTTAGCACATTTTCCACATGTTTGCAGAAATGCTTGTTTCTGCCTGAGTTTCTGCTACGCCCAGGTGTGAACGGGTCCCATGAGGCATAGCAAGACTCTGGCAGCCACAAGCATGACACCCAGAGGCATGATGGGACTTGTAGTTCTGCAACATCTGGAGGTCCACTAATTGCATATCCCTGCATTAGATAATCCATCATTAGTTTTTATCCCTTTTCATCACTTTTTTACCATTTCTTTGGGATTTTTTTTTTAAAGTTCATATTTCAACTTTTAAAATTTGTGGGGGCTTTTGTAGCAACAGCAATAATTTTTTAATTTTTTTTTGGTACCTTTGTAAAAGGGATACATTGCCACAGTTGAAGTTATAAACTACCCTTCCCAGAGGGAATAACGCATTTTGGTTACTATAATGTTAACCATTTCATGACCAGAGTTCATTAGAAGCTTAGATCAGTTTGGTAGTGTCAGTATGTATCGGTTAATTTGATAATATCTATATGACTAATTTCTCTTACGGGGAGGCTAAGAACACACACTTGAACATTTCTAGTTCTCTGTTAGCATTTAGTTAGCATTCTCACAGCATTTTTCATTTGGACCTTGGTCACAAAGAGGTTAATTAAATCCTATCTATGTTTCAACATGCTCAAAATAATGTTGCAACGACCCTCTTCCCATTCCATGAACCAATAGGTATTATCCTTATACAGCCCACCCCACAGATCTTCCCTCTCCATAATCCACTCACAAGAGCTAGGGAGAGCCTTCTTTAATTTGAACTGTCTTAATTCACCTTTCTGAACTAATAAAATCACATTGCCAGCATTCGAGTGGTAAAGGATGTTGGTAGGAAACAGATTTAAAAGGTATTCTCATTCACCAACCTAGTCAACACAAAGTCATAAAGACTCCCTTGGCCATTCAGCTCTCTTCAGATCTAGGAAATCTTGAAACTGCACCAAAACACAAATACTGAAAGCACACCAACCTTGTGCTTCACCTTGGAAACCACTTTGTTTAAATAATCCAAAAATATACTCAAAAATGTACTATAATTACAGGCTTGTAACCATCCATCACATCCCATAGACATGACCTCCTCACCATCTTTGAATATATCAGTGACAGCTCTCCCCTAGGAAAATGAATAAACTGTATTTCAAATGTTTCAAAGTGCAGATTCTGGACCCTCTTCTTCAGAGCTCTGAGGAAAGGGGTACTTTACAAAGTACAGACTCTAGACACTTCTTCAGAGCTCTGAGGAAAAGGGTACTTTACAAAGTAAGGACTCCGGACCCTCTTCAGAGCTCTGAGGAAAGGGGTACTTTACAAAGTACAGACTCCAGACACTCTTCTTCAGAGCTCTGAGGAAAGGGGTACTTTACAAAGGACAGACACCAGACCCTCTTTTTCAGAGCTCTGAGGAAATGGGTACTTTACAAAGTACAGACTCCAGACACTCTTCTTCAGAGCTCTGAGGAAAGGGGTACTTTACAAAGTACAGACTCCAGACACTCTTCTTCAGCCCTCCTAAATATTCAAACCCTTTTATTAAACCACAATTAACCCTTTTATTTCACTCTTAAAGGAAATACACAAAGGGGTGGAAAATTACTTTCACTGTTACTTTCAACTTACTGATATACACTGAAAACTCAATTACGTCCCTTCTGTTACAAAAAAAACATTTACACAGAGACTGTGAAAAAAAGACCAGCACAAGCCAAATGGACATGGTGTCTGTTGTATTTTCATATTAGCTGCTTCATAAGCTGTTGTTCTTGGAATACGAAAATTACATAAAAGAGGTCTTCAAGGTCTGGATGGAAACACAGGGAACATTAAAACTTGACATCATAGTATAAAGGGATGTTGTTATAAGGAAATATATCGTAGTTCAACATTAAATGACCTAATTTATTTATGTTCTTTTCATATAAGAATGTGTACTCGTCGATGACAGGCACTTTGACTTTTCTTAGTATTTATAATTGTAGAATATATGCGGCATACTTAATTGATTATATACAATAAACCTTTTAATGTAAGGAAAAGAATAGAGAGCAAATAAGGCTGCTCTATTGGCATTAATAATAGACGGTTTGCACATGGGTGTGTTTGTTTACACAGGTGTTTAGAAAATCTAACCTGATTAAATGACGCCACCCTCCACTTATCAAGGTTTATGTAGCATTTGCATTGAGATACATAAAAAGGCTTGCTTTTCATTGGAGACATACTGGCAAATTACACTCACTGGTGTGCCACTCAGCAGAACAATTTTGGTTTGGAAAAGAAAAATGGTCACCATTAAGCACACAATAGTCCAGCCCTTAAAGTTGTTGCATCTTTTAACCTAATAAAGTATATTTACTATATGTGATGTATACATATTGTCAGTGGTAATACCTGCCACATTTTTTTCTTTGCTTATTAAGATGACATTGAAAAACAAGAACAGAGTCCTTCAGCAGTGAAACTGGAAGTTGCAATCTCTCTTGACATTTTTAAACTCCTATGTGCTCTCGGCATATGGCCAGTCTTGAGGCTCACTTAAGCAATTAATCAGGGCTGAAAATCAAAAATGTGGTAAGCAGCAAGTGCGTATTGACTACTCAAATGCCGCGTACACTCGATCGGAATTCTCATTGGAAAAAGCTCTGATGGTTTTCCCGACGGAATTCCGCTCAAACTGTCTTGCCTACACACGGTCACACCAAATTCTGACCGTCAAGAACGCGGCATCAGAAAGTTTAAAAGACTTATATGTGCCTTGATCAACCTACAGTGCATCCGGAACGCATTCACAGCACTTCACTTTTTCCACATTTTGTCATGTTACTGCCTTATTCCAAAATGTATTAAATGCATTATTTTCCCTAAAATTCTACAAACAATACCCATAATGACAACGTGAAAGAAGTTTGTTTGAAAGCTTTGCAAATTTATATTAAAAAAAAATCACATGTACATAAGTATTCACAGCCTTTGCTCCATACTTGCATGTTCTCTATTGTTGCCTGGAAGCTGGTGACTCTTTTTTATTGTGGAAGTATACAGCAGCTCCGGCCACAGAAGCAGATGATTTTTAACTAGACACGGCACAGGCTAATTTCAGAGTCAGGTGGATATCCACCTCTCTGCTGCCACCTTAGCAATGGTAAAGACTGTACCCGTCCCCTTCCCCTGGCTCACCTTCTTTGACTTGAGAAGAGAAGATGTCGGCAGCTGGAGGGAAAGGGGAGAGACAGTAGAGGACACAGCCTGCTATGGGGGACACACTGTAAGAAGCAGACAGATTCCTCAGCCCCAGCACTGATAAACAGTGAGTTGTGTTTGCCTGCACTGCTGCCAGCATGGAGAGAACAAGCTGATTTCTACAGTGTGGGAAGGTTAGCAGAGGAGAACAAGATTGTTTATCCATCCATCCATGCTGTATTCTGACACCTGCAAGACTTGGATCATGCATTCCTCTCTGCCAGCACAAGTCATATGGTTCTTACAGAGACTCTGACAGGGAGAAAATAATGCATGTCTGAATGTTCTATCTATCTATCGCTGGTGTCACAATACAAAAATAATGGATTGAAAAATTAAAGGATGATCTCCTCTGATGGCATTATACTAACCCTATGTTTCCCACATTTTAGTAACAAGGCAGGGCTCTTGTACATAGCACAATGCTTAACCCTGCATTGTGTACGTAGCGCACTCTTGATCCCTGCATTGAGTACATAGCGCACTCTTGATCCCTGCATTGAGTACATAGCGCACTCTTGATCCCTGCATTGAGTACATAGCGCACTCTTGATGCCTGCATTGAGTACATAGCACACTCTTGATCCCTGAATTGAGTAAATAGCGCACTCTTGATCCCTGCATTGTGTACGTAGTGCACTTCTGATCCCTGCATTGTGTACATAGCGCACCCCTGAATCCTGCATTGTGTACGTACCGCACTCCTGAACCCTGCATTGTGTAGGTAGCACACCGGATCCCTGCATTGGACAAGAAAAAGAGGGCTCCAACTGTGTCAGCATTGGCAGTGTGGTGATCCCATCCCTGTGTATAGACCAAGAAAACCCCCTAGATGGAACTTTGACAGACCACCAACACATGCAAAGAAACTATAAAATATAGTATTTATTAATACAAAAATGATAAAAACAAACGACTAGCATCTGAGCAATGGCAATATGCAATACAGTACAGAACAAAAAACAATAGAACAATGTAACAACACTTATGCTCTCGTGGGGGTTGGATACCCCAAAACTTGCTTGAAAACTTTCATCAGGGGTGGAGAGTAAGATGAAATACAATATAATTGCAAAATATAATTATAATTGCGCTACCAATGTGACAAAGGTAAAAATGAAAAAATTTAGCAGCCAGCATCAATAATGATCAATTGTAAAAGAAAAAAAAATGCAGCGCTATATAAATAAACTCACCAGTGGCAGTGAACAAAATAATAATATATAAATGGTGAAAAATAATATGAAAAAAAAATCATAGAATTAGATCAATAATGGTATAGAATCTGTGAACGTCCATAATAATAAATCACATAGATGAAATGGAATATATATGTCCCGAACACAGGATCAGGCACTACATAGGTGGTAGAGTCCCTTCAACAACAAATAACCAATCCTGAGTGGAAGATAGCCAAAACTCATAGAGGGAAATTCAGATGTAGAAAATATAATAAAAGATGCAGCCACTTCTCAACCAGCGTCAAACGGAAGACTTCTTACAAGGAGATTTCAAGTGCACACAATAAAGGAAGATAATGGGTACTCTGGAAAAAGGGGGTTGGGACTTTGTATGAGGCATAGAACAGTTACGTCACAAGTGCCTCCATCCCTATCAAAATGAAGCAAGAGAAGAAGAAGTTGGGACTTTGCATGAAGCATGCAGATTTGGAAGCAAAAGATGAGCTATATGGGTCTGATAATGTTAAATTTCTTAAATATTGCACAGTAAAATACATCAAAAGCAGTGGCACATATTGCATCTTCCATCATGATTAATTAATTCATACATTGGCATATTGCACATTGACGATGATATTCAAGTAAATTAGGTAAAACAGTACATACAGAATATGTTGCAAAACGGCATGATTATGGAATTTATGGCATCTGAAGTTCGACGCGTTTCGTGGCTAGCTTGCCACTCATCAGGAGCTGATGTAAATTGGATGTCTATAGAACGAAAATATTATATCAGACAGTAAGTAAGTCTTGTATATAGAAAGTAAAAATAGCAATAGACAGGATTTGCTTGAATCAACCACCCATACTCACAGGTGAGGCAGTAGAAAGGGCGTGGCAGTGGTTGTGCTGGCAGCCGGGGACACGATCTGGCCCGGGAGCTGAGGCGACACATGCAGCAAAACAGGGAAGCAAGCCATGTGCTAAAAAAGTGAAAAACAGTGATTGGTGCAAAAAAAAAAAAAAAAATATATATATATATATATATATATATATATATATAAAATATATATATATATAAAAAATAAAAAAAATATGAAAAATAAATAAAAAATAAATTATAAATCGAAAATTGGGAAAAATGTGGGATGAAAAGTAATGGGAATCTGTGATAGTGAGACTGTGTTGAGAACAATGGAAATGCTCCAACGTAGTGAGCACTAACATTAAGAGGTGGGAGAAAGAGGGGAGAGAAAAATAAAAAGAGAAGAGAAAAGAGGGGAAAGAACAAGAAAAGGGACAAGAAAAGGCAAAAAGAAGGGAGGGAAATAAATGGAAAAAGAAAAGGAAGGATAAAGATAAAGAAATAATGGGTACTCTTACCCTAAGGTGTGGACCCACACACCTTGGTGGTGAGTCGATTAAGCATGAGGTTGTAATCAACAGCAATCGATCCTCCAACGAAGATGGAAAAACGCCAGACCTTTCAGCCAAGATGTCTAATGTGGGATGTCAGCGTCTTGGACTCCAAGGAAAGTGCAGTGCTCACACTCAGATGGGTAGATCGGAAAAGAAAAATAGAAAAAAGCCTCCACATAGAGCAGATCACTCCGGTAAAAAAAAGGGATTTATTTCAAAAAAAAAGATAAAAAAACACATTGTCTGAAGGTACAAAGCATCAACAAAGATGTGTACAGACAAGATATTTCATAAAAAGTGTGGTAGATCCGGCCAGAAGGCTATGTACCCAACATATTTTCCCACAACAGTGCATCAACTGGGGCATGAACCTGCTATGAGATAGCTATAATGATAGCTCTAAAAATTAGAAAAAGACATGTCAGAAAAGTGAGCAACTCCTGAGAATAAGTATAGTTAATGTCATGTCCCAGGAAGGTCAGGCAATCCCCCCGTACATGTAAGTCCTACATACCATGATGGAGCCAATCCTCAATGAGAGATAAAAATATTGAATACGGATGCAGCCGGACCCCAGAAACAGGTCCCTAGTGACAACCCTGGATCCGTAAACAGTGAAAGTTGGTGTGGGTACTGAAATTACATCCCTGCATTGTGTACGTAATGCACTCTTGATCCCTGCATTGTGTACGTATCACACTCCTGATCCCTGCATTGTGTACATAGAGCACTCCTGAACCCTGCATTGTGTACGTAGCGCACTCCTGAACCCTGAATTGTGTACGTAGCACACTCCTGAACCCTGCATTGTGTACATAGCGCATGCCTGATCCCTGCATTGTGTAAATAGTGCACTCCTGAACCCTGCGTTGTGTACATAGTGCACCCCTGTTCCCTGCATCATGTGTGTAGTGCACTCCTGAACACTACATTGTGTATGTAGCACACTCCTGATCTCTGCATTGTGTGCGTAGCGCACTCTTGAACCCTACATTGTGTGCGTAGCGCACTCCTGAACCCTGCATTGTGTGCCTAGGACACTCCTAAACCGTGCATTGTGTACGTAGTGCACTGCTGAACCCTGCATTGTGTGCGTAGTGCATACCTGAACCCTGCATTGTGTGTGTAGTGCACACCTGAATCCTGCACTTTGTGTGTAGCACACTCCTGAATCCTGCACTTTGTAAATAAGGCAACCCCGAAGTCTGCACTCTTATGCCCTGTACACACGGTCGGAATTTCCAATCACAAAATCCGTCAGATTTTTTCCGAAACTGGTGTTGCATACACACGGTCGGACAAAGTTTTCGAACATCTGATCGTTCGGAACGTGGTGATGTTCGTTGCGTACGACGGAACTACGTAGAGGCTAGTAGCCAATAGCTTTGGTCTCATAATTTATCTGAGCATGCGTGGCACTTTGTACGTTGGAATTCTCTTCAAATGATCGGAAAAAGTCTGATTGGATTTTTTTATCGGAAAATTTGAGATCCTGCTCGAATTTCCGACGGAAAAAGTCCGATAGAGCCCACACACGATCGGATTTTCCGACAACATAATCCGATCGGACCTTTTCCGTCTGAATTTCCGACCGTGTGTACAGAGCATAAAAGTTGCGCACTCCTGAACCCTGTACTCTGTATGTAGTGCATGCCTGAACTCTACACTCTGTATGTAGCACATTTCTGAACTCTGCACTCTGTACATAATGCACTCCTAAACTATGCACTCTGTATGTAGCGTAGTTCTGAAACATGCACTGTGCATTTAGCGCACTCCTGAACCCTGCAATCTGTAAGTAACACACTATACACTCTTGAACTCTAACACTCTCCTGGTATTTAACAATGCCCCTTTAAGACCCTGCAACTATTAGTACAGTTTGGCCAGACACACCAGTGTGTCATTTGTATTGTGATCGAAGTGTGGTTGAGATGCTGCACCTATTCTTTGAGAAAAAAAGCCCTGACCACCAGTATACAAGGGGACTGACCACCAGTATGCAGGGTCACACTGACCATCAATATACAGGGCCACTGGCTCCAGTATACAGAGGACATACCAAATCAAATAAAACAACTACCATGAAACCCCAAAAATTTCAAAAGCAATACCCACAGAATCTTTTGAGCTGGTTGCCACGTGAATCAATAAAAAGTAAAAAATGCAACGCAGCCCTACACTTCTGCTATAAAATTGTACAAATGCACTTATAAGTGCAATGGTAAAACCAATATAGGAATAACCAATGTAAGCAATATAGTAGTGATGAAGCCATCCTCCCTGCAAAAATATTTTGATAAACTGCAAAGCTGCAATGTGCAAATAATGGTGAAACCCCCTATTAATAATAATACAATTAAAATATGCACATCAATGTTACATTTATTATTATACATAGGGGGTTTCGCCAATATTTGCACATTGCAATTCTGCAATTTCTTAAAATATTGTTGCAGAGAGGATGACACCATCACTATATTTCAATACATTGGTTGATTTGCACTGAATATTCCTTATCTTCCTTTTTTTTTTTACCATTTGCACTTATTAGTCCGTTTGTACAAGTTTAAGTGTAGGGTTGGGCTGCAATTTTTTTGCAATTTATTTATATACAGAAGTCAGGACATACTGATCACCATTGTACAGGGGGTACACCACTGACACCTAATGTAAGGGGATACTCTGAGTATTGACCACCAATGTAGAAGGGCACACTGAGGAATGAATGTGGTACGTAGTCCTGACCCTTACACTCTATACGCTATATAGTGCTAACCTCTTCACTCTGTATGCTATCTTGCACAGCAAATGGGGCCAACTGATTGCTATGCTACTGGGGGTTTATTATTGTGCAATGTTGGGGGTTAATTAATACTGTGTTTTGCTGGGGGTTAATTGTTGTAACGTGCTGCGGGTTTAGCAACGTGCAGTGTTGGGGCTAATTGTTGTGAATTTTTGGGGGCTAATTGTGCAATGTTGAGGGTTATTTGTTGTGCAGTGCTGCTGGCTTTTAATTACTGTGCCATGCTGAGGGTTAAGTATTGAACAATGCCCTGGTTAATTACTTTGCTGTGCTAAGGGGGAATTTATGTGTCCTACTGTGGGTTGATTATTGTGGTGTTCTGTGTTGTGCTGGGGCTTATTGCTGAACTTGACACAAGGTGGGGGTTTTCATTTCTTGCACCAGCTGGGCTTATTTTAATCCCACTATCTCTTCAGTTCACCCCCAGGTCCTATTTGGTCTATATAAAGGGTGAAAAGTGTTACACTATAAGCCATAGACCATGAAGAAACATCCACTTGCTAGTCACGTCCACTTGCTGTCCACACCTAGCTTGGCCATGCCTACAGGTGTATGATAGGCTTTGCACGCCACAGTGGCTCCCCCACTCGTTCCTCAAGTACCACCATAGCACCCCCAAAAAAATTAGTCTGGAGCTGCCCCTGCGTCCTGAGCGCTCTGGAGCAGGTTTTCATCAAGGAGGTCTCTCTATATTGCTACATTCATCTTTCCCTCGATCCTGACTAGTCTCCCAGTTCCTGCCACTAAAACCCATCCCCAAAACATGATGCTGCCACCACCATGCTTCACTGTAGGGATGGTATTGGGCAGGTGATGGGCGGTGCCTGGTTTCCTCCAGACGCTTGTCATTCAGGCCAAAGAGTTCAATCTTTGTTTCATCAGACCAGAGAATTTTGTTTCTCATGGTCTGAGAGTCCTTCAGGTGCCTTTTGGCAAACTCCAGGTGGGCTGTCATGTGGATAGGAAATGTGTAGCGCTAAAACCATATAGGCCCTAGAAATAAACCTAGGGATAAGGATCACGTGCCAAGCCAGTTGTAATCCACAACACCATCTTCATCATTTCCAATCAGAGATGCTGGTAAAATCCTGAATCCGGTGAGCCTTATTTATCAGTCTTTTTAACTAGCTGTATGACTAAATGAGAAATGAAAGGTTTGGAAACAAGGAGCCTTATCTACAGAACAAAGAAGTAGCAAGTAACAAATCAGAAAACATTCAACTATCTACTTCTGCATAGCCATATCATTTATTGTTGAGCTTGTGGGTTTGGTTTCTGTTCTGCCTGTAAGGCCTTTGTTCAATAGATAAAACCTCTCTTGTAAGTGTTTCCTTGCCTAAAATGTACAGTATATTCTTGGAGATTCAAAAAATTTGTTCTGGAAATCTACCTATATTTTATACTACTGTCATTCTGTATAAGGAAGAACATTATGTGCACCCAGAGCAGCCGGTTTAATTTTGTGCCCTTGGAATGTTCCCAATCATTAGGACCCATGCATTCTGT
Organism: Lithobates sylvaticus; assembly: GCA_028564925.1. Classification (NCBI taxonomy): domain Eukaryota; kingdom Metazoa; phylum Chordata; class Amphibia; order Anura; family Ranidae; genus Lithobates; species Lithobates sylvaticus. The sequence continues at coordinate 288,467,960 of CM053026.1, forward strand.
ACTTTTAGCCCTGTCTATAGGGCTTTGGTGTTTATCTAAGAGCAGAAGTTAAAAGCCTAAATTTTAGGGATTCATCCCTTGGCATACACTGCCCTAAATGTTCAAGCAACCCGGTGCACCATTCAACCATAGCAGCTGTCAGTCTCTAAAAGAGTTTGACAGGCCATTGGCAGTGGGGCTGGCCTGGACCTCCAACCTCAGCTAAACTCCAAACCCCAATGTACAGGGGCCTAAAATACCAGTGTGCACAGGGCTTTAGAATCCATTTTTACACAGTTTGGAAAGTTGTGCATGTATTGGAGTTTTCTGTGTATTGAACTTGTGGAACTACAAGAACTACTCTTGAAGTATCCCTGCTACTGATATTGTTGTACTGTGATAGACTGTATTTGATTTCTTCCTTGCACACACATCTGCTTTCTGCAACCTGTGACTGCACACATTTATGCCAACATTTGCCAAATAAAACTTTTCAGACACTATATACCACATAGACATGTATATAAGTATAAAGAATGTAAAAAAAAGTATATTATATATATATATATATATATATATATATATATATATATATATATATATATATTTATTTATTATGAATACACCAATATTTAAATATCCACATAAAAAAATTGCCAATATTCCAATTGTGTACAGTCACCAACTAATTTCCCCCATATTCCCACATACAGATCAATATGTTAATTGTATGTCCATGATATGCAGGTTCAACATGTGGGAACAGGCTGACGTGTTTCAAATTAACTTCTTCCTCAGGGGCTTGAGGGTAATTAGAGAATGGTGAGAACAATTCTTATCAGCCAATTGAGTAAAAGAAATTCCAGTCAAACAGGCTAACACAGGTAGTTTCAGAGGAGGACGCAGACCCCACCAGCCTTATGTATCCTGCCTTTCTTATAGGAAAAATAAAGCTGGTCCAGATAGTCCTACTAAATACTAGGTACAGACTACTATCTGGCCTTAGTCATTCCCATGGTCCTTGTGAGGTTTGCACCCGCCTCAGAGACTACAGGTGATAGCATGTTTGTCTGACTGGAAATGCTTTCACTCTACCTAATTGGCTGATAAGTATTGTATGCGCCATTCTTTATTCCCTTTCAAGCCCTTGAGAAATAAGTTCATGTAAATGCATTGGGTTGTTTCCACATGGTAAACCTGCATATCATACAAAGGGCATATTAATATATATGTGGGAATATGGAGGAAATGAATTGGTGATTGTACACAATAGGAATATCAGCCATTTTTATGTGAATATTTTAATCTAGATGTATTAATAAAAAATACAGTATATCAATTTAAACATATTCCTGTCTATGTAGTAAATATTGCTTGAAAAGTTCCATATGGTGAATGTTGGTGAAAATGTATGGTATAATCAGGGATGTTGGAACTTAGATCCACCACTTCCTATATGAATGTGACTGCACACAAACATAGCAACATGTCTCAGAAAGACCTGTGCATTCACTAGAGACAGACCCTCAAGAGGAAAGCAATTTGCAACATGTATGGGTATGTGATATGACTGGAAATCCATCTGATCTGTGAATTGCATAACCGCTGCTGAAGAAACATGTGATTAGGCATCTCACTTGCAAGCACAAAAAGAGCTTATGAAAGCTATAAGAGACTGAATGAAAAATATTCTTCTCTTATCAAAAATTAAATGTCTCCGTACAGTTGGAGTGGAAATTCTTAATTCCAGAAGGGAATATCCGAGGGACATGGGAAAATGGTTGCCCAAACTCTACTGATTTTCCAAAATAGACCTCAAGTTTTTGTACACCAGAAGTAAGAACTTCAGAAGCACAAAATAATGAATTTATACAAAAAAATGTATTTATTCTGGTTAGAGTTGAATCCAACCATCCATGGTGGGGATGCATCAGCAGACCCAGATCCTTAACCAAAATAGCAATGTATGCAATCCAAATGGTCTCATAATCAACAGATCAAGGTGCTCCAAAGAATTATCCCCCCATCAAAAAATCTATTTACATCTTTTGGCATCAATCTCAGGTCATATTGAACAAGTGACATTACACAAGACAATCATTGTAATCCATTTGCATTGACCATTACTGTAAAATGCTTTGGGGTATCATTCAGAAAGAATGGTATTGCAATGCTCCTTACTGCACTATATCCATCGCCATGGGTATGGTAATTCAAGTTGTTGCAACACATGCAGTAAGTGTAATTGGGCCATTAGCAGCCATTATATTGCACTACAAAGCATAAAACAGAACCTGCATATATAATAAGCAAATATGGCTGCCCCATGGACACTTAATTACAAACGACTGTATATTCAGAAAAAGATGTTTAATATATTAGCATATATTAATAAGATTATTCACATAAACTGAATTATTTTATAGCTATAAATTAAACATTTAGAAGATTTTATATATTCTTGAATAGTGAATAAGTTCCATAATTGCTCAGTGATTTTGGGACTTTTTATACCTACACGTTGCATTTAATTACAGATCAGTGTTTTAGCCTGTTCTGGCATGTATACCTATTTTTCTGCTTGAGTATACATAAATGGATGATTTCCTGAGCAAATGCCCATTGTTAAGGGAGCAAACATAATAACGATGGTGTAATAAGGTTCTGGCTTAGATTTTTTTTTTTCAAGAGTAAGAGTAATTCAATTACCTAACTATGTTAGAGAGAAATGGTTTGCATTAACCACTGCAAAAAAAAATTTGTCTTGACATGAATACATTGTTTCACAGAAATGTAGATCAATGTACATTAAAGTTCACTGCGGCTTGAATGGCAGCCACAGATGTCACCACAATGTTTTGAAATGTAGAAAAAATAATAATTTAGGTATATTTAACCTAGTCATGTAGGGTAGATATGACGGATGTCTCTTATACACACAGCTATATAACAATTATGGCAATTCTTTTCACTTTTAGTAGGTATAGTAATAAAGATTTTTAACCCCTTTATAATTATTTGAATTCCTCAATGGTGTTTCAAGATTTGGAAAAAAAAGTAAAGCATATTTGAAAATGCATATCTGCATTGAACCAGTCCAAAATAATCTGCGAATAATAAGAGGACCATAAGGGTTAATCAGTTAATAATAGTTAAAAAGCAAATAATCATTTCTAGATAGGTCAGTAAATCCTGGTACTTGATGTGAATCTTAGAATACTGATATTTGGAATATCCTGCTGCCTGCCTGCTGTAATAATAACACTCATCAGATCTGACCCCACACCTCATTATTTTCTTCCCAGAGCTACCTGTGCATTCTTTATAGTAATAGACAAAGCCACCAATAGGGCCCAGCGCAAAAACAATTTTTGGGCACCTCCAAACTACAACTGCCCAATAGTGACGAGCCAAACATACCCAGGTTCTGTTTGAGGCAGGTTTAGCAAACATTACTAAAGTTCAGGTGCCAAATCCAAACCCTATTGAAGTCCATGGGAGCCAAATGTTAGAAAAATACAGTAATGGACATTTTGTATGGTTTTAAGGCAAGGAATTGTCAAATATAGATGTTAATATGGGACCCCCACACAAAAACAAAACGGCATGGTCAATGATGTCACTGGTAGAACCCTCCCCTTTGTTTATATCAGCTGTCATATGCTGGAGCTGTCATTGGTGGGAGTGACAAGACAGGAACAGTCGTGTGTCGACCATGTGCGTTTTTTATATTTCGTAATTGAGGTGAATCGGGCAACGTGATTGACAATGGATGTACATCTGGGGGCATTTTTGGAGTCTTTCTATTATGAAAGTACTTGTCAAATACCCTATCCCCTTTCATTCCTTTTGTTCTGTTTTCCTATTCCTACTGTACATCTCAAACATTTCCGTCTCTAACTTACCATTCCCTATCACCCTTTCCCCACTTCCCTACACCAGTCTTGTGAAAACCATTTAACCACTTAAGCCCCGAACCATTTGGCTGGACAAAGACCAGAGCACCTTTTGCAATTCGGCACTGCGTTGCTTTAACTGACAATTGCGCGGCCGTGCACGTGTCTCCCAAACAAAATTTACATCCTTTTTTCCCCACAAATAGAGCTTTCTTTTGGTGGTATTTGATCACCTCTGCGGTTTTTATTTTTTGCGCTATAAACAAAAAAATAGCAGCAATTTTGAAAAAACGCATTACTTTTTGCTATAATAAATATCCCCCTAAAAAACATAAAAACACTTTTTTTTCCCCTTAGTTTAGGCCGATACGTATTCTTCAACATATTTTTGGTAAAAAAAAATCGCAATAAGCGTTTATTGATTGGTTTGTACAAAAGTTATAGCGTCTACAAAATAGGGGATCGTTTTATGGCATTTTTATTAATCATTTTTTTTTTTACTAGTAATGGCGGCGATCAGCAATTTGTATCGTGACTGCAACATTGAACAGACAGATGACAGACACATCGGACAATTTTGACACATTTTTGGGATCATTGGCATTAATACAGAGATCAATGCTATAAAATTGCATTGATTACTGTAAAAATGGCACTGCCAGTGAAGGGGTTAACCATTAGGGGACGGGGGAGGAGTTAAGTGTGTCCTAGGGAGTTATTCTAACTGTCTGGGGGATGGGCTAGCAGTGACACGACACTGATCGCTGCTCCCGATGAGAGGGAGCAGACGATCAGTGTCCTGTCACTTGGCAGAAAGGGGAGATGCTGTGTTTACATGAGCATTTCCCCGTTCTTCAGCTCTGTGACACGATCGCGGGCACCAAGCGGACATCGACTCCATGGGTCCTGCAGGCACGGTCACGGAGCTCGCGGCGGGCAGGTACGTTACTTTGCCCAGCCGTGCCATTCTGCCGACGTATATGTACAGGAGACGGTCGACAAGCGGTTAAAGTGTTTAACAGAGTTGATTGTGATTCTAGTACAGGAAAGATAATTTCCTTTTTTTCTTTTTTTTGTATTCCTGTTTGGATACTCAAGCTGTTTCTTGTTCCCTTTGCTATTTCCTTTACCTAGTATGAAATTTATGACATTTTTTTTATTGCAACGTTGCAAGTCACTCTGACACAATGCTGATATGTATTTTGGCTTTCTGTGGAAGCATAGGAGTTCAATATGTACATTTAGGGGTGGTTTGTAAGTAAGCCATAAACAACTCATCCAGCTTTAAAATACATGACTGACATTTCTTTGACGATGCCTGTATGCAAAAGATTGCATTGATTACATCTGATATTGTAACTGTTGTTGTATGATACACTTCATTGCAATTCTTAAACAAAATAGACAAAAAAAAAGTACAAAAACTGTGTCCGTCTTTTTTTACACTGTACCCCTCACTCATTCACTTCGGGGGGGGGGTGTATATGGGTGCCCCTATTGTTAAAAGGGGCATCCAGATTTCAATAAGCCCCTTGCTTGCAGAACCCAATAACCACCAGGCCAGGGTTGAGAGGAACTGGCATAAACTTGAGCAAGTAAGGTATTTCCCCCTATGTTGAGGGCATGTAGCTTGTCTCCTTTTCTTACATGGCTGGGGATTCCTGGCCTACATGGTGAATGCGGCTGGTGACATCTCTGGCTGTTAAGGACTCGGCAGTGCCTGCACCCACCAGCGTTCCTAGGAACCATTGCCAGCAAGAAGCTGTCATATATAATTGCAGTAGAATTACTGCTGTCATACATGACATTCCACTATCACTAGCCAAAGCCTGTAAGCTGATCCCTATTGCCCAATTGCAAACACATGTCCAAGATAGATAGATAGATAGATGTAGGTGAAGATGCACAGTAGTCTTTGCAAAACCCTAAATTCTAATACTTCATAATATGCAACTAGGGTCAGAGAGTGGACTCATCTTTCCCTTTTGGTCTAAAAGATACATCAGTTGGAACTGGGAGAAGCATTTTGCATTTTTCAGTGTCAGTCAGTATAAACGGTAAGCCCGTGAAACACCAGCAATCGGCGGGAGGGGGGGATGTTTTTACCAGCGCCTGAGAAACAATCTGACAGTGCGGCTGGCTGGTCACAGAGGCTACCAAAGACAAGATAGTCTTTGATCGCCTCCATGGCCTTGGAGGATCGGAGAGATGTCATGATGTCACTTCTGGTCTAGGGCAGAAATAAACAATTTTTTGGGGGTTTTAAAGCAAAAGATCCACATTTTTAATATTGTTTTTTTCTTTTTCCCTTCTCTCTATTTCTTTCCCCATCTCCCTCTCTCTCTCTTCCGATTGGTCATAATTACTGGATGTTTTTTGTTTTTGCAATATTATTTCCACATAAAATATTATACTATGAGGTTTAAAAGGTATTTAGGTACTTAACCTATGATGGGCCCGCATGAATTAACTAGGGCCATTAGATAGTGGAAAATGATGAGTAGTAAAATTAAGATGTTCTCATGGAATGTAAGAGGACTTGGAGATGGAGGGAAGCAAGTAGTTCTTGAAGCAATAAGGTTCTATAAACCAAAGCAATCGTTTTTTTTGCAGGAGACACATTTTGAGCGAGAGGATATAGCATTTTTGGACATATCAAGATTTCCGTGTCAGTTTCACTCTACTTACTCTACATATGCACGAGGTGTGAGTATTCCTTACGGTTCTCTTTTTTGTTGGTGAATGTCTATATTCCCCCTCCTTATAATGATGAAGAATGTTTTTTTTTAAATGGCACAATGGCCATTGGTGATTGGGGGATGTCATGAAGGATTATCTACTAGAAGTAATGTTTAAAGAAATCTCCAGAATTAAGAGTTCATCAAGGCAATGAGAGGAGGAAGTAATGCAAATGGTAAATCAGGCAGAGCAGGAATTTATCACTGATCCTACCAAAAAGACGGTTAGCTTGGCAGGATGCCCAGAAAATATATAGAACCTTATCTTTAACAAAAGCAGAAAATACTAGATTTTTTTCAAAGACAAAAACCACATAAGAAGTGATGGATATCCAAACATCCGTCAACCTGAGCTCCACAATCAAATGAGCAAAGGGGGTAGGTCCTCCAGTAACTGAATGGAAAAGTGGGAAGGATAATAATTTATCCTATATGGCAGGCATGTCCAAAGTCCGGCCTGCGGGCCAATTGCGGCCAACGTTCCGGTTTCAAACGGCCCACCTGGTAATTTGGACATGTATATCTTTTGTGGCCCCCAACAAATCCCTGAGCACCGGAGGCCACGAAAGATATATATGCTGGTTGCCTGGGAGGGAGCAACATACAGAGTGCCGTACATACAGGAGAATTTCCTCTTTACACAGCGGCCTCTTGCGCTGCCATTGGACAACAATCCTGTCCATCATAGAAGGCAGGACTTTGTATTAAAGAGGCCAATGAGAAAACAGGAGTTACTCCTGTATGTAATCTGTTGGCGCTTGTCCCGCATCCCTCCCTGTCCCCTCCGAGGCTGCAGATGGGCATAAATCAGGCTGCACTGATAGCAATGGGGAGTCTGCATTCATGTCAATGGGGGTGCTGCATTCATGGCAATGGGGGTGCTGCATTCATGGCAAATATGGGTGCTGCATTCATGGCAATGGGGGTGCTGCATTCATGGCAATGGGGGTTCCTGCATTCATGTCAATGGGGGTGCTGCATTCATGGCAATGGTGAGTCTGCATTCCCGGAAACGGGGGTGCTGCATTCATGGCAATGGTGGTGCTGCATTCAAGGCAACGATTGTGCTGCATTCATGTCAATGGGGTGTTGCATTCATGGCAGCGGGGGTGCATGTTATAAGCCGATAAATACAGTATATTCAAATAACCCGCCCAGGCTCATCTCTTCACCACACACAGCCACAAAGGCAGGAGAATTCTTGTTGGGCAGTGTATTTGTGCTCGAACAAACACACTTGGACTGAATTTTAATGGTTTAAAGAATGTCAGGCAAAATGGTCGGCCCTCACGCATGTTCACTTCATCAAATCTGGCCCTCTTTGAAAAATGTTTGTCCACCCCTGCCATACAGAATCTAGATAATTATTGAAATCTCCAACCTCCAATAGAGGCATGCTGGAGAAGCGGGCTATAAAGCTTGCTAATGATTTGAGGATCACGGACAATTATTTATCTTACACAGGACCTTACACTCGAGAAGCTATTTAAATTGAAGCGTAGAGACACGACGTGTGCCCTAGATGTAATTTAATACATACCGTATATACTCGAGTATAAGCCGAGTTTTTCAGCACATTTTTTTGTGCTGAAAATGCCCCCCTCTGCTTATACTCAAGTCAAGCACTTTTCTGCAGCAGAAATGACATTTTCCGAACCGACTTTGGGGCCCCGTATCTTGGGGCCACTTGGTGATAGGAACCCACAATTTGGTGTGCAAACCCAGTGGAACCTGCACCATAACTAAATAAATGGGCATGTTGACCCTCTTTTCCACTTACAGTAGCTGCGCATTTCTCACCCTAGGCTTATACTCGAGTCAATACGTTTTCCCAGTTTTTTGTGGTAAAATTAGGTGCCTCAGCTTATAGTCGGGTTGGCTTATACTCGAGTATATACGGTATGCTATGGAGATGCCCCAAACTCCATCGATACTGGCAGGGGGTTGTCTCTACTCTTAATGGTATTTTTGGGACGAAGATTATATAAATGAAGAGAAATCACCTAAAGCCCCATACACACGCGCGGACAATCCGTGGACCAGGTCCGTCGGACCATGTCCGTCATACTTTGTCTGATGTTGGTTTTGCGTACACACGATCGGACAAAGTTGTCGGACAATCCGATCATTCTGAACGTGGTGACGTTTGTTGCCTACGACGGGACTACGTAGAGGCTAGTAGCCAATAGCTTTGGTCTTGTAATGTGATCTGAGCATGCGTAGCACTTTGTCCGGTCGGACAAGCGTACACACGCTCGGATTTGGTGTGATCGGACCGGGTTGACGGGAAATCTTTCCAGCAGGAGATAAGACTTTGTCCGACGGACAAACCGACGAACACTGTCCGATGGTGCATACACACGGTCTGATTTTTCAACAACCTTGTCCGATCGGACCAAATTGATGAAAAAGTCCGACCGTGTGTATGGGGCTTTAGAGTTTATTCCCAGAAAGCTCCTACCACATTCCATGTTACAACAATTGAAATTAAGGATGCCTTTAAGGAGATTGTACAGGTAGGGCATAGAAACAGAAGTGACAGAGTATAAAAAATATAAACAGGTTTTATTACAAAATTTGGGACGAAGATGCCATTGGAGCAAGGGGTTGGGGGGGGGGGGTTGTTTTTTTTCTAGGTTAATGTGATTTCAAATATTTACATGGGTTGTATGTGTGTTTCTATTGTTCAGTTATAAAATCAATAAAAAAAATGATCGGATTTAAAAAAAAAGGGGAAAGAAGGGTATCTTTTTGACCCCAGATCTCACCATAAAAAGGACCTGTCATACTTATTTTTATTACAATGTATGTTTACATTCCTTTTAATAGAAATAAAAGTGATAAAAAAAATGTTTTAAAAAGGACAGTGTAAAAATAAAAAATAAAATAAAATGAGAAAAACATGTAAAGCGCCCTGTATAGGGACAATAGTGATCCTTTCTGATCCACATCATAGTATACATTAATGGTGGTTAATACCAGTTATTAATGGTTCATATATACAGTATCTCACAAAAGTGAGTACACCCCTCACATTTTTGTAAATATTTTATTCTATCTTTTCATGTGACAACACTGAAGAAATTACACTTTGCTACAATGTAAAGTAGTGAGTGTACAGCTTGCATAACAGTATAAATTAGCTGTCCCCTCAAAATAACTCAGCACACAGCCATTAATGTCTAAACCGCTGGCAACAAATGTGAGTACACCCCACAGTGAAAATGTCCAAATTGGGCCCAATTAGCCATTTTTCCTCCCCGGTGTCATGTGACTCGTTAGTGTTACAAGGTCTAAGGGTGTGAATGGGGAGCAGGTGTGTTAAATTTGGTGTTATTGCTCTCACTCTCTCATACTGGTCACTGGAAGTTCAACATGGCACCTCATGGGAAAGTACTCTCTGAGGATCTAAAAAAAATTGTTGCTCTACATAAAGATGGCCTAGGCTATAAGAAGATTGCCAAGACCCTGAAACTGAACTGCAGCGCGGTGGCCAAGACCATACAGCGGTTTAACAGGACAGGTTCCACTCAGAACAGGCCTCGCCATGATCAACCAAAGAAATTGAGTGCACATGCTTGGCGTCATATCTAGAGGTTGTCTTTGGGACGTATGAGTGCTGCCAGCATTGCTGCAGAGGTTGTAGGTGTGAGGGGTCACCATGTCAGTGCTCAGACTATACGCTGTACACTGCATCAATTCGGTCTGCATGGCCGTCGTCCCAGAAGGAAGCTTCTTCTAATGATAATGCACAAGAAAGCCTGCAAACAGTTTGCTGAAGTCAAGCAGACTAAGGACATTACATTACTGGAACCACGCCTGTGGTCTGATGAGACCAAGATAAATGTATAGCGGGTGTGGAGGCAACCAGGTGAGGAGTACAAAGACAAATGTGTCTTGCCTACAGTCAAGCATAGTGGTAGGAGTGTCATAGTCTGGGGCTGCATGAGTGCTGCCAGCACTGTGGAGCTACAGTTCATTGAGGGAACCATAAATGCCAACATGTATTGTGACATAGAGACTGGGCCGCAGGGTAGTATTCCAACATCATAACGACCCCAAACACACCTCCAAGATGGCCACTGCCTTGCTAAAGAAGCTGAGGGTAAAGCTGATGGACTGGTCAAGCATGTCTCCAGACCTAAACCCTATTGAGCATCTGTGGGGCATCCTCAAAGAAGATGGAGGAGTGCAAGGTCTCTAACATCCACCAGCTCCTAGATGTCCTCATGGAGGAGTGGAAGAGGACCCCAGTGGCAACCTGTGAAGCTCTGGTGAACTCCATGCCCAAGAGGGTTAAGGCAGTGCTGGAAAATGATGGTGGCCACACAAAATATTGACACTTTGGGCCCAATTTGGACATTTTCACTAGGGTGTGTAATCACTTTTGTTGACAGCAGTTTAGACATTAATGGCTGTGTGTTGAGTTATTTTGAGGAGACAGCAAATTTACACTGTTATACAAGCTGTGCATTCACTACTTTACATTGTAGCAAAGTGTAATTTCTTCAGTGTTGTCACATGAAATTATATAATAAAATATTTACAAAAATGTGTGGGGTGTACTCACTTTTGCGAGATACTGTATATAATAATAAGTTAGTATATATTAATACAATAATAGTTAATATGGTTTATATATTGTATTTTTGATATTGTCTAAATGAAGCTAAAATGGCAGCATGAGCTTATGCAGTAAACAACTTACATAACTTACATAGATTGAGGTAAACAACTCAAAAGGGACTTTGCTGGCATTATGGGAAACGACCGGTTGGTAATTTGCCTTTTGCTAATTGGTAATTTGCTAGTTAATAATTTGTCATTTTTATGAATGTTGTGTGATAAGAAACCTTATAAAAAGGGACGCTCTGATAAGTGTCTCTAGAGCATACACTGGGCGGCTTTGTAAAGTGTGTGCTCTCCGTAATTATGGCTCTCCGTAATTACGTAACACATAAATCTAATTTGGAACTTTATCTCGTCTAGAGATATTTTACAGGTTTCCTATTAAATGAGGAACTTGAGATAAAAATCTTATACAGCCCTCATCCCCAAAAAATTGCGTTTGAAAAACTGCAGCACAAATACCGTGTGACATGCTGCAACAATCACTATTTTAATCCCTAGGCTCTCTGCTAAAAAAAAAATTATAGAATGTTTGGGGGTTATAAGTTATTTTCTAGCAAAACATACTGATTTAAACTTGTAAACAAAAAGTGCCAGAAAAGGCCTGGTCTTCAAGTTGATTATATGGATCCCTCAGCAGTTTGAGGCTCAAGCTGCCAGTACCCAACCTGGTACAGTAGTGGTGACAGGCAAAGTGGTCACCACCGCTAAATGGTGATTTTTAGCAAATGTGTTGTGTGGCTTTGCTTGACCACATATCCTGCTTTTTGACAATGACTTATCATTTCACTACAGAGTTGGTGTAATTCTAAAGTCAAGCAGCTGAAAGACCTGTGGTCCCAAAATGAACACAAGATCCAAAACTATTACATTTCATGGCTTTATAATGCCTGCAGAGATGATGTGGTAGATGATGCAACTAGGAACAAGCAAAGTAGAGGCTGTTCACTAAGCAGTGGATGATCAATTTGCAAAGTAAACAGTGGCAGCCACCCATGTAGTGCGCAGTGCCACCCCCCTAATCCATGCGCCCAGCCCCTAATCTACATTCAGTGCACTGGACACATGGATTGCAATGTCTTTTCTTTTTCGAAGCACATAATTTGGGCGCAGAGCACTGCGCCCGGAGCCCACCCAGTTGTGTGACATTAGCGAATTAATATTTGCTAATGTCTTCCTGTTTCACCTCCCGGCCAATCAGGAAGCAAGTCTTGAGACCTGGCTGGCTGGGGGGGCCATCCCCCCAAGAAAATTGAGCACCAGCTGCCACGGAATATATATATATATATTTTTTTTTTTCAATTAACTTTTTTATTGGTTGTTTCAATAAAGTTAACAATACACAGATGTAAAGGAGTCAGTAAAAGCAAATGCAAATACAAAGCAAAGCAAAGTGCAGTCTATACGCGGTAGAGTTAGGGGAGGGTAAACCGTTTGCGTAAGCAATTCGTAATATGGTCCAACTTCTTTAGCAACAATGCCAGTAGAGCACAACATAATAAACAGTATTTTTTAGAACTGATATCACATATAACCGTGCAGAGATAGTCTGCAAATCAAGAAGAAGGGGGGAAATAAAAAGAAAGGTAGAAGAAATAAGATAAAAGAGAGCAGTAGATTACTGCTTCGGCTCCTGTATTGGCTCACCGTTAGTCCTCCCGGAGATGCCACCTCTGCCAGACTAAGTTGTACTCATCCAACCTGTCCTTTATTCTAGCTGTCATCTTCTCCATGAGTTCTACATCTTTGATCCTGGAGTACAGGGCTTCTTGGGATGGGGGTGAATTACTCTTCCAATTAGGGCTATTAGGCATGGGGTTAATATATATTTTTTTTAATGTCACACTTACCGTACTTGATAGAAAAGTGAACACAACTTTTATCTTTATATAATAAAAAAGTGTAACACTTCTTATAGTGATGAAATCAAAATGTGAATATATATGCACCAACTTTTCTTTCTAATAAGTTTCTCAACTAACAAAATTGACATAAATAAATCACTATAACATTCATAATCTAATTTTGGAGAGATTTACAAGTAATCTTTTGGTGCATATATATTCACATTTTAATTACATCACTAAAAAAAAGTGGCTACACGTTTTATTATATAAATTAGTCTTGAGAAATATGTGATATACTTTTTGGTGTTAAGTAGCTCTACATACAGGTTATTGGTGGTGTTGGGTAGCTGCAAGGGGAAATATTTTATATATTATTTTGGATTTTTTAGCATAGCTTCATCCTTATTTATTAAGGTGCACTCTGAAAAAAGCACATTCACTAGCATCTCTAGTGTAGAAGTGCAACCTTATTCATGTCATTAGGGAGACATTGCACAGACGTGGACAGTGCTAGAGAAAATTTCACATCAAGCATGCAAACACTAGAAGATGCCATCATTGTCAGCGAGAGGAAAGAAAGAACCTGTGTGTTTGCTTTGGTGGTGGTGATGGGGAGGTGGGGGTTCTAGATTAGATTTGGTTAGAGGCTAGGGAGACAAGGCAGCTTGTCATTTAAAGTCATAAAGTTGGCATCACATCTAGGTATCTGACCAAAAAGTGAGACGCTTGCAATGAAATCCTTTATCTTTTAGGAAAGTTTACCTTCTCTATCGTGGTTTTAAGAGCATTTGCATACTGTAAACTATAGTGATCAATCAAAAATCTGATTGTAGTAATGCTGTGTAGTAATTTGAATGAGCTCTGATTTACTACACACTATGGCCTTCTGTGCCATGTTTCTCAAAAGACATTTCGGTCAGAAAATCAGAAACATCTGCTTTCAAGCAGTTAAAATGTCCACTGTAAATCTTTTATTTCTGCACGGTAGTCAGCCAGCATAATATAATATATGATTGCCGTTTGATGAAAATCTGCACTAGCATTAATATAATGTCTTGTGTTCTTTAGTAACCATGTGCAAAGTCTGCTTAATTTCAGTAGATTAAACTAATACATAAATGGTAATATCAAACTCTGTAGCTATTCGCTCTTTTCAACATACAATATAAAGCTGCCCATATAAAACCCAATAATTGCAAATGGAAAAACCAAGCTTCACAATGTATAATGTGTGTAGATTCAGCAGTCCACACAAAAAGCATTCTTCAGAAAAAGTTTAAAACACATTAGTCACACTGTACTTTCTCTGATAACCAGGCAGTCCTCACCTTGGTAGCTATGTTTAGCAAATAATTATTTTAGACATCAGGCATGTTGTCCAGCGCTAAGGAAAGCATCCATCTTTTAACATAAAAAATGTGGTATGTAAGTGGTATATGGGTTTGTAGGTCAATAAAAAATCTAGAACAGGTCTGTATTTTGCTGAGCTTGTCATGAAATGCACATTTTTTTTTATAATTTAAAAGACATCTGCACAAATATAGGTGTGTATATTTAGCAGTAGTATACTTGTTGCAAAATCTTCTGCATCAACAATGTATTTCACTCTAAGATGTAATGCACGTAAAAAGCCATTATTAAAACACACCCATATAAATATGCATTCTTTTATTGTTTCTACATGGAAACATACCGTAGAAACATAGAAAAGTGACGGCAGAAAAAGACTGAGTAGTCCATCGAGCCTGCCCATTTTTTTAGTTTTTCTTTTGTTTGTTTTTCCGTTAACTTTATTGTCTTACTATAGATCTATGTTTGTCCCAAGCATGTTTGAAGCCATTTACTGTTGACTGTGTCACTACTCCTGCTGGTAGTTTATTCCAAGCATCAACTACCCTTTCAGTAAAATAATACTTTCTAAGATTCGGTTTGAACTTTCTTCCAGTTAGTTTGAGGTCATGTCCCCGTGTTCTTGATTTTGGTTTCATAGTGAAAATACTGCCCTCTTGAACCTTATTCACCCCTTATTTGAAGGTTTCCATTATGTCTCCCTCTTCCAGACTGCACATATTAAGTTCCTGAAGTCACTGTCAATATGTTTTATCCCCCAGACCTCTCACCATTTTTATTACCTGTCTCTGGACTTGTTTTATCTTATCAATATCTTTTTGTAAGTGAGGTCTCCAAAACTGGACACAGTATTCTAAATTAAGTTTCACTAAAGATCTACTGTATATAGAGGAATCGTGACCTCCTTCCTCCTGCTGGTGATTCCTCTAGTGATGCATCCTAGAATTCTATTCACTTTTCCCACTGCCTGGTCACACCGTTTCCTCATTTTGCAATCATCTGAAATAAGTACCCCTAAATCTTTTCCCCATGTAGTGCTGGCCAATACTGTACCCCCCAATGTTGTACTCTCTTGGGGATTATTTTTCCCTAGGTGCATTCATTTACATTAAGAAACATTGAACTGCAGTTTCCACTGCTTTGACCAATCTTTCAGCAATGCCAAATCATGTTCCATGTTACAGACACCTCCAGGGATATCAACCCTATTACACACCTTTGTGTCATCAACAAAAATACATACCTTTATTTATATCACTTACATATAGATTAAATAGAATAGGACCCAGTACAGAGCCTTGTGGTACACCACTAGTGGCTGGTCTCTGTTCTGAGTGAATTTACAACCGCACTCTGATATCTATCCGTTAGCCAACTATATATCCACTGAACCACCCAAGGGTTAAGTCCTACCTCTTACAACTTTTGTATTATATTATTATGTGGAACTGTGCCAAATGCCTTGCTGAAATGTAGATATGCTATGTCCACAGCACCACCCTGGTCCAAAACATTCGTAATATAGTAAGAAAATTCCATCAGATTGGTCCGACATGATCTGCCCTCAGTAAAGCCATGCTGCTTTGGGTCCAGCAAGTTTTGTATTTTTAAGAGATCAATGATCCTTCTTTTCAGGAGTGATTCCATTAACTTGACTAAAATTGATGTTAAACTCACTGGTCTGTAATTGCCAGCTTCTACCTTGCTGCCCTTCTTGTGGAGAAGTACAATATTAGCTGTCCGCCAGTCATGGGGAACTTCTCCTGTTAGAAGAGATTATTTAAAAAGATCCCTTAATGGTCCAACAACTATACCTCAAAGTTCACTTAGAACTATGGGATGAATACCACCAGGGCCCATTGCTTTATTAAGCTTTACCTTAGCCAGTTCCTCTGCTACCTCTGTCTCCAGAAATCCTAGAAATGAACCATCATTACTAGAACCAATATGATTCCCCAACTTGTTATTGTTAGTGCAATTTATTTCTGAGAAGACTGAACATAAGTATTGTTTAAATGGTTTGCTACATCCAGGTCTCCCTCAACATATGTGCTGTGCCCAGTTTTCATTTTAATGAGCCTATTGTAATTTTTTCTTCTATCACTAATGTACCTAAAAAAGGTTTTATCTCCTTTCTTAATAGATTTAGCAATTTCCTCCTCTTTTTGTGCTTTGGTAGCATTGATAATGTGTTTGGCCTCCTTTCCTTTTGTCTATTTCTATACTCTTCTCTGTCAGCTACAACTCCTGTTTCCTTGAATCTTCTGTATGCATTTTTTTTCATTTACTATCCTACTTACCTCTTTAGATAATCATATATTTTTTTCTTCTGTTTATTCTTACTAACTTGCTTGACATATAATCTAGTTGCCTCCAGGGTGGTAGACTTTATTAGTGCCCACTGATTACTTACTCCTGTCATTTTATTCCAATCTTTCAATTCATTTTTTTTTTAATTTCCCCATTTAATCTGTTATTATGCTGGCTGTAGAATTTCATTCTGCTATTTTAGAGCCTGCTTTTTTCGGTTCACAAAAGTAAATATATATCTTGTGTGGAATTTTTCTGCATCAAATACACATTTAACTAGTGAAAGCCTCTATTTCTCATTATTTTATCTCCAATTCCGCCTTTTAAAACTCTTGCCAAAATACCTCAATAAATTACCATTAACTCCAGTAAGTCTCAGGACTTTTGATATTTATGGTTTCAAACAATTATGGATCAGTATTTCTGTGTTACTGATGACTTTATTGTATATCATTGTATAGATCTCAGAGGTTATTTTTTGGGCAAACTATACTGCTTTTACAGTCATTGGTCCTCACATCAACAATACAATATATGGGCAATCCACAGTATTTCTCTTTGTTGTCATATGGACACTTCAATATTTAGATCTCAGAATACTATGTAAATAATGTTGATAAGTGTGGATGTTGTTTCTGCAAAATCAGCCATTGTTTTTTTTTTTATGACTTTATCTTGTGTAAAAATAAAGCGCTGTTATTTCTTACAATATATTTTTTCATTTATTGTTCCCGGGGCCTTTATACCCAGGTGTGTTCCACACATTAAAGTGATATTAATGCTCAAATGTCACCTTTTTATTGGTTTTAAAACTTTATCAATAAGTTATCAATATTGCAGGGGTATGTTTTCAGGCATTAATAATACCTTAATTGCAAATTAAATTGCGGTACTCCTCAATATAGCACAGACATCCATCATATATGAACAGTACCATAATAAACCTAGGGTTAAGAGACCAGAATACGAGGCTTTAACAGCGTTACAAGCAATTTATTGAGAAACAGTGGCTTACACTCAATAAGCAAGATAGCATTAAATAGTTGACATTACAGTAACATCCTATGAAGGACCAGTTCAACTGGGGAGAAGCCAGGGGTATCTAGCCACCCCCCAAACTTTTTCAACGTTTTTGATAGCCCCGATGTTGGTAAATAAGGCGCCCATAGAGCAGGGTTGTACCCATATGAGAAATCCAGTCTTGGATAGAGGGAGTAGTATCAGATTTCCAATATAATACAATGGGTTTTCAGGCCTGAAACAGTGGCTGTTTATTTATCATGAGACTTTAGTTTAACCACTTCAGCTCTGGAATGTTTTACCCCCTAATGACCAGGCCAATTTTTGAAATTCTGCATTGTGCTATTTTAACTGACAATTGTGCGGTCATGCAAAGCTGTACCCAAACGAAATTTACATAATTTTATTTCACACAAATAATGTCATCTAGTATGCCAACAACACACCTGTTTTGGGCTGTACATAAATATT
This sequence comes from Lithobates sylvaticus, assembly GCA_028564925.1. Classification (NCBI taxonomy): domain Eukaryota; kingdom Metazoa; phylum Chordata; class Amphibia; order Anura; family Ranidae; genus Lithobates; species Lithobates sylvaticus. The sequence continues at coordinate 288,486,200 of CM053026.1, forward strand.
GGTCTGAAAGGCCTTAATAATTGTGTCAACCAAAGCATATGCATTAGATCACCGTGGTCTCTACGACATCTGCAACAAATTGGGTCCTGTAACAGACCCATGGTATGCAATTTAGCCAGGGTAAGGTGAGCATGTAGTATAATATAAAGCTGGGAAAGTTTATGCGTGTTTGTAATGACCTTAAAGGGAATAACTTTGCACCAAGTTCACTAGATGGACCATTTAGGTATTTATACATGGTGATTGTATTCCCCCTTAAACACTTATCAAGACAGAACAAATTCGCTGCCTGTATACTTAGCCGAGAGAAAAAATATGGGGGACTGGCAGTCCCCGATTTTGAAAAATATTATCGTGCGATTGCACTTTCACGGGTGTTGGAGTGGGTGAAAGGGGGGGAGGATAAAAGATGGATTAGTTTAGAAAACACAATGAGTAATAGGGATTTAGGTCACGATATTTGGAACCCACCTTGTTTTAGGGCTCTTGTAAGTAGTGCACACGAGATAACTATGGTCACACTAGATTCTTGGGATAGTTTTTACAAAAAAAATAAAATAAAATTCAATTCTTCATTAATATACTTAAAAAACAACACTATGTTTGCACCAGGGTGTAGAGAGTTAGGGGGGAAATGGATTAAGTTAGAGGGGGCACAAGTGAGGGACATAATAAAAAAAGGGAAAATTTGCACATACCAAGAATTAAGTTTGCGCACAGAAATGTTTGAAATAGACCTATGGAGGTATGCACAACTAAAACACTTCGTGGAGAGTCTTCCCGTGCCAATCCGCGAGGAGGGCAACTACACGCAATTGGAGAAACTCACCCTCCGGGAGTCCACGAGGAATAGTATCTATCGCGTTTACAAAATTTTATTAAGCGAAGATGTGTGTGACGTGCCTCCATACGTCAAGAAATGGGAAGAGGAACTAGGGATACAGTGCGGCAAGAATAGGTTAGATAAAATACTTAAAACAATTCACAGCCCGATATTTCACATAAAATCGGTATATCGGTGGTATATAACCCCTGACAGATTGAGCAAATACCAGGCCGAAGCATCCCCGGAGTGCTGGAGAGGCTGTAAAGTTAGGGGTACGCTGGCCCATATTTTTTGGGACTGTCCGGCGATTAAGGAATACTGGCAGGGAATCCTGGACTTGATTCTTATTATAACAAAGGAAGCAATCGTAGAAGATCCCTGGGTGTGTCTGTTCCATGCGACGGAGGTTCCACGGAAACAATATATAGCTTCTTTAGTTCCGATCTTTTTAAATGTAGCAAAATGCTTAGTGTCGAAAAAATGGCGGGAGGTATCCGGCCCGACACTGAGGGATTGGATTCACAGTGTGAACGAGATTTAACGGATCCAAAACGCGGACGCGACTGTGGGAGGGGACGATCTCGGTGGCAAAGAGAAATGGACGGGTTGGGATGACTTTAAGGACTCTTGGAGATACCTTGCAGTGGTAACGGGTTAGGCTATCCCTTCTCATTGTGTGTGGGGAGTATTTTCCTATTATCGGGAATGCAGGACCGGGTCCTCTTAGTGAGAATGGGCAAGGTTAGGGGGGGAGGGGGGGGGGGGGCGAGGGAAGGAATAAGAATGTAAATGTATACTAAGAATGAAATTTACTGTCGGGTTCATGTTCATGTATTTTGAAATATTAAAATAAATAAAGATTTAAAAAAAAAAATAAAATAGCTCCATATTGCATAACTTTACATTTTTCAACAATGAACTTAATTTGTTGCAATGTTGCCAAATCAAACAGTGTATTAAGGTCTAAGTGTAACTTGCAGACTTCCTGTAAGGACTTTATTGAACTACATAGCTTGGTGTTATCAGTACAGAACACAGAAATGGTACTTGTAATCCCAAACTTTGAGGATTCCAACCCTGAACCTTGGGTACACCACTAACTAATTACTAACAACCTTAGTCCATTCTGAGAATGAACCAATAATCAATACACTTTGTTTTAATCCAATTTTCTTTGCATTTAAAGACTGAACTTTCTAAGCCTTTAGAACTTAACTTACATTAGTCAGCAGTGGGGAACAATGTCACAAAAAGAAGTTATATAAAAATAATTTGTTTGACAACGTGAATCCATGCTGACTATTATTGATAAGCTAGAGCATCCTCTGAATTTATCTCTAACCTGAACTCCAAACTTCCACTTTTTATACTCCAATTGGCTGTGGGCTGGGTCACTCCCTGTCCTGCAGCTTCAGTGAGCTGCAGAGCAAGGAATAACCTGCCCACAGCTTATTCGAGTACAAAAAAACATGAGTTCTCCGTTTGGGTTAGAGATGAGTTTGCAGGACATCCAAACTCATCTCTACTGACTATAACTTCTATTATTATTGGAATATTGTTTTCTATTGTATCTTCTGGACTATAGATGTTAAATAAAGAGGTCTGTAGGTACCTGGTAAAGATTTTGATCCATTTTTAAATATAGACACCATATTGGCAAATCCATTTGTACCATGCCAGTCCTTAAAGAGTCTTTAAGAATTCCAAATAATGGTTTTAAAATAACAGAACTCAGCTGTTTGACGATGCGTGTGTGTAAGCCACCTGGTCCATGTGCTTTATTCCAGTTTGTCTAAATGTATCTAAACTGTATCAATCAAGCCATTGTAGTTCATTTAAGGCTGTGGCAATACTATTCACAGAATGTGTTTAATACATTTACTTTCTCTCTGTCTTTTTGTAAGGGGCATATGCATAGACCCTACATTTTGTATATGAATATATACTGCATAAATAATTATTGGGGTTTGTCTTACACTCTTTCGCAACATGTCATTTGTTTTGACTTTTTGCTATCTTGTTTTCCTTTTTACACATTTTGTTATATTTGTGTAACATTGAAATGATGATGCTGTCCCTATGTTTTCATATTTTAAAATGTCCTTTTCTTATTTTTTATGTATTTTTTTTACATTGGATGTAAGCCACATAGGTTTTACTATTAGGCTTTTAGGCTTATTGCATTATTTTTAGTGTGTTTGCATAGCGGGGGTTGGTTACATTTCTATTTCTGTTCTGTGCTGTGCTGTTGAAGACAATATTCCCTCCCAGTTTAATGCAGGCCATACATGGGTCAAATTCCGAACAAATGTTCTTTCGAAAATCAGACATTTTGTGCATTTTGTAATCCGATGGTGCCACCATTGATTTCTGGATTGGACCAACCAAGCTTTCAATTTCACCTCATGTTGCTACAATAAAAATAAATTTTGTGGCTGGGATTCTTCTTTTTTTTCCAGATCACAGTTTTCTTTTTCAATTATATTTCTCACATGACTCTCCCATCATTGATTAGAAATTTGTTTGTTTTTCAAAAAATTTTCAACATGCCCGGTTACTCAAATTCAATGGCCATCTGAAAACCGGCTGTTGCTGCCACCCATTAATGGTGCGAAATCGAATGAAAATTCATAGTTACGATTTTCGAAATAAATTATTTTGGAATTCAACCCATGTATGGCCAGCTTTAGTCTTAAGCCCCATACACACGGTCGGACTTTTTCATGGATTCTGTCCGATCGGACAATGTTGTTGAAAAATCAGACCGTGTGTATGCACCATCGGACAGTGTACGTCGGATTGTCCGACGGACAAAGTCTTATCTCCTGCTGGAAAGATTTGCCGACAACACGGTCCGATCACACCAAATCCGATCGTGTGTACGGTTGTCCGACCGGACAAAGTGCTACGCATGCTCAGATCACATTACAAGACCAAAGCTATTGGCTACTAGCCTCTACGTAGTCCCGTCGTAGGCAACAAACGTCACCACGTTCAGAATGATCGGATTTTCCGACAACTTTGTCCGACCGTGTGTACGCAAAACCAACATCAGACAAAGTATGACGGACAGGATCCGACCGACCTGGTCCGCGGATTGTCCGACCGTGTGTATGGGGCTTTAGAGTGGTGTCCTCAGCCTTTAAAAATGTGTTCTCCCAAAATTAACTTTTTTTTATCTTTCCAATATGTGCTTGTTGTTTACAACTTAAATACATGAAATCAGGTTATAGTCACTGCTGTCCAAATGTTCTTTTATATGAATATTTGCAATAAGCTCCACATTGCTTGAGATTAACAGGTCCAACAGAGCATAATTTCTAGTTGGAACTTCTATAAACTGTATCATAAAATTGTCTCATAATAATTTTATAAATGTACACCCTTTTACAGTTCCAGCATTGCTATTTCTGCAGTCATTTTCAGGGTAGTTAAACATTTCCTAATATTATGATTGTCGTAGATCTTGCAGTCCTTTCTATTTGTATAAGGAGCCACTACCTTAACACTGGGTGGTCTGCTACAAACTCCAAAAATGTACTTTGAAATACACCCATAATCTCATACTCTCAATCAACAAGATCCTCTTTCACATTTACTTTAAGATCGATTCTCCCATTGAGACATATGATGCTACCTGTTCATTGTACCCCACCCCACCTCACCAAGAGTGCATGACTGGGAAAATGAATAGCCCAATCAATCTTGTGAAGAATGTGAACATGATTAAGCAATGCAAATTAAATCATAGTTCTTTTCATGCACCAAAGCTCCCAATTCTCCAATTTTACTTGGCAGACATCTGTCATTGGTGAACAAACATTTTAAACCACTGTTGCATTTGTATTAACCATATTGTTTTTTTGAAGTATAAACAGTACTGTAAATGCCAATGTTTGTTTGTAACATTCAGAAAGGACAGTAGAAAATAGTATTCTGATTCCTGTCTCTGTGTGTACACAAAGATAAGGATTTCCCTACAGAGAAAAATTTGCTTTATTCTTGGTTTTCCCTCCATCTCCAGAAGGTGAGACATTCTAATTGTTAAAATCTCAAAATTAATACATCCATAGGAAGATCCACCGGTCTTTTGTTTTACTTTGAAACGACTATAAGGGATCATTTCATACACACTGGATCACCACTGAATGAAATAAACCATTGGTTTGAATGGCCTCTTGCCCAGTACAAGAAATGGTAGGGAAAGATATAAAGCTACAATCGACTAAAAGTCCCAGCATGCAAACTAAGACTTGTAGATCCTAAAAAAATTGCATCTCTTTCCCTTGCTGTCTCTATATTTGGTATTAGTATGCGTTTTAGTGTTGCGGTAAGAGATACTGTAGGATGGGAGGGGGGGGGGGGCACTCATGTCTTAAAGACTTCCAGCCCAAGCCAATTCTGGCACTCCTCTTCTACATGTAAAAAACATCATGTTTTTGCTAGAAAATTATTTTATTTATTAAAACAATTTGTTGGTTGAGTGGCAGCCAATGGAGGGATTGGCAAAGAGGGGTAGCAGATGCCGAGCGGTTTGCAAGGTGGATAAGCTTTCAGTAGCGTTCATGATATACTGAAGGGGGATAGCCTATTTAAAGGTAAGCCAATGAGGAGGGAGTTGTAGTAATCGAGACGAGAGATGACCAGGGAGTGGATTAGAAGCTTTGTGGTGCTGTTGGTTAGGAAGGGGCGTATCTTGGAGATGTTGCAGAGATAACCTGTTTAGACGTAGATATGCTTCTGTGTGCAAACACGCAGCGACGGGGTGCTTTAAATTATTTTTTTAAATATTATTATTATTTTATTTTTATTGTTTGTTTTTTTTACACTTTCCCTTTAAATTCTTTTGAATTTTTTGATAACTTTCATTTCTATTGCAAGGAATGTAAACATTCCTTGTAATAGGAATAGGGCATGACAGGTCCTCTTTACAGAGAGATCTGGGATCTATAAGACCCCACATATTTCCTCTAGCCTGGAAAGTCTGAGATAAAAAAAAAAAAAAGCAATCTCAGCCTTTCCTGGTAAAAAAAACTGCAGTGTTTACATCTGCCTAGGCCAGACGTGACGTCATAATGTCATGCCTGGCCTCCGAAGGTCATAGAGATTGCCAGGGTCCATCTGGTCCGCGGTACTCTCTATGGTAAATGGCCGCCGCTGGCCGATTCATTCTCCGACTTGTCGATCGCACAGCAGAGTTGGTAGAAGCACCAGAGGGCAGCGGAGAGAGCGCTGCCTGAAAAAACAATCAAGCAGCTGAACAGCCGATATGATTGTTTTTACATGAAAAGAATGATATCTTCAGGCATCATTCAGATTTAACCACTTAAAGTCCAGGACGTCATATGACATCCACCTAAGGAGAAGTGGTTAAAACACCCTGATCATACTAATTTTCTTTTGGACATAGTTGTTCTTCTCCAAAGATAGACTGCATTTCCTGTATCAGTAGCCCTTTAAGACACAGGTTGGGGGGTTGAGCCTTGGGCCATGTGAACTCAGTTCAGCACGCTCAGAGGTTTCACGTGAACTCAGAGCTATGATCAGACCATGATCCATATACATTTAGCTCTCAGCATCACCTAGGCCCAGTTCATATTTTAACTGTGCTACTTCAGGCAATCAAGATTCAGGTGTAAAGAATACTGTCTAACCTCCAAGGTCAGTATTTCTCGTTAATTTGTTTATTATTTTTTAAATATAACAAAGATTGACAAATTAAGTACATATAAGGATGGTGGTACAGTATTCAAATAGCAATAGAGCTAAACATATTGATTTATGAATGAGATGAGTATATAACAGTGTAAAAATGTAAGGGGCAGAGCAACAAATAAACCAATAAAGTATTACATCGAAAGCATTATAAAATTCTATTTTATTCTATTGGTTAATTTTGCAATAGCGGTAATAAGGAGATCAATCTAAGAGGTATATATTAAAAACGGAAGAGATAATCTGTTTTAAAGTACCACACAATATGAAAATAAAGGTAGAAAACCAAAAATAGGAGTAAATAGAGGGTAGAAAAAAGGGGGGGGGGAATGGGGGGGGTTTACAAGTGGTGATGCTTGCCCAAATGAATAGAAAGTATAGACAAGGCAAATAGAGTAAAGTTACCAAGGCAATAATAGTGTGTCATCAAGTCTGGAGGCAAACAATGCTTAACCCAAAGAAGGCAGAGTTTCTCAAATTTACTGATTCAATCTCTTTCGATTGCTTCCATTTTAGCATGAATAAGAGCTTTATTAGTTCTGTGTATGGTTTCAGCTAGAATAAAATATTTAGTTTTCCATGCCTTAGCAATGGTATGTTTTGCAGCTGTTAGGAGCTGTAAAACAAGGCAAAATTGATTCTGTGTGATTCCATCAGGTGTCAGGTTTAATAGGGCTGTAGCAGGATTGGGCTGTATAGGTGCATCAAAGATTTTGGGGGCCAAGTCAAAAACTGCCTTCCAGAATTTTTGGGCAATTGGGCAAGCCCACAAAATATGAAGTTGAGTGCCAGACTCTGAAAAGCCTCCAGGGTAATCAGAAGCATGGAGATTTATCCAAGAAAGGAAAAAGAACTTGGTTCGAGTCTCCACATAAGATCACTGTACCTAACTTGTGTGAATCAATTACTGTACATGAAAAAGATGGGAAATAAATGATAATGGATGTTTATTAGGAGCATAATATGATACAATTGTTATAGTAACATCAGAAATGTGCCCAATAAGAATGAGGTAGCAGCCTTCAGGATCTTTAATTTCAGATTAAAGTACAAAAGGGGGTTATACGGTGAATAGCTATAAGAACACCTCGTTGTTTAGTAGCTGCTGAGGCTGTATATACCTGTGGATAAGAGGAGCTGAAAAACTTAGGAATAGATTGTTAGGTAAAATGGGTCTCCTGTAGGCAAAGAATGTGGATTTTAGCTGTGGCAAATGAACGGAATGCTTTAGTGCATTTAGTGCGAAAAACTTAGGAATAGATTGTTAGGTAAAATGGGTCTCCTGTAGGCAAAGAATGTGGATTTTAGCTGTGGCAAATGAACGGAATGCTTTAGTGCGTTTTTGTGGTATATTAAGACCTTGGACATTTAGGCTCTGTTTCCCCTACTGAGAGTTGTTGTGCGAATTGACACATGTGAAGTCGCATGACAAGTCAAGACCCATGTATTTCAATGGTCCCTGTTCTAATTGGTGTGACTCCAAAAAAGGTTTTTGCACTACTTTGTTCCGACTTTGAAGCGATTTGTTCTCACATCGTTTTCACCGGTTTGGGGTCGCAATAGTGGAAATCTAGCCTTAGGGTAAAAAATGTTTAAGGGGGTGATATTGGTAATATAATGCATAATAAAAACATAAAGTTATGACAGTAGGATCTCATACAATTCAGAATAGGTGGTAGGAATAAGGAAAGGCTGGAAGAAAAGGAAAGAAATTGTCTCTCGTTGAGTAGATATTACTAAGATTTGTAAAATAATAAAGAGAGCTACTAGCTCAACAGAACGGCGTACTGGGGGAGCGACAAGCCGCCCACCAGGGGCCAAAGAGCTACCGTCAGAAGCCCACATAATAATGGGGATCTGAGTGTAGCAAACTGGAGGCACAAAAACACCACCAGCACTGCCAACAATATAAAGTAATACATAAATAGAAATGATACCATTGTCCCAAAAAGTCCAATACCCATCAATGTGTCATGAGAAAGCATATGAAGGATGGAAGGGATCGGGTAAAGTGTATATAAGAAACAAAAAACATCACAGAAAACATAAAAAAAATGAATAACAGGAACATAAGATATCAGCATTTGCGTACGATATCATGTTGTACGTAACGAACCCTACACAAACAATCCCAGATATTTTGATGGAATTGAATAGCTATGGGGTTATTTCAAATTTTAAGATAAATATGGAGAAAACTGAGATACTAGATATCTCGGTTCCCTCAGATGAAGGTAGGGATCTTAGAATCCTATTCCCCTTCAAGTGGTGGAAAAGAGGATTGAAATATCTGGGAGTGTTTTTGTCAACACTAATAATGGATTTATATCAAGATAATTACTTGCCCTTACTGAATAAAATCAAACAAGACTTAGGCTACCCGGTTCATGGTTCGGCAGAATAAGCGTGATTAAAATGATGACCCTCCCGAAAGCCTTGTACATCTTCCAGTGTCTCCTGATAAATATCCCTGCTACTTATTTTAAAACCCTTAGACTAATAATACAAAAATGTATATGGAATAATAAAGGGAATCATATTTCATATAAAGTTTTGAGTAGACCAAAGGAGAGAGGGGGAGTATTTCTCCCAGATTTTGAAAAATACCATGAGGCAGTGGCACTGCGGAGAGTTTTGGCCTGGGTCCACGGCTCTCCATATAAAAAATGGGTAACACTTAAGTCAGAATTTAGTAATTCAGCTCTAAACCAGATTCTCTGGATTCCAAGCCAACACAGAGGTCTCCCCAGGGATATGGTCCCAATCACCACAGAGACAATTAGAATATGGGATAAACTATCTACAAATAGATCTAGGGAATACAATAGCCCTCTGCTACCCCTCACAGGTAATAATTATTTTCCTCCAGGTAAGGATAACAAACTATACTTAAAATGGACATAATTGGACCATCTGAGGTTAAAAGATGTTTTGAAAGGGAACGTCCTGTGTTCATTATCTGAATTACAAGAAAAATACTGTAAAACGCACTGGAATGTATGGAGATATAGACAACTTCAACATTTTGTAGGATCTCTCCCAAAGCTGCTTCGTTCAGATAGGGGACTGGACCCATGGGAAAGACTAGTTGACCAAGGTGGAAAAAATTGACTGGGGCTCTCGAATGTATATAGTCTACTGATAACCCCCCCAGAACTGGACTCCCTGTGTCTTGTGGAGAGTTGGGAAATGGAATGAAATCATCTGTTGCCTGAAAGAATGAGAAGTAAAGTTTATGTCCACTCATCTTCAGTGGACACAGGGATGAAAGAAATAAATGATAAATTATCAACGAATTGGAACTACGTCCCAATAAAATTGCATAAAATCAATCCTGATCAATCGTCTGTCTGTTGGAGGGACTGTGGGGAGGTGGGTACCCACACACATATATGGTGGCAATGTCCTCTAATTCAATCGTATTGGAGGGAAGTAGTGGATTGGATAAAGAAGAATAGTGGGTCTGTAACGGAACTTGATCCCTGGCAATGCCTGCTTCATGTAACAGGGATACCAAGGAAGAAATATAGAAAAGCTATTACACCATTCTTGCTGAATACAGCTGAATACAGCAAAGATATTAATTCCGAAACACTGGAAGTCAAAAAATATTCCGACAATAACTCTAAAATAAAATATGCCAATACTTGGAAGAGCTGATTGGAATTTAGACAAACGCAGGCTTACATGAACTATGTGGGGAGTAACTAGATGCCCTGCTGTTCCCCATCTCTGTTTCCCCCTCTCCCCCATCTTTTTTTCCTTTCTCTGTTCTTACTCACCTGTATAAAAAAGAATCACCTAGGGATTCAATAAAATAGATAAATGGGTTGTATATCACATAGAAACACAGTCATGAGGTGGGCAGTGCCCCTCCTCTTTTTTTGTTTGTTTTTTTTTTTTTTTTTTTTTTGGCACATTACTAAGGAGAAATACAAAGTTGGTAGAGAGTCACGACTCTCTCCTCTTCATAATCAAAAGGTGTGTGTTAGAAAAAAGTTAAATTTTTTTTTGCACATTATGAAGGAGAAACACAAAGTTGGTAGAGAGTCACGACTTTCTCCTCTTCATAAATAAAAGGTGTGTGTTAGAAAAAAGTAATTTTTTTTTTTCATTTTTTCTTTCTCCAGGTAGGGGAAGTCACTGTATCACATTAATAAGGTGTAAGACACACTACATTGATTTTCACAAACCCAATAGGGGTTTAAGGGAATTATGACAGGGAATAAATTGGGGGGAGGGGGGGTTAATTAAATAAAAAATAGCTAAAATATTATTAAAATAAAGTGAGTAGGGGTAATGAATTATATCAGGTAGAGGGGGGAGATGGTGGACTACTCTTGACTTGAGTTGACTTGAAAAGTATTTTGAGACTGATTCATGTGTTTTGTTGACTGTGGTTCTTTTATGTGTTTTTTATTTATTTATTATTATTTTTTATTTATTTTTTATGTATGTTTAAGTATTGTATAAGGATGTTTATATATATAAGAATTTGTAATAATGTGGAAAGCTTTTTGTATATGTGAAAAATTTCTTAATAAAAATAATTGAAATAATCAAAAATGAAAATAGTTGTCAACTATTTTCATAATTGATTAGTTGGTCAGCCAAAAAAATAAATAAATAAATAAAAAAAATGAATAATAGCTTGAGGCTATGTAAAGAAATATAGCGAACAACTCAATTCTGTCAGTAAAAAAAAAAAAAAGAAGAAGAAAAGACCAGCTGAATAGTAAGGAGTTAAACTATAAACTATAAAAAAAAGTTTGCATTGAGTGAGTTCTAAACTGGTAAGAAAAAAAAAAAAGTTTACCAACATCTATTTTTTTTTTTTAACAAGAAGTACCAACATCTATTTAGTTGGGACTTAAAGATATAAGAATACCTAACATCGAGTCAAACAAAAAGAAAAAAGTCAGTCCATAGAGTAGGAGTTAGCGTAGGAGAAAAAAAACAACCATGTTTTGATTGCCCCTGGCGACTTTTATTTCCTTCAGCACCAGCTGATTTTTGCAGGGAACGGGTAACCATTTGATTTTGTGTGTTGCTTTGGTTGAGAGGGCAATCTAGAAGCTGAATGTTTTGCAAAGAGAATTGGAGTTCTTCAGCAGAACACCAGACATATTTAGATCCTTGGTAAGTAAAGCTAATTGAAAATGGAAAGCCCCATTGATAGGTGATTTAGTGTCGCTGTAAAACTTGAAGAAGTGGTTTCAAAGCCCGACACGTAAGCCCCATACACACTATTAGATTTTCTGCAGACTTTGTCTTCAGATTTACCAAAACCATGTAGTGCAAGGGCCTGCCTGATTGCATACAAATTGAAGCTCCTAAGGTTTGACCTCATATTATATGGTTTTGGTAAATCTGAAGACAAAAAGAAAAGCAGAAAATCTAAAAGTGTGTATGGGGTCTTAGAGATGACGAGCCGAGATAGATCAGCAAATAGTTGATAGGTATGTCCCTGGAAAATCAGTGAATCTTTTGCTCTAGCTGCAGCTAGAAGTTGTTCCTTGGTACGTAAATAGTGAAATTTGGCGATAATATCATGCAGTGGTCCATCAACTTTGCGAGGTGTGAGGGCTCTATGAAACCTGTCCATCTCCATTCTGGTATGGAAGGCTGTAGTTCTTGAAATAGGGATAGCATAGTGGCATGCAAATCAGTGGCAGATTCAGGAATTCCACAAATACGGATATTGTAACTCCGGGCCCTATTTTCGTAATCTTCTAAACGAGATTGAAGAACTACGTTTTCCTCTTTGAGGTTTTCAAATTCAACTGCATAAGTCTTGGTGTTATTTTCAAGTTTATCAACTCGCAGTTCAAGATTTGCAGTGCGTTGGCCCAGTTCTCTTATTTCACTAGTCAGGGAAATTTTTGTTATATGATCTGAGGTTTGTTTAAGGGCTTCATGAAGCATTTTTTCAAATTGCCTTTAGAACAGAAGAAGGACCAGGTTCTGTAAAAGATGTAATTTGTGAAGTTTGTATATCTAAATCTGAGTCATATTCCCCCTGTGTTGCCACACCTGTAGATACCTTAAAGCGCTGAGAGGGTTTCACTGAGTGTGAGGTAACAGGGGGAGGGGATGAAGCTAGTGTCATTCTGACTGAAACCTGAGGCAGCACTGCTTTGTTGTTTTTTGGCTTCTTTTCAGGCGAGAACTTCCAAGAACCATTACATTAAGTGGCGGGGGGCTATTAGCAGTGACAATATTTACCGGTAGCTGAGCCGGGACACGGTATAATATGGCAAAAACATCCCTTTAGAAGAATGGCTCTAAGCTGGTATGTCTGCTCAGTCAGGCTCCGCCCATGCGCCTCCCCAAGGTCAGCATTTCATGGTATGAAATCAATACTAGTTGTCTGAATAAATGCACAAAATATTTCAAGGATACATTTTTATGTATCAATATTTATATACATATTTCTGTACTTTGTTGCACTACTATCGAAATGTCTTTTTTTTACTAACGTTTCCTGCAGCATCCTTTATTTTTCTCCAGATATTCCTGGAAAAGTTATTACATGTTTCTCTGCTTGTGACAAACTGCTTCCTACCCTGTCAGTCTAGGGACTTGTTAAGAAATGTTAGGAGGGCTCCTCATATTATATTTTGTGATACAGATGTAAAAGTTGGGTGATTCCAGGTACAGAAGACAATGTGCTCACCCTATATGTTTGTCTATGACACTTACCTATATATGCAGGATGTAAAAGCAAAAATATTTGCACCTGTGCTCAAATCATGCACATATTCTGAATAAGCAGTGAAAGCACTTTAAAACAAGCCATACATACAGTGCCTTTAAAAAGTATTCGTACCCTTTGAAATGTTCCACATTTTGTCATGTTACAACCAAAAACGTAAATGTATTTTATGGGCATTTTATGTGATAGACTAGCACTAAGTGTCGCATAATTTTTACAAATAAATATCTGAAAAGTTTAGCGTGCATTTGTATTCAGCCCCCTTTACTCTGATACCCCTAACTATAATCTAAACTAATCTCAGTATAAATACAGCTGTTCTGTGAAGCCCTTGTAAGTTTGTTAGAGAACCTTATTGAACAAACAGCATTGTGAAGACCAAGGAGCACACCAGACAGGTCAGAGAAAAAGTTGTGGAGAAGTTTAAAGAAGGGCTGGTTAAAGAAAAAAAAATATCCCAATTTTGTACACCTCGAACAGAGCACTGTTCAATCCAGTATCCGAAAATAGAAAGAGTATGGCACAACATAACCACGATATGGCCGTCCACTTAAACTGACAGGCGGGCAAGGAGAGCATTAATCAGAGAAGCAGCCAAGAGGCCCATAGTAACTCTGGAGGAGCTGCAGATATCCACAGCTCAGGTGGGAGAATCTGTCCACAGGACAACTATTAGTCATGCACTCCACAAATCTGGCCTTTATGGAAGAGTGGCAAGAAGAAAGCCATTGTTGAAAAAAGTAGTCTTGTTTGCAGTTTGCGAGAAGCCATGTGGGGGACACAGCAAACATGTGGAAGAAGGTGCTTTGGTCATTGAACTTTTTGGCCTAAAATCAAAACGCTATGGGGGTTATTTACGAAAGGCAAATCCACTTTGCACTTCAAGTGCATTGCAAGTGCACTTGGAAGTGCAGTCGCTGTAAATCTGAGGGGTAGATCTGAAATGAGGGGAAGCTCTGCTGATTTTATCATCCAATCATGTGCAAGCTAAAATGCTGTTTTTTATTATCCCTGCATGTCCCCCTCGGATTTGCAGCAACTGCACTTTCAAGTGCACTTGCAGTGCACTTGTAGTGCAAAGTGGATTTGCCTTTCGTAAATAACCCCCTATGTGTGGTGTAAAACTAACACTGCACATCACCCTGAACATACCATCCCCACCATGAACCCTAGTGGTGGCAGCATCATGTTGTGGGGATGCTTTTCTTCATCAGGGACAGCGAAGCTGATCAGAGTTGATGGAAAGATTGATGGAGCCAAATACAGGGCAATCTTAGAAGAAAACCAGTGAGTCTGCAAAAGACTTGAGACTGGGGCGGAGGTTCACCTTCCAGCAGGACAACAACCCTAAACATACAGCCAGAGCTACAATGGAATGGTTTAGATCAGGGGTGCTCAACCTTTTGAAAAGCAAGGGCCTCAAGGGACGAAGTGGGCAGATGACAGGTCTGTGTCCACTCTGCATATGTAGAGCAGACATGGACACAGCCCGCTCTACTCTATGTGCCCTCTGATCCGATCCGGACAGATCCCCTTCTGTTTTTTTTAAGCAGATCAGATTAGAGATAGGCACATGTAAACAGACATTAGTCCGTTTACATCTGTCGCTCTATAGAGGTAAAGGGAGAGTCCGTTTGGGTCTGCATGAAAAACAGAAAGGCGGACCTGATCGGACCGATCGTATGAAAGGGGCCTAAGGCTGCTTTCAAACTGATGCACTGCGGTTTACCTGCACCTCAATTGAACTCTGACTTCACTCCTTCCTCAGGATTCGTGCAGGTATCGCTGGCTGCTGCTGTTCCCCAGGTGGTATGGCTGGTGGCTGCTGCTGTCCCTAGAGCAGGTATGGCTGGCAGCTGCTGCTGGCTGTCCTCCAGGGCAGGTACTGCTGGGGGGCACTGCTGGCTGGTACTGCCAGCCTTTACTGCAGGCTGGTACTACTGGCAGGTGCTGCCAACCAGTACTGCTGGCGGTACTACTGGGGGGTGTCAGGGAAATGCTCGGAGCAGACGCAGTGCTGGGCGCTCTGGGGTGCGCTGGTGCACGCTGGCGCTTGTGGGCACGCGCCTGTGCGCGCTAATGTGCGGGTGCACATGTTTGTGCGCCGGTGCGCGCGCCTATGCGGGCGCCCTCGGGTGTGGGTGTGCGTGCGGGGGTGTGTGCGTTGGCGCACATGCGTGCATGGCGCATGGCGCCAATCAGCCTATTTAGGTTGTCCTCACTTGGCGCCCGGTGCTGTCCGATCTGCAGCTCCCTGTGTCCTGATACCCATTGCCCGTCTGAAACCTCTGATCTCCTGACTTCTGGTATTGCTGGTGGATACTGTTGGCTGGTACTACTGACTGGTACTGCTGTTGGGTCCTGCTGGCTGGTACTGCTATTGTCCCTGGCGGCTGCTATCCCAGATGGCGGGTTGCAGACCTGCCATCCCTGATCATCAGTGTGACATAAGCCGGTGCTGGATGGTTTAGGAGATATTTGCCAAAAGACAGGCACCGATGTCTACGGCACATGCGCCGTAGAGAGCGGCGCGCAGGCGCACTGAGTGCGCCACTCTCAACGGCGATATGCCGCGAGTGGCGGCTCCCGTGCGCATGCGCGGGAGTGACGTCATCGTGGCACCGTCGAATGACAGCGCCGGAGCCGCGAGACCCACCAAGAAGATGGAGGCTCCGTACACAAGGGGACAGCGGTGACTTCGCTGGCTCCTGTGTTAGGTAAGACACGATGCATATTAGTCCATTATGCTTTACCTTTGCAGGGAAACAAAGAGGAAGTAAACCCATTAGTGTTGTCACATGAAAAGATATAATCAAATATTTACAAAAATGTGAGGGGTGTACTCACTATTGTGAGATACTGTATGCATTTATATATGTTGCTTTTGCAAAAAATAATGCATTCTGTAGGTGCTAAGTGTTAAAATACACATGTGTGGTTCACTGAAAAAAATGGCAATATCAGAACACAAAAAACTGTGAATGTTCATAACACCTGCTTTTAGAGGAAAATAACAAAAAGAATAATTCCATTTTCAATTTACCGGTCTACAATATACAAGCTATTTAACTATTTTTGAAGACTTTATGAATGAGACTTAGGAAATGGTAATGCTAGGCTAGGATGGTTTCAAGTTGTAGATACTCTGTAAATTCTGATTCTGATCGTGTGTAGACAATTCCGATGCACAAAGTGCCACGCATGCTCGGAATCAAGCAGAAGAGCAGCACTGGCTATTGAACTTCATTTTTCTCGGCTCGTCGTACATTTTGTACGTCACCACGTTCTCGACGTTCGGAATTTCCGACCAACTTTGTGTGACTGTGTGTATGCAAGACAAGTTTGAGCCAACATCCATCGAAAAAAAAAATGGGATTTTGTTGTCGTAATGCTACGTACACACGATCGGACATTCCAAGTAAAATGAATACAATTTATTCCTATTAACCAACTTGAATACAAGCCACTTTCCCCCTTCCTGCCCAAACAAATATAAAAATACCAAAAATTTTGATAAAAATAAGTTTTTCTTCGTTTTGGTTATAACATTTTTTAAATAAGTACGTTTTCTCCTTCACTAACGGGCACTGGTGAGGTGGTACTGATTGGCACTGATGATGAAGCACTAATAGGTGGCACTGATATGCCGCACTTATGGACACCGAAAGGCTGCACTGATAGGTGGCACTGATAGATGGCTCTGATAGGCAGCACTAATGAGGAGGCACTGGCAGGCATTACTGATAGGCATGGATTTGCAACCCTGGTGGTCAAGGGTGGGCATACCTGGTGGTCCTGGGTGGACATCCCTGGTTGTCCTGGGTGGGAATTCTCAGGGGGGGCTGCACTGATAAACAATCAGCGCAGACCCCCATCAGGAGAGCAGCTAATCATGTTTGTCAGTGCGAGTGGAGAAAAAGCCGATATACGGCTCTTCCTGTTTACACTGTGATCAGCTGTGATTGGACACAGCTGATCACATGGTAAAGAGCCTGCATCAGAGGATCTTTACTGAGATCAGTGATGCGGTGTGTCAGACTGACACACCACACCGATCGCCGTGCTGCAAGCCCCCACGGGCACGCGATCACAGCTTATCCTGCTGGAGGTGGTATGACGCCCAGTGAGGATAATGTAACCACTTTGCACACGTCATTTTGCTATATGGTGGGTGGGAAGTGGTTAAGCCATTTATTAATTCTAATCATACCTAATTAACTCCTTCCTTCCCCTTCTCCCCTTAGCTATTATATTTCTGTCTTTTTTTTATTTCTTTTTTGTACCATTAAAGTGATTGTTAAGTCTTGTTTTTTTCCTATAAAAATAACAAACGTTATTCTTACCTGCTCTTTTGCAGTGGATTTGCACAGAGCAGCCCAGATCTTCCTCTTCTCGGGTCCCTCTTCTGTGCTCCTGGCTCCCTCCCTCCTGTTCAGTGCCCCCACAGCAAACATCTTGTTATGGGGCACCCGAGCCGAGTCACAGCTCCCTGAGTCTATTCAGACACAGAGTCCCTCCCCGCCCCCTCTCTCCCCTGATTGGCTAGCTGACTTTGATTGACAGCAGTGGGAGCCAATGGCGCCACTGCTGTGTCTCAGACAATCAAGAAGGAGAATTTGGGATGGCTGAGACACTTGTGGACATCACTGGACAGAGAGGGACCTCAGGTAAGTATTAGGGGGGCTGCTACATGTATTAAGATAAAAAAAAACTTCTGCCTTTACAACTTCTTTAAAATTTATTGACTTTTTTTTTGTTATTTTTTTCATTGTCACATAGAAAAAGGCTCAGGCCTGAAAAAACCCCCCACAAAAAACACCTCTTTTCATTTGCAAATAACGTTTCCATGCTTTGTATCAGAAATACTATTTTAGTGTCATTTTTAACAGGCACATTATAGAAAAAATGTATATGCTTTATTTACAGTGAATTGTCTGTTTTTCAAAACTTTAAAATAGAAACAAAAGTACTTTAATTATTTTTTTTGTTTGTTTTATATCTTTTTATATACAGTATCTCACAAAAGTGAGTACACCACTCGCATTTTTGTAAATTTTTATTATATCTTTTCATGTGACAACACTGAAGAAATTACACTTTGCTACAATGTAAAGTAGTGAGTGTACAGCTTGTAGTGTAAATTTGTTGTCCCTTCAAAATAACTCAACACACAGCCATTAATGTCTAAACCGCTGGCAACAAAAGTGAGTACACCCCTAAGTGAAAATGTCCAAATTAGGCCCAATTAGCTATTTTCCCTCCCCAGTGTCATGTGACTGGTTAGTGTTACAAGGTCTCAGGTGTGAATGGGGGCAGGTGTGTTAAATTTGGTGTTATCGCTTTCACTCTCTCATACTGGTCACTGGAACTTCAACATGGCACCTCATGGCAAAGAACTCTCTGAGGATCTGAAAAAAAGAATTGTTGCTCTACATAAAGACGGCCTAGGCTATAAGATGATTGCCAAGACCCTGAAACTGAGCTGCAGCACGATGGCCAAGATCATACAGCGATTTAACAGGACTCGCCATGGTCGACCAAAGAAGTTGGGTGCACATGCTCAGCATCATATCCAGAGGTTGTCTTTGGGGAAAAGACGTATGAGTGCTGCCAGCATTGCTGCAGAGGTTGAAGGGGTGGGTGGTCAGTCTGTCAGTGCTCAGACCATATGCTGCACACTGCATCAAATTGGTCTGCATGGCTGTTGTCCCAGAAGGAAGCCTCTTCTAAAGATGATGCACGTGAAAGGCCGCAAACAGTTAGCTGAAGACAAGCAGACTAAGGACATGGATTACTGGAACCATGTCCTGTGGTCTGATGAGACCAAGATAAACTTATTCGGTTTAGATGGTGTCAAGCTTGTGTGTGGGCAACCAGGTGAGAAGAACAAAGACAAGCGTGTCTTGCCTACAGTCAAGCATGGTGGTGGGAGTGTCGTGGTCTGGGGCTGCATGAGTGCTGCCGACACTGGGGGGGCTACAGTTCATTGAGGGAACCATGAATGCCAACATGTACTGTGACATACTGAAGCAGAGTATGATCCCCTCCCTCTGAAGACTGGGCCACAGGGCAGGATTCCAACATGATAACGATCCCAAACACACCTCCAAGACAACCACTGCCTTGCTAAAGGGTAAAGGTTATGGACTGGCCAAGCATGTCTCCAGACCTAAACCTTATTGAGCATCTGTGAGGCATCCTCAAATGTAAGGTGGAGGAGCGAAAGGGCTCTAACATCCACCAGCTCTGTAATGTCATCATGGAGGAGTGAAAGAGGACTCCAGTGGCAACCTGTCAAGATCTGGTGAACTCCATCTTCAAGAGGGTTAAGGCAGTGCTGGAAAATAATGGTGGCCACACAAAATATTGACACTGTGGGCCCAATTTGGACATTTTCACTTAGGGGTGTACTCACTTTTGTTGTCAGCGGTTTAGACAATAATGGCTGTGTGTTGAGTTATTTTGAGGGGACAGCAAATTTACAGTTATACAAGCTGTACACTCACTACTTTACATTGTAGCAAAGTGTAATTTCTTCAGTGTCGTCATATGAAAAGATATAATAAAATATTTACAAAAATGTGAGGGGGGAAACTCATTTTTGTGAGATACTGTATACTTATTGGGATTTTTTTTACCGAAAATTTGAAGTAGAATACATATTGCCCTAAATTTATAAAGAAATTAGATTTTTACATTTTTTTTTTTATTGAATATGTTTTGGAGCAGAAAGTTAAAAGATTTTTTTTTTTTTAATAATCGCTCTTTTTTTTGTTTATAGCACAAAAAATAAAAAATGCAGTGGTGATAAAAAACCACCAAATGAAAGCTCTATTTGTGGGAAAAAAATTACAAATTTTATTTGGGTACAGTGTTGCAGGATTGGGAGTTAAAGCAACGCAGTGCAGTAACGCAAAAAATGGCCTGATTATGAAGGGGGTAAATCTTCTGGAGGTTAAGTGCATTTGCTCTAGATTTGAGGGGAAGCCCTGCTGGTTTCTATCATCCCATCATGTACAATCAAAAATGCTGTTTTTTTTTTAATTTTCCTTGCATGCAATTGAGTATTCTTTGCAAAGTGAAGTGTTACCTCATTTACTAAGCTCTGAAACAAGTGCACTTGCAGTGCACATTATATTTGCCCCATATTGTGCCACAAAACTGTCTGTTTCCATATGCTATATTTATTATATTAGTAGTAATGATTTATATGAGACATCATCATAGTAGTTCAAATACATATAAGAATTAACACAAATATGTCACAGCTTTTTCAGACTAGATGTAGCCTATTTATCTGATGGTCTGCAAGCCAAACAGTGAGCAGATCTATCTGGGAGGGGTCAATCGTAAATTAACTTTTGTAACCATGCCAAGATCTGTTGTCAGCTGAGGCTTTCAGTACACTCAGGAAATGATCTTAAATTGCATGGAGTAAAATGTTATAATCTGATTTGTGCTATTAGCAGACATGTCCAAACTCCATACCGGATTCTGTCTGCACTTCCAGAAAATAAGTCAATTGTTGTCCATTAGACGGATAAGAGTTCTACGTAAAACAAAACAGAAATAAAAACATATACAGTAGACCACTTACAAGTTAACCCTCTCCCAGGTTTATAGCTATTTCTTGTACTGTTACATATCCTTCCTGAGCACAATAGGATGACGTTCACACAGCATTATTTACCTAGAGATCATTGTTTGTGCTCTTCTAATATTAATGTGCTTGTCTGCTACATGCTCTAAATGTTCTGAGGTTAATGTCACTGTCAACTGATCATTTAGCAAACACATAATTGCCCCTGTGATGGTCTGCTCTATGAAGCTTTACTAGCTAAAGCCTTTTGTAGATGCGTTTAGTCATAAAAATAAGGAAATCCTGTGTGTTTTTCTTTCCTGGGAGGGGAAATTATACAATTTATGACATGGATAGCGTGCAGACCGACTACGCCCTGGAGAGAGATACACGTATAATATGTCTCTTAAACTACAATTTTCATCATTCGTTATGCTTTAAAAGGATCATCAGCTTCGGCACGGCACAACAGGGAATAATATACAGAGAGGATGTAGTAAGAGTACAAAAAGAATACACTAAGCCAGCTTTACAGTCCAGAAAAATCCACTCATAAAAATAAATATATAAATTCTACTATCATGGTTGTAAATCACTAAAATGCCAAAAAAAGAAGTTAGACAAACTTGCAGCTGAAAGGTTGGAAAAAGCAATTACATTTTCTTTGAAGAAACATTACTAAATAAGTTTTAACAAAGGAATTTCTGTGTTGTATTTTTATGAGCCAAATAACTGTATAAAGGCACTAGGCCTTGTGCATCTAAAGTGTCTGAAACAAGAATGTAGATTTGGTTAGAAAATAAATGGAATCATTTGAAAAGTTGTTGAAGGCAAACCAGACAGGTTTCCATTCAGACACACTTAAGCCTCACACGATTAGATTTTCTGCCAACAAAACCGTGGACTTTTGTCCGAAGACCCAAGCTTGTCTTGCATACAAACGGCAAGGAATTGTCGGCCAACAAACATGAACATAGTAACGTACTACATGTTTTTTCAGCTCTTTAGAGCCACCCTTTGGGCTCCTTCTGCTAATTTTGGGTTAGTAGATGTTTGGTGAGTGTTGATTCACGCTTTTCATTTCATGCTTTTCAGTTTGTTTCTGAACGGCCATTCGTCAACCAGCCATGTTACGGAATCGGAGGAGATAACGTGTTATTTATTATTGGCCTTGGAGTTATTGCTTTGACCCAAGTCCAGTCCAGGAACAGAAGGAGGAGGATTTTTAGGACCAAAAATTGGTTGCTTTATTAATCGCTACCAATTATGTCATATGCCTTGACTGCAGGAGTTCCAGGAGAATAATCCAGATGATTTTCGGAATTATCTCCAAATTACGGACCCCTGCTTTCACTAACTCGTGGCATTGCTGACCTCCCTATATAAAGAAGCTGAACACATGCATGAGGCTTTTATTTTATTTTTTGGTTGAATAATAATGATTTAATTTGTTATATTTTCTATATTTTTGGATGCATAGAATGCACTTTTTGGTTAAGTTCTATTGGCAGATAGCATGTCTAATTGTATTTGTTTTCTTTTTTTAATGCACAATATTATGCACAAAAAATTGTGTAGAATAATACTTGGCTTTGTGTTTTGCTTCAAATGACAGTTTGGGAGTAGGCAGTTACATTTTAAAAAATACAATGTAAAATTAACAAGGGACACCAACATAGTTGTTTCTTTGATCTTAAAAACTACGGTATAATGGTGTTGTGGTAACTTGCCCAAAAAAAAAAAAACAAGAAGCATAATAATATTATTCTTGATATCACTAGAAAAAAAAGCCTTTGAAAATACATTTCGTTGAACTCCATCAGTATCACCAGCAAAGCAGCTTCATTATTATCACATTAAAGAAGAGAATTGTGCGTTGCATGTCTAGATTTCATAATTTGCCGCGCCACGAATGTTAATTCTCCATTACGACCGCTAGTTTACAAGACCGATCGCTTATGGCTCGTCCTTGCTTCCGAGCATGGGTGTTTGTACTTTGGACTTTTGTCCGACGGACTTGTGTGCACACGCTCGGAAAATCCGACAACAGACATTTGTCTGTGGAAAATGTATAAACATGCCATCCAACATTTGTCCACGGAAAGCCAACAATTGTCTGATGGAGCGTACAAACTGTCAGATTTTCTGCCAACAGCCTGTCATCACACAATTCCCGCCGGAAAATCCGATCGAGCAAAAAAGCCCATTCTACCAGACTAAGAAAAATTTTGATTTACAATTACTACCCAAAGTACAATTGGGTGTAGTTACAGCAACCTTTTTTAACCAGGGTGCCTTAAGGTTTCTTCAGGGGTGCCTTGGCAAAATGTCAAAACATTTCCCATAAATTGTATACAAGCTGGCATGTGGATGAAGCCTTCCTTATAGTTACTCAAAGCCACACATTCATTGTGCACCATTACGACCTACTATCTGCTGACCTCCTAATGACCAATGACATCATCAGTTGATAAGGAGAAAGTTAGTTGCTGGCATAGTATTATTGTTTCACCCTCCCTTGTCTCTCTCCATCAGCTTTGGGGTCACATTAGCTGAGTGATGGAGAAAAACTGAGTGAGAAGCAAAATATTGGAATACTAGTCAGTACCAGTTTGCAAAAGTGTATTTGTTTTGGAAGAATAAATCACCTCCGTTGGGTGTCCTATGTGTGTGGATGTTGTTGCATTACGTAAAACTATACCCTAAACATTATATATATCTATTTTTTTTTTTTAGCAGAGACGCTATGGAATAAAATGGCGGTCGTTGCAACTTTTTATGTCACATGGTATTTGTGCAGCAATTGTTCAAACAGTTTTTTTTTTAAATTAATGAATAAAAAATAAAATAAAACACTAAAGTTAGCCCAAATGTTTTGTATAGAGTCAAGATGATGTTAGGCCAAGTTAATAGATACCAAACATGTCATGCTTTAAAATTGCACACACTCATGGAATGGCGTCAAACTTGGGTATTTAAAAATCTCCATAGGTGATGCTTTAACATTTTTTACTGGTTACCTGTTTAGAGTTACAGAGGAGGTCTTGGGCTAGAATTAATGCTGGGAGCAATGTGACCCAGAAAACCTGGGAGTTACCCAATAACATACAGGGTGTTCAAAGCATTGACAAGATCTGCAAACATGGCAAAAACAGCAGGAGATCCTTGGACCAAGGAGTGAATGAAGGCTTCCTGTACACAGGAGTAGGGCTTGAGGGTTGCTAGAAATAGAAAAGACTAGAACTGATGGGAAAGGTGACAGGGGACACCATAGGAAATGCCTAGGCAATACACAGAGACAGTACTAGCAGGACAATTCACTGGGTAATAGCTAAAACCAGCAGTGTCAGATCTTCTTGTGTCAATCCTGCCTGTCATTGGCCGAGATGATTACAAAGTCACATACACCATACACAGTCACATTTTGCTTCAGTTTTGATCTGTTTTACCAACTTCTTATCATAGTATATTAGTGTGTCAGCAACAGTTACTGCCCATTAGATAAAGCATATGGAAGCTTGTGTATCTGCGGGTTACTAGAAGGTTGTGGGGACACTGAAGGGGCTTTAAAGCATATAGGGAGACACTAAGTGGGAGGGGTTCCTGAGAGGAAGGCTGTATTGAGCCCTATGTTTTCTATGTTTCTATCGATGGTACAACTTTTAACCCATCCCCCCATGCCAGGGTGCTAGGTGTTTTTCTGGACTCTGAACTTATGCT
The DNA here is from genome assembly GCA_028564925.1 of Lithobates sylvaticus. Taxonomy (NCBI): domain Eukaryota; kingdom Metazoa; phylum Chordata; class Amphibia; order Anura; family Ranidae; genus Lithobates; species Lithobates sylvaticus. Next base: position 288,510,755 of record CM053026.1, read on the forward strand.
TTTGCCCCACATCCAATCACTATCCAAATCTTGCTGCCTCAGTCTCTAACAACATCTCTAAAATACACCCCTTCCTAACCAATGACACCAATAAGCTTCTATATCACTCCCTGGTTACTTCTCACCTCGACTACTGCAACTCCCTCCTCACTAGATTACCTTTACATAGCCTATCCCCCCCTTCAGTCCATCGTGAATGCTGGTGCCAGGCTCATCCACCTTATCAACCATTCAGTGTCTGCTACTACTCTGTCTATCCCTCCATTGGCTTCTGCTCACCCAACAAATTCAATTCAAAATACTAACAACTTACAAAGCCATCCACAACTCGGCTTCCAGCTACATCACTAACCTAGTCTCAAAATACCAACCTAATCGTTCTCTCTGTTCCTCCCAAGACCTCCTGCTCTCTAGCTCCCTCGTCACCTCCTCCCATGCTCACCTCCAGAACTTTTCTCAAGCCTCTCCCATCCTATGAAATTCTCTACCCCAATCTGTCCGATTATCTCCTACTCTGTTTGCTTTTAGACGATCCCTGAAACCCTTCTCTTCAGTGAAACCTATTCTGTCCCCACCTAACAACTGTACTTTTATTTTCTCCATCAGCTCATCCCCCACAGCAATTACCTTTTGTATAACTTGACCCTCCCTCCTAGATTGTAAGCTCTAATGAGCAGGGCTCTCCGATTCCTACTGTGGTAAATTGTATTGTAACTCTACTGTCTGCTCTCATGCTGTAAAGCACTGCGCAAACTGTTGGCGCTATATAAATCCTGTATTATAATAATAATGGTGTTTTTTTGTCTGACACTCTAAATTTCTTACAAACCTTTATAGTAACAGTAGGCTCAAAAGGTTGCATACCCCTGCTCTAGTGCATAACTTGCATACTGTTACCATCTATGGTGAATCAATTCTGCAGTATGGTTTATAAATACTAATTTGTGGGCAACTCAATATTTCCATTATGTTTGCTGTCTTAGTGCTACAATATATATATATATATATATATATATATATATATATATATATATATATATATATATATCTGCCCAAGAAGACACAAACAGCATCATGCAGTAGTTCCAGGTTAGCACAAACTCTGCTTTCTGTATTGTTTCTTGCCATAGCAGGCATCTGTTTATGTGTTTGATACAATTCTGTGCTTTCTTTAAATATTTCAAGGAAAACAAAAATCAATCAGAGAATACATTGTAGCTTAGGTCCATATTGTTTCAGGGGGTTTTCTCTAATAACTCTTTTTTACAGGAAATCCATTATCCATTTGGCAGTATAAAACTGAGCTTATTTGTTAAAAACACCCAAGTTTGTTTTCTTTAAGACCGACAGGCTAATAGAGAGCTGCCTATATATACTAGGTGGTCATATAATACCCATAAATGGTCAGCAATAGGCTGGTATAGAGTAAGGTTGCCTAAGAAAATATTACCAGCTATTACACCTCCACCAGCCAAAAACACTGACATAAAACAGAAAAGATTTCTGGTTTTATGCTTTGTACAACAAATTCTCACCCTATCATATACACGTTGCAGTCTAAATTGCTTGTATCAGGTATAATTTTTCCAATCTTCAGTTGCTAATGCAAGCCCAATGTAGCTTTATGTTGCTATTTTTATTTGCCAGGAGTGGAACCTTGTGTGGTCTTCTTCTGCTGTAGCCCATTGTTTTCAAAGTTCAAAGTGTTGTATGCTCATAAATACTGCTATAAAGAGTAGTCTGGTCATTCTACTCTGGCCTCTGCCATCAAGCTTTTCATCCCCAGAAAACTGCCACTCAGGGAAAGTTTATTACTTTTATGCATCATCCTCTGTAAAGAGACTATAATAAGTGAAAATCTGGGGAGATCTTTACACCTCTCCACCATTGTTATGCTGGGTCTTACAACAATCAACCTCTTGACCATATGTATCAGCTTACAGTCACCTGATTCACTGTTATTGTGCATGCAACACGTACTTAATAAAAGTGGCCACTGAGAGTAATTACACTCAGCAAGATGGATTTTATGTATCAATTATAAGAATGTAAAAGTACTTGTACTAAACATTACAAATCAGCTCCCAACAGAAGAGTATGCACATCTGCAACCATTGTGAACATTTACTGGTAGACCACATTACTGTGTGTGCAATGGCTATCTCACAAAAAATTGTGTTTTATGGGCAGCTTTCTGTTTCCGCTATAAGCTTAAAGAATTGTAAAGCATCTTTTTTCTTTCACACAGTATACCAAAAACAAAAAGCAGACACAAATTGTTATTCATATAGCACAATTTTGTGTTTTATCTATTTTTTACATTGGGAGAAACCAATCAGTCTAATTTTGCAGAGTACTAATTAAACAGAAACTAGAAGGTCTTATTTACACTGTTTTGCACTTTCCATAGCACAACTCTGCAATGATGCACATTTTGATGAATTTCCTTTAATCGCAATGGAAAATGCATCAGGCAAAAACACAAAAGGTGTGATTCCAGCCTAATAGGTAAATGTTATTTTAAACATATATATAATTTTAAATGATGGCCTTTATCTTGCTTTGGAACTCTAAACGTGAGAACTAAAAATAAGCTGTCAATAAGATGTCACTGTTCTTTCAGCACAGGTGAAATACAACTCTTTACATGGGAAAAGGAGACCATGGCCCCACCTGCTGGCTGGCTAGAATACTGTATAATTTGAATGTGAAATTTTTCATATTTCCCCAAATAAAATAAAAACTCTTAATAAATAAAGAAAATACAAAATTACTATACATTCCCTTTAAAAATGCATTTTACACAGCTCCTTTTAAATTAGACTACGTTTTAATAGCTGCCCTTTTGTATTATGCCTGAAGTACAACGAAATGCTCTTGTATGATGGTTTAAACGCGTATCAAATCCAGTTACTATGTGATGTACAAGCCTCAAGAAAAAAAAAGCCTCACAGTGGGAAGGTTTTAGCCACTGTTGTAGTGCTGTCAATCTAGAAAGCAGTGGGCAGGACTAAGATGTGGCCAGGTGATGATTGACAAGCTACATGCTTGTCATCATACACAAATACTACATGCTGCTATTTTATCTTTCTGTAAAATTCATAACATTTTTGTTAAAGTAAAAAAAAAAAAATGTGTGTGTAGATATATACTATATATATATATATATATATATATATATATATATATATATATATGTATGTGTGTGTGTGTGTGTATTGCAAAAAGAAACAATACGCTTATTACATACATAAATGTGCCAAGGACTATAAAAATATAAAATATTTGTTTTTAAAGTTTAATTTTATTACTATACTATCTTATTAATGAATTGTTACAGTATATACCACATTGCCCCTTTGGAGCTTGCATTTAACGTTCCCCAGTAAAAGAACATGAAATCATAAATAAAGCAGATTAATAAGAGTCCCATACCCTAGTGTGGGAAAAACCACTTGCACAGCTAAAGAAAGATATTAACACTCCCTGCAGACTATACTTCGGAATACTACCCCTGTGCTCCAGCTCTAAGTGGCAGAGACGGAAAATACTCAAACTCTATGTTTATGGTGACATGAAATTAGTTGGTGTGAGTGACAGCTCAGGAAGCAGTAGCGCTGTTCAGTAAAATAAAGCTATTTCCTATAAGATAAGCATTTTTTAGTAACAGCAAAAAAATATTTCACAACTCTATACCACACCTCAGCCATGAGTTTGGAAGGCATATAAAATATTAACAGTGGAAAGAATAAGACAACCATGTTTGCCCATTATATATGTATGGAATATTTTTCCTATTTACAGTTATGCAAGTACACACATGAACTGCCTGTTTCACCCCCACTGCTCCCCCCCCCCCACACACACACACACACACACATTACAAATTTGACTGAAATGATTTGAGTAGGCCTGTTACCCTCCATTTTTTTTAGCTATTCCTTGGTGGATATGCTAGCATGCTTGAGATCATTATCACATTGAAAGGTCCATTTCCTGTTCAAGTTCAATGTTGGGATAGACGGCTTCACATTTTCATCAACCACAGTTTAGTATGATACATACTTCATAGGTGACAGCAAGCTGCCAAGGCCCTGAAGCAGCAAAGCAACCCCAAACTAACTTTTTCACCACATTTCACAGTTGGTATGAGGTTCCTCACAAATTTTGTATTCAGTTTGTGACTTGCTGATACTTTGGCCAAATATAATAAAAAATATCTTTGGATCAGTTGTCCAAAGCACATTGTTCCATTAACCGCTTCCTGACCGCCCACTGCATATATACGTCAGCAGAATGGCACGGGCAGGCAAAATCACGTACCTGTACGTGACCCTTTAAATGCCTGCCCGTGGGTCGCGCGCGCGCCACCGGCGCCACGCTCGCGACCCGGTCGGGAGCTCCGTGACCCGGCCGCGGGACCAGCGGACCCGATCGCCGATGATGTCCCGCGATAGGGTCACGGAGCTGAAGAACAAGGAGAGGTATGTGTAAACAAACCTCTCCCCGCACTTCCTACTCTGCCTGTCATTGATTGGCTGTTCCCGGTCATCGGGAAAGCCGATCAATGACGTCAGACGTCAGCCCCGCCCCCTAATGTAAAAAAACACACACGTCACAGCCCATAACCCCTCCCCTCCCCCTAGTGGTTAACTCTTTCACTACAACTGTCATTTATACAGGAATCAATGCATTTAAATAGCATTGATTGCTGTATAAATGACAATGGTCCCAAAAATGTGTCAAAAATGTCCGATGTGTCCGCCATAATGTCGCAGTCACAATAAAAATCGCTGATCGTCACCATTACTAGTAAAAAAAAAAATATTGATAAAAATGCTATAAAACTATCCCCTATTTTGTAAACGCTAAAACTTTTGCGCAAACCAATCAATAATCGCTAATTGCGATTTTTTTAACCAAAAATATGGAGAAGAATACGTATCGGCCTAAACTGAGGAAAAAAAATGTTTTTTTATATATTTTTTGGGGATATTTATTATACCAAAAAGCAAAAAATATTGCATTGTTTTCAAAATTGTCGCTCTATTTTTGTTTATAGCGCAAAAAATAAAAACCGCAGGGGCGATCAAATACCACCAAAAGAAAGCTCTATTTGTGGGAAAAAAAGGACGCCAATTTTGTTTGGGAGCCACGTCGCACGACCGCGCAATTGTCAGTTAAAGCGACGCAGTGCCGAATCGCAAAAAGGGGCCTGGTCCTTTGGCTGCCAATTGGTCCGGGGCTGAAGTGATTAAATGGCAAACTGTAGTTGGAGGCTACTGTTTTTTGTGCACAGCAAAGGCTTTTTTTCCTGGTGTACCTCCCATTCAGGTTAAATTGGTGCAATCTCTTTCTCACTGTAGATGCATGCACTTTGACATCAGCCGTTGCAAGAATTACCTGCAGATCCCGCAATTACATTTTTGGATTCTTGGAGACTTTGTTTTACAGCTAAGAGTCAGCATTTTGGGGTAAATTTTCTGGGCTGGCCAGTTCAACAAATTTGCAGTTGTTTAAAAATCTAAGCCTCATTATTACGCCACAGTTTATTTCCCTTACTGCATTAAAGCCTAAATTTCAAATAATCGGAAAATCTTTCTGAATCCCTTGCCAGGCACATAGGCCTCCACAACCATCTTTTTGAGATCACTTAAGAACTCCTTTGATCTTATCATGATAACCCCAGACCCCATACATATCATTAGTAAAAAGAACACCAGACACTAGATATCTGAGGCCTAAATATGATCTCTAAAGCCGGCCATAGACACAGCAATTTTCTTTAGTGCAACCACAGGTTGCAGGAAAGAAAAATCGCTCGATTTCCCCATCAACACAGTCAATGTTGAAGGGGGAACCTCTCCCACAGAGCCATTGTGTTCTCCTAGTGGGGGGAGCCATCCCCGCTGGCAGAATACAGTGTTTACTGTTAGCAACAATAATAGCCGCCAGCAATAATTGCATGTAAAGTCTGACAGGCTGACAGGCTGGTTGTACCCAAGTGGATCAACTGAGCCTGCTCATACATGGTGGGAAATTTTGGCCGGTCCCTGCTGAAACTTGAAAGTGGAGATTTGAACTGTCTAAGGTCGGCTCAAGGGTCTAATCATTGGTGTACTTACTTTTTCCACGTGACAAATTAGCATTTTTGTTCATTTAGATTAGATGAATGAATAAACCAAGTCAGTTTTATGTGTCATTTGTTCAAGTACATCTCCTTTATCTCTAGAAACTGTTTGACTAAAGATCTAATGTTTGCCTGTTCAAATATTTTATAAAGAGTCAACAATATCCATGGGGTATTTTTCATTCTGGTTTTTGACATCACAGTTAGTCACATAGTTTATTCTTCAATTGTGGACCCCTCTTATCTCAATCGTCCATCGACAGCCTTTTAAACATGTACAACCTTCCTTATAATGTAGAAAACAAAAAGCTGAACACAAAAAAATTCTAATCAGATAGATATTCTATTGACCACTAATCTGGATAATAAATCTAACCAAAAAGAAGTGGCATAACAAGTACATTAATGTTTAAAACACAGAAATACAGCAATGTTACATTTACAGTACAAAATGAATATTGAAAAATACCTGCCAGCTTTCATTTAGTTGAAAATTAATACTGTACTGTATGTCTAAATAATATTTCTTTCCTCTCTTGTCTATGGTTTACCATACAAATTACAAGGGCCTGCCTGATTTATTACCAAATTGAATGGATTGTTTAGGTTTTCCTTATATTACATTAGTTTTACTAAAACAAAGGAGATTGTGCAATGGGCAGCTCAAAGAAGCCAACTTAGAGAAGAACTCTTGTGTAATTGAAAAGCAGGTTATTTTTTAGGCATGAAGCTTCTACAATCACTTAATACAAAATAAAAACAAACTATTTTTTTTTTTCTTACATTTTTTTTAATACAAGTTGAAGCCCACAGTAAGACACCATTCAAAGTTCATACTTGTTTTTTTGGAATAACACTTGTGTTATTTTATATGGTATGGTAGAAACAGATAGCATTTTGTGGAGTTCTTCTTTTAGCAAATTCATCATTACATCCAAAAGGTCCAGCTGCTTCAGCTGTTCTATGATGTGCAAATATGTGGACCCCAGTGTGCAGAATGTTGTGCACCTGAATATCTTCTTATAGTAATAGATGCATCAATTGTCCATAGATCCAATTATTAAACCAGGAAAACATGTACTGTGTAGTTTGGCATCCAATGATGCTGATATAACAATACCAAGGAGCTACAATATTTGTAGAGCATGTCTGATAACAAAAAAATGATCCAGTATTTGGCAGGTTGCTATGACAGCAGAGTGCTATGTTAACACAAAGGTGCATTCCTATTAATTCACAGTAAATGTTTCAGCAGTTCAACTGACTGCCATATACACACACACACATCACTGCAGTTGTTTCAGGCTCTTACAAAGCAAAATATTTCTTGACAGCTGAATTTTTTTACGAGAAAGTACATAAGCATTTACTAGTAACTTTATTTTCCATAAAGATTCAAATTTACCTTCTACAGTCAGCCATTAAATGGTCAACATGAGAGAAATTAAATGGCCAGCATGAGTGGAAATGTAGACTTTGGATAAGGGAAACAAAGGTCATAGACTATTAAACAGATCAATAAATGAACTGTTTTTTTTTTTTTTTTTTTTCCGTTTTTTCTGCTGCAAAATCTTACCTTGTTTTCCTCCAGTGTGAAACGAAAAGTAACAATGTTAAAAATGAAGAGTAAAAAAATTGTGAAAAGTAAACAGATTGGTGAAAAACCCAACACAATTAGAACAAACTCCAAATGCTCAGTTTGCCAAAAGCTAGATGTAAGAGAGTTTAGTTAACAGTTTCCTGCATCTCTAAGGGATTCTAATAATTAAATATCTGCCCTTGAATACTTGCTCTGAACCTCTGCTATGGCCATCATGAGATCAGGAGAAGATTACTTTTTTATTCTTACAGGGGGTCCCCGACTTAGGAATGCCCGACCTACGAACATCTCCTACTTACGAACAGGGCGCTGCGGGGACCCTCCACCATTTTCCACGGACCTTCGGCCGTTCTGCGCATGCGCGGCCAGACGGAGCCTCGGAAAATGACGGCAAACATCGGAAATGTCCGTAATTTGCCGCGCATGCGCAGAACGGCATTCGATGGAACATCGGAAGTGTCCGTAATTGTCGGTCTGCGCATGGGCGGCCGACTTATGAACATTTCCGATTTAAGAACAGGAGGACAGTCTCTAACGAGTTCGTAACCTCGGGGACCCCCTGTATTTATTTGAAGAAAAGGTTAGCATAGGGATCATAAATTTAGATATATATCATTCCAAGATTACAAGATATTGGGGATTATTTACTAAAGGCAAATCCACTTTGCACTGCAAGTGCACTTGAAAATGAAAATCGCTGGGGGACATGCAAGTAAAATAAAAAACAGCATTTTAGCTTGCACATGATTGGATGATAAAATCAGCAGAGCTTCCCCTCACTTCAGATCTACCCCTTAGATTTAGAGCGACTGCACTTCCAAGTGCACTTGCAGTGCAAAGTGGATTTGTCTTTCGTAAATAACCCCCATTGTATGATGGAGAATTGCAATGTAACTGAGTAAAGGGCTGTGCCAACGGGTCTTTGTTTACCTCATGTCCAAAGACATGCTGGTAGGTTAATTAGATCCTGTCGATAAAATTGGCCAAATATGTGTATGTTGTATGTGTATGTGTTTGTAAGCGTGTCAGGACCCCACAGGGCAAGGACCGCACTATACCACAGATGGAGACCAGTGGCAAAAAGCGCCTTGAGGCGATTCAGTTCGCATAGGTTGCGCTATACAAGTCATTCATTCATTCAAGCAGGTTTTGCATTCCTATGAAAGCCTAGTAGAGTGGAAAAACCCGCTTGAGCAGGTCAGCTGCATTATAGAAGGAGGTCAACTGCAGGTCAAATCGCCTGCAATTTCCAAATGGTCTCATAAGAGTCCCAAACTGAATTCAAGCCGATGCCATTGACACAAGTGAGAGATGACATATAGGGGTGGACTTATTAATCACTTCCCGCGGGGAAGATGTTTATGGACATCCTCCGGTTTCAGTGGTTATACCGGAATGATGCCTGCGATTCTCTTTCATACGGAAGTGATCCGAGTGGCTAATTAGCCACTCGATCACTTCGGCAGGTGGCGGAATGGGATCCCACCCCCCTTCCATGGGTGCCGTAGCCTCTCCTGGGCTCTACCATCCCATGGGAGCGATGCAGCCAGCGGTGACGGCTGCCCTGAACAGAGAGAGAGAGGAACTCTCTCTCTGTAACATGTATGTCGTCACTTTCGTTTACCTGGCCGCCAGGAACCAGGAAAGCAGCCGACCAGATGTGCAGTCAGGGGAGGCAGGTAAGGCAGAGCCTCACATACAATGAAAAAAAAAATCGATCAAGCTTCGAGGGCCGTAGCTCGGCGACTTGTGGTAATTTGGGGGGTATGTAGCCGAAGTCCTACCCCACCACTGGTCAAAATTTGGGGCTCCTGCCACCTATAGTTACGGAGATATGGGGCTTCTTCTACAGCCTGTCAGAAGCTACATACAGAGCGGCCAGTTTATATACAAGCTTGCACACTCTGTAGCAGACTGAGAGGTTGAGCTCTCTTCTCCTCATTTCTTGTCAGAAGCACTGAGCTTAATGGACAGCTTGGAGCCTTGGACCAATGGTAAAGCACCATTGGAACAAGCCGTCCAATAAAAATGCTGCAGTTGAGGCTGTCCTCTCACTGCAGTGTCATAGAAGGGGGCATGTGTTTAAAAGACAAATGCTTCCTTCCAGCCCAGCCCTCTTAACTAGAAGGAAAAAACATTGATTTATGGTTATAACATTTACCCATAATCCCATGTTTTTCTCACACAGTGAGAATGAGAATCTGCTGCCTGACGAAAAGGTACTGTTTTAATCAAGCTAAATCATATATTATTATGCTATATGTTATAACATAATTTATTATTTATCTATTTACGGTGAAAATACTGGTTTGAAGTTAGAACTTCAAACTTCAGTAATTTGTCCGTTAAGCCACCTGCTTGAATACAGTTTTTGAAAATATAGTAAATTACCTTAACCACTTGCTGACCGCCGCATGTACATTTATGTCGGCAGAATGGCACAGCTGGGCAAATGGGCATACAGGTACGTCACTTTGAATTTGCCACTGTGTGGTCGTGTGCGCGCCGCGAGCTCCGTGTGTAGGATCACGGGTCCCGCAGACTCGATTTCCACAGGGATACCGTGATCATCTCATGGAGAGGAAGAACGGGGAGATGTAAACAAGCATTTCCCCGTTCTGCCTAGTGACACTGTCACTGATCATAGCTCCCTGTGGTCGGGAGCTATGATCAGTGATGTGTCACACGTAGCCACGCCCCCTAACAGTTAGAATCACTCACTAGGACACACTTAACCCATTCCTAGCCAGCTAGTGGTTAACCCCTTCACTGCCAGTGTCATTTTTACAGTAATCAGTGCAATTTTATAGCACTGATCGCTGTTAAAATGACACTGGTCCCAAAAATGTGTCAAAATTGGCCAATGTGACCGCTATATTTTTGGGACACTGGTCCCAAAAATGTGTCAAAATTGGCCAATGTGACCGCTATAATGTTGCAGTCACGATAAAAATTGCAAATCGCCGACATTACTAGTAAAAAAAAAAAAAATAATAATAAAAATGCCATAAAACAAACCCCTATTTTGTAGACGCTATAACTTTTGCGCAAACCAATCAATTAACGCTTATTGCGTTTTTTTTTTTAATCAAAAATATGTAGAAAAATACGTATCGGTCTAAACTGAGGAAAATTATTTTTTTATATATATTTTTTGGGGATATTTATTATAGCAAAAGGTAAAAAATAATGCGTTTTTTTTCAAATTGGTCGCTCTATTTTTGTTTATAGCGCAAAAAAATAAAAACCGCAGAGGTGATAAAATACCACCAAAAGAAAGCTCTATTTGTGGGAAAAAAAGTGTCAATTTTGTTTGGGAGCCACGTCGAACGATTGTCAGTTAAAGCAACACAGTGCCAAATCGCAAAATGTGCTCTGGTCTTTGGCCAGCCAAATGGTCTGGGCTTAAGTGGTTAAAAACAATATATAATAATTATTTGTATATTACTTACTTATGGTAATTAACCCCTTGCCACCCAGGCCAATTCTGACACTTCTCTCCTACATGTAAAAATCATAATTTTTTTGCGAGAAAATTACTCAGAACCCCCAAACATGTTATTTATATATATATATATATATATATATATATATATATATATATATATACACACACACATATACACAGTATTGCACAAAAGTGAGTACACCCCTCACATTTTTGTAAATATTTTATTATATCTTTTCATGTGACAACACTGAAGAAATTACACTTTACTACAATGTAAAGTAGTGAGTGTACAGCTTGTACAACAGTGTAAATTTGCTGTCCCCTCAAAATAACTCAACACATCCATTAATGTCTAAACCGCTGGCAACAAAAGTGAGTACACCCCTAAGTGAAAATGTCCAAATTGGGTCCAAAGTGTCAATATTTTGTGTGGCCGCCATTATTTTCCAGCACTGCCTTAACCCTCTTAGGCATGGAGTTCAGCAGAGCTTTACAGGTTGCCACGGAAGTCCTCTTCCACTCCTCCATGATGACATCATGGAGCTGGTGGATGTTAGAAACCTTGCGCTCCTCCACCTTACATTTGAGCATGCCCCACGGATGCTCAATAGGGTTTAGGTCTGGAGACATGCTTGGTCAGTCCATCACCTTTACCCTCAGCTTCTTTAGCAAGGCAGTGGTTGTCTTGGAGGTGTGTTTGGGGTCGTTATGTTGGAATACTGCCCTGCAGCCCAGTCTACAAAGGGAGGGGATCATGCTCAGCTTCAGTATGTCACAGTACATGCTGGCATTCATGGTTCCCTCAATGAACTGTAGCTCCCCAGTGTCGGCAGCACTCATGCAGCCCTAGACCATGACACTCCCACCATCATGCTTGACTATAGGCAAGACACACTTGTCTTTGTACTCCTCACCTGGTTACAGCCAAACACGCTTGACACCATCTGAACCAAATAAATTTATCTTGGTCTCATCAGACCACAGGATATGGTTCCAGTAATCCATGTTCTTAGTCTCCTTGTCTTCAGCAAACTGTTTGCGGGCTTTCTTGTTCATCATCTTTAGAAGAGGCTTCCTTCTAGGACGACAGCCATGCAGACCAATTTGATGCAGTGTGCGGCTTATGGTCTGAGCACTGACAGGTTGACCCCCCCACCCCTTCAATCTATGCAGCAATGCTGGTAGCACTCATACATCTATTTCTCAAAGACAACCTCTGGATATGACGTTGAGCATGTGCACTCAACTTCTTTGGTTGACCATAGCGCCTGTTCTGAGTAGAACCTGTCCTGTTAAACTGCTGCATGGTCTTTGCCACTATGCTGCAGCTCAGTTTCAGGGTCTTGGCAATCGTATAGCCTAGGCCCTCTTTATGTAGCGCAACAATTCTTTTTTCAGATCCTCAGAGAGTTCTTTGCCATGAGGTGCCATGTTGAACTTCCAATGTCCAGTATGAGAAAGTGATAACACCAAATTTAACACACCTGAGACCTTGTAACACTAACGAGTCACATGACACTGGGGAGGGAAAATGGCTAATTGGGCCCAATTTGGACAATTCCACTTAGGGGTCTACTCACTTTTGTTGGCAGCGGTTTAGACATTAATGGCTGTGTGTTGAGTTATTTTGAGGGGAAAGCAAATTGACACTGTTATACAAGCTGTACACTACTTTACATTGTAGAAAAGTGTAATTTCTTCAGTGTTGTCACATGAAAAGATAGAATAAAATATTTACAAAAAAGTGAGGGGTGTACTCACTTTTATATATCTATATACACAAACATACAATTTTTTTTTTTTTTTTTTTTTTTTAGCAGGCACCCTAGGGAAGGTGGTCTTTGCAACTTTTTATGTTACACAGTATTTGCGCAGCAATTTTTCAAACGCGTTTTTTTGGGGGAAAAAATTTCATGAATATACAACGCATACGTTACTCACGGACATATATGTAAACGGTGATCACACCACCCATGTGAGGTATTGTCGCAAACGTCAGTGTGAGAGCAATAATTCTAGCACCAGACCTGAGTAACTCTAAACTGGTAACCTGTAAAGGCCTTTAAAGTGTCGCCTAAGGAGAATTGTAAGCACCGTAATATGCTGCCATTCCATGGGCAGATGCAATTTTAAAGTGTGACATGTTAGGTATCTATTTACTTGGCGTAGCATCATCTTTTACATTATACAAAAAAATGGGCTAACTTAAGTGGTTAATGGCTTGTAACTTTGCAAGAGCATTTTTTCTTTGAAAGGAAATCTTCCCCTAGCTTGGTGAATGTAGTAAAAAAATGCACCTTGCAAAGATGTCCAAATCACATGCAAGGAAAATGCATGCACATTATTGGATGACGGCAGTCAGCAGATCTTCACCTCATTTATCAAGCTAAGCGAAAACTTTCTTGCAAAGTGAAAAGTCCCTTGTGCAGTGTACAGCCTTTTTGACCTCAGATGTGTCATTGAGGAGGTTACATTTTTGTTGGTTGCATCCTTGCACCCTTTCTAGAACAAAGATTAGCTCTTGCGAGCTATGGCAATAAAACAGATTTGAGCAGCTTAATAGGCAAATCTGTCTGAATTAATATTTCCCATTAAATGAAGGGCGATTTGACCTTTTGTGAATGGGCCCCCATTGTGTTCTCCAAATCTCTTCCTCTAGACCTTATATTTTGTTGCTTGACTCATTTAGCTGCAAACACACAAATAAAGCTTTGGCATATTTCTAAGTTAGAGTATCCACTTTAAGGAAAAAAAGCATTAGAAGAATAAATGACCACAACTCCTTTAATTAGTAATTTCATGCAATGTCAGCAACTAGACTGGGCATGTAATTAACTACCAATGTATACAGTACAAGTTCTGGTTTGTTCATGCTGGATGCATTTTCATTAAAGCCCAACTTTCTCTTTAACATGAAGAGGGTTGCAGCCTTTCTATTGTTCTTATTGTGGAATGTGTCCCTGTTAGGGATATTTCCGGTGTCTATCAGGAGTAGTGGCAATGAGAAATGTCTCCAATGGGCACAAAACAAAAGCACATATTTAGCAGATTAGGAAATTAGTAGAACTTCCTAGAATGTTTTATTGCTGTTCATGCCTTCCTGTCACAGTTATGCCTGTGCTCCCAATTTCCGGTGTTTTGTCAGATTTGGCGACCTGCAAGAACTTGTAACGGAAGTGACATTTTGTCGCCGCCATCTTGCTACACCCCGCACTCGTCCACAGTAAGGATACAGTGAGAAGGTGGCAAGCGGACATCTTGTTACACACATCGGAGTCTGGCATTTCACACTTATTTTAACCACTAAACAGAGCTTATATAGTGACAGTGTTTTTAAATCCGTCTGACTGTTTTGATGTTCAATTGTAAAAGCAGTGCAAGCCTGCTGATCTCACAGGTTTGCTGATCTGACAGAACAACCCTGATTTTACAATTCAACATCAAAAACAGTCATACAGATTTCCAAATACTGTATTTCACTATATAAGCTCCGCTTAGTGGTAAAAATGCCAGACTCCGGTGGGTGTAACAAGATGTCCGCTTGCCACCTTCTCACTGTATCCTTACTGTGGTCGAGTGCGGGGTGTAGCAAGATGGTGGAGATGGAATGTCACTTCAAAATCTGACGCCTAATCTGATGAAACATCGACATGGGTGTTACAGGACAGGAAGTGAGGGAACATCTTCCCAATAAGGTCCCAGACAGAAAAAAAAGGACTTGGCAGCATTTTTTACTCATCCCCACAATAATTGTCTGGCTGAAATTAGGCAGTGGGGCATTTTGTAACAAGAAGTACACAAAGATCAAAAAATTATTTTATTTAAAGCGCATCTAAATCCAAAAACAAACATTTTATATATATACATGAACACATTTGTTGGCATCCCTATGGTTCATTGAAACAATGCTTCATTTCTCCTGAAAAGCAATGAAATGAAAGCGATTGTCTCATGTTTACCTACAAACCACTGGAGTGTCAAGAAGTAAAGCAAAGAAACTGTGAAATAAGGTACATTTTTGCTTATTCTACAAAAACATTTGGCCTGGACAAATTTGTGGTTTGCCTAGAAAACATTATAAGTATTTGGATCATAGTGACGTTTCAAAATAACTAGTTTCTATAAACACGTCTTCAATCTTGAAGTCAGTCTATTTGAATAGAGAAAGTAGTGTGTAGTAGTAGTAGTAGTAGTAGTAGTGTTTGATTTCATTGTGTACACGACCCTGAACATGGACCAGTGAAAGCACAGAAGAGATCAGAAAGAAACTTAGACCTGCATGTCAAAGGTAAAGGATTAAAGACCATCTCCAAGCAGCTTGATGTATAAGATCCAACATCCCTGGATGTGGCCAAAAGAGGAAAATCAACCCCAGATTGAACAGAAGGATAGTGTAAATTGTAGACAAAGATCCAAGAAAAACTTCCAAAGAGATGCAAGCTGAACTCCAAGATGAATGTACATCAATATCGGATCATAACATCCATGGCTTTCAAGCACAGTTGACAAGAGGACTCCCCCGTGCTTTGAACTGATGAGACAAAACTGGAGCTATATTGGCTGGCAAGTCAGATCAGCTTAATCTTCAGAGATGAAAATGAAGAAAATTAGGCTTTCAAAGAAAAAACACTGTACCTACCGATTGAAAAACAGAAGAGGACTGGTTATGTTCTGGGGCTGCCTTGCTGCATCTGGCACAAGGTGCCTTGAATCTGTACATGATGAAATCACAAGATTATCAAGGACTTCACGGGTCTTTCAACAGGATATTGACACAAAAAAATGCAGCTAAAATCACCCAAGAAAGGCTAAGAACAAAACATGGGACTACTCTGAAGTGACCTTCTATGAGCCTTGATCTAAATGCTAGCAGACATCTATGGAAAGAGCTCAAACTTTCAGTCTGGAGAAGGCAGGCACCCTTCAAACCTGAGACAGCTGGAGCCGTTTTCTCAACAAAAGTGGGCCAAACTACCTGTTGGCTGGTGCTTATTTGCAGCGTTTGATATTAAAGGTCATGCAAAATATTAAGATAAGGGTCCCATTATTTTTTTTGTATGCCATTTTCATTTGTTTTATAATTAAAACTATTCTGTTGAAACAAAGTCATTTTTTAATAGAAATGGAATAAACAATGACGGATGCCATCTACTATTGTGATTTTTATGTTATTTCAGAGAAAATTATGGGTACTTCTATTTTCATGAAAGGATACCAACAAATTTGTCCACTTTTGTATTAAAGGATGTGATTGGTTTATTATTTTTTTCAGGTTTTTGCTTTATTTTCACCTAGTGATCGTGCCAGTAACACACTTCCTATATTAATTTGACAACACTCACTATACTGCATTTATAGTGCACCAACCTAAATTTTGCCCAACAAGTCAACAAGGGCCTTCAAAAATGCAATGTGCCAAACTACGACAATGTTACACGAGTCAATGTAGATAATTATGTGTGAACAAGCCTCTTATGTGATCCCAGTGACTCATTGCCTTTTATTTCTCAGATAAAATGTAAATGTATTGATTTAAAATAAAACGGAAATCAATTGTGATGACGGTTTCTCACTTATCAAAAGATAAATGCTTTGCTTAGGCTACAAAGTGACCAATTACCGTTGAATGAATGAAAAAAAAAAAGCAAACAAGAGGTTTCTATTCTACAGTTTTATTAAACACAATAATAAAAGTGATACTGAGATTATGAACAATTTCTTTTTTGCCAAGATGAAAGCAAACAACATTTGTTTGTTAGTCTTTTGAAGCGATATATAGATTAACACAGATGAATAAAAATAGATAGAAACGTTATGCCAATCCTGGTAGTATACTTTAGAACTGATGTCTTTTTTTGCTCAAGGGCCTAACTCCTGTTCCTGCTGAACTGAGCCAGTGTGTAAGACAGAACTGATATCAGTTCAGTAGGCACAAGAGGACGGGTCCATCCTATGTGTTGAACTGAAGAAAGTGGAAAAGTTCCTGTAAAGCCTCAGTAACGCACCATGACCAATCAGAAAGATCAAAGTGGCGTTGGAATTTCTTTAATTACACAATCTGGTGCCACTTAGAATGCCCATGCATAGTGTAACCTAAATCCATCATATCCAGTTACCACATCAAGAACAAGAGCATTCATGGCATTTTTTCTGGGTTATGCCTTTTCTCTAATTCCCGATTTTATGCTTAGGTTTGCCAGAGATCTACAGAGCTACACGATAGCATTTTCATTCTGTGCCCGAGCAGGCTCCATCTCTCCCTCTCTTCAGGTGCAGAACTTAGCCACTGTGAACAAAGAGGACATTAATCACTGTTCACCAATCAGCTAAGCTCTGCACCTTGCTAGAAAGGCCATTGTCGGTTGCTTAGAGTACATGCAGATATTCTGCCAGTAATGATTTGTAGTGCTGCTCCTCTCTTCTTCCTTATGCTTTTTTGTGCTTAGGCGTTTATAGTCTCAATTTGTGGAGAGAGCTGGTCTTTCCATTGCAGCTGCCAAGGACATGGTTGTGTGGTAATCCCTGGCAATGTGATTTTAATCTTAACTCACAAATCAGCATGCCAGGAACCCAAACAGCCACACCAATACTACAGAATGGCTTAGAACATGAAACAATTTCCTTTCATCATCTGCGGCCAGAATTCCAAATACTTCAAACAAACTAGACTCTTAAACATTCATACATGTTTGCTGCTTTGCCAGTGTTGATAGCTGTGATGGGATCTGCACAATTTACAGGAAACTGAACATGAAAAAAACGTTTGTTGTTAAGTAACACAGACACCCTAAAAAGAAAAAAAAGATTAGACACGTGTTTTGCAGTTTAATTGTGAGTTATGATAGTTCTGGCAATACTAATTACCCAGCAGGCCAATACATAGCATCCCATCCCATACAGCTAGCAGTCAACCAAAAGCAACTATATTCTCTATACAACACAAGGCTGGGGTGATTTTTCATATATTTAAATTTTTTTCTCGTTTGGAATTAGGATTTTTGTACCATTAATGTTTAATAATATCTATCAGGTTTAGTGACTTCACACCCATCCCATTTTGAAATATGAATGAATCTAAAACCCCAAACAAAAAATGTATTACAGCTAACTAGTCCCTAGATGTGGTGACAGTATTTTTTCAGGCTTTCTTCCCTTTTATTTTCACCTAGTGATCCTGCGAATTACACAATTCCTGTCTCCAAGTGGCTATACTCACTTCTCCACTGCATCTATGGATGGAGCCATGGTTGAACAAAGGTAGAGACTTTGAAGTCCAGCCTTTGTGACATCTCCATTACATGTAGGGATTTGTTCACAGAAAGAGAACACTTTTAGTGCAGTGCACAGGAATTGACAAGGGCACTACATTTCTGCCAGGTATTTTCTGTATTTGCTTAAAATGTTCTTAGCTTGAAAAAAAAAAAAAAAAAAGAACGCAATCACCACATCTAAGGACCGGTAGGCTGCAATATATTACATTTTTTTTCTTGGCTTTAGTTATCTTTTAGTTCAGGGGTGTCAAACCTCCATTTCATCGCAGGCCACATCAGCAGTATGGTTGCTCTCAAAGGGCCAATTGTATCTAGGGTGCACAAAGTGCAAGGGTTTAGGGGTGCCCTATGCACAGAGTGCAAGGGTTAGGGGTTCCCAATGCACAAAGTGCAAGGGGTGCCCTATGCATAGAGTGCAAGGGTTTAGGGAGTGCCCTATGCACAGAGTGCAACACCAACCCCACCCCCCTACCTGGGCTGGCGATAGTAACTCCCTATGTAGGGGGCTCTCTACTACCTGTGTAGATGGTGCTGCCTTGCAGGGAGAGTGTTCTTGCTCTCAAATTCTGGAGAGCTGCCCCCACTGTGCAGGGATCTGTTTCAGCTGGAAGCCGCTGAAAGCAAAGCTGTCCCTTGAAAACACAGAAGACTTCTGTGTTTACAAGTGACAGTGCAGTGGCAGAATGGAGTTCTGCCATATTTGGATTCAAATCTGGGTGAGAAGGCCACATGACAAAGCCTGATGGGCTAAATTGACATATGTGCTTTAAGTTATGCGCTGTGAATACTAGGTGATGTGAATAGTTTCTTTCGTTCAAGCTACACAATATACTGTAAATGAAAGTTTTAATCATAGTAGCACATGGGAATCAGTAGTTAGTAGCACGTACAGTATATGCTGCACCACAGTCTACTGTGTTGGCTGAACACAGTTTTTTTTCAAATATTTATTAAACAATGTTATTCCTATGACCTAAGGCTTCTTTCCATTTTTCTAATGCTGCTGTCAATTCATGCGTTACTCTGCAAATTAAAATAGAATCAGTAATAAAATAGAGCTGTCAATAGCTTCATTTTAAAATGACTGACCTCCTAAATGAAAATATTTTCTCATATATTTATATTAACTATGCTGACCAAAAAAAGGTTAATGAGATTCATAACATCTGTAAAGCTGAATGTGACAAGCTTTCACTAACAGAAATCTTCCACTCAAAAAACAGACTCCAAGTCTGTCAAATGTATTATTTCATTAGTGAAGTATCTAAACTATGTAGCACTACAGAAGACCTTCATACCAAACCAAATTAAATATGTGTTAAACTTGCATGTACAAACACCAGCAAGGTTACCTCAGGGTACGATACAAATATTGTGTAAGCGAAGGCCATTTCTAGAGCTTCATCTCATGCAGAGATTTAGAAGAAGAACCCGATAACATGATAGCCATGACTGATTCTGAGGATTTCAGGATTTATCTCCTATGACAGATATATTGTTTAGTGTAAGAAACCCTTTATGTGAGTAGAATTTAAGGTAGTTAAATCTAATATGCAAATAAAAAACTTTAACGGGTGCTATAATATAGTGCTTAGCTAACTGGGATTTATTTACACCTATTGAAAGCGGATTTCTTGTGTCACTGAAAACCTGATAGGTTGCTCTAGGCAACAGATGCAGTTTTATTGCATACTTCTGCCCCATCTAGATGTACCGTTTTTCAATTGTAAAAAGGAAGGGATATATTTAGGGACACAGTACATATTTTTAAAGGTATTAAAATATATTTATTGTTCATATCTAGTGCATAGAAGGGTAAAATAAGTAAATCTTAAAAAAGACATTACATACAGTCTTACTGGCTAGGAATAGCAATATTTTCTATCTCCGTACATTAGAAACATGCCACATAGCCTATGATGTTTCTAGTCTAGCACCGAGGGATCACATGAATGTGCTGGAAGACAGGCTCCAAATATGGCCTTGTTCTAGAACAAGTAATCCACCCATAGTACAGCTCTTAATCCTATTCATTTTAACTTCAATTAATATGACCACACTGAAAGCTTGGTCGTTTTATCATAGCACTGAACATTGGAAGTCAATTTATTAAAACAACATCTCTCCCACCACTTTTACACAGGATACATCCATTTGATCTCTGACAACAGCAAAGCATCTGTGTGCAAGTTCTTGCTGTCTGGCATCCTCGTTCAACATTAATTCTCCATAGAGATACACACCCATGGCCTGTGGAGAAGAAAAGAACAAATAAACACTTATTACAAGAGGATCTTTTGCTCAAATGCAGCTCCCATCCCATTCACACCCCATTATATATTTATCCTTTATTACTCACTACTAGTGGTGACAAACTAGCTAATTTAGGTAAGCTTTCAACATTTATAAAGTTTCCTTAAACCTGTCCAAAACATACTTTTACACAGTGCACTGTGTACTAAACTGATGATAATACCATGTATTTATGCTTCTGAATGTTGTGTCATGGCATGCGCGCAGTTTTATTTTGTGGTAGTTATAGCAGTGTAATTAATTGTGGTGTGCAATGTTTTGTGTCACAATCTATGTGCTGCCAAGGCGTGTGGACTGTAGCTGAAGGCTCTGTTAGCTTACCACTGGATGCGGTTGATCCATGTGGTGTGCGCCCCCTAATTTTGCTATTAGGATTGTTCCATTGAATAAGACATGCTTCTAGAGGGCCTGGCACCCACTGTGGGTGGAGAACCGATAGAAGGACGAACAGGAGGTGTTTAAGAGGAGCTAAGTTTTTTACAAGTGGTTGGAATCTATGTGCTAGGTGCTGTAAATACCCAAACCTATAGAAACACAGGCCGTGCCATTAAAAATATGTGTTTTTCTATAGATAAAACAGTAAGGGATACATATACCTCTACACAAGTAGAATAGTCCTCTCTATTTGTGGTGAAATGGGAAATCTAATATTTTACAGTGGTCACTAAACTAATGATGAGGGTAAATATACCAGTAAGGTTTAAAATATAAAAACAGTGCACAAACCCATGTGGGTTTGCGCACTGTTTTTGTATTTTAATTTTCCTGTATCTGTATTTACTTGGTGCCGCATCTCCAAGACACACCAAGCACATTCAAATTTTTGGTTTTCTAGCTTTTATTGGATACTACTCTTTTGCTGCTGGTGTTTTTCCTCATGGATGTTTTTGAATATCGGAATAGGTAATAATTAGATGCCATTGATGTTTTTTTCCAGTCATGGTAATACAGATAACGACATTAGGGATACACTATATTACCAAAAGTATTGGGAAGCCTGCCTTTACACACACATGAACTTTAACGCCATCCCAGTCTTAGTCTGAAGGGTTCAATATTGAGTTGGCCCACCCTTTTGTAGCTATAAAAGCTTCAACTCTTCTGGGAAGGCTGTCCACAAGGTTTAGGAGTGTGTCTATGGGAATATTTGACCATTCTTCCAGAAGCGCATTTTTGAGGTCAAGCACTAATTCATCCCAAAGGTGTTCTATCGGGTTGAGGTCAGGACACTGTGCAGGCCAGTCCAGTTCCTCCACCCCAAACTTGCTTATCCATGTCTTTATGGACCTTAATTTGTGCACTGGCCCAAATCATTTGGTGGCGGGGGGATTATGGTGTGGGGTTGTTTTTCAGGGGTTGGGCTTGGCCCCTTAGTTCCAGTGAAGGGAACTCTTAAGGTTTCAGCATACCAAGACATTTTGGACAATTTCATGCTCCCAACTTTGTTGGAACAGCTTGAACAGCTTGGGAATGGCCCCTTTCTGTTCCAACATGACAGTGCACAAACAAGGTCCATAAAGACATGGATGAGTGAGTTTGGGGTGGAGGAACTTGACTGTCCTAACCTCAACCCAACAGAACACCTTTGGGATGAATTAGAGTGGAGACTGAGAGCCAGGACTTCTCATCCAAATCAGCGCTTGTGGAAGAATGGTCAAACATTCCCATAGACACACTCCTAAACCTTGTGGACAGCCTTCCCAGAAGAGTTGAAGCTGTTATAGCTGCAAAGGGTGAGCCAACTCAATATTGAACCCTACTAAGACTGGGATGCCATTAAAAGTTCATGTGCGTGCAAAGGCAGATGTCCCAATACTTTTTGTAATATAGTGTATTTTCATGAGACTTAAAAATACTAAGGTAGCTGAAATACATACATCTTGGAAATTACGTGGTTTTGTGCACTTTTTTGTATTTTAGGTAAAATTTTCCTGTATCCAGATTTACTTGGTGCCGCATCTATGTGACACATCAAGCGCATTCACATTTTTGTTTTATAGCTTTTATTGGATACTTCTCTTTTGCTGCTAGTGTTTTTCATAATGGGTGTTTTTGACTATCGTAATAGGCGAAAATTAGATGACACTGAGGTTTTTCCAATCATGGTAATACAGATAATGCCATCAGGGGTATCTTCTTGAGACTCAAACATTCATACATTTTGGAATTAAGTTGGTTTGCACACTGTTTTGGCATTTTAGTTTTAATTTTTCTGTATCCAAATTGACTTGGCACTGCATCACCACGACACACCAAGTGCATTAGAATTTTGGTTTTATTCCAGTAAGGACCTGTGGTGTCAACTTTGTAAAAGGGGAATTATCCCTAATTTGTATAGATTTCCTTTCACTTCCTGTTGCAAAAGTGAAGGGAAATTCTCTCAAAGGGACACTGATGGCAAATATTAAACTGACAGGAACGTTAAGGCCCTTCCTAATCTATCCACAACTTAAATGAAAAAAAAAAAAAACCCACTCGGAGTAGTGTCCTATTTTAGCGTCAGAAGGCAAAATTTAATTCTGAACTCTGCTATGCCCATTTAAGGTAAACTCTGAGATTTTATTCTCACCTCCCCTTGTGGCAAAAATGTTACTGATCCTATTCAACAATGCTGGACACAAACTTTCATAATCTGTATAACTATGCCTGCAACATTTTTCTCATGCCCTTTATCCTGATTCTGGACTTGTGTAATTATTGTGAATAATAATAAATAACAAAGATAAATGTAGAAAAAGAAAAAAACACATATAGCAGTGCACTTCTGTGTAGAAATGGCAAGTACTACATTTCGATTTAAAAGGAAGTGGCTGGTCTTTATCTTTTCCCTGACACATTTTTAAGCACCCAATCCTAGGATCTGTATGGCTAGAATGAATAAAGATAAGCTAAACAAATGAAACCAGATTGGTTGCCATGTTCTTTCCCCAGTGCTCTGAGCAATGCGAGATCTTAATTTAAGCCATAGAGCGAAGTGAGGTAGATCCAACAACTTCAGACTACTCCACTGTCCTCAGTGAAGGTACAGACTGGGGCTATTGTATGAAAGGTGTGCTCAAAAAACAATCATTACTTGTTTTAAGCCTGGACTGCAGAAATAACAGAAGGAAGGGGATTGGCTGTTCTGCTTACAAAGATATTTTTCCTACAGCACATGTTTTAAACATAATCCCTTATATCCTTACCTCCCAATATGATGCTTCACATTCATAACATTTACCAATATATTTCCAGAGAATTTTAAGAAATGCTTCTGAATTGCAGTTATGGACACAGACATGCAAAATTACAACATTACTCTACAAAGATTATTGCAGATTTATTACTTTGCTCCTTTATCTTGATTTTAAAACACTTTAGGGTTACATATTTTTAACAATTTGCAAAGATTACTTATATTGGAAAAACCAACGAAACCCTTTTCTTTGTATATAATACGGGATACAGGACCTCTACACATAACCATGACATGTCGCAAAGCAGTCCGACTAAGGGGCGGGCAACACAGCATATAATGTCTACAGGTCCATATAAGAATGGAGTAAGGAAAGGCTCACCAGAGCTCAGAAGCACCTTACACATAAAACTGGCATTACTTGGTAAAACGTAACAAATGTGTGAACGAAAGACTAGGTAACAGCCTTGCAAATCTAGGACACAGTTGTCTGATGCTGAAAAGGCCATGAAGCGCTAACAGATCTGGTATAGTACACATTAATAGGGAAATATTAACCTTATCCTTGGGACCATAAGCCTCATGACCAGTCTAATCCACCTAGCAATGAAGGAGTGGAAAGCAGAAAGCCCCATATGGGAACCTTGGGGAAGGACAAAGAGTGAGCCCAGTTGCTTAATGGAAGCTGTAGCCGAGAGATAGACTCTCACAATGTGTACTACATTTAGACAGTTGAGTGAAATCTCCTTGGGATCTTTCAGGGTAAGACAAAGGTAGGGAAGAACAATGTCCTGCTTAGGGTGGAAATCATCTTGGGCGAAAGGAGGCTATTTCCATGTGTAACACTAGCAAGGGCTCCTTACAGGATAAGGCCATTAACTCAGAGACCCACCTTGTACAGATGATAGCAACAAAAAAGCCACCTTGAGAGTGAGATCAGATTAGGAAATATGATTTGCAATCTAAATGGTGGTTTCTGAAGGGCCTAGAGAATCAGGTTAAAGTCCCACAGTGTCCTTGGGGTTCATGGGGGGAGCAATATGTGCAACACCCTGCACAAAGACCTTAATAAATGACACATGCAAAAAAGATTTTAGATCCCGTTACCTGCAAATAACTGCCTATAACCCACGGTTATGACTACAGGTCCTGTGACAAATATTCCCTGTAAAACACTACAACCTAAACCTATATCTGGAACATGTCCTAATACCTTTAACCAAAAAGCATACGAGCTACTACCAGAAAACAGCAAGTAGCTAGGCCAACTTTCTATATTTCAAGTTGGTTATTACTGCTATTAATGTTGTGTATCACCAAGATCTGATCCTACATATAGAAGGAAAAGTTTATTAATTTTTTTGCTTTCCTGACTACAAAAGACTGATGTCTGCCTGCTTCCCCTAGCTATTGTGAGTGTCATACTTTACTTTTAAAAGATTAGAATTTTTTATATAAAAATATTTACATTTTTCTTAATGTACATTTAAGTGATTGTAAGGTCTATTTTTTTCATTAAAATAAATAAAGATGATAGCTATAATTGCATGCAAAATCCGGCCAGCTGATTGCACCCAAGTTGATCGATTGCTCAACTTGGGTACATTCAGCCTGACCATACATTGTTTGAATCTTGGTCAGTCCCTGCTGAACCGCCTGAGATTCGAACCATCTATGGCCAGCCTTAGTGCTTCTCAGATAACTTAAAGCCTATATCTTTGGTCACATGATTTCAGCTAAAGGGGAGAGTTAACCAATCTGAGAACTGCTCCTCCTTTTAAACAAATACCACATGACAAACTTACTGGGTCTTGGACTATGTATGAACTGTAGAAACAGAAAGATAGGTAAAATATCACCTAGTATTTGAGTGGTTAACTAATTACTGACTCACCAGTTAGGTGTGGTATATGCTCGATAAGAGGACCAAAAATGGAAAAAAAAGACAGCTGTGTAAAGCATGCACTACAAAATATCCAAGCAGTGTATTATGAAAAGAGTTTAATGAAAAAATTATAAAAAAATCACGTAGAATTACATCCACTTGAAAAAGTGCAAAACCTTCCAAGAATTAAACACAAAACATACAGAAAGTAATAAAATAAATCTGGGTGGTTTCCCAGGGTGATAGAGGGTACCAGTTGGTCACCTGACAGTTAGCAACTATTGTGATGAAGAACTGTAGAAAACCTATGAAAGATGAGCATTTCAGCCCTTCCATTACATTATACTTATTTAGCCCAGCAATAATGTTAATACAGCTTATGTTAACATTTGTGTGTAGATTTACTTTTTATGAAAATTAATATTAGGTATGACCTAAGATATGTATAAATAAATGGATCTGGCCATTTACATACCTGGTCCTGCAGTAGGAATATTTCCACATCCTTATAGGCTGCTGTATACTTATGTTTTATAACCAGCTCACACCATCTGTGCCGCACCTAAAAAATAAATATTGATAAGTTCAAGAACAACATTTACATCAAAACTATGTTCTGTACAATAAAGCAATCTTGTTTAAAAAAAAAAAGAAAAAAAAAAAAAAGGAAAAGAAAAATTCATGCGGCCACATCCGTGATTGGCATGGTGGATGGGAACAGGGCAGGTAAATTAAAGCACTGAAAGAGGTCTGCTATACAATAGAAGAGGTTGTTTTTCTTTCACCTTTTACAATTGTCACTGGAACAGGTTTTGCTCTCTACATCTGTTCCAGTGACAGCACTAAATTATGAAATGCCCTACATTTTCTCTTAGTAACAATGGTAAACAGTACAAGTGAAAGCAAATCTTCTGAACAAGGAAAACCGTAACAATGAAACCCTTTTACAGTATATTGCCACAAAGAAATCATGGAAGCTGTCATTGCTGTCCTCGGCTTCTTAAAATGCTGGCTGTCATATGGACCCTTTGGCTTCAATATTTTGATCAGGGACTTGGTCAGGTTAAAGTAGTTTGGTCGTTAAAAGACTACTAATTTGAAACTTGTTAGAGGTCAATGACTTTGAAGATATTGAATCTAGAAGGCCGATATAGTGGTCAAGCAACTAGTATTTTCAGAAGGGGTTAGCAATGGCAGCACCTGTATTTTAGCAATAAAAGATTTACTTTAACAGAATTATGTAGCAATTACAATCTCCAGCTTTTTTGTAAACCATATCGAACCCAGAAGAAGCAACATTATCTACATACATATACTCTTGGGCACCCTTGGTCTAATTACATTTGTTTTGTTGGTTTCCTCTTTGAAGAACAGTTGGCAAACCCCAGAAATTAAAAAACCTAAAAAGCATAACCTGTAATTTGGCCATACTCTAGGGACACCAAGGAGACTTTTCTGACCCTTTACCTCTATTCCTCAACTGCCTTAATCCACTTAGGAGCCAAGAGAAATGCCCTGTATTTCCAGGTATGGGGAACACATGATAAGCCTCTGTGTCTTTTTGTGGGAAGGGGCATAGAACTGTGTAAGTTCAGACTTGTGTATCAAGTTCAAACAGAAACAGGAATCTAAGGCAGCCTAGCACCAGACTGGGTCAACAAGGTGAATAGAATCATTTTTATTATTATTATATTATTATTTGTTATAATTATTTATAGTTATTTATTATATTATAATTTATAATTTTGTATTTCAAACTTAATCATACCGGGGATGTCTACTAGACTCTTGTTTGGACAGATTTAAGTGCGTTATTCCTAAGAATTACAGGCCTACAATATAAAACGGCAAATTTCCATGCAAAACATTGTACCGCTTTGAGCATCAAAAATCTGACATAATCATACCGCCAGGGAGGTTAAGATAAAAAACCTTCTGTGTGCAGCCCCCCCCCCCCCCCCATACTTGAAAGACAAAACCAGAGAAAATACCCAGCTGATCTCCCCAACCAGTCTGCTTACTAACCAAATTAACCTGTCCAACAGTATGCGTTAAAAACAGGGGTTTAGTTAGTACACGTTATGCGTAAGCTGCAAGGCCTCTTCACGACACCTGCATTACTTGCACTCCTAACCCTTCTAAATTTACGAGAGACTCCACAATAGGAGCACATGCAATCTAATGGATAGATAAGGGGCAGATGGGCCTGGAGGTAGCCCAATCCTCCTTAAAGGCACAGATGCACATTGGACACCCAGCACATAGCACAATGACAGCAAAGGTGCCCAGTGTGTCCCCTGACCAAATTTAAATAAGTAACGAAGAAATGGCCCCTGCCCCCACCTATAACTGGCCTTCACAGCAAGGAGCACATGGAAGGGCAAACGCATGAAAGACAAAACCAGAGAAAATTCCCAGCTCAACTCACCAACCAGTCTGCTTACCAACCAAATTAACCTGTCCAACAGTATGCGTTAAAAACAGGGATTTAGTTAGCACACATTATGCGTAAGCTGCAAGTCCTCTTCACGGCACCCTGCATTACTCGTAACTCTTCTAAATTTATGAGAGTCTCCACAAAAGGGACACATACATTCTAATGGATAGATAAGGGGCTTATCTGAGCCCCATCTCGAGCCAGCGATGTTGCACAAGAGACTCGGCTGTCCCAGACTCTTCCTCCTGATTGGCTGAGGCACAACAGCGGGGGCCATTGGCTGCTGTCAAAGTCAGTGAGGCAATGAGAAAAAAGAGAGGGGGCGAGGTCGAGCTGCATCTCCGGCTCTGAATGGACACACAGAGCAGCGGCTCAGCTCGGGTGCCCCCATAGCAGCAGGAGGGAGAGGCCAGGAGCGCCGGCAAGGGACCAGAGTTTTTGTGCAAATCCACTACACAGAGCAGGTAAGTATGACATGTTTGTTATTTAAAAAAAAAAAAAAAAAGACAAGAGGACACAGAGGCAGCAGCAGGAGACTTTGGCCCGCACAAGTGCCCCATAGCCAGCTGCTTTCTATGGTGGCACTTGGAGAGGAGGCGGAGCCTAGATCGCTGGTGGTGGACCCCAGAAGAGAATGATTGGGGCCATCCTATGCAAAATCATTGCACAGTACAGGTAAGTAAAACATGTTTATTGTTTTCAGGAGAACAATGAAGCATTACAACTTTTTAAAGTATTAGCAAGCTACATTCTAGTACATTTTTGTTTTTGGGGTTTCAGGTTACTTTCACACTGGGGTGGGCGAGAGCCGGCGGTAAAGCTGCACTATTTTTAGCGCCGCTTTACCATAGTTTTAGCGGCGCTATTCGGCCACTAGTGGGGAGGTTTTAACCCCCGCTAGCGGTTTAAAAAGGGTTAAAACCGCCAGCGGGTTTGCAGCGCTGCCCCATTGTTTTCAATTGGGAAGGGGCGATTTAAGAGCGGTGAATACACTGCTTCTATAGCACTGCAAAGATGCAGCATGCAGGACCTTTTTGACTGTCCTGCAAGCGCACAGCTCCAGTGTGAAAGCCCTCGGGCTTTCACATTGGGGTGAATTGAGCGGCTCTTTCAGGGCGCTTCGCAGGTGCTATTTTTAGCGATATAGCGCCTGCAAAGCGCCTCAGTGTGAAAGTAGCCTAATACAGCACTGTAACACTTGGATAAGCAGGAGGCACTGTGGAAATACTGTGTGGATAGATGGAAGAATGGACTCAGCATGGAGACAGTCCTGGAGCATAATGACCCACAGTCAAAGAAGAAAATGTATGTAACAGCCATACACAAGTTCTCTTTTTCTAGATTTATATTTATATTCTATATATACACCTTTCATTTTTTTCATTTATATATTTCAACTGTTCATTAAAATCTTTCAGTTAAGACATATCCATTAATATTCAACAAACATTCACGTGTTTTAATGTTGCTCCAAGACTCTGTGAATTCTGGTATTCCAGTGTCTTGTAGCACTGGGATTATTGTTTCAAATCCCAAGCAGGACACTTCCTGCATGAAGTTTGTATGGTCTCCCTGTGCCTGCATGGGGTTCCTCCAATATTACAAAGACATTCTGATGGAATAATTGTCTCCTGTACAAATTGGCCTTAGTATGCATATGTATGTATGTATGTATGTGAGAGATGGAGCTTAGATTTTAAGCTCCTTGAGAGCAGGGACTGATGTAAATGTTCTGCGCTATATAATTACCTGTAATAAATAAATAAAATACATTTATACCTATGTATTTTAGTGAAATCCAAAAATACTTTGCACCTACAAAATTTTGTTAGTATGTTTGCATCTAGATTATTTTCTGCATGTTCGCTATTCTAAAAGTACACCTGAAACTGTAGCGCCTCATATCTGTATAACACACAACAGAATTGAAGTCATATATAAAAGGAACATCCTTTGTGTAAAGTGCAAAAAGTTGACTTTGTGAACATATTCTGTGGTCATGTCTTTTGTGATTGGTGTCCTGTGCGTTTATAAGTCCCCATTCACACTTGTACGACTCCAAAGTTGCACAGACTTTGGAGTGCAACTTTGACCCAACTTGGATATGACTTTGACCAGTGATAAGGTCAACTGTTGCATTGCATAAGATTCAGGTATGACTCGTTATGTGACTCTGATGTCCAAAGTTACATGACAAGTCGCACAAGTGTGAATGGAGCCTAAAGTGCCGTTACCACAATAATTACAGGTTTGCCCAGTCAGTACCTATAAATATAGTAAAGTTTCCAACTAGGTAGATTTGTGGAAATAATAAATCTGCACAAAAACAGGCAGAATTATTGTAGATATTGTACTTGTTAGTAAATTACTTCACAGTATTAGCACAGTTTAGAATGTTTGTTTTTCACCTTTAGTTCAAAAATGCCTACTATTAAATTGCACCCTTTCCAAAAGTCACAATGGCCAGCTTTTCCATCTGAGAAACACCAAACAAACTGGAGCGTATTACACACCTCGATGCCAAGCTGTAAATTCTCAAACCTAAAACCTTAAACAATTCTGCCATGACATGGCATTTTCTAAGCCCTAGACACGATTATGGATGTAGGAAAAGGCTGTATCAGTGTTAACCAATGTGCTATGTTTAAAGTAAATAGTGCAAGTCATTAATCTTGCATAAAGCACTGCAGAGACAGTTGTGAATAATAAACAAGATTAAATAAGCATCTCATACAAACAGAACGTCAACATCCCAGCTATTTCTTTAACATATACCGGCTGCTTAGCCTCCTTCTTTCATTTATCATAACTGAATCTAAGGCCATCTTTTCATGTACCTGTATTTGATTAGA
Organism: Lithobates sylvaticus; assembly: GCA_028564925.1. NCBI lineage: Eukaryota > Metazoa > Chordata > Amphibia > Anura > Ranidae > Lithobates > Lithobates sylvaticus. The sequence continues at coordinate 288,541,869 of CM053026.1, forward strand.
GATGCATAGTAGAGTTATGAAGACAGCTATCAGCAGCTCCATATTAACAGGAGTAAGCTATGTGACTCATGAAGCTCAGCTGACGTCCTAATTAAAATGATTGATGAGTGATGAAAGGACAGGAATGGTTTGATGCATTATTTTCTGTTTTCTCTTTTTTGGAATGTTTTTTAGCTTTACAGAATCAACTCAATAGGGTTAACAGCTGTTAATTATTGTCAATGGAGTCCTTACCGCATCAATATTAAACAGCCAATCCTAAACTAACCCAACTTAGCTTTGCTTTTATCATTTTGGTCTAGGCCACAATAACAAAGAACAGCAAGGCCATCTGGCAACTCTTGTACAATGTATACAGACCTGAACAGTTAAATATTTTAGCTTTCTTTAAGAATACAAAGCACCTTTAGGTGCAGCTTCAGTATTAACATGCAAACGCTCAAACAAAGTACAGTACAATTCCTCTAGGAGAGTATATATGTAAAATATGAAAATAATATAAGCCCAGTTTTAAAGACTAAATATACCTTTGTAATAAAATTACTGGGTCCCCTGCAATATGCATGGACCCCCATGGGATAGTACAAAGGGCACTTTCTTCTTTTTCCCCTTACTCTTTTGCCAGATTGCTATTGGTTCCTGCAAGGTGCCTTCTTTCCCAGTAACAAGTGGTAACTGGAGGCTTTTGGTGGTTTGTGCAAGCGTTACCTGCCGCAGTAGGGAGGGAGCCCCAGTCGTGACGTAAATACCCGTGGCTGAGGCTCCCGGAAGTGGGGAAAGCATACCAGTGAAAGACAGGTACGCTGTCTCTCCCCCCCCCCCCAAAAGGTGCCAAATGTGGTAGGAGGAGTACAATGAGCGGAAGTTTCACTTTTGGGTGGAATTACACTTTGCTACAATGTAAAGTAGGGAGTGTACAGCTTGTATAACAGTGTAAATTTGCTGTCCCCTCAAAATAACTCAACACACAGCCATGTCCAGGGAAACAGCTAAAAACTGTATGTTTTTGATGTCAGTTGAACACTCTTCAGAGAGTATTCAAAATTCATTGCCAAAGAATATTCAGAATTTCTTGCAGGAGCATTTCACCAGCAGTCGGCCTACTTATGACCTGCTTCCAGCTGCTTTTGCATGGCCATAACCTTGTATGGGTAGAGAAGCAGTTTTGAAGCAAACACAAATCTCTCGACACTCGCCCTAAAATTGTTTGGCAAGTTTGTATAAAAAGTTTTTTAAATTGTAAAATATAGTATAAAATATTTTTTAAACTGATTTTTTATTACGGATATAAAATAGGATGTTGCTTTATAGTATAGTATACACAAATCTTATTTTTTAGTGATCAACATTTATTACAAATTGCTTGATGACACTGTAACTAAAAAGACTTTAAAGCGGGACTGTACTGAAAAATTTTTTTTTTAAAAGCCAGCAGCTACAAATACTGCAGCTGCTGACTTAAAAAATGGACACTTAACTGTCCCTGGTTCCAGAGGTGTCGGCAGCAGAGGCCGATCGCTCGCTCGGCTCTCTGCTGTAGCCAGCGCCATTCTCGGTGAGGGAATCAGGAAGTGGCTTCACTTCCCGATTCCCTACTGCGCATGCGCGAGTCACGCGGCGCAATGAGAATCTTCAGCGCTGTCTGCCGGGACACGTGTGTGTCCCGGCAGACAGCGCGCCGGGACAGGAACTTGCGTAAACTCCCACGGGGGTTTATGCCGGAAGTGGGTGCAGATACCTGTCTTAGACAGGTATCTGCACCCCCCTCCCCCCTGAACGGTGCCAAATGTGACACCGGAGGGGGGAAGGGTTCCGAAAAGAGGGAGTTCCACTTTAGGGTGGAATCCCGCTTTAACCACTTGCCGACCGGCTCACGCCGATATACGTCGACAAAGTGTCACGGGGGAGCACTCGTACGTTTCTGCATCATCCGCGGCTAGCAGGCGCACGCACATGCACACGGACTCTATGTCTGCCGGTGGCCCGCGATCGTGGCACGGAGAGGCAGAACGGGGAGATGCCTATATATACACAAGGCATTTCCCTATTCTGACTAGCAACATGATAGGGATCTACTGCTCCCAGTGATCGGGAGCAGTGATCTCTGTCATGTTCTAGTGAGCCCATTCCCCCTACAGTTAGAACATGCTGAGGGAACACAGTTAACCCCTTGATCTCCCCCTAGTGTTTAACCCCTTCCCTGCCAGTGACATTTACACAGTAATCAGTGCATTTTTATAGCACTGATCGCTGTATAAATGCCAATGGTCCCAAAATAGTGTCAAAAGTGTCCTCTCTGTCCGCTGCAGTGTCGCAGTCCCGATAAAAAGATCGCAGATCGCCGCCATTACTAATAAAAAAAAATTATTAATAAAAATGCCATAAATCTATACCCTATTTTGTAGACGCAATAACTTTTGTGCAAACCAATCAATATACGCTTATTGAATTTTTTTTTTTTTACCAAAAATATGTAGAAGAATACACATTGGCCTAAACTGTGGAAGAATTTTTTTTTTTTATATATTTTTTGGGGATATTTATTATAGAAAAAAGTAAAAAATATAGCTTTTTTTCAAAATTATGGCTCTTTTTTTTGTTTATAGCACACAAAAGAAAAAAAACGCAGAGGTGATCCAATACCACCAAAAAAAAGCTCTATTTGTGGGAAAAAAAGGACATCAATTTTGTTTGGGTACAGCGCCGAACGACCGCGCAACTGTCAGTTAAAGGGACGCAGTGCCCTATCGCAAAAAAGGGCTTGGTCAGGAAGGGGGTAAATCCTTCCGGGGCTGAAGTGGTTAAAAATACTTGTTAGGCGATTCAGTGCTTTATCCTGAACATAAAGAAAATGTGTTTATAATTGCTGTACAGTCCACTGAAGTAAGTCCTAGTTTTCACCTTCAATTTGATGTTGGGATTGATGCGTTTCTTGTCAGCCCAAGACCCAGGTACTATACTTGTATAACATCACCACAATATCATAACATTTTAGTGCAGGCCTCCTCACTATTTGCTGGCTACATAGTTATGTGCTTAAAGGACTAGGGTGAGGGGTCTCCAAACTACGGCCCTCCAGTTGTTCAGGAACTACAATTCCCATCATGCCTAGTCATGTCTGTGAATAGTAGAGTTTTACAATGCCTAATGGCATGTGTAGTTCCGCAACAGCTGGAGAGCCGTAGTTTGGAGATCCCGGGACTAGGTGAATAAAGGCCACTACAGGCTACAGGCAAAATGCCTGTACAGAACTGATCCTAGTCATTCAGTAGTTTCTGTCTTTGATATTGTACTCTTTGCAGAGCTATTTTCACATTCATGAACCTTATGACAAGTCAGATAGTCCTACTCTGCTTTAGCAAGGAAAAAATTTCCATCTGCAGATGCCAACATCTATGCACTGCCATACACAAAAATATAAAAGCATCTAGCATACGTCAAATGTCTTCTACGCACTCCCTTTACCCTCAAGCACTAACAATTTAAATTCGCTCAAGACCCATATAGAAAATTCTGATGTTAAAAAAGTTGAATAAGATCTCAAGAAACCTCCGGTGTTATTTATTAGAGGAGTTTTTATTACAGGAGCACCTTCGCGTATAAAATGGCGAATGCCATAATCTCTGAAAAAACACAGGAAATGAAAGCACTATTACAATATACATTTGCTTTTCTTATCCTTCCAAAATGCACAAGAGCCATAAACCAGTCATGTAGCAAGACAAGTTGTATTATTATATGAATAAAGCCCAATCCTTTTCAGAGATGGGAAGGAAAAGATTTGTTTAGAAATCGTTTTTCCATCTGGAGTATGTAAACGCATTAGTCCTGCTACCACATATACTTACAGCATTAGAATGATTGCTGAGTAATACTCCATATTTGTCTGCCTTTTGCAGTGATACAGACAGAAAAATGCTGATCAACAGTCTGATATTCCTGGTATGGTGGAGACGAAAAGGGAGGAGGGGGTAGCTAGCAAAGTTTATCAGTAGCTTGTACCAGTCTTATGACCTTCTATTAATAACGTAACAACAATGCATTCTTTTGAGGATTTTTTTCTGCTAGCAACATACAACCCAGACTAGCAAATGAAAAAATATCCGTTCTAGCCTATACCGCAGAATGGTCCAGTAAGGGAGACAGTGTTGACCAACAAAATTCTAAACCTACATGTCTGGTGCTAAATATATGCACTTTTAGGCCTCATGAAGTTTAAATATTTACAGGCGGCCACACATGCATAAATATTGCAAAATTAGAGGAGTTTTTCTTTTCCAAATTCTGACAGAAAAAATTCTGCTTATTTTCATGAGCCCGTGTGCATAAGGCCTTAAAAGGAGAAGTACAGCCATAGCTCGTTTTAGCTGTACTTCTCCTGTGGATCACAAGAGTGCAGTTTGTTCTGCACTCCTGTGACCTGTTTAGGCTCGAGACAGTTTAGGCTTGGGAAAGATTGCGCCCATATGGTCAGGATCTGCCCACATGCCTGGACTGCCACTCGGCTCAGCCTCACACCAGGCCGTTTCCACCCCCTCCACAGCCCATCGCTCCTGTGAGCGCTGGAGGGGCCGAGCAGACAGTGGTGACTGACAGTCACCAGCTCTCTGCTCAGGGCGCTCTGAGAACCAAGCAATCATCAGTGTTTGATCACTTTGTTCTCAGTTTTAGAGCCAGTGGGGGACAGATGCATCACCGGGCCAATGCTGCATCCACCTAGGATGATTCTAAAATATAAAAAAATCCCACACTTCTATTTTAAACTAATCTACCTATTTATGCTCCAAAAGAAAACTTAAAAAAGCCAAGTCCAATCAATAAAATTGGTTTACCTTCTAATTTCTCAAAAATACCATTTATTTGTTCCATAAGTGAAAACAGACAAACAGATGAGCTGGTTGTATTGTTTAACTGTAGTAGAAAAAAGACAGGTCTCTATGTTCGTTTTCTGCTGTCTGTCCGAGTTGTATAAATGTCTAGCAAGCCATACATTATACATTTTTTTCCTTCATCCACAGGTTGAAGGAAAGAAAATTGCTTGATTCCCCCATCAACGCATCCCTCCTGCTGCGCTATTGTAGTCTGACAGCGGGAAGTTTGCCAGCTGACAGAACACGATTATTACTGCAGGCAGCTATAAATACTGGCAGTGATTGCATGAAAAAAAACTGACAGGCTGGTTATACTGAAGTTGATCAATACATCAACTTCAGTACAACCAGCCTGCCCACAGACAGATCAAAAGTTGTCCGGTTCCTGCTTAACCGATGGAAATTCAGTCTGTCTAAGGCCAGCTTCAGGAATGAATGGACAGAAATACAAATTCTTTGACAGGTAAAACAGCTCTTATATATGCATTGCATGTGTTTGCCCACCTGACTGAGTGCCCCAAATAAAGATCTAGATAAGATACCATAATACTAGTCCCTGCTCCTACCTACACATCACAGTCTCCATCTACTGCTAGAAGCCTGTAAAAACCATAGTAAATCAAATATCAGGCACATGTATAAACTGCACTGGCTATCACAATCCAGTGCTTAGTCCTTTTTACCAGGACTAAGTAAGTTTTTACCAGTAATTTTTACCAATTACCAGGCCTGAGCACTGTAACATTACAGGTTTTCTAGCCCTATGCAGATATCAACATTGAGGAAAGTAGCAAGTACATATGAAATTTGGGTGGCTACAGCAGTGAATCCGTGCAACTAGGAACAGACACCTAAATGTGTGCCACATAGCTTCAGCATTACTTTGCTTATTTTGTTCTCAGGACAGGATTGCTTTAAACTCCACTTAAAAATAGAGATTTGACTTATAAAATGAGATGTAAAGGAAATTACACCAAAAAGTCTATCCCATCCCAGCCCTCACATTCAACCCTTGAATCTAGCAGCTATCACACATAAGTACTGTATTTATTGGCGTATAACACTCACTTTTTTACCATGAAAATCGGGTGCAAATAGCATGTGCGTGTTATACGCCAATACTTCAATTTTAGATGCCTTGTAGGGGACAGGGAGGGGGGCTGCATGGGTGGCAATGGTGTTGCTGCTGCATTGATGTGGACTGATGAGGCTGCATTGATGGCACTTGTGAGGCTGCAGATGGGCATTGATCAGGCTGCATTAATGGCAATGGTGAGGCTGCAGATGGGCACTGACCCTTATATTGCTTCAAAGTTGCTCATTTCAAATTATTTTTTTTCCCCTGAAACTTCCCTCTTCAAATGAATGTGCGTGTTATACGCCTGTGCGTGTTATACGCCGATAAATACGGTACTTGTTTTTCAAAAGTACAATACACAGAAACCAACAATAATAAAAAAAAGAAACCAGCCCACACAAGAGCCATGACGTACACTTAACTTTAAGTGCCTTGGCTATTAAAAATTCAAGTAAAGCAAAATTCTAAAAGGTGTGGCTCGCGCTCAAGAAAGATGACAATTAGGTAACATTATAAGCACTTTATTGGAGAAAAGTAGACTATTAACTGAACATTCCCAATGCATTCAATAGCTTTTTCATGTCAGGAGTATATATAATGGTCAAAATAAATAGCGATCAAAAAACAAAAATTAAATAATTCACAAGCATAAGGGTTTTTAAACCATGTGAGTAGTTTTCAAATCCCGATTAGCCATAAAATCAATGTCACTTTTTAGACAATAAGGATCCTTATCCTAAGCAGTAGGTCTGAAATCAGTTTGTCTTTTATTTATCCCATCTCAGACAACAAAATTCTTTTTTCTCTTAGCATGTGTACACTGGTCTGTGATAGACGTAGGCATTTCTTAAAAAAGAATTGCAATAAATACTTTTGGTTTCAAATAAAAATTCCGGAATCATTGAGAAGAATGTACAAGGACAGCTAGGAAAAGAAACCATCAATAAACTTCATTGAAATCAGACATACCCACGTCTCTGCATGAAAAGTCCTGAGGAAACCTGCTCCATAAACATGCAGTGTACCAGTTTTCCTCTGGTACCTCTGGGAGGTCCAGAGAACATGCAGACAGCTAGAAGCAAAGATTACTGGTAGGTAACAGGTTAATTAGAACAACCAGGTGCCAGCTATAAAGGCCAATGTAATATGGCCTTCTTCTATGCTGCAGACCTACTGGTTACATCATACATAATTCCTGCACTGTTATCAGACTGTGCACTGCTACTGAGCGGATGTATGTTGCTGAAATTAGGCCTTCAGTTAACGTAAGCTATTTCCTCTATCCCGCACTTGATGGGCTGTCGAGAAGTGATGAGTGTCCCCTCTGCCAGCAGCTGGAAGATTTAAGTAAACATTAAACTGGCAGCTTTTCCCTCAGAAATGTAGACCCCTGAACATTCTTAGATGTGGTGGCTGCATTCGTTTTTTTTTTTTGGCCTGCCTCTTTTCCTCTGTTTTCACTTGGTGATCAGGCCAGTAGGTCTGTTTTTCAACATCCTTTAACAGACAAACCTGTCCAAAGCAGCAATTGGAGAGTTGTGACAAACCTGTTTACCACTGACAGAGGTCCTTACAACGGTCGGTCTCAATTTATATAAAACGTTTAGGCCAATAGAAGATAAGTGTAGCTTCAGTTTGTTAGTCAAGTTCATCTAAATCTGAAGTTAGCCATAGATGGATCAAAATTTGACCGGTTTGTCACAATTGTCACAGGGACAGAAAGTGAGGTAGAATCTTCTGAACAGGGACACAGACCGCAAAACAAATATTACAGGGGTGTTAACCCTTCCCTATGATATCCACAAAACGTAATAATACATTTTTTTGGCTGTAGTTAGTTATACTCAAAAAAATGTACCTGTTCCAACTTGCATACAAATTCAACTTAAGAACAAACCTTCTCTTGTTTGTAACCCAGGGACTGCCTTTATACAACAAAATCAATTTTTTTTACAATTTTTATAATACAATTTATGGCTATTGTGAATAAAATTGTGAATCAAGTTTTGCATTTTATGTAGGCATAGTTCATAATTAGCCTTCACCTAATTTAAAATTACTTATTATACCGTATATAAAATATGTAATATATCATACTCACGATCTACTATATATACTACACTCTTAGCCCCCGTACACACGGTCGGAAATTCCGACCACAAAATCCGTCAGATTTTTTCCGACGGATTTTGTCCAACACTGGTGTTACATACACACGGTCAGACAAAGTTGTCGGAAAATCCGATCATTCTGAACGTGGTGACGTTCGTTGCGTACGACGGAACTACGTAGAGGCTAGTAGCCATTAGCTTTGGTCTCGTAATTTGATCTGAGCATGCGTGGCATTTTGTCCGTTGGAATTCACTACACACGATCGGAAAAAGTCTGATCGGATTTTGTTGTCGGAAAATTTGAGAGCAGGATCTCAAATTTTTTCCGATGGAAAAAGTCAGATGGAGCCCACACACGGGTGGATTTTCCGACAACATGGTCCAATCGGACATTTTCCGTCGGAATTTCCGACCGTGTGTACGGGGGCTTAGACTTGTTTTATACCAGATGATAGACTCGTAGCTCCAAAAGTGTTCATCATTTGGAGGGACTGTCCCCGTTTTGAGACCAAATTTCTCTGTCCCTCATGCAGTCTCAGTTATCCCTCTTTTTAATCTGATGTGTACTTCCCAATACAAATTGTCCCTATATACTACCAAAAGTATTATGCTGCACTAAACTGTCTATACAACCTCTATATTACTGTGTTTGTTGTTTTGAAAAGCCAATTCAAGGGTAAAATAGAGGTTAAAAAAAGCACTTGTATGGTTTAGCCAATCATTTCTGCATATTGGATCTTTGTGGTCCATGTACCCAGGGCTGTGACAAGGACATGTCTTTTACTTACTGTGTGCTAAAAGGTGTTCCTCTTTATCATTTCAGAAAGATGGGAGGTATGTGAACTTCGCATGTAGCAAAGTATATTTGTGAGTATTGAGAGCTACCTAGCCAAGCAACCTGCAGAAAGGTAGAATCTTGGGAACTATACGGCAGGGAAACAAGTTGTGTCTATTAAAAAAGTGGTCTTATGTGCTGCTGTTTGTAGGCGTTAGTAAAAAGTGTAACGTTCAATATGTAGACACAAATCTGTATAGGGAGTTTTATCTGAAAACCAAAAATACTCAGTCTCGCCGCCTTAATTTTTCTAGAACTTTCCCTTCATATAATTTAGTTCTGCCAACAGCCCGGCATAAAAAAAACCATTGAGCTGCCAAAATATTTAATGCATTAACATGCCAGACAGCGTGACAGGATATATATCAGTGTTTCCAGCTACTCGTGATTCTCCATCACTACAGTCACAATAATTTAAAAACACGTACAGAAACATCTGCCACAATATTACTGCATATGAAGGCAGGCAGTCTACTATACTGTTTATTTTAAAGTTCTCTAATGCAGCCCTTCTTCATATTAGTCCCAACTTTGGACCCATAATATAGTCAGCAGACAATGAAGTCATTTGTTTGTGGTAAACATGAACCTCTCCCACAACAGAGCGTATCGGTTGAAAGACTGGATCTTGTCTATCGGCACACCGTGTCCTATATGAGTACTGCTCAATGAAAGGAATGAGTTTGACAATCTTAGCAAATCTAGTCATCATCGTTTCAATGAAAATGTAACCAAGACATGCTTGTGCCACCTGTCATAGCCGAACCAGCCATCCTAGGAATATTTTATCATCGCTCCCCACCCAGACCTGATTTCATGCTGTATTCATTCTCAACTTCTACAATGCATTTAAATGATGTGTAGAATGACATTGAGAATCTTAATTGTAGAAGAAGTGTCTTTGAAATTGGTCCCCGGGGCTTATTACTTTGACATTACTGGATTTCTAAAGCTAATAATAAGAGGTTTAACATAATACAGCTGGATTGGAAAGCAAACTTTACAGCGATTTGCTATATCCTGCAACAGTTTAATACATGTGGATTTCCTTAGAGTTTTCTTCTTTTTTTGTTATGCTAAGAGCAGCATGATTTTTTTTTTTTTCTAACTTTAAGTTTCAAAACAATAAAACTCGAATCTACACCAGTCATCATCCATAAAGAAGGAAAGAAAGATAATAGACACGTTTACACACTTGGTGATGGACGATAAGCCTCTGGGTGCTGGCCAGGTGAGAAGCAACATTGACACCAATTCTAAAGTGCTCATGTAATAGTGACATTAGTATAAAAGATTCATATGGATCACTATACAAAGAAATGCCATTCATTTAACTTATAACAGCACCTGCCTTTGCAATATCAGGTTGTCCAAGCTTTTTGTTATGCAAGATACAATTTTATGTAAACGGTTTGGAGGAAATAGGCTATCCATTGTTAAATGGACAAACCATTAGCTAAAGTGCCTATGTTATGAGGTACTGGTGGTAGCTTATGTATCACTATTTTGAATCCATCATGATGAGAATGATAGGTTGTGTAAGTTCTCAGTCTTGTTCTCTCAATTTGAGCTTGATAAATCTCTGCTTAGTTCACCAACCAGGCCAGCCTGACATCTAGGCCTGAATAATCTGCAACTACATTTTAAGGTGGGCCTATTATATAATTTCACACTTCAAAAAAATCAACATGGCACAAGTCAGCATTACCAAGTTCCTCCCGTTTTTCAGTAATAAAAAAAAAAATATATTTTATGTAATTATGTAATACTCTAAAGTCTAGGCAGAAGAATACATGCTCTATGGCTACCAGAATCACTGAGTGTTACTCAGTAACCTGACCCTGTCAGACAGACTGGCAAGGAGAGAAAAAGGAGAAAAAGATCAGGTACAACCACTAAGTACGAAGTAGAGCCAGGAAATGTAATAAGCAAACAGGGCTGCCCTAATGAACATAAACAATTACAAACTATAAACTGAAGCAAAGTTTTAGTATATATAGATTGCTAAAATTATTTGAATTAACACATTAATATTATTTTCTGCAACAGATTTCATTTAATTTAAAGCCCTCCTCCTTCCCTGCAGCACATGCTTGACTGTCCTTCATTTTCCCACCACTTAATCCAGCCGAAAAAAGAAAGACAGCCTCAAGTCAAGGCTGAGGACTCTCCCTGCCCACAAGTGATAGCACTGGGTCAAGCAACAGCTTTGTCACATGGAGTGAGTCACATGCTGCCCCCATACCCAGAATTACCAGATATTTTCTTAGCTATATGTAGCTGAATGAAGCTATAGGAAACAAATGATTTGCCCTCTATGGGAAAAGCACAGGCATGCTTTAGGTTAAAATATTCATAGTCAACATAAGCAGCTTGTAAAGTCACACATGGCCGAATGTTGGGCGGCATCAGTCTGTTGTAGGGGCATGACCGAAAAGGGTTTGCTGATTGGCTCCCGGTCAGCGATCTCAGCCAATGGCTGGGAGCGCTGACCAGTGTTCTGGTGGGGTGGCCCCTGTAAGAACACAATAGAACAGCAGGGGAGATCGCTGTACTAACATCAGATAGTTAGTCCAGCGGCTTCTCCTGAGCTGTCATTTTTTTTCCATCCAGCCCTGTTGGGTTGAACGAAAAAAAAAATACTAGTGTGTACTGGGCTTTTGTCTAGTCTTTTTCAACTTTTTTACCCAATAAAAACCCTTGAAATAATCTTCAAATATTAGGGAACCCCTGCTACAAATAATTTTTTTGACCACAAGGTTTAGGAGTGTGTCTATGGGAATGTTTGACCATTTTTCCAGAAGCGCATTTATGAGGATGAAATAAGAAAGAAATGGCTGCACATCCAGAACTTCCGATTGCCTTTTATTTTGCTTCACAAAGATAACACCAGAGATACCAAACTGTGGTCACGTAGACATGTTTCACACATACATCTTGTGCTTGATCATTACCAAATTATGTGGATGAGAAGGCCTGACTCGCAGTCTCCGCTCTAATTCATCCCAAAGATGTTCTATTAGGTTGAGGTCAGGATGTGCAGGCCAGTCAAGTTCCTCCACCCCAAACTCACTCATCCATGTCTTTATGGACCTTGCTTTGTGCACTGGTGCTCAGTCATGTTGGAACAGGAAGGGGCCATCCCCAAACAGTTCCCACAAAGTTGGGAGCATGAAATTGTCCAAAATGTCTTGGTATGCTGACGCCTTAAGAGTTCCCTTCACTGGAACTAAGGGGCCAAACCCAACCCCTGAAAAACAACCCCACACCATAATCCCCCACCACCAAATGATTTGGACCAGTGCACAAAGCAAGTTCCATAAAGACATGGATGAGCGAGTTTGGGGTGGAGGAACTTGATTGGCCTGCACAGAGTCCTGACCTCAACCTGATAGAACACTTTAGGGATGAAATCGAGCGGAGACTGCAACCAGGCCTTCTTGTCCACATCAGTGCCTGACCTAAAAAATGCGCTCCTGGAAGAATAGTCAAACATTCCCAAAGACACACTCCTAAACCCTGTGGACAGCCTTCCCAGAAGAGTTTAAGCTATTATAGCTGCAAAGGGTCGGTCAACTCAATTATGTACCCTACAGGCTAAGACTGGCATGCTGTAAAGGAAGACGTCCCAATACTTTTGGTAACATAAAAAAAAATGTTTTCATTTTTCCATTCTTTCCAATCTAAAATTTGTAGATTGTATAATCAGATTGCAATGTGTGTTTTAAACTTTATGCTATAAAAAGGCAACAAATGGCTGCTGGTTTTGATACTTTTGGGCAATTGATAAATGTCCACTAGGCACCCTAACCTTTCTATGGTAAATTTTACATACAAGTAGGAAAATAGTAAAACCTGTCTCCACTATTCACTTTACTTTCTGAGGTTACCAAAATATTGTATATGGGGATTTCTGCATTAAATAATGTGCTGGGACAACATCATTTTAAAAACGTATAATCAGGGCTCTTAGAACCTGTCCTCAGTCTAACTAATAGTAGGTAAACTTTTGCTGAGTCACTAATGACTGCACTTATTTGAGGTTATAAAAAATGAACTCTGGGTGGGACTGGAAGGTCGATTAGCAGAAACACTTTATTAAAGAAGTGAAAGCAAGGTCCTAAAATATTTGCAGATTCTACTTTTAAGTTACCTAATGCTTTTTCACTTTTTGCATTCTTTCAGTGTACCTGTAGACAGACAACAAGCTACTTAAGCAGAGCGTTTGGCAGACAGGTAATTAATAACAATATATGCAGCTATGACCAAATTTGGAGAAAATCTGGCAACCAAGAATGATTTTGTAGGGAGAGGAATAAAGTGCTTGAACACCGATTACAAAAAAGACAGATGCAGTAACTCTAATGCCCCGTACACACGGTCGGAAATTCCGACGGAAAATGTCCGATCGAACCATGTTGTCGGAAAATCCGCCCGTGTGTGGGCGTCAGAATTTCCAACGCGAAAAATTTGAGATCCTGCTCTCAAATTTTCCGACAACAAAATCCGATCAGACTTTTTCCGATCGTGTGTAGAGAATTCCGACAGACAAAGTGCCACGCATGCTCTGATCAAATTACGAGACCAAAGCTATTGGCTAGTAGCCTCCATGTAGTTCCGTCGTATGCAATGAACGTTCAGAATGATCAGATTTTCCGACAACTTTGTCCGACCGTGTGTATGCAACACCAGTGTCTGACAAAATCTGCAGAAAAAATCTGACAGATTTTGTGGTCAGAATTTCAGACCGTGTGTATGGGGCATAACACATCTAATAGCCCAGCTTTTTATTTTTTATTGAATATTGATCTGCCAATGGGTAGTTTTTGGTTCCCCCAATAACACAAAACCTGCTGAAGTCATTGGCCTGTGTAAATAGAAACCCTAAGTTGTATCTAAACCCAAAACTTTTTTTTTACTTAAAATTTTGGATTGATGAGGGGTGTCACCACAACAAGAATAGAGGGGAAATTTTCCAATGGATACATTGCAGGCTGAATGAGAGAAAATGAAAAGATTCCTACATACCCACTAAGCAGCGGGGATGGACAAATCCTCACTGCCGGATATGGTATTCAAGCAGCTGGGAGTGGCTGCACCTGATAGGCCAGGGGACAATTTTTCACCTGGCTCGGCAGATTTTTACATTGATTTTTGTTGAGCTGGGTGGTGCCAACAGTACCAGCCATGATATAAATTTTGGCTAGTTCAGCAAGAATTGGTTGAAATGAAAGCTGTGTTTTGCTAGCTTAAGAAGGCATTTTACTCACTTTTGAGAAATGTCTGTCACCTTTCGTGTCTACAGGAAAAAAAAAAAGTGAAATCTCCACCAATGGAAGACAGATGGCAAAAAAAACTGACAGGGGTTTTAAAAATTCACCACTTTATCCAAAATGAAGACAAGGTTTGGCTCAAGATATACTTTAATATTTTGTGGGGAAATCAGAAACAGCTGCATATTGATTGCAGGAGCCAAGACATCTAGTAGCCTTTATCAGCCATTCCCTCCAACTGAAGAATGATAATGCAAAATAATTGATAAACCCAAACAAAGTTTTGATGCCATTTGGTTAGCTTGAAAGACAGACAGGTAGCATTATTACACAGAGATAATCTCTCAGTATGGGATTCTTTTAAGGTTGTACATACATGCATGCATGACTTTTAGGCAGGCACTGAGCTCTAGTAAATTAAATTTGCCCTCAGGACAAGTCCCTCCTAACCCTCTTGTCTTGAATTGTAAAAGCGCTGTGTTTATATATATATATATATATTATATATAATTATAATAATATAAGTCCATGGGAACATTTTGTTACACCTATACATATTCTGTCACTATATGGACAAACACCAAAACAATATAACCTTGAACAGATGGGGAAAACCCACTAGACCTGGAATATGCACAATACTCTGCTAAATAGCAGATTATGAATGCTTTAAAGCTATTAGGCTTCATAAACCATAACTTTGGCCAAGAGCAAAATAAACAGGCTTTATTCTTTGGTCTTTAAGCCTTTAATATAAGAAACACATTCCCAGAATCTGAAAAATCTATGAGAAAATAAAATTTGGCATCAAGAAAAGATCACAATTAAGGGCATCGCTACCAACTGAAAATGAGGCTGCACCATTCAATTAAGAATATATTTATAAGATATTCATTACTTATTTAGTTTATTGCATAGCCCAACTAACATCGATTTAGCAAAATAATGAAAAAGAAATATGTAGCCCAGTAATACAGATAATTAAATAAACTATGATGAAGCAGTTTGCCTAATGCAGTCTCCTAGACATTGTTTGCCTAGTCAGGTACTGAAAAGCCCCTTTTCCATATCTGTTGTCATTAAGTGACACAGAAGGGGAAAGGGGTGCCATCCCTTGACATTAATATGTGCTTGTTACAGCAATCATTGAATAATTTGTATAAACAATATTTCAGTCAGAGTAAGTCAGAGTAGTCAACTACATCTAAGGAGCTATATCTAGCAAAAGGCAGCATGGAGACCCAGTGGTCAATATCTTGACTTGCAATACTGGGGTCTTGGGTTTAAAATCTCCATTGACACTCCTGAGTTCTCTTCTTTTTTGATCACTTCAGGGTTCTATTCCTTCTTGGACACATCTGGGTTATATTCCTCCATGGAAAATCAACTTACAGGTGGGCTGGACAGAGGGAAAGTTTCCTAAGGTGCACCGAATGCTGCGACTTTTTAGAGCATTGGATAGTTAATGATGACGTAAGGCAGCCAACATTTTGGTTTATTTAAAACAACAGAGTTAGGTAAACAATGGCTAAATCTTTGCTTTCTGTATGTGAAAGGTAAAGCATTAGTATTGGTGATTTAATAAGTGTGTGCCAGGCTCGTTACAATGTTGATTTTTTAAAACAATGAAGTAGCCGTACTTTAAATAGTGTATTCATTATCTTTAAAAAATATTTTTCCTAATGTACTAATAGCAGCTGGATACCAAGTGGCATGGTGCTGATATCCCAGCAGGAAATTCAAGTACACCAACCCTGTATGGAAATACTATTTATGTATGTAAAAAAAAAAAAAAAAAAGCACTAGCTTGGCTCTCCAGTGTACCTAGCAGACATCATCTGGATACAATCATGTGCACTATTATAGGCTGATATGGCTATACCTTGGAGAAAACCAAAACGTTTGTCCTAAACAGGTGCCTGCTGCAGTCTATGGTTCTGTTATATATGTGGGTTAAGCTAGGTAATGGTTATGTGATTTTTGCAATCATTTAGTACTGTATATGTTAATACACAAACAAGAATGAGAGGAGTTCTAAAATAAAAGAGCTGAAGTGTCTGCAGCAGAAGTCATTCAGTAGGATCAAAATGTTCTGAACAGTCACATCGGTGTAACAGTAGAAAATAGAATTATCCGAGTCAGTCCCAGAATCTATGGCCTCAATTCGTTTTAGAAGAATGGAAACCTCCACTTCACTGCTGCTAGGACTGCTTGTGTATGACTGTACAATTGCACAGGAACATCTTGTGATTAGGCCTGTTCCTACAGTGTTAAATTTCTGATGTTTCACTTTGCAGTGTGTAACCACGTGATCAGAAATGAACAAAGAAAATCTTTATTCAGGTTTGGAATTAATAGTCAGATTAATTCAATTAAGAGTGTCTGCAGCATTCATTATTTTAAAAAAGGGACATGAAGGAAAGTAGAGTCTATACTATTGTGTGCTAAGATGCTTGCAAGCCCATGGAATAATGTGTGCCTCCTTCTCTTTCACTACAGCTGAAAAACAGTAAAAATGTCATAACTCGTCAACAATGCATCCGAGTTGGGTGCTGCAAAATAGATGTTTATTGTACCTCGTATTTACTAGTATGATAATCATTCTTCTATCACTCAATTATATCACCGCTTCATCCAAATAACATTAATGAATAATGGGCCTTGCATATCAAGCCTGGAGGAAGTAAAGTGGTTGCCTATAGCAAGTAGTAAGATTTTTCCTACTTTTACCAGAACACTTCTACTTCTAGTTCTCTGAAGCCCCCATGGGGAAAGACTGTAAAGCTGCTTATGAAATCTGGAGCAATAAAACCCAGGGCCGAAACCCATGGTGTCCACTCAAGTTTTAATTTCCATTTTTTATATTCTGGAATTAGCAATTAGCTCCACTGTGTTTTTATGTACTTGCAAGTGTATCAGTTCACATACTGGGGTATCAATCTAATAGCTTTCTATGTACTTGTCTTGTATTCTAATATTCCAAGAAGCAAAGTACAACAAATACCAAGGGAAGAGTGTTGGTCAGAGATTGATCTGTATGATGTAATCTTTAAGCCAATGCCTAACCTTTGTAAGTGCTCACTCTTTTCTACCTTCATGTAGATTTCTTCCACTATTTACATCCAATCTTATTATTAATCATACAAAGAATTCTACACAAGTTTGCTTGATTGGGGAAACTATAAATCCATATTGTACATGAACTGTTTGTTCTTCCAGTCATTGTCACTAATCAACTGAAGATAATTTCATATCCAAAATATCTTAATCCTGGGGAGTTGGTTAGGAAAAAGTAATCAAATGACCAGGTGAGTAGGTAGGGGAAGTTACCGGTAATAGGATACATAAATTATGGGGCTATAGTTCCACTTGGGCTGGATTCATGCATTTGCATTGTGGTAACTGTGTTTGTGTACTGCTGTACCATGCAGAATAATAGCACTCCAACACACCCGCATTACACTGAACCACTACTTTAGACACGAATGTGTGTTGTGGTGTTCTGTAAATTAAAAATAAAGTGCATGTACCATTTTTGGTGCATTAGTGCACATGGTAATGCACTGCAACAGTGAGAATCCAACCTTCATTTATTGAATAACTAATATTTGAAACAGACAGCAGAGCAGTGTGCTTCCATATATTTTGCTAACTAATTTCATAGAAATAAATGTAATAAAGTAGTAGAGAATATCAAAGTGAATATTTTCTCATAGCTCAGTTAATAGGGCAATGCTATTTTTACTTTGAATATCCAATGATGTGAAATATTATAAACTACAGCAAAGGACACTGAAATAAAACAGGATTTTTGTACTCACAATACAAACCTTTCCTTGAATTTCATTGAAGGACACATGATTCAGAGACATTTAAATTATACTGCCACCTTTAGAAGGATTGGAAACTGGTAAACAAACAAAACAGTGACCAGTCTGGTAGAACTCCTCCCATTCCCAGCATGCCTTAGTTTTGTAGCAAAACAGTGCTGAGAATAGAACCATGAACACAGAGAGCAGACCTATGTCCCTCAATACATTCCAATAAAAGGATTTTAAGGTCAGCACAATAATCCTGTTTTCACAGGATTCCGACAGATTTGAGCCCTCCAAAAGCAGTCCAACTGAGGTGTGGGCAACACTAACAGGTCCAACTATAAACAAACTGGAGATTGCCTGCAACTCAAAGAGCTGCCATGAAGGCCCTTATGGCCAAGACTGGAATCACAAGAGGCCTGATTATCAACCTGGTAAAAGAAGCGTGTGAACAGAAGGCCAGGTGGCGGCCTTGAAAACCTGGGAAACTGTTTTTCAACGCTAAACAGCTCAAGGAAGCACTCACAAATCTAGTAGAGGGTGCCTTGAAAGTATAACATGGTACCTAATCCTTAAGACCATAAGCTTGAATATTGATTTGACCGAGCCACTGAAAAATAATGGAATGAGAAGTTGGTTCCCTTTTAGAAGGACCATCAAAGATGACAAAAGGGAGAGACAGTCTTTTCAATGCAGGCAGTGGCTGAGAGGTAAACATGCACAGACAGACAAACAGCTAAACAATAGAGAGAAATGTCCTGATGTACTGGATTTACAAAGGAGGGATGGAAGCAAAGTTCTGGTTAAGGTGACAGGTTGAAATCACCTTGGAGAGGAAGGCGGCTGTAGGCTCTAGTACCATCATGTCTTTCTATAGGACCACAAAAGGTTCTTTACAGGACAAAACTGTCAGTTCAGACACCTGCACGTTTGAGAATTTATGGCGACAAGGAAAACAACCTTGTGCATGAGCATGGAAAGTGAAAAATCCCTTATATGTCTAAAAGGGACATTTAAGAGCCTAGCAAGCCAAAAATGAATCCCATGGAGACACAGTAGAGCACACAGGAGAGACATGCAAGAAACACCCTGCATAAGGGTCTTAAAATAATGAGTGGCTATTAGTCTTTGGAACAAGATCACATGTGCTGAGATCTGACCCTTAATAGTAGTTGAGCCTGATACAGGCCAGAGTGTAAAAACTCAGAAATCATCTCATGAAACATTTTCCAGGATGAAAAACCTTGAAGAAAATGGACTTTTAAAATCATAGGGATAATTGATTTAGAGAAGTCCTGGGCTTCCACACTAATGTAGTTTAAGCCAGTAACCAGGAAGCACGATAGTAAACCAATCATTGGGACAAATAATTCTGTTGGTTTGAATAAGCTCATGGGTGATCAGATCAGAAAACCATATTTGCCTAGGCCAGTCTGGAGCTATCACGAGAATGCCCTCTATCTTGATCCTGTGGAGCAAATGAGGAAGAAGTTTCAGGGAAGTAAATGGCCTTTTATCAGCTTGTACTGATCCCATGTAGCCACCGCAACATTTACTGCTTGCACTGATGGTCTCCGGACCTGGTGACAAAATTTACAAATTTATTGTTGAATCTGGAGGATAAGTGTAGTCAATTCACCTAATGTTTGACAGACTAACATAAGGGCCATGGCAGGTTGCAATGTAAAGTCTATCAGGGAATACAAGATTTTGGATAGCGTCCCCAGCTGTTTATCTAAAGGATCCTTAAATACTGGATAATTTACAGGGATAATCAGAGCTTTAGTAAGACAGGTCACTACCAGCTCAACTACAGGCACAGCCCATTTCTTAATAACGGCCTCCTTAGATAAGTACTGGACTGCAAAATGTTTAGAAGGAGTAAACAGTTTATAAGGAGTTTTCTAGCCAGCGTACAGAGCATCTGGAAATAGCATGCGCATGGGAAACCATTTAGTGGTCTTAGGGACTCTCAAGAACCCTAGACTAGTGGCAGCACTAGTAGAAGCTACAGGCTACAACTCCCATTTTTAGACTGGCAATGCTCACCAAGAGCCGAAATAGTCTTTCTAAGCTGGGGGGTTAGAGTAGCTGCTTGTGACTCCTTAAGCCCCATACACACTATCAGATTTTCTGCTTATTTTTGTCTTCAGATTTACCAAAACCATATAATATGAGGTCAAACCTTAGGAGTTTCAATTGGTATACAATCAGGCAGGCCCTTGCACTACATGGTTTTGGTAAATCTGAAGACAAAAATCAGGAGAAAATCTGATAGTATGTATGGGGCTTTAGGATTTGACTGCATCCAGGCTCGGATGTCCGTCCCGAACCACAGGTAGCCACAATTGGTGTATGGATACATATGAAAAGTGACATCTGCTATCACCCTGTCATTACTTTGTATAAGCTAAGTATCCGCTGCTATCTGCATACACCTGTCACCCACCCCCAAAAAAACAAAGAAGCAAAAAAAAAAAACAGTGGTTATTAACCACCCAATGTACATCATATGACGTCATGGAATTTGAACAGGTATATCTGAATGATGCCTGCAGCTACAGGCATCATTCAGATATCGGCTTTTTCAGCCGGCGATTCCCTACACCGTAGGAATGATCATAGCGGCTGTTCCACCGCCTGATCGTTCTTACAGGCGGCGAGAGGGGACACCCCCTCCCGCTGCCCTCCGGTGCTTCTACCGACTCACCGATGGAAGCAGTGAGTCGGTAGAAGCTCCGAAGACAGGATCAGCGGCCCCGGATGGTGATCATAGAGATATCCAGGGGACCAGATGGTTGCCGGAGTCTCTATGATCGTTCGGAGGCCGGGGACGATGTTATGACGTCACGCCTGGCCTCTGCATTCATACAAATGAAGCCACCTCGGCTGGGAAGCCGAGATCGTTTATTTACTTATTTTTTATTTCAGGCTTCCCAGCCTAGAGGTGAGATGCCATATTCCTATTACAAGGGATGTTTACATTCCTTGTAACAGAATTAAAAGTGATTAAAATGTGTGTGTGAAATGAAAAAAAGAAAAGTAAAATTAACAATAAAAAAAAATGTAAAGCGCCCCTGTCCCCACATAAGAAAATGGTGTTCAAACCACACATGTGAAGTATCGCCGCAAACGTTAGAGCGAGAGCAATAATTTTAGCCCTAGACCTCAAAACATGTAACCAGTAAAAAATGTTAAAGCGTTTTTTTTCCCCAAAAAAAAACGTGTTCGAAAAATACCGTACGAGATAAAAAGTTGCAACGACCACCATTGTATTTTCTAGGGTCTTTGCTAAAAAAAATATATAATGTTTGGGGGTTCTATGTAATTTTCTAGCAAAAAAATTATGAATTTTACATGTAGGAGAGAAATGTCAGAATTGACCTGGATGGGAAGTGGTTAAAAACAACCAATAGAAAGCTCTTTCTGTCTCAAAATAAATTATATAAAATAATTTTGGGTACATTATTGCATGACTATGTAATTGTCAGTCAAACTATCACAACACAGAAAATGGAAAAATTGCACAGTAATAAAAGGATATTACAGGCTAGTAGTTAAAGGATAGGTTCAACTTTGGGAACATGTTACATGTTCCGCCTGTTATTAGGGTGGAACATGTAACATGTTTCTGCTCCTGCAGCTGCTCCCCGATTCCCCCCGTACTTGTGACAGCGGGCCAGGGATCTTCTCCCCATACCAGCTGTCACTATTTGAAAAGAGTGCGGCGGTGTTTTCAGTGGAGAGCATATTTCAAAAAACTATTAGATAAGCACCTGAATGAACACAACATACAGGGATATACAATGTAATACTGACATATAATCACACATATAGGTTGGACTTGATGGACTTATGTATTTTTTTCAACCTACTATGTAAATATGTAAGTACCAACAGCTTTGACGACTTGTAATTCTCAAAGAACTATCAGGGGCACTGTTGAGGGCTCTAGGTAGTTCATTGATTCTTCCTGTCAGGGTGCAACTGCCTGCCATTATGAGGTATACAGCTTACACTGACAGTCTGTAGGAGCCCTGCTTTGCATCTGCGATTTGCTGATTGTGGGTGCAATGCTTTCCTGGCTCCTACAAAGAAAAAAAAATAGTAAATGCACATTTTTTTTACCTGCAAACAATGTGCATTTATTTATTATTTATTTTTAAAGCGGAAGTAAACCCATCGATTTAACAGTCTAAAAAAAAAGGCATGCCGTGAATGCTAACTGCACATTGGCTGTGCTCTCAACCAAACAGTCAAACCATCCAATGGCTGGTGTCATAACGGATCACATGTGCAGCACTGTGGCAGTTGAAGATTAAACAGAGGCAAAGATGGCAGCTTCCTTGGCTGAAAGTGATAGGAGGGTTTACTTCCGCTTTAAGGTGAATTTATGCTTTAAGATAAGCACAGTGCCTTGCTATAAATGCAGCTTGAATTGTATTTTAACCTACACTAAGCAGTATGTTGAAAACGCAGCTCCCATGGTTTTCTGATGAATGTAAACCACATCAAACATATTGCCTGCAACCGCTCCTATTGTGGTAGACAGCTGTGACTGCTGGACTCCAAAAAGGGCAGGACCTTAACAGAAAAGATTAGATGTGATGAAGTATGTATAGAGCAGCAAAGCCCCAAGAGTAGAACTTAAGGAGTATCTAAAGCCAAGAACAAACAATTTTAGTATTGTAGTATACCTGTCCTATGATATGGTGGATGCATGCATTTCCTTTATTTTTACACTTTTAACAGAGTAATCCTGTCATTAACACACTTCCTGCCCCAGGCGATAACGCTAATGAGCAGAATTGTCACCCTAGGACAGGGAGTGTGTTAGGGTTACATTACACCTCCCTTTCTTCTCCATAACAGTGAAGGTGTTTTGTCGTCCAAAATCTTAAGGACCCATTTTAACTGATAAGAGTCCACAGGCACAAAGCACAGGGAGTAATCAGATCACAAGATTTCTGGCTGGATAAACAGCTATTTTTTACGCTTGTCAAACGGATTACTATTAAAACACTTTTAATGGTATATTTAACAGTCCAAAAGGGAGCATATAAGAGAAATATAAAGTTACACACACTTTAACAGCAACAATAGAAAGCAGCCATCTATGAAGCTGAAATTAAAGTCCAACTCGAGACAAAACTACTTACTATTTTGTTTTGCATAGAGTGTGCTGTCTGATCAGGTCCACCTGTCAGTTTTTCTGGCGGTCCCGATTGGACCTTCCATTCACTCATATGGAGCAGCGGATGTCAGCAGTGACATGTCTGTTGACATTCGCTGCTATCTATTTGGATCATGTCCGACCAATCCAGACGGATGGTGGTCCTATTTTACATCCATCTGGCGGATCGGATGAAAACGGACAGGCGGTCCGTTTTAACCAGATTTCCACATAGAAGAGACTGGGTCCGTCTCTGCTCTGCAGTGGGGAAATGTTAAAAAGTCTGACAATGCTTTTATTGTTGTCTATGCCTTCCTGTCCTGGTGAACACCACACCTATTTCTTATATGGAAACACAGGAGAAGGAAGTGAAGAAAATCTCATCAGTGGTGTCAAGAGACAAGGGCCTGATCATGCTAGCCCTTACACTAAGCTTCAGGATTTTTTTTGTTGACACTTTATGTGAACTGCACAAAGTGACACCTCATTTATGTCATAAGGGGCCAGCGCAGTGGACAATGTTTGCTGTGCAGTGTCATGCAGGGTCATCCAGAGATGTGTGATATTATACAAACATGTTGCATAATATCACACATCTCTGGAACACAGTGAAACACCACGATCTGGTGTGAACATAACACACACACACAAAACTATTGTTTCTGTGTACATTGCGATTACCTGCATTTATCCATGAGGAAAAAAATTTAAGTAACTGCACATAATGTGAACCAGCCCTTATAAAGACCTGGCAAAAAACAACTGCCAGCGCATTTAGGAGCAGCAGTGTTTTGGTAGGAAAAACGCTTGGTGTGTCTAAACACGTGTACACACGTGTTAACGATAGGCGCATTTAACATTTGAGCGTTAATTAATTTCAATGGTCAGAATACATTCAATTATTTATTTTATAAATTACCACCCAGAGGTTTGACGCGCCTAAACCTGTTTACAAAAAGGGGGCTTTAGGCGCATTTTTGACACCGCTTTTCTCTTGCCAGGAGAATGCCGTTCAGGAGAGCTGGGCAAACATACATTGTGCATGAGGTCTTACTGCCTTTTAAAATATATACAAAGCCATTTTTTTTATTTGGACAGAATAGAGACTGGTTAAATCTCCTGCTAGGCTTCCCACTGGGAGATTTCTTCACTTCCTGTCTTGTAGACACAACAAGTGAGGTGAAATTTCTCTATAGTAAGAGCAATGTTCTCTGTCACCAAAACAGATGTCTCCGTTGGAAAATTTTGGAGTTCCCATCATCTTCTTTTCTAGGGACAGGGCAAAAAGAGAGGGTCAATCTTCCTAACAAAGACACAGACAGCAATAAAAAAAAAACAGACAAGGGTTCCAAACTCCGGCCATTCTGTGCTAAAAAAAAAAAAAAAGTGTTTTTCTTTAGATCCATTTAGAGACAGCTAATAGGATGTACATTTTCTCTGGTTGTACTAGGTTTAAAACAAACTAAGCTAGAAGCATCACTCACCACAGAAGAGTAAACAAAATTAAAGAAGTTTGGGTTCACTTAAATAATCACGTGGAAAAAAACAATCACTTCTCCAACAAAGGAGAGATACAGAAAGAATAAATACAATAAGCTGTGATCTGCTGCACTGTTATTTCTTACTCAGATAAAGTGCAACACAAAGGTTTGTTTGATGAAAAGAACAACTTTCTTTCAAATGCCATTTTTGTATGGGTTTATGAGTGCTTATAAATTACAGCTGTGAAATACAATGCCATCATTTTATAGTGCAGCTATTTTTTATTGGCAGACTATGGGTACAATGGGGTATTTGTGTGCATGGCTCCGTTACACCCACACTATTGTTTACGGCGTGTAGTCTGGTATACATTGTACACTGCCCTCCAGCAGGCTTGGAATACATACACCGTGAGACAGAGAACCGTATGCTCTCATTTAACTTGTACACATTAGTTTTTCTTAAATAGGAGCCTATTAAATATAGAAGATGCAATAAACTGGTTATAGAAGGCAGCAGACCAACTAAACGGATACAATTATAATTATTTACAAGACATGCTAGGAAGGTGATGAAAAAAACCCCAAAACTGTTAGCTATTTATATGAATGAAACATAACTGTACATGCACAGTGATATGTATAATGCCCAGTTTTATTAGAAACACTTTTATTTTATTAATTATATAAACAGAGGTAATAATTGAAAAAAACAACTATTGAGCCAATGTTATATTGTGTACAGATATATTTACTTACAGTTGTACTATAAAATACTCCTAAATGTAATTTTTTTTCAACACTTCTTACTTTGCTTAGTGTAACAGCAAGAATTTTTTTTAACTGATCATTCTTTAAGGCCTGATTCACACCTATGCATTCTTAGTGCTTTTTGCATTTTGCAGATTTGCACTACAGAACGTGTACCATAGGAAACCATGTTAAATGGACTGCAGTGCAAATCTGAAAAATGTAAAAAGCACTAAAAATGCATAGGTGTTAGATGCTTGGTTTGCCTGAATGTGCAAGATAATTTCTATTCAAAAGGAAGGGCATGCAATAAACTCAAGAGTTAATATCAGCTAAAAATATCTTTTGCTGCCAATCCATAGTACACCCAGAACATTAGCCTACAATGGTGAGGAGAGGCATGTTTGCTGGAACACACTGAATTATCATATGCCTACATTTCCCAAAAAATTGGGACTCTGTGTAAATCATAAACCCATATTTTATTCACAACAGAAAATGGAGAGCATATTAAATATTTAAACTGAGAAACCATTTATAAAAAAAAATAAAAACAAATTGATAGCAGGAACACGTCTCAAAAAATATGGGACAAGCCGGAATGTCCCTCTCCTCTAGATTGACAAAAAGAATGTCAAATTTCGGGTTGTCTGACCACAGAACAGTTTTCCACTTTGCAACAGACCATTTTAAATGAGCTTTGACCGAGGGAAGATGGCAATATTTCTGGATCGTGTTCAGATATTTTTGGATGTATTCCTGAGCCCATGCAGTGGCGTCCATCACAGAATCATGCCTGTTTTTAATAAACTGATGTCTAAGGGCCCAAAGATCACAGGCATCCAATATTGCGTTTCAGCCCTGTCCCTTACGCACAGAGATTTCTCCAGATTCTCAGAAACTTTTGAGGATATTATGTAGATTATGATATATTTAAAGTCTTTGCAATTATACACTGAGGAACATTATTTTGAAATAGGTTGACAATTTTTAGATGCAGCTTTTCACAGATTCGTGAACCTCTGCCCATATTTGCTTCTGAGACACTATGATTATCTAAGATGCTCTTTTTATACCCAATCATGTTACTGACCTGTTGCCAATTACCCTAATTAGTTTAAAAAAATGTTTCCTGCTCTTCCTTGTTACTACCTTTTTTTTCTAAATTTTACACAGCTTCCCAACTTTTTTGGAACTGGGGTTGTACTTTTAGGACCCATATGCTTGGTGTCTGACACTAAGAAGCTCTTTTTAACAAAAAGCAAACTAGAGAAAGAAAACAGGAACAAAAATTGAGTTGTTGCCCATGTTGACCAACCAAGGTTTATTTTTCATTTTGTGAAACAATGAAGGGCACAATGGGAAAAAAACTGTTTACACCATGGTGTTATCTCCATTTTCTCAGCCTCCTGTCCCTGTTTACTTTTTTTTTCTCAGCAACGGATGAACCACAAACACAGAATACAGTATCTGAAAAGCACCCAGTTCTGTGCAAAGTGAATCTGTTTACACTTGTCCATTTTCCTGCAATAAAATGCATATAAGTAGGAGTCCTACTGATTCCTATGTGGCTAGTTCACATCTATGTGCTACAGTTTTAAAATGAAGGCCTTTGTGTATATTGGTGCATTTACACAAGTCAAGAAGGCCTTTTAAATCAATGATGAGCTCACAAATGTGTCAAGCTGTTTTGTATTTTGTAATTTTATTGCATCTGCATGATTGAAAATCCATAATGTTTCTCCCTTAGCATAATGAATGAATGAAAAAATGTCTAGATACATATGCAGAAAAATGTGCATAATGCAGTTATACCATTATGTGTGAAATGGTCCTAAGCAATGATGACATCAAATCAATTGCGATAGTCCATCAATTTAATACAAATACCAGGAATAAATGATCACTGAACATCAGACATTTAGTGGTATAACCCTGTGCTGGTCTAAGATGTAGGCTAAACCAATGAGTGTTATGTATTTTGTGAAATACATATTCTGATAAATATACTGATACTCTGTAAGAAAAAATGGCTGTGATTTCTGCTGTTTCTGCTTTAAGACAGTAGTTTATTTGGCAAATGCCTTTCATGCGGACTCTCACATATATTGCTGTAAAGCAAACACATGTCCTTTAACAAAGACTACCATGAGCCTGGATCCCTATTGTTGACTCTAGCAAAGTGTGAACCTCTGCCAGGATTCTTCTCTCCGAGACCCCGGTAGAGAGATTTCCTCGCACTTCCTTTGCTATTGAAAATGGTTTCATCAGAACACAAGTGAGCAACCTTTGCCAAGACAAGATTTAAAGTGTCAATGACACATTCTTTTGGAACCCTGCAACATTGTTTTGGTGTCCCCAAAATATAAGGTTTCCAACTAAAAATGAATTATGACATTTTAACATTTATGATCTGGGATCTAAAAAAATCAATCAAAGGGTGAAAACCCTGGCTCTAGTGTACATAAACGTCTTTTGTATGGTGTTATGGATTAGAATCTATTTTGTTATTTTTTAAGTCTAGGTACATTTCTATGCTTGTGAAATATTTAGGCAAGATAAATAAAAGTACAGACCAGGGTGTATCACTGATAATTTAAATAGCACTGCATTGCAAAACTTCCTGCACAATGTGTTCTTGTCTCAATGTCTTTCCACACCAGGAAACTACTGAAGGGTTTATAATAAATTGTGAAAATTGTGTGAATTGCGTGTATAACCAGAAATTTCCTTTAGCAGGCCTTGGCTATCATATTTTAAAACATGTTGTATGTCTGGCTCCTACATTCTGACCTTTTGTGGGAACAAGTATTTTATTAACTATATTCGTATATTAAGGAAGATCAAAATTAAAAGGGTTTTTTCAGCTTTTGACACTCATGACAAATATAACGACAATGTTCAATTCTTTTAAACAGAACCAAAAAAAAAAAAGACAATGTTCAATTCTTTTATACGGAAACTAAAAAGAAATAAAAAATTGCTAGCTACCAGTGATATTGTGCCCTTCACAAACTGACATTATAGGCCTTTGAAGGATCTCATGAGGTTCTTATTAGAGCTGCAGTTGCTTCAGGAGCAACCAAAGTAGATGCAATATCTGAATTACATCATTGGAAGCAGAGCACTTCCATCCATCCATTATGAATAACAACATTAGTGTGCAGACTGAAAGTACCATAATAGAATTATCAACAATAAATGAGCTTACCTGAACATAAAAGCCCTGTCTTTCCACTATAGTTCTACAGTCTGAGTAATTTAAAGATAGTGTAATTTCAATTAACAACATTTGGCTTCAATAAATGTTTTAAGCCTGAAAATTATGCGCATGGTACCATACGGCAAATGGCCCAATCTAGCACAATATAACAGATCTCATCGACACAGTGAAGAAAAATAGCCATATGTGGTGAAAGGAAGTTCACAGTCGCTTATCTGCAATTCTCCAACAACCCCAAGCACACACACTAAAGCTGGCCATACATTATACAATTTTCTTGTACAATATTCCTTTAGATTTACAGAAACCATATAATATGAGGTCAAACTTAAACACTTTCAATTTGTATGTAATCTGGCAGGACCTTGCACTACATAGTTGAAGGTAAATCTAAAAGAAAATGAATAGGACAATTGTATAATACATGGCCAGCTTTACAGGTGCCCAATGATATCAGATAAACAGTCAACTGTTTATAAGACCCAAACTCCCCCATCCATCCATGTCTCCATACTTTATTTTAAGAAATCGCATTGACCCCCACTAGGATTTCTAGTCACGGCCATCTTGAGTAAGGGCAGATGATTCATGTAGCATTTACTTCCTTTTGCCCTTAGCTCAGAGATGTAGGCAGGAGGGTGTACTTAGCTGAGAAAGCCTCTCATCCAGATGAAGAAAGAAATGCTTATGGAGGACTCCTGGGATGTATGACATTAAATGTGATACAAACAAGTTATCATAATATTATACCTTCCTATATATTTACTAATGTTAGCAGCATTAGTAAAATTGGCTTTACAAAGACACTTTACCCTGAATGGGCAAGGTGGCAGTGTTTTAAGTGGTACTCCAGGCAGTTACAAAAGATAGTAAATGGTTGTAGCTCAGTATTTATTAATATATCCTTAATATATCCTTAAAAAGTGTTAGTATCCGAATTTGACTTGGTATCAACCTCTAGCAGTCCCTGTATAGCAAAGGTCAAACTAAAGAAAGTAAAAGCAGCACAAGAACTCCAACAGTGCTGCAGTGCAAGGAGAATGCTAATAGGTGGAGAGAGCAGAGTGACAACGAGATGAGTTCCTCAGCCTGATGTTTACATTTTTTCTCCCTCAGAGGAGGAGACCTGTAAGTATAATGCCCTGTACACAGTCGGAAATTCCGACCACAAAATCCGTCAGATTTTTTCCGACTGATTTTGGCTGACAGAAAGTAACAAGGGGAACTCTGGACAGCCGCACACCAGACGAAGATGAAAAATCAAATGGATTTATTTAAAAACAGGAATCACATCAAAGTCCAAAAACACAGCAAAACAGGGAAGGGGGGGCACACAGCTGACGCGTTTCACGCTAAATACAGCGCTTACTCATAGCTGATTTTGGCCGACACTGGTGTTGCATACACGCAGTCGGACAAAGTTGTCGGAAAATCCAATCATTCTGAACGTGGTGACGTTCGTTGCGTATGATGGAACTACGTAGAGGCTATTAGCCAATAGCTTTGGTCTCATAATTTGATCTGGGCATGGGTGGCACTTTGTTCGTTGGAATTCCCTACACATGATTGGAAAAAGTCTGATCGGATTTTGTTGTCGGAATATTTAAGAGCAGGATCTTAAAAGTCGGTGGCGGAATTTCCGACAACATGGTCCGATCGGACATTTTCCGTCGGAATTTCCGACCGTGTGTACGGGACATTACAGAACTGCTGCAGAGAAGATTCAGGTCTTCTCTCCTGCCAGAAAGGGTGGTGCTGTGAGGTGGAGTTATGTGAATCTCAAAAATGGAATAACAGAAATACAAATCTTTTGTCAGGTAAAACAACTTCCTTATATGTATTTTATCTGTTTTTTTAAACTATCTGCCTGAAGTCTGGCTTTAAAGCTCAACTCAATCTTTGTGTTTCTCAACCTATTTTTTTAATTTATTTTTTATTCACTTTATACTTACTTAAATCCAGCAATTTTTTTGGCATGTGACGTGATGTCAAAGGTCCTTCATCTTCACCTTTGTCATTGGCAGCTTTTACTCCTGCACAAAATGGGGCTTACATAATAAGTACAGTGTACTGTGAGCCCCCAAAGAAGGGTGTCTATGACAGCATCAGCTCACAGAAAATGGACTGGATGATACTGGACATCATTCAGTCCAGAAGAAGATGGGGCTGGACCTCACAACATAGAGTTTGAAGTAGGGAGGATTAAAGTGTTTCAGCAAAAGCTGCATTTTTACTTTAACACATGATGGGCAACCTGTTTCCAATATTAACCAAAAGGCGGGTTTGCATGTTGAATTAAAATTGACTGAAAATCATTATAGTTTCCTGCAATTTTCAGCTTGATTCTCTAGAGCTTCTCAATTAAAAATGCTAGACAAGCTTTACATTGACTCACATTGATTCAAGGTATTTAGGACATGTTTCTAAAAAACAATAAAAGATGGTTCCAGCTCCTTTAAACCAAAGTGTAATATAGGTTTTGTGGCCCCTTCCCCTGACAAAACCGGACCTGTTATATCACATTTAAAATCTCAGTGTTCCAAAAGGACATAGGGAGATGGATAGGTAGGTAGGGTAATAGGTCTGCCACTTACAGCTACTGCACAGCAAACAATGTTATCTCCGCTCTGGAAAAAATCAGCACAGTCCTTGATATCACCTTGTCTGATAAGATGAAAGCCAGAGATATGCCCTTTGCAAAGGTCACAGAGTGCTATTCGTTGGGGAATATATATACTTTATTGACAGTTAGACAGATCTTTTCTTTTTTTTTTTTCTTTGTGTTAAAAATAACAGAGTCGGATGGTCAGTTTTTGCGTCGTTAATGAAAAAGAAGTGACATGCAAGCTCCTCTTTACTTGCCTGACACACTAGCATGGGATCTCTCCAGCAGTATTGCTCTCTTTCCAGCCTCTCTCCTCCCTGTTATAGATCTGACATTTCACTGGTATCCAGGCACGATTAAAATACATTCTAATTACTATATATAGTGAAAGTATGTTTGCATACTAATTAAAAATAACAGTCTGGCAACTGTTAATGTGTATAAACAATGTCAAAAAGCCTGGAATAAAAGGAGACAAATCTCTATTGCCCTATAAGGATATTTTGTTACAACTCTTCTTTACTCAGCTATATTTGTTCTTCCACCCTTTTTAAGTATTAGGGCATATGAAAAGTCCGCAAAAAAAGAAAAGATCCTGTAGAAAAGGGAGTGAAAATACCTAGTTACTTAAACAAACACATTCCTATGTGTCCACATCAGCACACTATTACATCAGTGACGTGTGTGCTGAACTGTGAAAAGTGGGAACCAGTTTCATTTGTAAAGATTGTAAGTTTTCTTCTTATGTAAACCTATGGCATCTCAGTGCTATGTATAAATGTATAGAATTTGCAACATCCGCTATTTACCCTGCCTGTCAAGGAGGCAATTTAAAGAAAAAGATCATTCACTCAGATTATGTGGACTCAACTGACACACATTTGAGTTTATTCAGTAAAAGCATGTAAACAAGGATTATGGGCAAAGTGTAGTAATCTAAAGTATCAAAGCAGATTTCAATAAATTACCTCTAAAAATTAATTCTCATCATTTATATACAGGTAGGTTGCTGCACTATGTTATGTCACTGTGCTTTATTAGACAAACCAGGGAATTCATTAAAGTGGTTGTAAAGGCAGAAGGTGCATTCTCTGCATTAGGGTAAAAAACCTTTTGTGATCAGCTGCCCGCCCCCTCTAAATACTTACCTGAGCTCGATCTCGATCCAGCACTGTGTCCAAGAGCAGCGAATGGCTGAGCCATGCTGTGTCTATTGATGCCCACAGCCCGGCTCAGGAGCTCAGGTGCCCCATAGCACATGGCTTGCTATGGGGGCACACCCAGAAGAGGCAGTAAGGGACTGCTCTGTGCAACAACATTGCACAGAGCAGGTAAATATAAAATATTTATTATTCCAATTAAAAAAAAAACGCCTTTAAAGTTTTTGATAATGGCCCTGAAAGATATTTCATATGACCAGTACACAACTTATCCAAAGATATTGGATGATTATTGTCTACTACATGTACTGTTGTCAGGGTCATTATTTGGCATGTCTATAAAGACTGATAGAATGAACATGTAGAATGATTCTCTTTTTTGGTCATCTATGGAAACTATAAATTAAGCTCCTTTAGGCTACTTTCACAGCACTAAAAATTGCGCCTGCAAAGTGCCTGTAAAGCGCCTCTCCTGTCACTCCAGTGTGAAAGTCTGAGTGCTTCCACACTGGAGTGGTGCGCTGGCTGCTAAAAAAAAAAAGGCCTGCAAGCAGCATCTTTGAGGTGCTTTAGGAGCGGTATATAGACCACTCCTAAAGCCCCCCTGCCCATTAAAATAAATGGGCAGCGTCGCTTCGCAGGCGCTTTTAGCTGACGCCCGACCGCCCTAGTGTGAAAGTGCCCTTATGGTGACTGGTGTTTATCTACTGTAGAAAAAGACCAGTCACTGTAGTATTTGTAAACAAACCCTAATGCGCGTCAGCAGGAGATCAACTGCAAGTCAAATTCACCTGTCAATGAATTCTGAATGACCTCCAAAGCTTCTCAAACTGATGTCCATTTAATGTCATCAATACAAGCCCAAAGATCATCGACACAGGCTTTCCTGTAGAGGGCACAAAACTCCTTTGACTGTGTGTTGACCCACACAGATCCACACCTACTGCTGTATCTCATTCTTTGTGCAGCCACAAAGATACAATGTTACAATAGTCCCAGTGGGAGATCAAGGGAGACTGTGCCCACACTGCAAGGGTTAACAGCTAGTTTTAAAGAAATACTTTTACTTACCTGTTCCTCTGTTACCCTGGCAGATAGCAATATCCTATGCTGTGGCGGTGGACTATCCCACGGTGTCAACATGCCCAGTGCAGAGCTATGGACCCTGCATTTCTTTGATGACATCAGGGTCCCAGACTGCAGGAGTATGTATTAGAAGCTGTGGGAACTGATCTAGCTGCATGGAGGAGCAGAGGATGGGGTAAGTAAACTTTCTTTTTTTTTTTTTTGCTCCCCTAGGCCTAAATGTTTTAGTTGCCTAGAGTTGGACTTTAAAATAACTGTCAAGTCTGAAATAACTGAAAACAAATTAATCTCATTAAAAGTCGCTGCACCTTTAAAAAATAATGGGCACTTTTACATCATGTCTGTAATGTGTATGTAATGCTTGCAAAACCTTATAGGATTAGTTTGAATTTTTTTTTTTTAAATCAGAACATAAATATCAAACATTGACCCTGAGTGACCCAGCATTGTTCTAGGCAACACAAATGCATACTGCCTACAGCCGTTTAATAGCCAGTTAATATCTGGCCAGTGTGAACAAAGCCTCCCCTTGATGAATGATTACAGCTAATTAGACTGTCCCTCTAAGCACAAATACTAGCAAGGTACATGATTCATTACACAATAAGTACCTTGCATATCCAACTTTTCTCACATTGTTTTTGTGCTCCCAATTGTTATTGGTTTTTATTTGCAGAAGTTTATTGTATATCAGAGGCACAAGTGCAATTTTACGGACAGCAGTGGAGACAAAGTGAGGTCATCATGGGCAATGACAGCGTCACCATTT
Organism: Lithobates sylvaticus; assembly: GCA_028564925.1. NCBI lineage: Eukaryota > Metazoa > Chordata > Amphibia > Anura > Ranidae > Lithobates > Lithobates sylvaticus. Next base: position 288,576,099 of record CM053026.1, read on the forward strand.
CTGACTGCTGAGCCTCTAACACCTGTTCCTATGCCACTGATGTATATCTCCTATTCTAAATGAAAGAAAATACCATTCATGACACATAACAAATGCTTTATCAAAGCCATGGAATCTCTCCTTTGCCAAATACCATTTCAATTACACTGGTTATGGAATGAAAGAGAAATATCCACATTTTTAAAAATGAATAAAAAAAAAAAAAAGCCCTGAACAGTTTGTCTGTGAATACATGTGAATTCCAAAGTAGTTACTGGAAAGCCTGTCTTTGCCTTATTTGTTCTTCTTTCCCAGTCTGGGCTCTTAACTCATGCTTATCTTGTTACTACCCAGCAGCACTTGCTGCATTTTAAGGCTCCAGCTTTTCCCATCTATCTAAAATAAGAAAATTCAGTCTGATAAGCAACAGTCTGTTTCCTATTCCACCCCTAGGAGAATGAGTTTGCCCTGCTGTGTACTTCATAACACCAAATATATGAAATCTAGAACTCCTCCACATATGCAATCTCCATATGCCTCATATACTACCTACAAGTTGGATCACATTTTTTTTTTTTACAAGCACAAACATTTTGTACACAACCAAAACTATACTGAAAGTCTCCAAATTAAAAAATCTAAATCACTGCTATGTACAATGAAAACCCCATGTGTGGTTTGATTGGGGTATACAGTTTCTAGTATTCTCTTTTGATGTGTGATGACACAACAACAGAGACTAATAGACACTAGGGTAACACATGAAGCACGGGTGCAGACATCATTACAACACTTTTCTTTTACATATCCAGTATTAACTTGTACTAGCTAAGTGCTTAAACTAGAAGTGTAATTTAAGAGAAGAAGCAGAGACAACATGTAAAGACTCCCTATCTTAGATTCTGAAAATCTGCGGACACTATCTTTGGGACCCTCTGTGTACTATAATGGTTCCATGCAAAACCTAGTTTTGGGTAAAGTTCTAACATTTTCCAATGCTAAATTAACAATAAAACAGAAATTACATTTTATTCCCCCAGAATTGCACTTTTGTAACATCATCCATAAGCCAAAACCACAGGCTAGGCATACACTGGACAAAGTATATGTACTAATTAAAGTTATAATCATGGTCACTTGGTCAGATATCTCGTTGGTTCCCCTGACAAAATATTATCCAACTAAAGGACTATTTTCCTATTTAGCTACCTACAGGCCTTAACAAATCACACAAAACTAGCTTCAGACAGATTATAGTCAATAGTTCAATAATGTGTTAAAAAATTACCATACACAAAGGGGTTGGTTTACTAAAACTGGAAAGTGTAAAACTAGGTGCAGCTGTGCATAGAAACCAATCAGCTTCAAGGCTTTTTTTTTTTATCAAAGCTTAATTGAACAAGTTGAAGTTAGAAGCGGTTTGGCTACCATACACAGCTGCATCATATTTTGCACCACCCCAAAATGTAGAAGCGGTGCTTACATAGACCATCATATCTAATAACGAGCTTATTCGATTGGAGTGTTTAAATAATTTCTAGACAATGAGGTTGATTTGCTAAAGTAAATAGACTGCGAAATTTGCAACTGCAGTTGCACTCACTTTCCTTAGTAAATGTAAATTTGGTAAAGCTTCAGTATGTAAAAAATACCCAATTAGGTAAAAGCAAAATTATAAAAAATAATTTTTGCTTGCACATGATTGGATGATGGAAATTAGCAGCTCTTTACCACATTTACTAAGCTCTAGGCAAAACGAGTTCAACTTTACTTACAAAGTACACAGTCTATCAATTACAGTGCTAGGTTTTCTTGTATTACTAATTGAGCTGGGACATTTTTCTTGTACAACAGTAACATTTTCAGTCTTCATTTTTCATGACAAACTTCAATTTGTAAAACATTTATTAAAAATTATTTGTGAAAGAATTGCATCACGAGGCAAGACGATTAATGCCAGGTTCCGGGTGGGTCCACATGAGAAAACAGTTGATTACTGACCTTTCCACACGCATGAAATGTGACACAAGTCTGCACTTGAACATCCCCAGCACCACCACCGACAACAGCACTACACCCAGGAGTGGGGATCATACAAATCACACTACAGCTGGCATGCCGAATATCCCATTTGGTTCAGCTTGCACTTGAATGAGGGCATTGAAATCCTCCTCGGAGAGAAAATGTGCTGTGGACTAATGCAGTGAGCGATTAATAGTGGCGTGTTTTCTATTATTACTCCATTATCACGCTGGGATCTGTGCCTAAATGAGGCATACTTCCTCCCTGATGCCATTTCCTTTTATCCTGCCTGTAGTCTAAAAGCGGATCAATGGGAGTAATACATATGATGTCACTTCAATTTACAGACACTGCCTCCCTCTTTCTCATAGTTCAGATAGATCAATTCTTCCCAAAAATGGTTAGGAAATGCTTAGGGATCTTCTTCTACCAGAAAAGGGTACTCTGCTATATTTATCCAAGTTGCTGCAGTCAGAAATGTTTATACTGAATTAAAGAGAGGAAAAAAGAGCACAAGGCTTGAAAAATACTGGCTAGACTTCAATGCAAACAATGCACACAACCAAATTAACTCATTGTGCACGCTGATCTGTTGCTGTGCACTGTACAGGAAAGCCTTTCTGCAAGATGAGGGGCACTCTCTACAATAAGCTTTTGCAAAAAAAAAAAAAGGCATATTAAGTAGCTGAAAAACATTTTAGCTATAATGCAAAAAAAATTGCATTAAATTAAATTATGCTGCTATCACTGTGCTTTAAAAAGGTTTTTCTAGTCATTCATACATAAAGAAGGTTGGAACATTCTGCAGGGTGTGTTTATGAACACAAGATGTTAATCTGTCAGTCATTAGACATACATCTTGACAAAACTGCTCAGCCAGAATTTTTAATTAACACAAATTAACTGTATTATTATGCCAAACCATAATAATTATACATCGCTTGTGCAAAAAAATGAATATAAATATCTAAAATCAAATAAAAAATATTTGTCTGCATTTTGCAAGAACTATTTTTATTTTATAATAATTTGAAGCCACATTCACATCCTATTAGATTGTAAGCTCTTATAAGCAGGGCCCTCTTACCCCTCTTGTATTTGATTGTATTGTAACTGTACTCTCTCCCTTTATATTGTAAAGCACTGGGCAAACTGTTGGCGCTATATAAATCCTGTATAATAATAATCATTTTATGCTGATTATTTAGGTGGCTTTAACCCACAACACTGCACTAAACATAAAAGGCAGACATAGGTTTATTGCAAAAATGACTACCCATTTAATTAGAAAGTTTATTAGAGTCCTAAAGTCAAGTTATAACACAAAACAACATTTGCAGGTTGCAACGGGAACACACTGTAGAACATTCCATTCAGTGTTAGGATTAATGTACGTGGAACTTTGTTTAACCTCTCCTGATAGATTTAATCTGATAGCTAGAATCCGGCGCCAAAAAACGTCCAGTTAGCCGCGTTTACATCCCACATTTGCATCTGGAAGCGTTTGTAAAAAAAAAAAAAATATATATATTTTTTTATTTGTTAAAATGAAAAACGTCTGTAAACGAAACGATGCTAAACACGAGTTACTGCGTTTACAAGCTGTTAAAGGCATTTTGCATTTCAAATGCCTTTGAACATCCGTCTGAACCAATTTTTTTGTGTTCCAAAAAATGCTTCTAAACTCAACTGCCTAGAAATGGCTATAAATGACCCTGTGTACATGTACTGATAAGATAAACAGAGGAGAGTTCAGGAGCAGCTGAAAAAAAAAACGCCCAACTGCTCCTAAATGTCCATTTACCAGCAGCAGTCTACATGAGGCTTTAGTGTACTTATATGAAAAAAGGCTTGCAAGGCTTTCTTAAAGGGCCAGTATTGCCAAAAGTGATATTTAACCTGGTGAATCACCTACCAATTTCTAAAATATCTAAGTGATTCCCACAGAGAAATTGTCCTTGCACAGTTCTGGCCTTTGTTCCCACCCATCTTGCAGGCTGGAGCTGCCACTGCTGCTGCAGTCTAAATATTTGATATCAAATAAATTAAATATTTAATAGCAAAAGGCTGGTAAGTAAGCTTAGTGTCAAGTGATCTCCCATTTGGGGTAGGAAATAGAAAAAGCAAGTGTTTTGCAGTATTACTATACCAACAAAGCTTTTTGTGACACTGGGCAGGTAAATGAAATATTGCTTATGTGTAATGGTCAGAAAATACCTGTAGAAGTGTAATGTACATTTTACACCATTAGGCCTGGAGTGCTCAGAACTTTTGGTTATCAAACTGTGACTCTAATATCCTCACCTGACTCACACTTAGGAATATACAGCATATCATTCAAGTGCAGGCTAGGGGCAGACAGAGATGCAGAATTGAACAGCAACCTGCTAACCAAAGGGCTCCAGGCACCTGCCCATCAGGCTTATGAAATATATAGTTTGCCCATTGTTTAAATCGGCACAGTTATTCCTATAATTATCCAGCACCTAACAGAAACTGAAATACGTTATTCATATTACTGCAGGGATAACAACACCATTACAAATTCACACTACAATGTTGCATACAGCAACCTATTTATACCTATTTGCCGTTTATACAAAACAATATTTTGTACCAGAAGGAAAAATAACATGTACACATATTTTTCATATACAGAAAAAAAAAAATGTCTTTTTTTTTTTATCAAAGCTTAATTGAACAAGTTGAAGTTAGAAGCGGTTTGGCTACCATACACAGCTGCATCATATTTTGCACCACCCCAAAATGTAGAAGCGGTGCTTACATAGACCATCATATCTAATAACGAGCTTATTCGATTGGAGTGTTTAAATAATTTCTAGACAATGAGGTTGATTTGCTAAAGTAAATAGACTGCGAAATTTGCAACTGCAGTTGCACTCACTTTCCTTAGTAAATGTAAATTTGGTAAAGCTTCAGTATGTAAAAAATACCCAATTAGGTAAAAGCAAAATTATAAAAAATAATTTTTGCTTGCACATGATTGGATGATGGAAATTAGCAGCTCTTTACCACATTTACTAAGCTCTAGGCAAAACGAGTTCAACTTTACTTACAAAGTACACAGTCTATCAATTACAGTGCTAGGTTTTCTTGTATTACTAATTGAGCTGGGACATTTTTCTTGTACAACAGTAACATTTTCAGTCTTCATTTTTCATGACAAACTTCAATTTGTAAAACATTTATTAAAAATTATTTGTGAAAGAATTGCATCACCAGGTATTTAGCCAACGATGACACATATCTGCATTCCGGGCATTAATCCCTGAACGCATATGGACCTGAATGCATGTACTACTCAGTACAGCATCCATACACAGCATGACTCAGCCTGTTATAGATTTTGGCAGAATGCAGGCAGTGGGGCTGGGCGCTGCACCTGTGCCACCTGGCACGGATGGCAATGAAAATAATGTTAGAAGTTCCATCCTTTCACTACTGTACTAAAAATATATTTTTGTTTGCGCCCCTTAGGGAAATTTTTCCAGTGCTTCCTGTCACGACAGGTAGTGGGCAAAAATCTCCATAGTTCAGCACAAAATGTAAAAATTAAACATTCATCACTAAAATGCATACATGGAGTAGGGTACTAGACCAGTTTGTGATTTTGGAAATCCTACCACCTACTTCCATGACAACTATTTCCAAACACAACCTCTACAGGCTACTACAGTCTGATGTATCAAAATGATCACAAGCTCCACTCAGGTTTAAATCAACCTTAGACTTCTGAATCCAATTGGAGGTACAGCAAGCAGAGACAAAGCATATTAAACAGCATACACTTTAGCAAGAAGATCTAGCAAACCTACATGGGAGGAGCCCTGTAAAATTTGGCAATTAGGGGTTAAATAGACCCAATAAATAGGTACAATGGGTAGAATTTAGCACAGCTACAGTGTTTCCTGGATATTCACTAACTGGATTGACTTGTTGCCTGGAACTGCTCTTCATTTTATTGACAAATACACTTAGGATGTACTTAAAGATAGCGTACTTATCTTTGATATAAAACAATATGATTTTAGGCTTAATAGCCCTGTATGACAGTTAATCACATACGCCGACACAAAGAGAACTATCTTTTTTACCCTTTCCATTTGTAAGATTTATGGAGTTATGTAGGTCAGAGATACCTCTGAGGTAGTAGAAGATGTAATGTACTATTAGCAATAGTGCACAATAGTAATGTGCATGATATAGTGTGCAATAGATGTATATGACAAAACAAGGCTATATGTATTATATGAGAGCAAATGTCTGAAGGCTATGATGAGATTCTAACAAAATGGACCATTACATTAGTGTGAAGTAAGGTCAGCATGGTAAAAAGAAATGCAGCTTTAGTACATGCCTGTGTGGATTATCAGTTAACAATTGTATCATGAGGATGTAGTTGAGCAGAACAAACTAAAATCACTACTCATTATTAGGCTTCAATAGCACATTGGCATCTTAAAAAAGCACCCTGAATCTGCAGCACAAATCACTACAACTCATCAAAATATTGAAAACGATATTATGAGCTGATGGCAAACTAGTTTGCAGGCATCAATAATCAGATCTGATCACAATTATGCTCACTGTATTGTTCAATTCTGAGAAGTTCTGAATGATTCTCAGACTTGCACAAACTAAGGATGAATTTGAAGTCCTGTTTTTTATGTTATTAAAAATAATTATACAGCACATTTTAATTTAATAGGGCCTCTTATATTCTAATGCAAGGGGTAATTAAAGCCCCTATTAACAGTCTTTTCATGAAAATTTAATTTGCAGTGTGAAGGAAGTTTAAGTAATGAATTAAATATGAAGGTATTGATATTAACATTTGTGTGCTCTACTTTGCTCCCCCACTGCTGAGATCTACCTTTACAGCCCCTGCAAATATCTAGGTATGTGAGCATGTGCGGCTCCCACAATGTTATAGTCTGAGCAGCCAATCACCAAGCCTTTGCTGTCACATGGACCGCAAGGGAGTTTACTTAGACTTGTGCAACTTTTATAGAAGATGGATACTATCATTACAATTTTAGAGGCTCCACCGACAGATCCCAGCAGTGAGGGAGTTTGGTAAAGAGAAAAGTAGGCATCTTATAGTACCTGCTATGACAAGGTCACATTAAAATATGTGCTTTCATAATCTTTGAAATTTGGATGATACGATACCAATTAAAAAGGGTAGCGATACTATGGGGGTTATTTCCGAAAGGCAAATCCACTTTGCACTTGGAAGTGCAGTTTCTGTAAATCTGAGGGGTAGATCTGAAATGAGGGGAAGCTCTGCTGATTTTATCATCCAATCATGTGCAAGCTAAAATTCAGTTTTTTGTCTTCCCTGCATGTCCCCCTCAGATTTACAGGGACTGCACATCCAAGTTTACTTATAGTGCAAAGTCGATTTGCCTTTTTATAAATAACCCCCATGTGTCCTTTTTTCCCAGCTTTTCTACTTTTTTTTCTCCTATCGCTACACAGTGTAAATACAATACATAATTTTGTGGGTATCTAACTTAAATGAACCATTCAAAAATACCATTATGTTCATATATTAAAATTGATGACTTAAGATCAGATTAACCACTACAGATTACTGGCAGTAACTGTCCCTTGTGCTACTGTGGAGTGTAGGTCTTCCTCTCATTGTTACTGAGTGAACAAATTATTAGGCAATTGTGTATTACATTGATGATGTAGGTTAAGTTCTTATAGATGCATATTGTCAGTATGACATTGTTCTGGTGTAGGTAAACTTCAACCCTCCAGGTGTTGTACTACAAGTTCCATAAGGCATTCCAAGACTCTGACAGCCAAAGTATGACTGCCAGAGGCAGAGGCAAGATCAGAATTTCCCAGCAGCTGAAAAAGCTGAAGTTTGCCTACCCCTGAGATGCACTTATTTGGATGTATTAAGTTATTTTAATTTAAATGTTGAAATAGAGGTAGTCCCATCATTATGACCCGGAGCTTATTGGCCCACTTACAGACAGGTAGTTGGGGCATGAATACTCTGGGACTGCTAGTACACTCTGCAGAAACTAGGTGAATCAATAAGGTAAAGTACATTTCAGTGAGCATATCATTTCACCTGGCAAAGTGGCAAGATTACCTGCAAATTGGGTTCTGCTGAACTGTTTAACGTGTTTTAAGAGCAAAATACCAGAGCAGCAATTAAACTGTCAAGCAACTACCCCTTTCCTCTGTAGTTTGCACCAGGCATAATTTCTGCATCACAAATGCATCTATGGGTGGATGATCAATGGTAGAATCACCTGACTACATTGTGTATCATTTCAAAACTGCAACAGCAAAAATCCTTCTTTTCCACAGGATCAAAATTTATCACGTTAGCTTTTAAATGCCATTTCAGCAATATATTAAAACAGAGAACTCAAACAGATTAAAACTACTGAAATACGATCATCTAAATCCTGCAGTTTTTAAGTAAAAAAAAAAATCAAATGAAAGGCAAATGCACATTATCCTAGTTTATAGAGCATAGGACAAGTGGAGTCATCCTGGTAATAGTAGGCTGCATTCCCAGTTTACAGTAATCTGCTCTTGGTTTATTATTACTATTCTTTCACATGTAACCATAGGGCAAAAGAAAATACAGAAAAAATAGCCTATAAAAGTTACAGAACACATGAATTTACATTGATCCACAGCCATAGGTAGCAGTGCAATTGAAACTAGCTTGAGTGGGTTGGGAGTGTCCAAGCTCAAATCCACCCTTATGTTTAGAACGGGCCAAGATGCACCAAGGTCTGCATACAGTTGAAATTCAGTTTTGGATACAATAAAACCTTTGCACGCACCTAGACAGATCTACAAATGATTGCATGAAAAAGTGTACTCCCCGTATGCTTGCTGTTAGACTTTTTAACGCCTTTGCTGAACAGTGATTACATTTCACCATAAACAGTCTGCCGTGTATTTTTTGGCCAACCAATCACCTGGTTTTGGGTTTCATATCTGGCACTAGGCATCTATTCTTACCTCTGCGTCTTGTTCCTGCAGACTGTAGGTTGTCTTTAGGCATTGCAGTGTTTTGGCGCATAAAGTATTTTCCTGCAGCAGCAAATCCAAAAGCAGAACCAGCTGATCTGGAAGGATCTGTGAACAAAAACACTTTTGTTACTGGTGTTTTTATATGCAGCACAATTATTCATATATAGCAATCTCTAGTGACACTCTTTCAAAATGTCTATATTGTTCAGAAGAAATAAATCATGTATACTAGAATTAACACCACATAGGGAAAGCCACACTGTTGTGGTATCATTTATCATATAAAGGAAAAACATTCAACACATCAAGTAACACACTACTTGAGCTATTTCATGCATATAATTAATAAGACATATTTCTCAGCCGATGATAAACTGCGGGTTTATACAGCAAAAATATCTAAATTTTAAAGAAAATCTATGGTGAAAGACTGGGTCGTAACCCTCAGATACACTACACAGCATCCTGTCACTGGTTTTAAGAATTCAAATGACTGGAGAGTGTTGTAATTCAAGGTAAAAACACATCTGCAAATAGTCAGAGAAAGACAGCGCACTTAAACAAAAAGCATGCCATACCACAGCATAAACATGTGTTTTTCCTTTTTACTATTTGCCTTTATTCTCATATTATGGATAAGATCAACAACTCTTCGGATATACAGAACATTTGCTTTTTTGTCAAAACTGTCCACTGCATAAAACTTTTACAATGAAAGTCAAACTTTTTTGATCAGCCACAAAAAAAGACACGTAAAAGTATAACAGCTATGAAAACGAGAGCAGGTGCTTCAATAAGTCCTTGTTCATGTTTATGCTCTAAGGTATATTTATTAGTAAGCATATTGTTTATTCCCTTAAAAGTGTGACACGTCATATCCCTTTTGCTTTTCTCTGCCCATGCTGTGCTTTCATATTTCTACAAACCAGGTGTTTTAGTCTTTTAGTAAATTATAGGATTCGACAGCTCAGACTCTCGCTTCTAACAATGACAGGCCTCTAGGTATGTTACACCTTGTCTCAACTGCCAAACGTTACACTTAAGTGCTACAGAATTACTATTTTACAAAATATGCATCATTTTGAAACCTGTTCTTAAAATGTGAACCCTAAAGGAGAAAACCAAAGATCCCTTAAATATGGCGAAACTTAAACACAGTACAATGCTTGCTGGTTTGCTAAGAGGCCTAGGCTTGAAAATAATTCTGACTTCTGTCATACATAGCCTTAAAAAAATCTGCATTTTTTTCTATGATATTTCTGAATATAAAATGACCAAATAATTGAATTCGTGACAAGATGAAAAAAAAAATCTAAATAGAAGCAAATGTGATATTATATTTCCTGCAAACCTAGCTACCTCTTGATATCACACAAAATAAAGAGTATCGGACACAAAATAATGCTTCATATCTTTGTGGCAAAATAATAAGAGATATTGTACATAATTCCCACAATTTAACATTTCACAGAACTCAATCCGGCAAACTGAATCTTTATATTTCTAAGGACAAAACTACAAACAAAATACCAAACAATTATCAATCACAGTTTGATATAAAGATACTAAAAAGAGAACAGGTTACTTCCCTCAAAAGGTGATAACCTACTATATCATATTTCATATTTTCAGCTAATCAAAAAGTAAGATGTCCCTCTGGCGAGAACGTAACATAACATAAACATAAAACTGTGAAATAAAATAAAAACATAATTTGTTTCAAAACAATCTCAGTAAAATTTTTAAAGAAAAAAAAATTGATTTAAATTTACATGCGAAAAAAATTTGCACAATGTTCCACTTGTTATTGCAAAACAATTCTGTTACTCGTTCTAAGATCACAAGTGTAGACTTTATCGACTGTGTCCCGGTACAACTTATGAGAAATCACTTTCCTGTATGCACAGTTTATCAAAATATTTCTGATAAAAACGCAAGTCATTAAATCATTAACTGACATTATAACTGTGTAACTGGAAAAAAAAACAGACTACAATAAAATTAACTTGTTGCATGCCAGAAAATCATAACTGAGAACCGTTTTTGAAAAGTTTAACCAAAAGAAATGAAAAAAAAAAAAAAAAGTAGCACAAGAAGATTTAAGCAGTTGGGATTTGCGTGCATTGGTAGATGGAACAAATTGGGTGTAGGTATACAGGTTTAAGCAAGACTCGACTCCAAAGCCAAACTAAGAAACTATGAAAGTCATCCCACATCTTGTAAAACGTTCACAATACCACAGCCCCATGTCACAAAAAGCAAATTTGTGATGTTGTCACGCACAGAAAATTCGACATGGTAAAAAGAATTTCAACTATCATTAAAGAATAAAGAAAAAAAGTCTCTTTGCTTTCACACTACAGCAATGTGTAGATGAAGGACATGACCCATCTGCCACATAATAGGAGACAAAGACCACCCACAACTTACAGATACAATCTGTCAATCCATACATTATGGCAAGACGATTAATGCCAGGTTCCGGGTGGGTCCACATGAGAAAACAGTTGATTACTGACCTTTCCACACGCATGAAATGTGACACAAGTCTGCACTTGAACATCCCCAGCACCACCACCGACAACAGCACTACACCCAGGAGTGGGGATCATACAAATCACACTACAGCTGGCATGCCGAATATCCCATTTGGTTCAGCTTGCACTTGAATGAGGGCATTGAAATCCTCCTCGGAGAGAAAATGTGCTGTGGACTAATGCAGTGAGCGATTAATAGTGGCGTGTTTTCTATTATTACTCCATTATCACGCTGGGATCTGTGCCTAAATGAGGCATACTTCCTCCCTGATGCCATTTCCTTTTATCCTGCCTGTAGTCTAAAAGCGGATCAATGGGAGTAATACATATGATGTCACTTCAATTTACAGACACTGCCTCCCTCTTTCTCATAGTTCAGATAGATCAATTCTTCCCAAAAATGGTTAAGAAATGCTTAGGGATCTTCTTCTACCAGAAAAGGGTACTCTGCTATATTTATCCAAGTTGCTGCAGTCAGAAATGTTTATACTGAATTAAAGAGAGGAAAAAAGAGCACAAGGCTTGAAAAATACTGGCTAGACTTCAATGCAAACAATGCACACAACCAAATTAACTCATTGTGCACGCTGATCTGTTGCTGTGCACTGTACAGGAAAGCCTTTCTGCAAGATGAGGGGCACTCTCTACAATAAGCTTTTGCAAAAAAAAAAAAAGGCATATTAAGTAGCTGAAAAACATTTTAGCTATAATGCAAAAAAAATTGCATTAAATTAAATTATGCTGCTATCACTGTGCTTTAAAAAGGTTTTTCTAGTCATTCATACATAAAGAAGGTTGGAACATTCTGCAGGGTGTGTTTATGAACACAAGATGTTAATCTGTCAGTCATTAGACATACATCTTGACAAAACTGCTCAGCCAGAATTTTTAATTAACACAAATTAACTGTATTATTATGCCAAACCATAATAATTATACATCGCTTGTGCAAAAAAATGAATATAAATATCTAAAATCAAATAAAAAATATTTGTCTGCATTTTGCAAGAACTATTTTTATTTTATAATAATTTGAAGCCACATTCACATCCTATTAGATTGTAAGCTCTTATAAGCAGGGCCCTCTTACCCCTCTTGTATTTGATTGTATTGTAACTGTACTCTCTCCCTTTATATTGTAAAGCACTGGGCAAACTGTTGGCGCTATATAAATCCTGTATAATAATAATCATTTTATGCTGATTATTTAGGTGGCTTTAACCCACAACACTGCACTAAACATAAAAGGCAGACATAGGTTTATTGCAAAAATGACTACCCATTTAATTAGAAAGTTTATTAGAGTCCTAAAGTCAAGTTATAACACAAAACAACATTTGCAGGTTGCAACGGGAACACACTGTAGAACATTCCATTCAGTGTTAGGATTAATGTACGTGGAACTTTGTTTAACCTCTCCTGATAGATTTAATCTGATAGCTAGAATCCGGCGCCAAAAAACGTCCAGTTAGCCGCGTTTACATCCCACATTTGCATCTGGAAGCGTTTGTAAAAAAAAAAAAAAATATATATATTTTTTTATTTGTTAAAATGAAAAACGTCTGTAAACGAAACGATGCTAAACACGAGTTACTGCGTTTACAAGCTGTTAAAGGCATTTTGCATTTCAAATGCCTTTGAACATCCGTCTGAACCAATTTTTTTGTGTTCCAAAAAATGCTTCTAAACTCAACTGCCTAGAAATGGCTATAAATGACCCTGTGTACATGTACTGATAAGATAAACAGAGGAGAGTTCAGGAGCAGCTGAAAAAAAAAAAAACGCCCAACTGCTCCTAAATGTCCATTTACCAGCAGCAGTCTACATGAGGCTTTAGTGTACTTATATGAAAAAAGGCTTGCAAGGCTTTCTTAAAGGGCCAGTATTGCCAAAAGTGATATTTAACCTGGTGAATCACCTACCAATTTCTAAAATATCTAAGTGATTCCCACAGAGAAATTGTCCTTGCACAGTTCTGGCCTTTGTTCCCACCCATCTTGCAGGCTGGAGCTGCTCCCACTGCTGCTGCAGTCTAAATATTTGATATCAAATAAATTAAATATTTAATAGCAAAAGGCTGGTAAGTAAGCTTAGTGTCAAGTGATCTCCCATTTGGGGTAGGAAATAGAAAAAGCAAGTGTTTTGCAGTATTACTATACCAACAAAGCTTTTTGTGACACTGGGCAGGTAAATGAAATATTGCTTATGTGTAATGGTCAGAAAATACCTGTAGAAGTGTAATGTACATTTTACACCATTAGGCCTGGAGTGCTCAGAACTTTTGGTTATCAAACTGTGACTCTAATATCCTCACCTGACTCACACTTAGGAATATACAGCATATCATTCAAGTGCAGGCTAGGGGCAGACAGAGATGCAGAATTGAACAGCAACCTGCTAACCAAAGGGCTCCAGGCACCTGCCCATCAGGCTTATGAAATATATAGTTTGCCCATTGTTTAAATCGGCACAGTTATTCCTATAATTATCCAGCACCTAACAGAAACTGAAATACGTTATTCATATTACTGCAGGGATAACAACACCATTACAAATTCACACTACAATGTTGCATACAGCAACCTATTTATACCTATTTGCCGTTTATACAAAACAATATTTTGTACCAGAAGGAAAAATAACATGTACACATATTTTTCATATACAGAAAAAAAAAAATGTTTACTCTTATTGACTTTCGAGGTCACACATTAAATATTGGTAAAAAATTATAACTCCATTAGAAAGAGGTTTAGTGTGAACAAAACAAAGATGCATTTTGGACATCTGCTCCAAAAAGAAAATATTCATACTTTCCCTCTTTCCTGGCGATCTGCGCTGTATTGCAGAGATGCTGCTGCTGCTCAAAGACTCTTTAGGAAATGACATTTCTGGGAATGTCAAATTCCCGGCCCCCTGCTGCACTCTATGGTATGGCTGCACTCAAGTTGGCCTGTCACCTTGAAGGCTACCAAATGCCTTAAAGCGTTTGTTACCCCAACACTTCGTATTCCTGATAGTTGCCTGCTGTACCATGTACTTGTATGAGATAGTATGCTGTTCTCTTCGTATTGCTTCATTTGTGTGAAATCCCTCGTGTTCCTGCTAGTCCCTCTGTTTTCCTATTAAAAACTGACCACACTAAGCAGGAGAGCACACCGTGGTCAGGTCTCTAGCTAAGTCAGAAACTCAGTGTACTCTCCTCCAATGATTAGACTTGTCCAGATACACCACCACTGCACAGCCATTCACTGGCAAGCTCAGTGTACTGCTGCTTCTCTTCCCCCCAGCTCTTATGCAGCTGAGAACAGAGGGAATGTGATCACTTATAAAAAAGGGAAAAAATGTATTTATAATTTTTTATTTTATATCTATACAAAAATGTTTTGCCTTTCATTTTTATTTAAACTGAATGGGTTGTTTTACAAGGTGATCGTTTACAATCTCTTTATGCTAGGTTCACACTTGAGAACACCGCGGTTCACAGGAGTCCGGTGCATCTCAAGTCACTGTTCCAGGTCTAATTTCAGCCCGAATTTTGGGCTGAATTCGACCTAAAATGGACCAAAAGACGCACAGGACTCCTGTGCAATTCGCACCGGAGCTGCTGCAGAGATGTGTGAACAAGCTCCATAGCGAGCCGCTCACAATCTTCTGCTATGCGAATTGGATGCGGGGAAACCCACATCCAATTGGCAATAGTGAGAACCCAGTCTTAAGTCTTTAGCAGCGGTATCTCTGCAATAAAGAGCAGATCAATGGCACAGGAGGCAGAAGGAAGTGTGAATTCTCCTCATTGCAGGGGACACTTTGTTTAAAATTATTATTCTTGCAATGGGGTTGCTTTAACTTGTCATTATTTATGAAAAATGTGTATCTGATATTTAAAAGAGACACTGGTGTTAGGATACGTGTCAGATACTGAAGACTCAACCAGCACTGCTAGCTCGTCAAGAAAATTAAGATTTCATTCAACTGAAAAGTACTGGTAACTATAGTACATATATTTAAAAAGACCCTATCATTAGGATACATGAGAGTTTTAGCCTAAAGTACTGCTAAAGGGATGTGGGTTCCTATATCAAAATGAAGCAAACGCCTAAAAAGAATACTGTCAGGTATAAAATGTCAGAATGGAAATATAGCAGCTGCCATTGCAAATTTGCTTTTGAAGGTGCAAGATTCACAGCTGTCTTCCTTACTCTTCTTTCACTAACCTGGAACCTGTGCATATCAGGTGTCCCAACAGGACAGTCCCATGAGCCGTACCTTCAGAAACAAGTCCATAATCCCAACTCCTGTATTTCTATACTGACAGGTTCCCCTTAATATTGGTGACATTAAACCACTACCTGCGCACCTTTTCATATCACAGAATTTGCCCCAAAAATGTCTACCTGCTGTTACTAGGTTTAAATAAGTAGACATTGTAAATGCATGGAAAATGCATTGGAAAGATGTATCTAGAGAATCAAGTGTTAGTTAAAATTTTAATCTGACTCAGTCTGTGTTGATGGAACTTCAGGCAAAAACAGGCAAACCTATCCCTAAATATGCAAAATGTAAAAATTATTCACACTTATTTGATTATTTTTTATTAAATGTTTGGAAGTAATTATAATATTCCTGGGCCAGTAGCAGGTAATTAGTCCTGTTTCTGGGTGTTGCAGAAAATATACAGATCATTACAGACAAAGCAATTCTATATTGCAATAAACCCTTCCACAGCCTGTTCCACTGTGGTGTGTTAAATGCACAACAACAGACCACCAATCATGTACGCTGTCGTTTTGGTAGCCCACAATGCACGTGTGTGTAGGGAAGTTTCATTGGGGTGCTAATTAGATTGAACCGCCATGCACCAACATCTAAAACACAAATCACCACATTGCAAACATGTAAATGGGCCCTTAGAAACTTCTCATCTTGAGGGGGGTTTCTCCTTCAAGGACGCAATGGGGTTGATTTACTAAAACTGTAGAATGCTAAATCTGGTGCAACTGTGCATGGTAGCCAATCAGCTTCTAACGTCAGCTTGTTCAGCTAAAGCAGGGATGCCCAACCTTTTGAAGAGTGAGGGCCACTTAAGTGACTTGGTAACCGGTTGCGGGCCACAATGAGTGGAGTGGGCGGATGACGGTCTGTGTCCACTCTGCATATGGACAGCAGACACAGACACAACACACTCTACTCTATGGGCCCTTCGATCCGATCTACCCAGGTGGAAGGGGATGGATCCCTTTCTTTTTTTTTTTTTTGCGGATCGGATTGGAGGTAGGCGGTGCATATTTGGTATCACTCCGCCTGTAACAGGAGCCAGCGATATATAGGAAGCATCGGCTTATGCGACTCTGCTCCCCAGCCGCTTGCTTTCTCCACTGCTGGCTTCATTCACAACACTGATGCTCTAGGATGACGGATCTGCGATCCGGGCTTGCCAACCAGCCATCCCAGAGCAGGAGGTTGTGGGCCACATCAGAGGGCTCCGCGGGCCACATGTGGCCCCCGGGCCACTGGTTGGGCACCCCTGAGCTAAAGGATAAGTTCACCTTTTAGCAAAAAATAATAAATGCACTTTTTTGCATGTACAAGCATTTTTGTTTTAGGGGCCTGGAAAGAATTGCACCAGTGATCAGCAGATCGCTGATGCCATGCAGGTCTCTTGCCGACTGTCAGTATAAGCTGTCTGCCCATACATCGTACACTGACAGGAAGAATCAATGGACTATCACAGTACTCAACAGCGCCGTGGTAGTTCATTGGGAACTACAAGCTTACACTGTGAATGAATAAATGTCAAGGCTGAGCCCCACATGGCTGCATTTTCTTTAGATTGTGGCAGTGAGCGGGGGAGAAGATCACCCGCCCGCTGCCAAAATGGGGGATCGGGGGAACGCGGGCTGGTACATTTGTAGCATGTTACACCCTGAATACGGGTGCAACATGTAACATGATACAAAGGTACAAAAGGTGAAATTATCCTTTAAGCTTTGACAAAAAATTCTGGAAGCCGAATTGTGTTTGGCCCTTGCCACTGTTTTACCAAAGTAAGCCATACACGTGTTAAAAAAAATGCAGGGCAAGTTTGGACACCATGATGGGTAGTTGGTTAAGTGTTAAATTTAAGGGTTGGGTCAAGTGTTAAGGTGAGCAGGGTTTAAATGTTAGGCTGATGACAAATGTTAGGGAAAGGCAGGTGTTCTCGCAGTGACATTTACATTTGTTTTCACCGATTAAAGCTCAGCCCAATAAATTTCATTCTCAGTCTCCAAATTAGAAGCTGGAGTTGACTTAAAAAGCTTAGTTAAAAAAAACACAATACTACAAAAAGCTATCCAGAATTAAAAAACTTGGCTCATGATTAAAACCTAAATATGAACTTACACTGTAAAGGGAAATAGATGTCTCTCAATTTATGAAATGCAGACTTAAATCTAAAGGTAGCAGTTTTGTGTAGTCAGTACACGGTTCACACACATGCAGAAAGGGCTTGGATTTATGTCCTGAGTCACGTGAGGGTTAAACATAACAAAGGCAGTGTCTGCAGGTCCTATGTCTGAAATTGTTAGGAAGCTGAAGTCTAAAGCCTCGTACACACGATTGGATTGTCCGCAGACAAAGCCTCGGACTTTTGTCCGAAGGGCGTGTTCCATGGATTTTGTCATGCACACAAACGGTACACAATTGTCGGCCAACAAACATGAACGTAGTGACGTACTACGAGCAGATAAAGGGGAAGTTCAATTGTCAGGAGCCACCCTTTGGGCTCCTTCTGCTACTTTCATGTTAGTAGAAGTTTGGTGAGTATTGATTTGCACTTTTCATTTTGCGCTTTTCAGTTAGTTTCTGAACGGCCGTTTGTCAACCAGACATGTTGCGGAATCGGAGGAGATAATGTGTTATTTCTTATTGCCCTTGGAGTTATTGCTTTGACCCAAGTCACCCACCCCCTTCCCCAGAAGCACTGTGAAAAAATATTGACAAAAGTGATGTAATATTGAAAAAGCACCACCTCCCTGAATTTAGTTTTTGCAGGCTGGGATGTCTGCAATTTTCCCGCGTCACGAATGTGAATTCTCCATTACGAGGGCTAGTTTACAAGACTGACTGCTTCTGGCTCGTCCTTGCTTCCGAGCATGCGTGTTTGTACTTAGAACTTTTGTATGACGGACTTGTATACACACGATCGGAAAATCCGACAACAGACCGTTATCCACGGAAAATTTTAAAGCCTGCCATCCAACATTTGTCTGTGGAAAATCCGACAATGGTCAGATGGAGCGTAAAAATGGATTTCCCGACAACAGCTTGTCATCACACAATTCCCGTCGGAAAATCCGATCGTGTACGAGGCTTAAGTCACAGGGATTGATTTACTAAAGGCAAATAGGCTGTTCATCTTGTAAGGGAAGCTGAAATTTTGCATGGAGAATTTCACTATGCAAAGATTACCCACTCCAGTACAAAAAAAAGAAAAAGAACAGCATATTTGTTTGCACATGATTGGACGATGGACTTTAGCAGAGCTTTACCTCTGGGAATAAATATCTTGCAAAGTGTAACTTCCCTTGCAAAGTAAACCGCCTATTTGTCTTTAGTAAATCAGCCCTGCAGTGTAACATTTTTTTTTAGATTGGATAATTATGATATGCAGAAAAACTGATTTTAATTCTGCATATATCACACTGCTACTTTGAAATCATAACTGCTGCCAACAGCTATCATTTTCTGCATCATACTTGTACTACACAGCATTTATGTACGCATTAGCAGATTGGTTGCTGTTGTTGAAACCTAATAATGATGTGTAGAAACATTCTTCGGTAGTGCTCGTCAAATTTTAAAAGCTTTGTAAAATGTTGGACTTATTTCTTAGATAGGGCAAAATATCCAGCACTACGAAGACAAGAAGTCAGGTACAATTTCCCAATATACAAATCTATTGCTCCTAAAAAGAAGACGCCCAGAGCAAAGCCTTCCCATTGCTGCAATACAATTTGGATCCGACTTTCAATGTGATTATGAAGCGCAACTTGGATGTAGCTTTGATTAGGTTTGTATATTCAATGGGGCAAAAATTGCACTGGAATCGCACCAAAACTGCTCTGTGGTGAGTCGCATTGATGTGAACAGACTCCATTGAATATAAAGTGAATTCCCTTGTCCTGTGATTCTGTGCAACTCAAGTTGCACCTGAAATAGCACTAGTGTGAACCAGGCCTAAAAAATATTTAGTGCTATAAAATGTATATCTGGCAAAAATACAAAATACTTTACATATTGTTAGTGCCTAACATTATGAGACAATTAATGACAATATAAATTATGCAAATATCCAGCAGTGTGAAAGCCCAAGTGCTTTCACACTGGAGCGGTGCGCTGGCAGGACGCTGAAAAAAGTCCTGCAAGCAGCATCTTTGAGGCGCTTTAGGAGTGGTGTATACACCGCTCCTAAAGCGCCCCTGCCCATTGGAATCTTTGCAGGTGCTTTTAACCCTTTTTTCGGCCACTAGCGGGGGTTAAAAGCGCCGCTAAGAATAGCGCGCTTTACCGCCGATGCCCCAGTGCCTTAGTGTGAAAGTGCCCATACTGCTCTGGTTTGTTCATTAATTAGGGTCATGTGATGGTGTTACTGAGTATTGTTGAAAATATGCTCAAGCTGGGAGGGAGAGTAAAAGTTGTATTTGGTTCTCTGTGCTAAAAGCCTACTAAGCATAGGAGGTTGATTTACTAAAACTGGAGAGTACAAAATCTGGTGCACCTCTGCACAGAAACCAATCAGCTTCCAGTTTTATTGTCAAAGAATTATTGAACAAGCTGAATTAGAAGTTGATTGGCTGCCATGCAGAGCTGGACCAGACTGTGCACTCTGCAGTTTTAGTAAATCAACCCTATAGTGTAGGTGCCTATTGTGTATTGAAATTAAAATTGCATCGCCTACATTAAGGCACTCTCCAACACTTGAACCTATCAGCGAGCCTTGACACTAAGATTTATCCTGACCTTGAAAAGGTCCTCTTAAAATATAAACCTCACCCCCAGCACTTTCCTTTAGGTGAAGAACCAACAGTGGTGCCCTGTCTCTAATCAGGGAGGGCCTAAAGCTCACCACGCATGTTACAATCTGATTGTACAATCTGTTGTGT
The DNA here is from genome assembly GCA_028564925.1 of Lithobates sylvaticus. Lineage (NCBI taxonomy): Eukaryota > Metazoa > Chordata > Amphibia > Anura > Ranidae > Lithobates > Lithobates sylvaticus. The sequence continues at coordinate 288,596,818 of CM053026.1, forward strand.
GCTGCGATGTATATGGTGATCCTAAGATGACCCCAGATCTATGTATTATGCCTGAAAATAAACAGGCATTTCCAATTTCTCCCTCCTACGTTCCTCCACCAAAAAAAAAAAAAAAAGGAGTACACCTATACATTCAAATACCTGTGTATCATAGGAGTTAAAAACTTTCACTGCAGCTTTTTATTAACTGTTTAATATTTTAAATCAGCATCTCCACTAAAAATTGACTTAATTGTTCATGACCGATATTTTTTACTTTTTGAAGCCCAGATGTATTTCTTATGTCATGGTTTCAGTTAACGCACATGGCAAACGTAAAATACATTATTCTTTAATCATAATGAGATATGCCTGCAAAAATGGCAAGTTCATGAATATACTTGGACAGCTATTTTACCCAGAAACCTGTGCTAAGAGAAATTCGGACCTATTACTGCTAAACTATCCTTCTGGAAGTGCTAGTTGCTTGGTGTCATGCTAATTCTCTGATTTTATATGGCAGTCTTGTATTGCAGCCTCTACTTCTTTCAGCTCTACTACTCTTTGTGACAAAATTTCAGCTGCATATAAATAGCGAATATGTTAGATTTATCCAGTCTTTCATTTTGGTCTGCTTTCTTACCAGCTGACAACTGTGAACAGCTGCTATATTCTTTATAACTATGAAATAAATGAAACGAGAAACATACATCTTACTGTTGGGTAATACAATGAAAAATTGTATCATCCGATACCTGTCTTGCTAGACCCAACAAAGGTCTTCTAAACAATGATAGATTATATATCTTGCACAGTGCAGTTTCATTAGTACAGCTCCATAATACCCATTTAGAAATCAGCAGTCAAGATAGGAAAATATTTGTCATTTGGTTGTTTTATAGATGAGGATGATAAATAATGCTGGATTTTGAAATTTTTAAATGGCTGGATTACATTTGCCGTGTTACATTTGCCGTGTGGATTACATTTGCCATGTTACTTTGTGGCTACAGTGATCAAGGGTTTGTCTTGCAAAGGTTTATGACTAAAAAGTGCCCTGAAATTTGCAATTTTTTTCTGTTTGTCATTTACTTCTATAGTCTATTTCGATACAATTTATCAAGGTCAAGATCAAAATTAATTTGAGCTGGTTGTAGCATTATGCGTGATCAGTTGGGTAGCTTGGTAAGCCATGGCACAGTGTTAACTCTAAACAATTTCAGTAGCACAGTTCAGAATACAGGCGACTGTTTGTATATTCGGGCCCTTACTTGGAGATACTGCAAATGTGCCCCCCTATCATTTGTAGATGTAACATGTTTACACAATTTAACTTACCCAAATAGTGAAACAATAAAAATGCCAAGTATTTGTTCATAACGACAAACTTGAAGACAAATGCCTCTTTTTTTCAAAAAACTCAATAACTCAATAAAACTCAATAACTGTTTATGATAATAGGAATTTACACCTCTGGTATCAATTTCTATTGGCATCGGATCTATTTATAAAGACTGATAAATAAAGTTTTGCTTTGTCTAATTTTTCAGCTTTTTGCCATCAAATTCTTCTTCTCTAATTTATAAACTCTAAAAAAGAATGCAACAAAAAAATGAAAATCAGCAAGGAAAGTGATTGGTTTTGTGAAAAGGCGAGAAGGTCTTTATAAACAGCTTCAACAGTTAAAACTATCTCAAAATTTTTCCTATCAAAAGGTAAACTAAAATTTAGCAATTTCAGTCTTCATAAAATTTCAGATGATGTCTAAAAATGATGTTTAATATGTCACTCATCCTACTGTAAGCACACATATCCCACCATGGCACTACCTGTCTGGAGATTGCATGTTCTCCCTGTGGCTGCGTAGGTTTCCTCCAGGGTACTCTGGTTTCCTCCCACAAAGACATGCTGGTAGGTTAATTGGCTCCTGTCTAAATTGGCCCTAGTATGTGTATGTATGAATGTGAGTTAGGGACTTTAGTTTGTAAGCTCCTTATGGGCAGGGACTGATGTAAATGTACAATATACAGTAAAACCTTGGATCGTGAGTAACGCAGTTTACAAGCGTTTCGCAGTTTTAAAAAAAAAATCCGGACTCGATTTGTGAGCGTTGTTTCGCAAGACGAGCAGGATTCAAGCCTCTGGGATGTGCAGAACCGCAAGTGGCCAGAGGTTGGCCACATGTGGTACTGCATACACTAGCAGTGGCACTGGAACAAATTATCTGAGTTTCCACTGATTCCTATAGGGAACGGCTTCTGGAACGGATTATGCTCGTAATCCAAGGTACTACTGTATATGTAAAGCACTGTGTAAACTGACGGTGATATACAAGTACCTGTAATAAATAAATAAATAATATAAAGTTTAATAAAAAAAAGAGCCTGCTATAAAAGTTATTAAGTACTAAAATCAACTACTAAATACTCTTCCCAAAAGCCTCCTTGTTTAGATTTACTGACTTCAATATCCACCCCCAGACCTTTCTGACCAAATACTTTATTATCTACTCTTACAGTAATAATAGATGCCAACACAATCTGATGCCACTATTTTTTTTAGGTTTTGAAAACATACCTGGGATAAAATATAGCATGATAGTACTTTTATTTTAGGGCCTGTACACACTATGGTATTATATGTGTTGGTGTGATGTGCTGCTATCTATCCAAAGGGCACACCAACAAACCTTGCCAACAGACATGCATTTTTTGGCAGCACACTGAACTACAATGCATATTAATGAGGTGCTGCACATTTAGTTTTTTTGTCAGGACACCACACTACATATTAATGCACTGCTGCACATCCATCCATTGACAAGGTATGTTGGGATGCCATTCAAAATGAATGCATCAAACGAATGCATGTGTACCACCATGCATCACTGCAACTCAATGAAGGGCCGCAGCTGTGAACAAGCCCCGAAGTTGTGTATCTAATATAATGTGTATACATGCATACAACAGAAACTGACATTTTTTTAGAAAAAAATGGCAATATCAGAGAAAACATTTCAATAAATACCATTCACTGTATTACATAGAATACTCCTGAATGCCTTTGGGTTGATTTACTAACAGAACATAAATTGTTCAGTCATATAATCACATGCAGGCACAAATGTGTTTTTTGTTTTTTTCCCCTCACACATGACTGGGCATTGAAAGTGAACACAACGGGGTTGATTTACTAAAACTGGTGAGTGCAAAATCTGGTGCGGCTCTACATGGTAGCCAATCAGCTTCTAACTTCAGCTTGTTTAATTAAGCTTTGACAAAAAAAACTAGAAGATGATTGGCTTCTTTGCAGAGCTGCACCAAATTTTGCACTCACCAGTTTTAGTAAATCAACCCCACAGCTTCACTTTAAGCTATGTGAGCTTCATTATTTTAGGAAATCATCCCCAGTATTTGGAATATGATTAACCACCTGCCGACTAGCCGCCGTCGTTATACTGCGGCAGGTCAGCACGATCCCGCAAAAACATCATAGCTTTACGTCGGCTCCTTTAAGTGGGACAGCAGACACGCACATGCTGCACTGCGGGGGTGCCAATGCTCATGACCGGCAGCCACGCGCGATCGCAGGCACGAGAGGCAGAACAGAGACGTGTGTGTAAACACACAAATCCCTATTCTGTGAGGAGAGGCGATGCAGATGGTGAGTTCCTAATAGCTAGGAACCACGATCTGTCATCTGCTATAGTTAGTCCCCTCCCCCTACAGTTAACACACACACTAGGGACACACAGTTAACCCCTTGATCACCCCCTAGTCTTAACCCCTTCCCTGTCAGTGATATTTATACAGTAATCTGCATTTTTATAGCACTGATCGCTGTATAATTGTCAATACACCCCAAAAAAAAGTGTTGTGTCCGCCATAATGCCACAGTCTCGATAAAAAACGCAGATTGCCACCAATACTAGTAAAAAATAAAATAAAAATGCCATAAATCTATCCTCTATTTTGTAGACGCTATAACTTTTGCGCAAACCAATTAATATACGCTTATTGCGATTTTTATTACCAAAAATATGTAGAAAAATACATATTGGCCTAAACTAAGAAAAAAAAGTATGGGGATATTTATTATAGCAAAAAGTACAAAATATTGTGTTTTTTTCAAAATTTAAGTTTTTTTTTTGTTTATAGCACAAAAAAACGCAGAGATGATCAAATAACACCAAAAGAAAGCTATATTTGTGGGGAAAAAAAAGGACGGAAGGGATTTTGTTTGGGTACAGTGTCGCACGACCGAGGAATTGTCAGTTAAAGGGATGCAGTGCCGTATCGCAAAAAATGGCCTGGTCATTGAGCAGCCAAATCTTCCGGGCTGAAGTGGTTAACAGACATATTATGGTGACTGTGATCTTTAGACTTCTTATATCACAGCAAAGAATTGGCTAGTAGCACAAATAAGATATTTTTTTTTAGAAGAAATGCAAGCATAATAGCCACTGCATTGTTTAATGGAACACTGCAGGTTCCTTCCATGCACACATCCAGCATGTATCCAGAACACTGAATGGATGATCATAAACAGCCAGAACATAATGCTATTCAGAAGAGTTGCAGCAGTTTATGCAACCAAAATGGTTATGTAGATTAAATATGCTTAAAAAGGAACTGCAGTCTGCTCACATAATTTGTAATAAAAACATCTTTGCCATTCTGAAGCTTCCCTCCAACCACTTTGCATATTATTTTATATATACTGTGATTCTGTACTTGCAAAATGTGCTGCATAAATCTCCCTCCACTGAGTCTGGCTGCAATCATTTTAACTGTGGCAGCTGAAACTGCTGCCTGTTGATTTCCTGGATTTACAGAGGCACACCTCCAGCTCTTCCGCTCTCATTGGTCCTCTTATGACTAATCCCCCCTCCCTTTCTGGCAAACTCTCACAAGAGTGAGAGAGAGAGAGCTGTGTATGATGTCATAAGCCTATGCTTTTTACCAGACAAAAAACAGGACGTTGGCTGTATAAGGTATTTACTGGCAGAAAAAAATAAATTTACTATCTAAAGTTAAAACAAGGGCAGAAGATTTAATAGATGGAAACTTGAAAAAAAACGACTTTAGTTCCGCTTTAAATAGAGGCACCAATCTGAACAAAAAAACTGAGGGAAAACAAACTGGGAGATAACCATTAGCATGAAAAATAGACACGGTCATGCATGGAAAATCAGTAAATTAAATGAAGTTTAGTATATTTTTTTTATCATTGACTGTATGTCCATTATTTTTCTACTAAACATGAGGACTGATACTACTTCCATTATTACTTCTTAATTTTAAACAGCAGCTCTTTTTTTTTTTTTAATTATCAGCAATTACCCATTTGAAATTCACCCTGTGCATTAAACATGCCGTTAAAACACAAAGTATGCCTAAAAGGTAAACCTAAAACACAAACAACAGATACAGGATACACAAGCCAAAAGACTAGTAATAATAATAAAAAACAAGAGAGTGGGTTATAAAAAAAGGGCAGGTCTGCAATAGGAGAAAAGTTATTGTGCCAGGGGTGGTTTTTGGCAACATTCATTTTTATTTGGTTTCTATGTTTTCTGCTGCTGCCAAACAACTTCTTTACTGGCATCATTCTCATTCTTTTGTATTCGTTTTCTATATTATTATTATACAGGATGTATATAGCGCCAACAGTTTGCGCAGGGCTTTACAACATGAGGGCAGACAGTACACCTACAATACAAATCAATACAGGAGGGATCAGAGGGCCCTGCTCGTTAGAGCTTACAATCTATATGTAGATAGAAGTATAGAGATGCATTACAAATTCTGCATACTTAATAATAATACATTGCAGGTTAGGTATAGCAAAAATATTCTTAAATGAATATATGATGAAGACATGACATTTACAACACTAATACAGACCAAGGTTACAACACCTACCATCAAGACAACCTTTAATATCTAATTTCTAAATAATTGTAATCCTTCCAGCAGAACTTGAACATAAAAATGAATAACACTGATTATGCAGTCCCTTTCGCCTATCCTCACTCTATAGTAACCTGCACAGTACACCACATAAAACACTGATATTTACCCCATGCAATCGCCAAATAAATATAGAACAGAAACAACAAGACTGTCCCCTAATTCCTATTTATCTAAAGAAGACACATATAAGTCAACAAGCACAAAAAAAAATAATAGAAAAAGCAAGCAGACATTGAGTACACTTACAAACGCCACCAATGGAATACATAATAAAGTATAGACTGCACTCTTTTGCTTTCATATTGCTGGTGACTTTATAGAACAAGGGGCAATTTTCTAAGATTTATAGAACATGACCCCTAATGGTTTTTGGCAGACTTTAAGATTTTAAAACCTAGAAATCTTATAATTTCTTAAGAAGTTAAAACGGATTAACAATAATTGCCGAGTAGATATGAATTGTGAATGTGACCAGACAGTATATCTAGGCTTAGCTCTTCAGTAAGACTAAATAATAACTCCAGGAACTAAGAATGATAATGAAGAGTTACTTACTTTGAAGGTTCCAGACTCCTGTACCTGACTACAAGTGTCTACTCTCACCTGCTCCTACCTTTTATGTCAGCACTATTCTGTCATCCTGTGCTATATAACCAGGTGTCCACTCCCAATCACATTTCATCTCTAAAAACACATGATAGGTTTACATTTTCCACCCTATATACTTCCCATTATTATAACAGTGTCTAAAGACTTTGTTCTTTGAGCCATCATCTCTCACCATGTAATTACGTTAATGAAAAGATTTCATTCTTATGGTAACCCCACGTGCTTCTGACAGGTGAGGCAACAGCTTGCTGTGCACGGCCCCAGAAAATTGATCTGTCCAACAAAATTGAAAGCAAATCAAATAGAATCATAGCATATCTTTGCTTTATTTTTGAGATGCGTAACCTCTGAGGAATTTTCACTTGAGAAAGAATGAACATTGTGCTGCATCAATAAGGACTAACCCTTTGTGTATTTTCATTTCTTAGGCTGTTCCCTTTTTACCCACAGGAAAAAAAAAAAAAGACCTGTTGTGTCTTTTAGATCATTTGCCAAGCAAAAGATTGTAGCTTATTAGGAAATGCATATCTAAAGACCTTGACATGAAACTCCAGTTTATAGTTACATGGTAAAAAGCACCATATCAAATACGGTTTTTCCCTTTACAATTTAATCCAGACATAGGGAACATCTAACATGTCCTCATGTAACAAAAGTAAAACACACTGTAGTGTACACCGTTATGCTAATAAACGTGTGCATATTTTAGTGTAATTTGGTTGACTTCTAATAAGGTATACTAAATAACCACTGTCAATATTAATAAGGAAAAGTGATTTATTATCAGACTCCTAAATGAATCCATAAAGATAAACTGGCGATTCCCCAGAGGTGGTTGAAAAGACCCATTAGGAAACAATAACTCAGGTTTATAAAACCATCATAAAGCATGCTTAGTGGAGCAGATAATTAGCTGTGCGCTTTCCAGTCTCCCATTGTTGACACTCTTATTTAGTTTGCACAAACACTAGCTTCAATAAACAACAGTTGACTTAGCAGCTTCCGCAGGAAATTTACCAATGGCTGTCATTTATGTAATTTTACTCCTATGCTTCAGTTTATGTACATAGACAGTACATAGCATTTGACCACTAAATAGTCCACCACTGTAATATAAAATCCCAAGCATGACAGACCACGATCTAGCCTTGGGTGGCTTTGCTCAATGCTCCACTGTATCTATGGAGACAGCCATGATTATCACTCAGGTTGGTCTACTACCAAATCTGACCTTGTTCACCTCCATTACATGGGAGATGGGAAGATTATTTGTTTACAAAAGAACGATTACTATGAGGTTGATTTACTAAAGGAGAATAGCATGTTCACCTTTGTAATTTATACCCAATCATGTGCAAGAAAGAATAATAAACAACACAAATTTTGCTTGTATATGAGTGGATGAGTAAGCAGTGTTTCACTTCATTCACTTAGCAGGACACTGGATTTATAGTAAGATCAACAGGTATTTTTTATACTTGCTGAAAATTTTAGCCTGAAAAAAAATAAAAAAAATAATGCAGGACTGGTAAGCTGCAATATATTACATTTTTGTTCTCGAGTTTAGTTAAATACTTTAATGCAAAAAAAAAAAGCAAAGCATAAACAGTTCACTCAACTCACCAAGCATGCTGCACCCCTTGTCCCTCCCTGACCACCTCCAAACCCCTAGCAAATACAATATAAATGATAAATACAAAAATATACCAAAACCAACCATTCATCAGTTATCAAATGGATATGCTTCAGTACTCCAATGAATTTCAGATCTTAAAAATAATTTGTAAATATCAAATTAGGCTCCAGACTTTAGGAAATGCATCTAAGAGATATCTTCTGTAATGTTATGTATGAGAAGGAAGTTGATAAATTACATATGATGACCTTTGCCGCGTGAATCCGGAAGGTGCCATGGTTTTTATATTCAGATTCTAATGCGTCCACAGACATTAGATGCTAGTTATGATTGCTAAGTAGCCCGGTACACACACACTGATAGGATACTACTGGGCAGGGTGGATAAAAATCAATGATTTAAAAAAAAAATAATATATATATATATATATATATATATATATATACACATATATATATATACACATATATATATATATAGCTAAATATAGCTAAAAATGTAGCTAAATAAAAAAAATCTGATTTAAATAAGAAAAATAATTGTTTTGCAAATCTATGTACACTACAAATTGTCTGATTGAGTCGGTTCTTCTGATATCGCTGTTTTACTAACCTGACAATTTATTATTCTAAATAGGAAACCTTCATTTTGTTTGCAAATATTAAAGATTCTAACTACCAGCAAGGATAAGTCCTACATTTAAAGAGCACATGTCATATCAGATCCATCATGGCAGGGCCTGTTAGTAGGTATCCACTCACGTGCTGCCGCCACGTCCCTAACCTTGTTGTGTCACTGCCGCATTAACCAGCCACCCCTATAAAGTGAATGGAACTGTCGGTAAGAAAACACCGGGGGTCAGAGGAGGAGCCGCTGTGGGACAGATAACAGTTGCTCTTTAAAAATTATGATTTAAATCAAGTTGATCAAGCCTTTTTGCTAGTGATTTAAATCATGTTTTAAATTAACTTGATTTAAATAAAATCCACCCTGTCCTATACCCCAAAAGCCCTACCCAACACATATGTACCTGCCTTTGTTAGATGGGTGCAGGTTTACTCTCAAATGTTCTCTGGTTGCTGAATAAAGGCCCCTTTTCAGGCATGTTTACTTCTTTCCTGGACCCAAGCAAGAACTACTTGAATAATTTGTGTCACTGGCCTGTGGATCTTCATACAGTCATATTGGGCTTCAACCAAATGGACCTTGTGTTGAAAACAAATGGCTTGAATAACAATTAAGATAGGAGGACAGGCTTTCTTCTGCCCCGCCACACCCAAAACAGGGAAATTCTTTTTGGATAGAAATGATTCTTAATGATAGAATATCTTGCAATGCATATGCAAAACTTAAATATAATGTGAATGGTACAAAAAGAAGAAAGCCCATCATTCCTTGACTAGTCACCAGCCACTTATATGATGGAAAGATGCAACATGCTAAATCAGTTTCACACTTGAATCTGTGCATTTTATTTTATTCTATGTGGCTTTTTCCATGCGTAGCTCGTTAGTGTCTTATTGGCACTAAAGCAATTGGTGGCGAGCTGCTTTGTCACCACCATAAAACATAGCTATTAATTTGCTAGACTTATGTATCCATACTTTCCTAACTGAAAAATGTATTATCCTTACAAAAACATACTTGAATGTCTATGACTCACATAAATGACTCATTGTCTCCCTCAAACATTTATAACACGCCCTTTGCAGTGGAATATCAAGATTTTGTGTTCCCATTTAACCTCTTCTCTTTAGCCATTCTTAATTGGAAGAGATTGTCTTTGTACTCCAAGGGGAAACATGAAAAGGGAGTAGCTCAGTCAGTAGCTCCATACACATCCTGATTAGAGTTCTCTATCAGCGTTGTGCGACTCCGGACATGTCAATAACTTCTACTGTTTTAGGCATGCAAAAAGATTATAACTTCAAGTGATTGTAATTTAGCAGGGCAATTTGATAACTCTAGAATTACAAATGATAGATACCTATTTATTATATATAAAGCTTTTACAATATTCTTAAAACTAAGCCTATACCTTCAAGTACCTTCTATGGATCCATATGCACAGGCTTTGTACAGATGTCCACAGGATACATTGATATGTAAAAGAAATTCCTGGTTTTGAAAAAACTATTAAAATACATGAATGTCGGAATCTCATAAGGTCAGCTATGGCACATACCTCAAATCAATGTCCAATAACCATTCAATGTTGACAAATGCCAACTCTGAAACAGCAAAACCACCACAAAAATACAAACAAAAAACAGTTTGCATTTAAAGTTAATCAGAGGGCATAGCCCTTCCAATCTGAATTTCACCCTAGCTTTAATATTATGCAGTTTGCTAAAGATCATCATTGCCCAGATCCAGTATATTATCTATTCAGGTTATCAGAATTGCTATGTGCAGATCTGCCCTCAGGCTATAAAGTATTGTGTAACAAGTGGATGCAGAAAACCAAGAAGCAATGTTAAAAGCTGGTTGAATCCAGCAATAACAGATAATATAAAACCTGTTCAAGGCAAGCTTATTGAAATAACATAAATACATCTAAATAGGTGCACTGAACTCTGAAAACTACTATGAATATAATTGGATAGGCTGATGTGTGACTGCATTTTCATGTCATCATTAAAAGCTTATGTAGACTGGCTTTTAAGAGGTTGTCTGAGCCCTTCCTGTATCAAGCTGCTGTAAAGATGTTTGCCGAGCATGGTAGATGCTTTATCTGCACTAACCACTGCCCAAGCAAGATGGTTAAGATGGCCTCTTAAGCACCAGTCAAAAAAAAGACCCAAATATGGTCAGTATGTAACAACCTAAAGTAGGATAAGTATTCCTAAAATATGACAAAATTTCAGGAACAGAACCTAAAAATAACATACAGGATTTTATATATACAAAGCTCACAAAACCATTGATGCCATTTTTTGCTAAATATAGTAGTGTATTATAGTCCAAAACTCAAAAGACAATATTTAAGGCAGTTGTCTCCAAATTGTATTAGGATGCATAATACAGTAAGTGTTTGGCCACTTGGTACGTCATTCGAAATATTTCCTATAGTGGAACTGTAGCCAAACAGCCGAATACACAGTTGTTATACAGTTTTACTGTCTACCAAATCATTTGCAATTTTGTTCAGACATGTTTGTGATTCTCAAATCTGCCACACTGCATAACTAATAAGAATCATCATTGTTACAACTTCTTTATACTGCTTCCATCAATGCTTACACATTTCTGCTCCCTACAGACTTCTTAAAAACTATTTATGCCACATTTGATATTTGTCTCAGTAAGACCCACTATAAAATATTAGAGATAAAAAAAAAAAGAAAAAAAGGGATAAACAGCACAGAAAAAAGTAAGATAGTGTAAGACAAATTAACCATTAACTACTAGAAATCTAAACATACGGTAATTGTTTATTTCGCTAGTTTGAGTAAGTATCACTGTCTCCAGGGCCCCAGAGGATGGCACAGTAAGTGTCAAAGGGCCGCACGCAGCCCCTAGGCCTCAGGCGTGACCAGTGGGCTCCAAACTGCGGCCCCTGGGTCAAATGTGGTCCTTTGTCTGCCCTTGGGCACTGTTTCTTCCACTGGCACAATGATAGGGCACCATTTCTTACACTTATACCACTGACACCAACAATGGGGCACTATTCCTTCCACCAATATCAATAATAGGGGAACTATTTTTCCCATCAAAACCAATAATGGGTCATTGTTTACTCCCACTGACGTCAAGGCATTTTATACTCCCACTGACCACAGTCAGGCCCCCCTAAAGCCAGAAGAAAGTGGATGATTTAAATTGACCTGTGCATGCTTTTGATGTCATTACAAGTGCAAAATTGTGACAGAGGGATTGATTAACTGGCTGTTCAGTTTGGAAGGGAATTTGTCCTAGAAGTTAGTGAATACAGGGAAACTTGACAATGCAAAGAATGTCCAATCACACAGAAGAACATTTTAAAAATGCACTTTTGCTTGAACATGATTGGATAATGGAAGTCAGAAGAGCTTCACCTCATTTACTAAGCTCTGGGGAAATTTGCCATGCAGAATGCAATTTCCCTTGAATAGCTAATTTGTCTTTAGTAAATCAATCCCAGTGTTTAAACAAAGATAGCTCCACTGACACCCCCCCCCCCCCCCCAGTATCTCTTCTGGGGAGTGCAATTAACCTGACAGATATAAAAAATAATGATAAGTCCAGGAGGTGGCATGCACCTCGTTGGACTTAAAGTGTTTGTGACTCAAAAAACGAAGATCCTGTTACTTTAAAGCATGAATAATAGCACAGTGTTTGTGCTGTGCAAATCTTCTCTTCCTAACTTGTAATAAAACTGGTTGATCCTGCCAGTTCCTGTGTCCCCCTGTCTCTGCTGACCCTGATAATCATGGCTGCTGAGCCCTGATTACTGTGGTCAGTTTACGTGCCTCCGTCATCCGCAGCTCTCCTCTGATAATCTCTCGCCCTCCCTCCCTGTTAGCATGAGAGCATTTTCCTCCCACCTCTATTCAGCTGCATAATGCAGCACATATCAATGTATCCCATGCAAATATGCTGCCATCAACGAAAGTGTAAGTGTTTGTTTAAAATGAAAAGGCGAAATACTCTTTCTGACACTGCAGCCATGTGGTCATGTGATCCCCTGTGCTGGCTAGCCTTGATCTATGGAGAGAATCTGGGAGGGGCCAAGATTCCCCTCTGCTGGACGGCTGACGTCACAGGGGAATCTCGATCCCTGCTGCTCCATAGATCGAGGTCGGCCAGCACAGGGGGATCACATGACCGCACAGCTGCACTGCCAGAAAAGGTATTTAGCCTTTTCATTTCTAACAAACACACTTTTGTTAATGTCAGCATACCTAGCACACATAGTGACTTTACAAACACTTTAACTCATAGTATGCTTGTATTTTTTACAAAGTGGCTGAATTCCTGGAGTTCAGCCTGTCAGAATGTATTAACTGGTATTGTACTTGCATCTGCATCGGGGAATTAGGTTGCACAGATTTTGTTATAATACAGTAGGTCTGCTTCAAAAGTAGTGCTGTTTCCTCATTTACTTCTAACATTTTTTTCCCTGAATTTCTAAGGCTATGAGTTTACAAGAGTAACCCCCAAGGACAACCTTATCTAGCATGAGACTTGTGTTTCAGTCCTAAAGCTTCCCAAAGCTCTAGGGCATTCTGAAAGACCCTTGGGGCATAAAATCAAATTCCCAACAGCTCAATACAAGGTTTGGATTACATCAAAGCCAGACGTGCAAAGAACAGATAATAGAATACTACTACTCATAATAATAAACCCTTGTGTTCAGGTTTGTGTTCAGGCTGTATTGGGAAATACTTACAGTTTTAGGTTTACCAGATCTTACAATTAGTTTGAGTAGAAAGAAATGATAGTGGTAAGTGATAAAACTTTGAAATCACTGCATTTGTTAATATGTGTTGAAACATTTTTCTTTAAAGTATATGTAAACCCTGACAAGAAACTTTTCTTAATGGCTAGGACTATAGAATACCACCCTTTATTGGAGAAGAGAGAGGGGTAGTCCAATCACACTTCCTGTCCTAGGAGTACAATGTTGCTCCTGCATTGATACAGTACAGGAAGTGTTGCCGTCTTAAGACAGGATGTGTGTTACTGGCAGTATTATCAGGTGAAAGTTATGTAAAAAACAAAATACACAGTTTTTGTTCTTTGGTTTTCCTCCTGGCAGCAGCATTTTGGCAGAAAAAAAAAACACCTGACACATGTAAACGTGTGTAAGCGTATCTAGACGTGCTTGTGCGGTAATTAATTTAATTGACCAGAATTTAGTCTGGCCATCAAAATGAAATGATCAACTGCTTGACGTGCCTAGCGTTAACGGCAGGTGTCCCTAAAAGTTTTTAAAGTTCAGTGTGCGCAAGGCCTAAATGTTGCTTGTTTCTTGTTACTTGAAAACATTATAAAAGGGTCTGGAGGATATTAGTTATGAGGAAAGGTTGTGAGCACTGAACTTATTCTCTCTGGAGAAGAGACACTTAAGAGGAGATATGATTTCAATTTACAAATACCATACTGGTGACCCCACAATAGGGATAAAACTTTTTTGCAGAAGGGAAGACTCGTGGCCACTCATTAAAATAAGAAAAGAGGTTTAACCTTAAACTACGTAGAGAGTTATTTACTAGAGCGGCAAGGATGTGGAATTCACTTCCACAGGCGGTGGTCTCAGCGGTGGGCATCGAACGTTTTTTAAACTGTTAGATAAGCACCTGAACGACCGCAACATACAGGGAAATAAAATGTAATACTGACATATATTCACACACACAGGTTGGGCTTGATGGACTTGTGTCTTTTTTTCAACCTTACCTACTATGTAACTATGTAATTTAGTGCCAATTCACACCAGAATGTGGTGCAGAAAAGGAACATTCCATGCCTGTTTCTTGCACCGCATTGAAAACGCACGGCCTTTGCAATCTGCTGCAGTCGCCAGTACATTGTTATTGGCACCACAAAACACAGATCACAAATGTGGTGCATTTGTGGGCACCAGATTGCATAGTACCGCAGTACCACGATTTGGTGTTGCATGTTCTTCAAAAATAGCTCATGCACTACTTTTTGTGCATTCTGGTGTGATGTGCAGCCCATTCAAATGAATTCAAATAGGCTGCCAAATCGCACTGCAGGGGTTTGTATTCCTGTGCAATTCTGGTGTGAACTGGCCCTTAAACATTAGCTTTTTCTGTAAAATGTTTAACTTAAACAATTAATAGAAATATTATTAATGAAAAACTAGTTAATAAGGGTACAGGAATTATTCCTGCAGGCCTATGTAGCAGTACTGAAATACACAAAGCTTCACAGATGTAGTTAGGTAAAACCCTGAACATAGTAAGTGGGAGACAGAAGCATAATTTATATTTATGGTAAAGCTCATTAGTATGATTTGTACCTGTCCCTTCTGGGATTACTCAAGCCAGACTGAAAGCACACAAGATCCCACATGCCAGGAATCCTACAATCTGATTTATTGAACGCTGTCCTAAAGGAGATACATTTACATTGCAGTCGCAATAAAGAGGATTGTTTATATTCCTAACGTCCTGCATGTACAAATATGGGCCAGGTGTCCTGCGAGTATCACATGAGAAAATTACATTTTGGGAAAATGGAAGGGTAAAATAAGGTGGCATACAGGAGGAGTCCTTGCTGATTTTTCCTCACTTCCAGGTTTGGTGAAAACCTTGTCAGCAGGACAGGAAGTGAAAGAAAATCTCTGTAAAGGAGCCCATGATAGCAGTAATAATTTGACAGGCATACTATTTTTTTCCCCACTTTGTCCAAAACTAGAAAGAAAAGTTTTTTGGCTAGATACTATTTTTTTGTTTTTAACTGTAGTGTAGTTATAAATCAATTTGTGTCCACCCTATGAAACGCATTAGCATTACTTAAATACTGTAGCCATGACGGTATAGGGATTAACATTTATAAGTAATGGACTGCAGACTGAAAAAAAACAGATGCATTGCAAAGATGTAAAAATAATGTATTATTACGTGCTAAATATTTACTTACAACCCAATAGACCTGCCAATGCAGACAATACCACATTACAGAAATATTGTTAACATACTCAATATGCGTGGAATATGAAGCATACCATAAAATAGGCAAACAGGACATGAGTACCATACTAGACTTAAATTGTAAAATTTGTAACCCAAACATTGCCCCTGGCATCATCTTAAAACTAGACCATATGGGCTCTAACGGATCTAGTAATGATACGGTAATGCTGCTGTACCAGGTATTAGTGATCTTAATGAGAAACGTTTAACTGGAGCACACAAGATTCTACTTTTAATGCACAAATGAAGGTGGAATAAAACATACTAGCCCTTCAGAAGTGATTCCAGCTGATATTCTGAAACACTAGTATAACTAATTACCTTGATAAAGACAATTTTAAATAACATGACTCGCACATAAATAACATTTGAGTTATGTTCTATAGTCACCAGCAACACATGTGTAGGCTTTATAAGTTTTCCTTGAGCATCAAACTCTATAAATGGTCACATGCCATACCTAATAGAGGCGTTGTGCAAAAACTCAGTGAAAGGCAAAATATGTGCCCTGCTTATACGCCTAGATCTATTTAACCTGAAAAGAAAACATAATCTGACTGGTTAAAATATATCCATCCCTTTGCTTTTCACAGAACAGAGACCAAATGTATGTTTTTCTTAATGTAAAGATATGTCTTTTGTTACCTTACAAGGTCATAATCCCCAAGTCATTAAGGGATAATTATACAAAAGTATAGATACCCCCTCTCCTCAAAGTCCTATACCCACTTGTCCATGCTCCTGTGAGATTTAGGCTGTAGGGCCGATCCCTTGTTTTTTCTGCACATGTGCAAAGAAAATCCCATTTATTTCTATAGAGAGGCATCCATTCTAGGAACATGAAAACGATAGGCTTCTCCATTTGAATGAAGGCCATTTTCTTCAACTTGGGTGCACTCTACATAGGATGCATTGCTATGTATTTTCCAGGATGAGTATTGCTGAACCAAAACTGAATGTTGAAAACAGATTTGACTCCCACTTCTTCAAAAGTATAAATGGATTTGAACCTGAAACGGACCACAAGACGCAAAGGACACCAGAGATGTGTGAACCAGCTCCATAGAGAGCCGGTCACAATCTCCTGAAATGCAACTTGGATGCAGGGGAAACCTGCATCCAATTCGCAGCAGTGTGAACCCAGTCCTAAAGTCTGACAGGTTTGGTTTAAATTTATCAATTAATCATATGCTTTTCCACTCCTAATTCTCCAGGATTTCTCCGATACCATGGAATATCGCTGGGCAAAAAGTCAATAGGCAATAAGAAAACTTTATTAACTGCTTCAGCCCCGGAAGATTTTACCCCCTTCCTGACCAGAGCACTTTTTGCGATTCGTCACTGCGTCGCTTTAACTGACAATTGCACAGTCGTGCCCCAAACAAAATTTATGTTTTTTTCCCCCCACAAATAGAGCTTTCTTTTGGTGGTATTCGATCACCTCTGCGTTTTTTTATTTTTTGCACTATAAATGAAAAAAAAAAGAGTGTCAATTAAAAAAAAAAATATATTTTTTCCATTTTGTTATTATAAATATCCCCCAAAAATATATAAAAAATATTTTTTTCCTCAGTTTAGGCCGATATGTATTCTTCTACATATGTTTGTTTAAAAAAAAAAAAAATTGCAATAAGCGTATATTGATTGGTTTGTGCAAAAGTTATAGCTTCTACAAAATAGGAGATAGTTTTATAGCATTTTTATTATTCATTTTTTTTATTAGTAATGGCCGCGATCTGCGATTTTTATCGTGACTGCGACATTATGGCGGACACATCAGACAGTTTTGACACTATTTTGGGACCATTGTCATTTATACAGCGATCAGTGCTATGAAAATGAACTTATTACTGTGTAAATGACACTAGCAGGAAAGGGGTTAAACACTAGGGGGCGATCAAGGGGTTAAGTGTTTCCTAGGGAGTGATTCTAACTGTGGGGGGGATGGGCTACCACTCACATGACAGCGATCACTGCTCCCGATGACAGGGAGCAGTGATCTCTGTCATGTCACTAGGCAGAACGGGGAAATGCCTTGTTTACATAGGCATCTCCCCGTTCAAAGTCTCCATGACACGATCGCCAGGATACCAGCAGACAGTCCGGTCATGCTGTACGGGGAGGACGTACAGGTACGCCCATTTGCCCACCGCTGCCATTGTGCCGACGTATATCGGCGTTCAGCGGTCGGCAAGTGGTTAATGACAACCAATGAAACTTTACATGCATCACAGAAGACCAAAACAAAGAGCAATGCTATTGGCTTGATTCACCAATTACAATGAACATACACATTAAAAATGTGTGTATTTTTCAATAGTTTGGTCTCAATTTACTAACACAGGAAAAAAAAAGGTGCCGACGTGGAACAATTTTGTGATTCTGAACAGCGCCTCTGAAATGTTTTGAAATGTCTTTGGATTGAGACCTTTTACAGAAGACTATGCAGGGAGCAGGAAAAGGTTCTATTAGCTAATGTCTGTAAAGTAATCTGTGGAAAATAGTTGCATATGTATGTACTGAAAAAGTGCAAGGGCTATAAAAAGCAACAATCAGCTATATTTATTGAAGGCATTCATTCCCAAGATGGGTAGAAAGTGATTTTATGTAACATTTCTAACAGGGATTAACTGACAGGTCTTTCACATCACGCTGCTTTATTATTAGCAGATAGGGCAATTTACTGTGCAGCACCTAACCTTACCATATGCACTTAAAATAAAAACAAATAGAAGGAATTTAGTCATTAAAATAGCTATTAAATATTAACTACTGTCTAAACTTGTCATTTTCCAAATGCTATTTTGTATCGGCAGTGTGTGTGTGTATTGTGAAGTCCAGAGGATTTCTAGATGTGCAAATATATATCTGGATTAGATGGGTTAGAAATATATAAACACAAAGCAGAATCACAATACAAAATGGCCCTTTATGTACACATATACATATATAGAGCAAGCATATATATATATCATGCACTTTAGCCATTTAGCTATTGTAGCTCTGATTTTGCTGGTTCTTTGCTATATTCCAGAAACAATTTTTTCATACTAGATTAGGGAAATATTGTAAATTTCCTCAAGAACAGATCTATTTCCATATACAAAATCAAAGTCAGGCATCCTAAAACTTAGTTTTTCAAATGTAATGCCTAAAGCCAAACTCCACCCTTTATTCAAGTGGAAAATACATTTCCCAGCAGATTTTTTCCAATTTAAAAAACACTATTATGTTTTAGTATCAACCAGTACATGGTAACATTCAATGATCGTAGTGTATTACTGTAAAATGTTAGTGAACTGATTTATTTTGCCAATAGTGCAAACATTATTCATAATATGGGCCAGGTCAGCCTTTTTCAACCAGGGTGCCCATGCAATCTGGGGTGCCTTGTGGCAAAATGCCTAAAAATACACAAGCCAGCGTGTGGATGAAGGCTGCCTTTTAGTTACACTAGGTCACAGGTTTTCATTGTGTACCATTACAACTTTCTTGCTGCCAGCGTCCCAAAGGCCAATGGTGTTGATTGGCATCAGTCGCCTGCATAACATCCTTGTTTGACCCTCCCCTGCCCATCAGCATTGGGTTACATTAGCTGAGTGATGGAGAAACATTGGAATACTAGTCAGTATCAGTCTGTAAAAGTGTATTTGCTTCGGAAGAATAAATCACTTCTAACGTGGGGGGGGGGGGGGGCTAATTGGACTTGTGGATGTTGCTGCATTATGTAAAACTATTAGAACGGTTTTTACATTTTAGAATGGGGTGCCTCGAGCCTGTCCATGATTTTTAAAGGGTGCCTTGAGATTGTAAATCATTTTTTAAGGGTGCCTTGACTGAAAAAAGGTTGAGAAACACTGGGCCAGGTGCTATTGCTATGTTACACTTAGACGATTCAGAGATCTCATATGGCTAGTAAAACAAAGATCTGACGGTCATCTGAATTCAGCCAACCATTGATGAGCTTTATAAAAAATTATAATAATAATACAAAAAAAAAAACTATTATTTTATAGTTGACAGTCTACAAGGAATTTCTGCATACACTTCTAAAGGCAGCCATAGAAGGTTTGAATCTCAGCAGGAACTTGCCAAGATTCCAACCATGTATGGGCAGGCTAATTGTACCCAAGTTAATAGATTGGATTTTTCATATGATTATTGCCAGAGGCTTTAGCCGCTATCAATAATCACTGTGGGTTCTCCCAAGAGGGACGGCTCCCACCAGGAGAGCACAATAGCTCTGGCAGGAGGGATTCCCCCATAAACACTTACTGTGTTGATGGCTGAATTGAGCGATTTTCTTTGCTGCAACCTATTGCAGGAAATAAACACGTACCATCTATGGCTAGCTTATCTAAGCATATACAGAAAGACATTTTCTCAGCAGGTGTTGGCTTCAGGAAAAAGTCCTTTTGCCACTACCTGTCCCTTATCTAGTTTACTATTGAGATATAAAAATATAAAGAGAAGTCCAACTTCCAGACTACAGAGGGTACTGTATTGACTACACGCAGATACATTTGGCTCAAAAGACGACCAGTCCTATTGGTTACTTGTTTTTGTTACAGACTTAACGTAACATTTCCTATATAAGCTATGTTCGCTCAGGAAATGTATTAGTCTATTACTTTTTGCATTGTATCTTCAAAGTTATATTTCCTTCCATGTATATTACATTTTACTGTTTTGCCATGCAGTAATGTACATTGTACTTTCGATTTTCAATAAACTCTTGAAAAAAAAAAAAAAAGACGACCAGTCACCTGAGTTATTCTCACTCTATGCACTGACCAGTTGATCAAGACAAGGTCTAAATGTACATGACCACGTTTGACCTTGTTGCCAGTGTTTTGTGAATCAGTGATAAGGTGAATGGATATTGGCTTCCCCAGAGTCTCCAATTATTTGTTTTCCAATTATGTTCTACACAATGAAGATTACACATTCTAATTAACTATGTAAGTGTACTGTATGCAAGTTCAGAAAAAGCTAAAATATGGGACGAAGAAAAAAATCTTACATCCAAGATATAGTATGAAAGCACAGGTTGAATGGCACTCAGTAATACAAGTACAAGCAATGTTTTTCTAGCCTATTAAAAGAATCATTGTAAAGTAGTGACAATAAAATATATTTTATGACATATCGGTAGAGAGGTTCCACTCAAAAATTCTATAAATACTGGGCGCGATGGCTAGACTTCTATACTCACTAAACAGTCTATTATGGTAAATCAACCGATAGGATAATGTTCATTATTGACCCCAGGCACAAAAAACACATACAAAACACAATTCTGATTTATACTTTTATTGTGTTAAGATTTTCAATCATATGCAAGGTATTCTCTAGCTTACCTCCGATATGTTACATACCTTAAGCGTGCTGTATATAATAACTTGTCAACCCCTGTGTTTTTTTTTTTTTAATAAATACCAACATTTTAAGCCTTACTGTTATGTTGTGTATCTGGTACTATTATATATATTTTTTAACTCTGTCTTTATTGATGGCTAAAAAATGGTACATAAGAGCAAGAACATGGTCGACCATAGCCAAAAACGTTACTCGTAAAAGCCATGACTATCATGTCAATGTTACACTGGGTCAACATATATAAACAGGTGATGGAATAGACCTACAGAATGTAAAACCATATCTATTATTTTAAGGTGATCAAAAACACTGTACATGACATTTGATCTGTTTATTACCTCTTAATTCTTCCTTCATTATTTTGGAGTAATCCTACAGTTTTAAAAGTATTATTTTTTTTTACCATGCATACTCTATGGTTGACAAAAACTATGGTTTTTAAAGCATAACTATTTGTTAAAATACAAATACTAAATAAAAAAAATTACAAAATAAATTGCCATAATAAAGACCAAATGAACAAATAAAAAAAAAGCAAACAATTACAGATTTTATTTGAAAACTATAGAGCAACATCTATATCACCAAACTGTTTTCTAGAAAGAATAATGCTACAGATGTTCTTGTCACAGAGTAACAGACCATGTTCTGTTTGCAGTGAAGCCTGTCTCAGTGAAACCAAGTAATTGTCTGGGACAGAGAGCATGCGACTATGACTGAATTTCCAGCACACACAAGTGATGGGAGGAGAGAATATTAATGTGCTGATGAATGTACACGAACAGTTGCAAGATCAAAGAGCCTATAAATGGAACAGCATTAGGTTACACACTGACAGAACAAAAATATGACTTCCTTTCATCCCCTCATTTGCCCAAATTTCCATCACTCTGTCTCAATCTTGCTCTGCCAAGGCATTTTACACCTGAAGGATCTATAAACTAGCAATAAAAAAAGTCACTGAAGGATGCTTTACCACCAATAATAACTTAATTTTTCACCAATTACTTGTCTAATTCTATATGCTACTTCAGCAAAGCGGTCTTTAGAGAGCTTGAATATTGCATTTACAGTTATTATGCATGAAAATGTAAACATTTTGACACTATGGGGTTGATTTACTATATAACCGGAGAGTGCAAAATCTGATGCAGTTGTGCATGGTAGCCAATCAGCTTCTAACTTCAGCTGACAAAAGAACCTGGAAGCGGATTGGTTTCTATGCAGAATTGCACCGGATTTTAGTAAATCAACCCCTATGGTGGTTGGTGATCCAGATGTCACCTACAGTAAGTCAGAACAGGTAAAATATCACAATACAGTGCAGCAGAAAAAAAACAGTCAATGTATAAAGAATCCATTGGGCCAAGGGTCTGATATCAAATGACAGGAAGAATGTATATTTGCAAAAGACAACCACATCTGATTGTGTTCATTGCAATACTAACTTGCACGCATGTACATCTGATAAAAGTTCAGACTGAATACTAGGGATGCATTGATATATCGGGCAAAAACAGGGTTATTAGCGTTTTTTGCCAATAGAAAAAAAAAAGATGCAGATAATGGCTTGCTGCGTCCCATTGACTTCAATGCAAAAATGCCCCCTATTGAAAGCAATGCAAAACCTTGTCCCAATGACGTCAATGCAAAAACGCCCCCTATTTAATGCAATGGTGTAGTGTATCTCCTCCTTTGTGATTGTGCATGTTTCTACGTGGGAAAGACGATACAGGAGTTCTGGCGAAGAGCCTATCGCCATATTATTTCCATGAAAACCTGTAATCCCAGTCTCCCTCTTGGTAGACACACAATTGACATACACAACGGTGGTCTTCCCAAGGGTCCCCTTCTTAATCCTCAATGGTATACACCCCGTTATGCGGGGAGGAGACTGGAACAAGACTCTGTTGCAATATGAACAAAGGTGGATATGCTGCCTGAACGCAACCAAACCACCTGGGTTCAATGGAGCCATCTCCTTCAGACCCTTCCTGGAGGGTTTTACTTCGGGGGCGCGGGGGGGTCAGAATGGGAACCAAATGATAATGATGACCAAATAGGCTGGGTATGTATGCACTTGGTCAGACTTATATGCAATCCTGCCCAAGTGAATTAAACATCTTTTAGCCTTGTGGTGGTCATACCAAAATACTATACCTCTCTATTTCGTTTTTTGCCCTCAGCGATACTAGTCGCTTAAAAGGCCATAAGTGGGTCTCTACTTGGGGTTGCATACAAGCGCCCTTTGTGAAGTGACAGTTCCTCGAGCCACATGGGTTGTTCATCTTGAGTGTACTCATTTCGTTCTGGACCCGAATTGGTCACTTTTGAGGCTGCAGCACTTCCCATTTCTCTGTTTTAAATTGGATGAATATCTCTGAACGTCTATGCAAATTGTATGGTCAGTTGTTAAACATAAAACTAAGAAATTTGAAAAGATATTGCTAATACTATGACTATTATACGTTGTATGTACCCTTATATTTGTGTTTGTTTCAATTCTAGACGTATTATCGTCTGTTGTAACCACCCACCCCTGAAGAAGATAATTACTACCGTAGACTTGAAACGCGTTTGGTTAGCTCTGTTGTCATTCTTTTGCAACAGAGTAAATGGCTGTTTACAACTGCTTTTTCAATACTGCATATTGCTGTATCTGCATTCCGCATTATCTATGTACCGTACTACTCAATTTTAACCTTTTTCAATAAAATAATACTTTTATAGAAATACTGCTTGATCCATAGAGAAATACTGCCCCGTTAAGGTCCCATATAGAGGATGTTTTTTGTTTATGCCAAACTTTAATTGAATTAAAAGTGCATCCTGAATTTTTGGTTTCGGCACCGGAATTTTCATTTCGGTGCACCCCTACTGAATACAGGCAGGTCAGTTTGAGGTTTTGGCATTCGGCCAGATAACTGGGTACATGCATGGCAGGGCAAGATCTTCATACCCAGTAGCATTCCAAATCTTGTTAATCCCAATTATGCATTCATGTTCAATATCTCCAAAAAACTTACGGCCTATTTACTATATTTTCAGCTAGTGTTATGCTTTACTGGGGCATTGTGATTCATGAACACGTTTAAAGTGAACCTCTGTTTATTCTGTGGGCAGCACGGTGGGTAATAGGTAGGGATGAGCCCGCGGTTCGAGTCGAACTTAAGTTTGACTGGAACATCGGGCGTTCACCGAATAGCGAACATTATGGGGCGTTCGCGGGAAATTCGAGCACTCGCGGAATGCGCCATAATGAACGGCGAGACTGTCAATGCACTGCGAGTTCGGAGTGCATTGACGGCTGCTGAATGGCCAAAGCCTGTACCTGACCTGAATGGTTTGGCCAATCACAGTGCGCTCTGCTGAGAGAGCCATGATTGGCCAAAGGGGGCTGAGTCCATGCCCTACACTGTGTAAGGCTGCTTACATAGCGGCCGTACATAGTTTTATGAATGAGAGCAGCAAAATGACATTTGTAAAGGAAAAATTTTTATTTAAAACTGCTTGCGGGTGTAATGTATTGTCGGATCCCAGCAATATAGATGAAAATCATTAAAAAAACGGCATGGGTTCCCCCTACAGTCCATTACCAGGCCCTTTGTGTCTGGTATGGATATTAAAAATAATAAAAATAAAAAGATCCATACCAGACCTGAAGGGCCTGGTATGGACACGCAATAAGGGGAACCCTGCACCAAAATGTAAAAAAAATTGAAAAAATGGCATAGGGATCCCCCAAAATCCATACCAGACCCTTATCCGAGCACGCAACCTGGCAGGATGCAGGAAAAGAGGGGGGACAGAAGAGTGCCGCCCCCGAATCGTACCACCATACCAGGCCACATGTCCTCAACATGGGAAGGGTGCTTTGGGGTCGCCCCCATATTGATGGGGACAAGGGCCTTATCCCCACAGCCCTTGCCTGGTGGTTGTGGGGGTCAGCGGGCGGGGGGCTTATGGGAATCTGGAAGCCCCCTTTAACAAGGGGATCCCCAGATCCCGGCCCCCTCCCTATGTGAATGGGTATAGGGTACATTGTACCCCTACCCATTCACCCAAAAAGTGTCAAAATGTAAAAAATTATGACAATTTGGGTTAAAGTCCTTTATGAAAAAAAATAAAATAATAAAACTTTCCCGCAATGTCCATTCATCTTAAATCACAGCGTCCAGAGACCCGATAAAAAAAAAAACTGAAAAAACTCTGCCTCCATGGGAGGCTCCCGCTGACTGAGGCCTCTTTGCGACAGCTGTTATATAAGCTGATGTTACGTGACGTCACAAAACGTCAGAGGGGACGGGGTCACCTGTTTACATCACGTGGGTGGCCCGGCCCTCAGCTATATAACAGCTGTCATCGCGAAGAGGCTGCAGTCAGCGGGAGGCAGGTTTTTTATTTATTTTTTTTTTTTTATCGGGTCGCCGGACGATGTGATCGAAGATGAATGGACATCACGGGACAGTTTTTTATTTATTTTTAAAGACACAGGAAAAATGCGCTACTTTACAGGCATACTAAGGATACCCCCCAGGCACGATATTTAAAGGAATATTTCATTTTTATTGTTTCACTTTAAGCATTATTAAAATCGCTGCTCCGGAAAAAATGGCAGTTTTTAAAACTTTTTTTGCATTGATACATATCTCCTGGGGCAGGACCCGAGTCCCCAAACACTTTTTATGGCAATAACTTGCATATAAGACTTTAAAATTAGCACTTTTGATTTTTTCATGTTCGTGTCCCATAGACTTTAATGGTGTAATTTTTTGCCTGTTCGCAAGTTCTGTTGCGAACCGAACCGGGGGGGGGGGGCTGTTCGGCTCATCCCTATTTATAGGTTTGTAAGTCTTGCCTTGCCTCTTGATTGATTCCCACCTGGAACATCTGCATGGCATTTCTCTTCTCTTCCTGTAGTTAGATGCTATTGGTTCCCTCTCACAATCCAAAAGCACACTGGCAGGTAAAATTGCTACTAGTGGGAGTAAACAATGCTAGGAGTATTAACTTGTAAGCTTCTTCAGACAATAGGAAGTAACTATGTACTTGGTAATATGTGGAAAAAAATGTATTCCCTACCCAACCTTCTTGTCTGCAGTACCCATTTCATCACTCAAACATGGTATTAAAGTGAGCAGCTTACAACAGAACTACTTGATTCACATTTTAAGCTCAAATACTAAGAGCTGCTGGGTACCTAAATTTGTGAGCAGGGGAAGATGACCACATAACTTAATCTGTGCTTTGCGAGACTGCAATCTGGCCTTACTCTTTACATTATTTCAGAAATTTTCAAGGGTTTCTCCACTAGAGAGTGAACACAGGAAACTATACATCTTCGAAACGTGTCCGAAAATAGGCCCTCTGGGGCTTTTCTGCAAATATATCACTTAGTGAAACTGACATACAATTTTAAGAGAAAGGGCAATTTTTTTATCCATTAAGCAAGCATCTTTAGTTCACTTCAATTGCAAAAATCTGAAAGCAATATGTCAACAAACCCTTACAGCTGTGTTACCATGGCAGAATTAGCAAGGAGGCAAACTGTAAAGAAGAATCATAGTTTTTCTATAATTTCTCACTTCAGAGCAAAAAACAAAAAACTCAAATTCTGACTGTGGTTTTTGCCTGCGAAATTAGAAACACTGAAACTTGTGGACTAGATTTTGATCATTTATTTTAACACATTTTCTTGATAACCGAATGGCATGGGATCCCGATAAACATTATAGGCAAGTTTTTTCTAACTGAGATCAAATAAATGGACTAGCTCCCCCCGAACAGTTCCCCTTGTTGTTCCAATAGACCGCACTGACCAGAGCCTGGTCTCAAATTGTAGGAGACTGTTTTTCTTAATTAAATTATGACGTTAAGACTGGAAAATTCTTAGAGAGTTATCAAGTATGACGCTTCTTGGCAGCGGTGCACTCACTTACATGCAGGCATTACATGGGCTGATGCTTCTGGAAAGAGCAAACAGAAGGAGCTTCAAAAGCAGCCATTTGAGTCTGAAAATATAAACCACTTCAAAAGGGACATAGCAGGTCTCTGAAGTGAAATAACATCCGGCATAGGAGAGAGAAGCAGAACACATCTCCCTCTATGCTCAGATCAACTTACCTACGGTGCATTGCAAAAGTATTCACCCCCCTTGGATTTTTCTTCGTGTTTTGTTGCCTCACAACTTGGAATTAACATGGATTGTTTGAAGATTTGCATCATTTAATTTACAGAACATGCCCACAACTTTGAAGATGCTTGGCATCATAGCATGGTGCTTTCATGACATTTGTTTGTAGAGCATGCTGGGTTTTTAAGAAATTTCAGTGTGCCTTTTTTTTCATTGAACGCCATTAATTGAAAAAGCATACGGGTCCGTACCAGGTCAGTATGTAAATTAAATGAATCCAAATATCTGGGCATCTTGCTATTCACAGCATAGTAGTATGTCAGCTTAATACTAAAACAAAATAGCTTCTGGTGTGCTAGCTGTTGGCTGTAACTGGTAAATGAAATATTAAAGTACAATTTTTTTATACTAATTAAAAATAAATAATTAGCTATTTACAGTATTAGTCCCAAACTCCCTAACCAAGCAGTTTTTTTTTTAATTCTTTATTTATAGAAAAGCTTCTTACAGTGCTGGGCCATCTAACTTTCACATTGGAGTCCAGTACAGAGAGTTAGTGCACCGTATTTCCACATTTTCAACACATGTAGGAGCTGGGAAATAGGATTACGGTACATAGAGCCAGGACATGTATCAATTTGAATCTGACAGAGTCTTGCAAGAAGATATTACATTTTAACATAAAATACAACGTTTATGTGGCTGCCTGAGCAGGCATTCTGGAGGAGGTGCCCCAAAAGACTGTGTTGTAGGGGGGAACAGGGATAGCAGGAAGAGAAATAGCTTTCTGGGATGTCTCCAAGGTGGCCTCCAAAAGCACACACACATTCAGGATAATGCTTAGGATATCACCTGAAGGTAATTATCATTGCAGGTAAAGTATCTCCAGAGCCTCTACTTTTCTCTAAATGCTTCCTCAATGTTGTGAAGAGTAGCCGCTAAGTCTTCCATATGAAGAATATCAATAATTTTGGAATACCACAGTGATCTAGTCTGGGGTTGTGTTTGTATCCACAGAACAGGGATGCAAGCCTTGGCCGCATTCAGCAAATGGATAGTTAGGGAAGCCTTGCATTTCTGGATGGGCCTCTCAGTCAAATGGAGGAGGCAGGCTGCTGGGTTTGTACTTAACACAATGAAAGTCAACTGATCATAGCCGTTACGTACTCACCAGAAAGGGCGTATTTTGGGGCAGAACCAGAAAATATAGGCTATCTTACCTACTTCCTTCACGCAACGCCAGCAGGTGCCCAGCTGTTGCAGTCCACTTAGTGTCGTACATATGGAACACGATAACATCTGGCTAGTATCGTACAGTATATACTAACCAAGCAGTTAACTGAATATTGTCCTCTATTTACTTAGACGTTGCGTTTACGAGTTTTGGGTGGGTACTGGTAACATTTTCCCACTCTTTAGCATCACATTTCAATTGGAAGTGTCAAATCATGATCTCTGCCCCTCCCACAGGATCATAATGACTATGTCACTATGTCAAAGGTAGCACTAATTAGCTACTATAGATGACACCTAATTTTATTTCTTGTTCCTGGAAGACTATAATAACAGTTTTCCAAATCTTGGTTGGGATATAGCCAGCTTTCAGCTGCTGCAGGGTGAACCACAAAAAGATTGGTTCCAGTTATTTCCTCCACCCATGCACTGATCACCCACTCTCATGCACTGATCACCCCCTCCACATGTTATCCCCCCTGCTGGGATGGGGGGGTACTGCAGGGGCCCCTCATGCACCTGGGGACCCATGCAAAAATGACGGCCCTGCTCTCAACAGGTTATTGACACACCCATACTGCAAGAAGTGTGTATGAGAAAGGATAGCGGAGTCTGAGCTCCAAATTGGTATAAAGGTAGTATTTATCTGCTATAAGTGCTCTGTGTTTGGAGGTTAGAGAAGTATGCAGAGACAAAATATTAACAAGATAGGTACAGTATATGAGAACCTTGTAACATCTCCCATCACTCTCTTATGCTAGTATGAACTAGTGGATTTTCTGACAGTTACTTAATATACTGCCTTTAGTTTAATTTTATATAGTGCTTTTCTCTCTGGGGACTCATAATCAGGCCATACACAGTGAAAGCTATAGTAAAATCTGGCAGGCTGGTTGTATCAAAGTTGACCGATTAATCAACTTGGAACATTCAAACTGTCTATGGCCAGCCATAGTGCTTAGACGGTGAAGCAGTCATCTTGGGCCCATGTCTTTCAGAGTGTGGGAGGAAATTGGAGTACCCAAAGGAAACCCATAGATGTAGTGTCCTGAACCGAACTGGAATTGAGGACCCTAGTACACCAGGCCACTGTGCTGCATTTCAATTGCATTTTCTTTCACAATTTACAGCACAAAGGGTCTGAATTATGCCCAAACTTATCAAAAAAGAAATACGCAAATTAACATTGGCAAGATATTTTTGAAACGTGCATTTGAAAAGTTTAAATTGGAAAAAAAAAATCATTCACCCTATACAATTCTATATACCCCTTCAATCTAAAACTTATAGAAAACTGGGTGTTCCCAAGCAGTCTATAAAAATACTTTTTTCAATACCTGTGCTCTAAAAACATATTTTTCTAACATGCTGTAAAATATACAAAGCTCCTTACCAGGTATACAGTATCTAGGGCAACAGAAATCAATGACGTATTTAGCCTTATTCAACAAAGCACTGCAAAGCACAATGACTTTGCAAAAGGTAGTAGCTCATTGTTACAGGATTTCATTTTACAGCAATCAGAGCAGAGGTGACTTCTGACTGGCAGCCAAGGCTTACTGATATTTGCACACTGGCATTGTACTTTGGACTTTTTACTGAATGTAACATTTACTGTATTGTTCACAAATAACAGAAGTAGATATCCAAGAAAGAAAGGAGAACGTAAAATTATAAAGGCGAAAAAAGCTCCCTTATTGGAGGGTTACTAGGGGCTTGGTTCAAAGTAGTTAAAGAAGAATTCCAGGATGGATGAAACCCAGCATGGTTTAACTGCTCGTTTTTTCATTTTTATCTAGGGGTGAAGAGAGTGGAGATATACTTATCTAATCTCAACCAATCCTCCAAGCGCAAAACTGGTCCCTGACACTCCTGCAACCCCCCCCCCCCCCCCCATGCTTGAGCGTGGACTGTGCCTGGCATCATCATTCCCATAGCATGGCTCTGGATGGGAGGACGTCAGGAACGGTCCACCATTGGACATGGGGGAGTGCCATTTTCTGGAGGATCTAAGGATCGGGTAAGTATAGCCTTTCTGTGCACCCCAGTTAACCCCTGCAGTGGGGGCACAGCAGTAGTTCAGCTTTAACAAACTGAGCTCTGAATTGACTCTAAAGACCCATTCATACTTTGCAGTTCTTGTATGTTACGTTAGGACGCGTTATCACATGTATGTCACGCATTAATGTGAGTTACATTAACACAGCCCATTCATTTTGAATGGGCTGCCAATACACAGTAACAGACAAAAAAGCATTTTTTTGCTATGCACACTAGCACATTACCATGTATTGTAGTGTGCTGCACTACCTCAGTGCACTGGAGTTTCATCCAAACTGAATGGTATCGCAATTACATTAAACATACATTTTTTTGCAATAAAGCATGAGCTACGGCACTGCATCACAGAAGTGTGATCCTGAAAAATTGCACACCAAATAAGACCCACTTTACAGTGACCAATCCATACATATAATTGCAAAGAATACTCTTTCTTGAAAAATGATAAATTAGCCTGTACTGAGGCTAAATTACAGTCTTGGATTAATATTTTTTTTTTACCATATCTTTCTGTAAAATAGAATGTATAACTATAATCATTTGTCTTTGGTCAGTAATTCCAAACATATATAGTGCCCCAGGGCAAAGGATTCTGGCTCAAGTGACTGTCCTATGAACTTTCTATCGCCAGAACTGGATTTACCAGAACTGAGGATCTTGTATTGGAGTGTTAAGATACAGTGGGGGCTTGCCAAGTCATGTAATTGATGGCGTGCACATAAATACCATTTTGCATTTTAACTTACAGCATTTTTAATTTTGTCTGAAAATGGCCTTTGGATATCTTTGCTGAGCATATTAAAAAAAAAAAAAAAACTCATAACTGCTTAAATAATATGAAAGTTGCAACAAAATTTGGTTATTTCCAACTCACAAGGCATGTAAAAATTGCCCCAAGAATTTTGGACCCACTTAATTTTAAAGGCAAGTTCCAGCAGGATCATAGGAGAAGCTTCTTCTAAACTGTGTCCATCTCAAATACTAAATCCTATTGTCAACTTGTCAGAAATATAAACCTTTGAAGTGAGGAGTGTGATCTAGCTCCATATGAACACACAGATCTTCACAAGAAACCCACATCTACTCTATGACATGCCTAAACTATTTTAAGCTTAACTGCCTGCCTGAAAGTGCACATGTGATCAGAAAAGTTTTTTTGATCATTCAAAACAGTGATTTAATTATGTTTTCTTGCCGAGTAATTTCTTATATGTAATGGCACATACAAAATTATGTACATGTACATAATTATCCTTCAGTCATATAGTAGAAAGAAAACCCATCAACTACTAATTACAAAATGATATACGATTTGATAAACAACACTTACATATATATATATATATATATATATATATATATATATATATATATATATATATATGGCATTTTCATGACATGGTTAATAAAAAGAGAATTTATAGCACTGATTAATATGTAAAAAAATATGTTTCTTAAAACTGCCTTAACATGTAAATAGTGTGATTATGGGGTGGAGGTACTTAAGAATCCCATAGATTTTTTTTTTTTATTTGTGTTCTTTCTGCCTTCAGGGTCAAAACTAATATACAACTGACGGTATAGAAACATGCCAATCAAATATATCTGTTTATATCCGTTTCTAGACCCTGGCACCCATGGCATTTGCCCCTGCTTCTACTAAGTACCCCAAGTCTTCTTTGCAATAATTGTTGCTGTCACTCCAAGAATGGCCCCTCTAGACCAAAATATCAATCTTTGCTGAACTTTGTTTCATATCTTCTTATTGCTTTTAAATGATGATGCATTTAATGTTTTATTTAAATGTCATAATGTTTATAAAATAACAGCTATTTATCAATTTTTATTTCTAGCAAATAGATTATATTAGACCAGATCACATCCAAAGTGGATTTTTAATACTAATGAATGCCCATCCCAAGTATCGGTTTATTTCTATGCAGCATAATAAGGGTGTGCAAGATGAGGTCTGGTGGAAAACATGGCATTGCAAGGAACGTTTTGGAGGCCTTTTGTGACCCTGAGTTCTTATTTTTGGGATTCTTGTCAGCAAAGGGACAAGGAAACAAATGGCAAGAAAGTGTACTAGGAAAGGGGAAATAGTCCAACTAGAGGGAAGACAGAAAGAAGAAAAATGAATATGGGAAAGAAGTTCACCTACTTTCATTGTATGCTAGAAGGCCTGCAACAATTTAATCAAAGTGCCTAAGGGTGCCCCGGTCTATTAGGAACCTAACAATGCCCCTGGTTTACGTATAAATGTAGGTACTAAATAATTAATACTTATGAATGTGATTAGTTGTTAACGGCATAAAGATCCTTTAACCACTTGACGACTGCCTGCCTGCTTTGTACTGTGGATGGGTGACCGCTGTAGGCAAAGCGACGTACTGATACATCGCTGCCTCTTTCCGGGTTTAGGGCACGAGCATGTGTGCCCCCTGGCTGGCTCCCGCTGTGATTGTACACAGCGGGAGCCTGTCAGCAAGTCCCGACCAATGATTCACAGCCGGGACCTGTTGATCGGCTGTATACATTTACAGTCGAGAGATCTGTATTGAGATTCAACACAGAGCTCTGTACACAGGGAGGGATCTGTGAATCTGTGAAATTGAGATCTTTAGTAAAAAAGCAGCACACTGTACACACATTACACAGCATTTATTTGACCCCTTAATCTTTCTAGATGTTAACTTGTTCCCAGCCATTAGTACAGTGACAGTGTATAATATTATCACTGTATTACTGTCACTGGTGATGTCAGTGGCAGTTAGTCAGTTCCCCTCAGCGTCAGATAGTGTAAAACTGTCTGCAGCAATATCGCAGTCCTGTTGCAAGTCATTGATTGCCGCCATTAGTAGTATAAAAAATTTCCAGTACAGTATTGTAGGCACTATAACTTTCACGCAAACCCATCACTATACACTTATTGGGATTTTTTTTTCATGTAGCTGAATATATTTGGCCAAAATGTATGAAGAAATTAGATTTTTTTTTTTTGGATAGATTTTAAAGCAGAAAGTAAAAAATATTGTTCTTTATTTTTCAAAATTGTAGGTCTTTTTACGTTTATATAATAAAAAAATAAAAACCCAGCGGTGATCAAATACCACCAAAATAAAGCTCTATTTGTGTGGAATTTTTTTTTATAAAATTTGGTTTGGGTACAGTGTTGCATGACTGCACAATCGCTAGTTAAAATAGCGCAGTGCAGAATAGTAAAAAATGGCCTGGTCGTGAAGGGAGTAAAATGTTCAGGATCTGAAGTGGATAATGTATAACAGAAAAAAAGGTGACAGTTATGTATAACCTACAGAAGTAAGCTTTTTTCTTTCAGTCATCACAATTAAGCAAAATGGATAACGTTAAGTTACTGCACTCTGCCTTGTTAAAGAAGCATATGCCACCTTAGGGTTAAATGTTTTCCTCTACTATAATATAGACAAATATAGAGCAGTATTTCCATTCAAGTGTATCTGTACCACGCTGGTTTCATATGATTTTGATAGACTAACATACTGGATATATGAAGTTAACCAAATGTCGTCAATTTATCAAAGCAGGTGACTTAGTGCAATAACATTATTATGCATAAACCAGGGTTTCTCAACTAGGGTCCCTCCAGAGGTTGCTAGGGGTTCCTAGCTATCTGTCAGGGGGTAATTCTTCCCAATGACCACAAGTGTAAGGAGCATTCTTCTCACTGACCATTATGCTAATGTATCCTGAGTTGTAGATATAGTCCTTTTTAGCAGGGGTTCCCTGAGACCAGAAAGTTATTTTAAGGGTTCCTCTGTGTTGAACAGGTTAAGAAAGGCTGAATTAAACTATTAGCACTGTATTCTTGCCCTTCAAACATTTAACATAACCCTTACCATTTAATTTTTACTATTTTTTTTTTTACTGTGTGCTTTGTCAGACATGTCACAAATTGTACAGGTGATATGAAGATAATTCAAACTGCCTTACTGACATTTATGGCTATAATGATATATTTTTCAATCCTTAGGGGTGAAGGTATTGTCTAGATACAGGTGTGCAAGCAAAACAGCACAATATATGCAAAGATATTTAAGGTCACAAATGCTCAACATTTTTCTCTAGCACACAGATGCAGACTTGTGTCTGGTATCTGACAGGTTACACCCATTTACATAACACTAGGGAACCATCTATTCTACATAAACCTGCCATATCTCAAAGCCAAGATTATTGCATGGACTGATGTGACTACCATTTCAAACAGCAATGACATTTTTTAAAAGAACATGTTTTTAATGTGAAAAATACACATATTCAAATATGAACAGCACAAGGCTTCTTAAAAAAAAAAAAAAAATAAATAAAAACTTTTGGATTATCAGGATTTTAGGAAGCATATTCATTATAATCTTCACTACTCAAACTGACCAACTAAAGTAGAAAAGAAATCCAGAATCCTTTTTTAGATTTAGAAGGGCTCAATAAAGTAAATTGGCTTGGCTGCTTTATGTTTCAGTAAATAGGCAAATAGGTATATTATCATAAAAGGTAATAAAACAAAAAATACAATGGGGGCCCTTTAGATGTCATAATAAACACTTACCAACCTTAACATAATACTGGCATATTCTGAGAATGTCCTTGGTTAAACTTTCTGCGCTCTTATGCAAGATATTATTCAGAAACTCACAGACTTTGACCTGGATCCAAACCCTATGGCCTACTTACTACACACCACCTCTCTCTCAGTGAAAAGATATTTTAAAAATCTTTATTAATCAATTTGCTCAATATAGCCAGGGACTGTATACCAGTACTCTGGAAACAATTGGCACCTCCTACCAGAAGCCATTGGTTTGCATGCATTATTACAATCATGCAGATGGAGGATCTCACTGACTTCACTAGCAGAAAGATAGATTCAGACACACATGGTTTTACAGGTTTGATCCTCCTTACCAAATACCCCACTCCCCAAGTTCTCCCTGTTCCTGCCTGCAGCCTGTTCTTCCATCCAGACATCAAAAAAGTGACATTATGCACATGGTATTGGCCATAACTACTCTAGGATACAATAAACTCTTCTAAGGCAACAAATTTGAATGATAACCTTACTTGGTGACTTTTTGATCCTACTCAGTTCAGATTGTGATGTGGTATATTACCGCAAAAATGTGGCTATGTCCTATATCCATGTTTATCCACATAAATTATGAATTTAATAAAAACGGTTACACACAAAGTAACAGAACAATGCACATCTCCCTATTGCATTAAAAAAAACCTATTGCCAAAGCCAATACTACATCATGTGTGATCACTTTTCAAAGTTATCACAAATAAGAACAGCAGTAATTATATGATGTCATTCCAAGAACCAAAGGTCCTTTTTTCAACGCTCTTGCTTTATAAATCCCATTCACTTACATTCAACGTTCTGTCTCTAAAGTGTCAGCTAAATCCTTACCATTTAAGATCAAATGAAGGAAATAATTACTAGAATAAAAGGAGCACTTAAAGATCCTGCAACCCTCTCCCAAATGGATAGATCTAAAAACATCACACTGATGCCTTACCTTAACCAGCATCAGGGCTCACAAATGTTTTTTTTATTATCAATTAATGGAATAAACATGCATTATTTTCATGTCTAGCTACAGCATCATAGAACAGTTTAAAGTGTTTGAAAGAGGTAGAAAGAATGCAATAGGCCACGTTATCTCTTTAGCAATCACAAAATGAAAGACTAATTTTAATGAATTCACCCAATGTGTAATTTTGACAAAGTTAAAGGTCTTAAACTGTATATTTTCTGTTGAAAGCAATCTTAATTTTCTGTTTTCCAGCTTGGAAAATGTATCCAATCATTGGAATAAATGTAGAAAACATCCCTATTATAAAAACGATGTTTCACTTTTAAGTATTTAAATGTCTCTAAATCTGTATGCTAGAGATGCAAGGATGAATTTTGATTTGCTGGTAGACCGCCTACTGTGTTTTTTTTTTTTTTTTTTGGCATTGTAAATATGTCTTCTCACTAGGGATGAGATACAGGAGGTAGAGGGTATATCCCTTAGTATGAGAAAGGCAACAAATTGTAACCCTAAACACAATAGGATTATCTAGCTATGAATGTAATAGGAGCTCATAACGCCCGCTGCTCTCCTCATCTCAGTTTACTTCATGCACCAACATAATCTAATAATGTATGGTAAATGACTAGACTATGAGGCAAGTGCTGTTCTTGGTGAGTTGGGAGAATGTCCAATTAAGTCTACAGACATCCAAAATACAGCAGCAAGATCCTGTACTATAGGTCTACAAATACTAAAAGAAAGCTTTACAGTGCAGATCTTAGTGGATAAATTCTCTTTATCCAGGATTGTGATATGAAACCATCTTGTCACCAGACGTTATACTTTTGGAGACAAGATTCCTTTTTATTGAGCTTGAGGCTTTATCTTCTTAGAACTAATATTGGACTACAAGTACACATAAAATGCACATGTTTTCTATAACAAAGTACTTTTTGTTCCAGGGGACAAAGTTTTACTACTACATCCTTTGCTATTTATTACTCATTTTCAACAATACAGACATTATAAAATTAGATTATATATATATATATATATATATATATATATATATATAAAATAAAACTCTTAAAGTCTGTGTGTTAAAATACAGAATCTGGTAACTATTAACTTTTTCCAAAATTTGATGATGGTATTATAGCATATATGCACATCTCTTTAGTGTAACTGACTAATCTTTTAGAACTGAATGCTGAACAGCTATAACTAAACACATCGCTTAAAGGAGAAGTCCAGCCTGAG
Source organism: Lithobates sylvaticus (assembly GCA_028564925.1). Classification (NCBI taxonomy): domain Eukaryota; kingdom Metazoa; phylum Chordata; class Amphibia; order Anura; family Ranidae; genus Lithobates; species Lithobates sylvaticus. Next base: position 288,634,287 of record CM053026.1, read on the forward strand.
ATCATTTGGCTGGGCTTCTCCTATGGGTCACAGGAGTTGTTTTGCATTCCTGTGACCCGTTTTCAGCAGAGAGCGGACTGAAGTCACAGGAATCAGTCCAGGCACCGCGTCATCATAACAATAAAGTCTGGATCCACCAGGTGCCTGGACTGATACCTGTCTTAGCCTCTCAGCGAGCCACTGAGAGCCTGAGACGGCAGCTCCCCACCCCTCCAAAGCTCAGCACTCCAGTGAGAAGGGGGGGGCAGAGCTGAGAGCTACTGATTGACAGTCAGAAGCTCCCTTGAGGAGCTGTGAGAGCCGAGTCATCGGAGATGTTCGATCGCTTGGTTCTCAGTGCAGAGGTGGCGGGGGACAGATGCAACATCAGACCGATGCTGCATCCACCTAGGCAAGTATAAACCTGCAAAAAAAAAAAAAAAAAAACATACTTCTCTTTTAATGAAAAAGAAAGGGATTTTTCTTTATTTATTGACATTATTTTTGGGCTATTCAGTTTTTAAACGTTACAGGCTTTGAAAATTTCCAATGTTCTGTCAAATCTTTTGTTCAAACATCCCCCCTTTCCAATATTTTCCGTTGTTTTGTGTGATTTAAAGCAAATTACTGTTTTAGACATAAAAAAATGTTCTATAATTCAAAAAAGCTAGCAACAGGTCAGGGAGAATACACATAGGGTACTGTCGAGGAAAAAAAATAAATTAAAAAAATTACCAAGATTCAGAGTAAAAGACCAAAGACTGATTTGCCAGGTTTTGGCTACCATACTAAAGATTTTTATACCTGTTTATAGTACTCAGTCTACTATTCACAAGGTTGCAGCTATGCACACTACACTGTATATATTTATTGTGATCCTAATTTCATTAAGATATAACTGAGCTTCTCATTAGCTCATTATGAACCACCTAGACCTAGAGGACGGCATACCTTCAAAAATGATTTAAACCACCTTGATGTTTTAATTTGGTGAACAGGATCACTGGGCATTTGTGTTGCTGTGCACTCTGCCACAGCTTGAGATTACAAAAAAATGCAAAAGGACTGGAAAACTAAAAGAATCAATGGATCAAACAGCATGATGTAAGAAAAAAAAGAAGAACAAACAGCCTTGAGAAGCAGGATGCATCATGGCATATGTAGTTTCCTGCAAAATGCAAGTACTATACAGTAATTTTACCCAGGGAAGCTCATTTCACTTTGTATTACATTTTTTGAGTTGTAGGCAGTACCTGTTTAACCAGGTATGCAGACCCATCACCAAATTTTATTTTTTGTTACGTTTTAAGAATATAAGCTGAACATTTTGGATGTTCAGGATTTATACAACCCCAATTCCAAAAAAGTTGGGACGCGGTGTATAATCTACATAAAATCTTGACACAATGCTAAACCGCATACTGCATCTATGAACCTGGGCTAAATCTCATATAAAATGGTCTGTTGCAAAGTGGAAAACTGTTCTGTGGTCAGGCAAATCAAAATTTTACATTCTTTTTGGCAACCATGGGCATCCTCCAGACTAAAAAGGTGAGGGACCTTCCGGCTTGTTTAGTGTTCAGTTTAAAAACCTGCATCTCTGATGGTATGGGGGTACATTTGTGCATACGGAATAGGCAGCTTGCAAATCTGGAAAGGCACTTTCAATGCTGAAAGATATATTCAGGTTTTAGAGCAACATATGTTACCATCCAGACAATGTCTTTTTCAGGGAAAGCCTTGCATATTTCAGCAGGACAATGCTAAACTGCATACTGCATCTATGACAGCAGCATGGCTTCATAGTAGAAAAGTCCAGGTGCTCAGGTGGCCTGCCTGCGGTCCAAAACTTTCCCCAATGGAAGATATTTGGCGCATCTTGCAACAATAAACAAAGAAGACCCAGGACTGGTCTCCTCGGTTCCCATCAGTATATGATCACCTAGATAAGTGCATGGATGAAGATTGTGCATGTCAGAGAACATTTGCACACGCATAGGCTCATAATTCAATCATATCATCACAATTTATCTCTACTTTTGTTAATTACACTTAAAACGATATTAAACCCAAAACCAAAAATGTACTATATTGCAGCTTACAAATTTTTAGATGTGGTGGCTGCCACTGTTTTCTTTGGCTTTTCCCCTCTGTTTTCGCCTGGTGATCTAGCCAGTATCATACCTCTTGTATTAGTGAGAGACAACTCTGGAGGAATAGACACAGGAGGCTTAGCAGACAGCAGCATTGTTAGTCGGGAGGGGAGTGTTAAATGTATAAGCAGATTTAGATACAATAACAAATTGAAGTCAAACTCCAGCTCACACTTTATAATCAGTTACAGTATTTTTTCCTTTTGGGATAAAGGTTTTGCATGAAAAAATAAAAGCTGATCATTTAATCACCCCTGTCAGTGTTAAGGCCCCTTTCAGACATTGCGGATTCCGCCAGCGGATCCCCCTGCTCAGCGGGGATGACAGGTCGTGTCTGATGCAGAGGGGACACGGACACAGCCCACTTTCCACTATGGACAGTAGGATGGAAACAGGGTGTTTGTCCAATTCAATCCGACTGTCATCTGATCCGCCAGATGGAAGAGGAACGGATCCCCCATCTGTCTGTTTTTAGTAGATAGAATCAGATGTTGGCGAGTGATACATTCACCACTTCATAGAGGGCAATTAATGGTCCAAACGGGTCCGCCCAAAAAACTGACAGGCGGACCCAATCGGTCAGCCCATGTAAAAGGGGCCTAAGTAGTTTGCCTGATCGATGTGAAATGAGCTTGTGAAAAACAGACTTGCTCGCTGGATCATCAGATTAAAATAGAAGAAAGAAAGCCTAAAAAATTAAATTAATACAGCCATCACATCTAAGAATTGGTAAGCTGCAATATAATAAATGTTTGCCTTTGGGTTTAATACTGTTTTAATTAGTCTAAATGTATGTGCAGTATGTAGTAATAGCACAAAACTTTAGTAAACAATCTTTGACGCGTTAGGAAAGATCAGACTAAAGCATTGTGGGTAATGATTTTTTTAATTTTAGTTGTTATGCTGCCTTCTATTAAAATGACTGAGACTAATACAGAAATATGTATCAAGCTCAACAGTACCAATAATTATTTAAGATGAACATGCCCAAGTGATACTACAGCACTGAACTAACCACTGACAGTCTCAGCAAAAACATGACACTCAAAGCTAAACTCCAGGCATATTCCTTAAGAGCCATTTCACACTGACAGCGCAGGGGCATCGGCAGTAAAACAAGCACCCACAAAGCGCCGCTACTGCAACGCTTTGCAGGCGCTTCAGCGGGGCTGCCTATTGATTTCAATGGGCAGGGGTACTTTAGGAGCGGTGTATAAAGCGCCTCAAAGAAGCTGCTTGCAGGACTTTTTTTGACGTCCTGCCAGCGCAGCGCCCCCAGTGTGAAAGCCCTCAGGCTTTCACACTGGGATTGGAGATGAGGCATTTTACAGGCGCTATTTTTGGCGCTAAAGCGCCTGGAAAATGCCTCCAGTGTGAAAGGGGTCTAACAGCCACTAAGGGGCTGATTTACTAAAGGCAAACACACTGTTAACTTTGCAAGGGAATTTTCCCTTAGTGAATGAGGTGAAGCTCTGTTGATATCTATCATCCAATCATGTCATCAAAACTAAAACATTTTTTTTTTTCTTTGCACATGATTGGGAATTCTTTGCAAAGTTCTGGGGAAAATTCCCTTGCAAAGAGAGCAGCCTATTTGCCTTTAGTAAATCCACCCCAACATTGAAGAATGCAGAGGGAGCAGGTCTTATTACTGCCCACAGTCTCTCTACACAGTGACTTACAATAAACTCCTGCACATATGCAGAGTTTCACATTGTATTATTTAATGCACAGATCTGGGAGAAATACACAAAGTACACTGCTATTTATTTCCAATTAAAGCCCTTTTTCTCCACCAGGCTTTAGGAGTATGGTTTCCTCAAAATCCATTGCCTAGCTACAGGATGCCACCCGGAAGCAGACTTCACAGCCCAAGAGGTGTCTGCTTGGCAACAAGGACACCACCATCTACCAGCCCTTGCAAGGTGCTTGTGCCAGCTCACATCTAGAGACTGTTCTTGAATGCTGGCCACTGGAAGGAAGGTTTTTACATTTTTTTGAATGATTATTGCACGTTACTCTGAACTGTGTCTCATCCTTGGGCTGGTCAAGATCTGCAACCCCTGGTACCTGCTGTTACCCTAAATCAGAGACCCCTGAGCAAAAAAGTCCTTGCCAATGATAGTTATACTTTATCTGGATCATAAGGTTTATTGAAAGCTAGAGCAAAGTGCTTTTTTATCGTTACTAAAGTAAGCTCAGTGTTTCTTTAATGCACATGTCATTTGCACTTTTTCTTGTTTAGTTTTCTTATTGACACATTCATAATAGAAGCCCATCTAAGTGATAGGCTAGGGGGAATTTGTATGTTCCAGGGTCAACATCTATTTCCTAGTCTAAAATGATGGTCCAGAGACAACACAATCATCCTGTTTTTTGTACAAAAGTCTTTGTGCTTTTGGTTAAGTTACAGTGTTAGACCAATCTCAGGGCATTTCCGGTTGGCAGAACACAATGATTACTGCATGTGGCTATAGCCGCCGGCAGAAATCGCATGCCAAAAATCCAACAGGCTGGATGTACCCAAGTCAATAGATGGATCAATTTTGGTGTAATCAGCTTTGCCCATATATAAAATCGAAATTTGACCAGTCCCTGCTGAACCAGCCAAATTTCGATTTCAGGTATGGCCAATTTCAGTTTATAGAGGCTCCCAAGGGAAGTCTAAGGAACATCACCGGCACCTAGGTGAGAAGGTTGGAGGCCCAGGGTCTAAGGTAAGAATCTTTTACTAGCGATTTTTTTTTTAATTCAGCATATTTACAAGGGGGAGAAGGGTCTATTAAACAGCAGAACCTTGCATTTTACTGCTGCATTGCCTGCAGGGAGGTCCCTGACCTGGTCATGCTTTCTAGTAAACTTACCTGGCTTACAAGACTGGCACAATAAAATTAGAAAATTGTTAAAAAATGTGTGTGTGTCTCATTTCCAGTTCAGATTTAAATTGGAAAAACATAACTTGGTAACTGCAACAAACGTTTCCCTATTTCTCTATTAAACATGTATCTATCTATCTATCTATCTATCTATCTATATATATATTTATAATTCTATAAGTTCTCTATTATATGCCAATAACGTTTGGTAATAAGACTTCATCTACTGAAATGTACATGATAAAATGAATGCTGAAAAGTATGTGACAAAAATCGACTCCATCTGTCACTTTCGAAAAGCATAATGGCATTTTAATGGAATCATTCTAACCTTAAAAAGCAAGGCCGCACAGATGCATATGAAGCCACTTAACTTTGGGAGGGTCTGTGAGATTATCCAGGCCTACAGAGTGTTCACTGAAGTAGCCCAAGGGAAACAACTGAAAAGACTCCTACACTAAACAGGAAGCAGAATGTTTTATTTCAGGAATTATGTATATATACATGTATACTTGCGAAAGATTTGCATTTCACATTAATAAAAAGGAAAGTGATCTCTTAATGGTGTTCTTGAAGCTTGCTGTACACCCCACGAAGTCTGCTGACACTCTAGCAACAACATGTGCAAGACACTGGAATTAATTTACCAAAGAGAAGCTGTGTTAACTTCAATCACCCAATCGCTTTAAAGAAAACAATGCCACTTTGTTAATTTTCTTTGCAAATGACTGGGGTTTGATTCAGATTTGCCCTCTTTGGTAAGCTCCATGAACAATCACTTTGCTAAGTGAACAGTCTCTACCACTTTAGATTAGCTACATGATATACTGCTGTGCAGTAAAAAGACCATTTTATCCTGCAATACCAGAAGGCACAGCGCTTTAACTGGTGTGGTGCCATTAATTTACAGCTACAGTACGTGGCATTGTACCCAAGCTGCAGCGCACCATGGCACACATGCCATACATTGTGGTGCACTGCATTAAAAATATTCTGCAGGGGAGTTTTTTGTCCATTGGTAACCTATTCTAAATAAACGGGCTGCCTTAACGAATGGCATGTTTACCACATGTGGTACACATGTGGTACAGAACTTAGTTATTTTTGCAGGGTCTGTAATGCTGTAATCTAGTCATTTTTAGACTCTGGAAATCTGGAATATCAATTTATAAAAGTCACAATGGCAAAGTGTAAAAATAATCTGCTGTCAGTAGGTACTTGAGTGAAATACCAGGAGAATCCAATAAATTTTTTTGTTAAACCAGGTAAAAAAAAAAAAAAAAAAAAATTTTAAGTTCACCCATAAACAAAACTTCACATTTAGATTTTAAATACAGTTTTAAATATAGCTGTCTGTGTCCCATAAGGGAAACTGTCATTACCTTCTTGTCCCAAAGACAGGGAGAGACAGTTGTCACTGTTTCAGGTGTCCCCACTAAAAGATTGCCTTACACCTCCTGCTATGCTTACAACTGTAAAATGTTGGATTCCCTGTAATTTTCTGTACTGGAGATAGAAGTCACCATGGCAAATATAGAAGGGTAATCTCCACAGAGAGCACACAGACAGCAATATAAAACCTGACAGGCAGATTAACACTTCTGTAATCTACTGAACAAAAAAAAGGAATGTATTACAATTTAAGAAAACTTTACCGTATAAATGTAGATGTACTTCCAAATCATTTTTAGCTTTGCTTTCACATTTATTAGATCACAACAACAGCAATGCAATAAGATGCCCATAAAATGCCATCATAATGTACACCATGGACTATAGACAGAAATTGTGGAAAAACTCCAAACATTAGTCTGATTGTACAATAAGCATTTGCACAGATTTTTACATTGTATCCTTAAAATATTTCACAGCTGCATCCTTCTACCAAATGCATTTAGTATTAGTCCCCCTGAATCAAGTTTACAGCTACAGGAAAAACAGGCACATGTAGTTCTGATTTTACAGCCTGCACTTCTATGGGTTTTTTTTTATAAACCAGCTGTCCCTACTCACTGGTTCAAGAAACAAAATCTTTTCCACCTGTAACCCGAGTCTATTATGTTCTTGTGCCCTACTTTGCTTTATTTGGAGAGGAACAATGCCAGCTTTAAGACCTTGAAAAGGCCTAAAAATCACTTAATTGTTTCCACACAGTGAAAAAAAGATACACAATAAGTGTTGTGTTTAAAAAAAAAAAAAAGTGTTTAAAAAAAACAGTAGTAAAACACGAACTTCATTTTTAAAGCTAACCTACTGCATGACAGCATTTAAAGACACATTACACATTCAGTAGTAATCCAAATGCATATATCATAAAATAAATAAAATAAAAAATAAAAAAACTTTACATATTGTATATTTATGTGTTATAAATAATTTGTTTCTTCACTCTCAGTGATGAGTTAAAACGTTAGGTCTTAAAAAGTAAAAAGTGTGTAACTATAATTAGTGTAACGTTAATTTTTTTTTTTAACTATAATTAGAGTTGTGTTGTGCCATTTAGAATACTGCTGTCTGTAGAGAGTGCCCATAATTCCCAGCCAGTGCGTCAGAAACATTTTCGTCTCCTAATAACTGTATCAATGTATTATGGGTGTTAGATGGTGACTTGTCATGGCCATAAAATCTATTTATGTTGTACATAGTAAATAGTTTATTTAGAAATATTTACTGTCAACGCTTGCATGGTCCTCTGCATTTAGTGGACTTGTACTGTTGTACTGTGGACTAAAGTGTGCCAAAAGTCGCATTCAGTGCTTCAGTGTGCAAACACCCTAGCAAAGTACAGACAATGGTAAAGCAAGCAAGCATGACAGTGCAAAAAAAAAAAAAAAAAAAACCTCCAACCAATTTTTTTCTTAGGCCCCTTTCACACTGGGGCGTTTTTTAGGCGTTTTTCAGGCGCTTTAGCGTTAAAAAAAAGCGCCTGTAAAGCGCTTGAAAGAAGCTTCATCTGCAATCCCAATGTAAAAGCCCAAGTGCTTTAAGAGCCCTTTCACACTGCCAGCGCCCGAAAAACGCTCGTAAAGCACTGCTTAAACTAGGAGCGCTTTTCGAGCGCTAGTGGGGCGCTTTTAACCCCTGCTAGTGGCCAAATAAAGGATTAAAAGAGCCCACAAAACGCTACTGCCAAAAGCGCTTTTCGGGCGTTTTTCAGGTGCTTTTCGGGCCTTTTGCAGGTGCTTCCCATTGATTTCAATGGGAAGGGGCGCTTTAGGAGCGGTGTATTCACTGCTCCAAAAGCGCTGCAAAGAAGCTGCTTGCAGGACTTTTTTTGACGCCCTGCCAGCGCAGCACCTCAGTGTGAAAGCACTCGGGCTTTCACATTGGGATTGCAGTTGCGGCTTCTTTCAGGCGCTTTACAGGCGCTTTTTTTTAAGCTAAAACGCCCCAGTGTGAAAGGGATCTCAGTGTGAAAGCACTCAGGCTTTCACATTGGGATTGCAGATGAGGCTTCTTTCAAGCGCTTTACAGGCGCTTTTTTTTAACACTAAAGCGCCTGAAAAACGCCTAAAAAACGCCCCAGTGTGAAAGGGGTCTTAGTTCTGGATATAGTGGGGAAAGTTGGAATTCCTGTCCATTTTTCTTTTTTTTTTACCATCCATGTATGACCTTATGGAAGAAATCCCTCCCATTGTGCCTCTGACTCTAGGACAAAAGGGAAATGGATGTCACTGGAACATTAAGACACAAACAGCAATAAAAAAGAAAACCCGATTCCAAACCTTTCTGATTTTTTGTGGCTGTGCCCTTCCTCCACTATAGCACATGGATGACAAAGTTCTACACAGAACAGAGCATGGGTAAGAACCCTTTCAAAGTGAGGTCCGATCAGGGCTGGCTGGCTGTTTTTCAGCCCAATCAGGCCCTCCATTCTCCTCTGCGGGCAGTCGGATGTAAACAAACTTGTGTCCGTTTACACCCAGCTACCTTAGAGTCCGATCCAATCTGGCAACAAAGAAACAGAAGAGGATCCATTTTCCTCCATCTGGCTAAATTGAATCGGAGGGCAGTCAGGTGTAAACAGACAGCCAGTCTGTTTACATTTGACTGCCTATAGAGCAGAGCGGGCTGTGACTGTGTCCACTCTGCATAAGCAGAGCAGACACGGACCTGTCATCCAGCCGCTACGCTGAGCTCAGCAGGGGATCAGCAGACAGATCCACTGAAAACTGATCCAGCCCCTGTGAAAGGGACCAAGCTCCTATGCCATTGTGGGCTAGACATCTTCAGCAATGCTTTTCTCAGAAGGAGAGAGTTCACACACACTCTCATTTTTCTGATTTCCTGCACATTCCTTTATTATACGCAGTATGGAGAACGGGAACTGGGTTACTATACTACATTGTGGTTAGATCCAAATTGTGTTTAGCAGAGTTCTCCCTTAGGCCTGATGCACACCTATACATTTTTAGTGCTTTTTGCATTTTGCAGATTTGCACTACAGTCCATTTAACATGGTTTCCTATGGAGCACGGTCTGTATTGCAAATCTGCAAAATGCAAAAAGCACTAAAAATGCATAGGTGTGAATAAGGCCTTAAAGGGCAACTGCAAATAATATGTGATATCCGAGCATAGTAAATGGCATCAAACCAAAATATTGCCACTGTGCAAAAAATATTTTCCTTGCACCTGATTGGCTATTTTTTGGAAAGTGAAACTCACCACATTCACTAAGCTCTGGGGAAAATTTCTTTGCACAGTGCAACTTCCCTTGCAAAGTCGATAGCCTATTTGCGTTTAGTATATAAACCCCAATGACTCAATAGGCCCAACATGTACCTCTCTCCTACTTTCACCACGTGTTGTTAGGTGGAGTCCCAGCTTCCAAATACATGATTCTAAGCTGTGCAACTCATCTTAATAGCTGTGTGAAAGACAAAAAGGCACACGCATTGCCTGCATTCTACAATGATTATGGGCAACAAGGGGATTTTAAGTAGCTGAATGGTCAGGTACATTACAGCTACATCTGGAGGAGAAACAGAAGTCATGAGTAAGTGGGCTGTGACTCCCTAGTGTACATTTCAAAGCATAGCTCTCAGTTTGCACTAAAGTGTACCTTTAAATCTATCAATTATGTCTGCTGACATTGTACCATAATGCATTGTTTATTTTCGATGACACATTATAATAAGAGCTTCAAAGAGGCAATGGATGCTGACCAGGAATCAAGAAGCAATCAGAAGCACTAGTAGTAGATGTTCATGTAGCACCATAAAATAATCATCTTTCCCTACTCAGAGAATGACCATAACAAAAAAAAAGAAAATGCAAATCATCTTGTGATGTTCTCTCAACGGGATCAAGCAATGTTTGACATGAACAGAAAGCTCAGCACATGGCTAGGTATTTCCATCCCATCAAATAACAGCAAGATTTCATTTTATAAATTACCGCAATGAAAAGCACCTTTCTATAGAAATTTGTAGAACGGTGTTAATAGAGTAAACACCTGTTCAGTTCTTCAATCACTTGAAGAAAATGTTCGGCTTAATTTGCTTCTAAACTGTGTTCTGAAAATCACGTCCTGAATGCCAGGTTAGCATAAATAAATTATACAAAGTATCTAATGGCTAAGCGATTGATCAGACTTTGTGTTTGCTCTTCAAACCTTTCTACTCACCCTCATCACGTGGTTTCACATTTCCATTTGGAACAACTTACAACTAAAAAACTAAATATTGATCTTCATAATGACATTGTAAAGGAAATGACACCTCTTTAGGTCATAAAGTAATACCCACAGAAGACTTCCTAGGTTACCACAAGAATGACATTTGTTTTTTGAAGGATCAAATGAAATGTTCAATAATACTTATTTTAAAAAGTAGAGGAAAAAAAAAAGAATGGATGATAAACAACATATTTAACACAATGGGGTTGATTTACTAAAGGCAAATCCACACTTTGCACTACAAGTGAGATCTGAGGGGGAAGATCTGAAATGGGGGGGGGGGGGGAGCTCTGCTGATTTTATCATCTAATCGTGTACAAGCAAAAAATCATTTTTTTTCCTTGCATGTCCCCCCTCAGATCTACAGCGACTGCACTTCCAAGTTCATTTGTAGTGCAAAGTGGATTTGCCTTTAGTAAATCAACCCCAATATCCTGGTCTCCCATTATGTTCTGAGTTCAGCATTACCAGCCTGGAATTGGGGTTGCTTAAAGTTACAGCATATGTATAACATCAGCACTGTAATAACAAAAGTTACATTTAATAATCAAATATATATATTGCTTGAAAAATCTCCTTTCCTGTTGTGCATTCTGCCCATCTGCTGGTTATCTCTTTCCACAACTTTCTGGTTTCCCTGCATGCTTTGCAGCTTCTCCTCTACTGTTTACTTTCAATCTCTAAAGACTACATGTCCCATGGTACCTTGCTGCCTGCAAGCAGTGATCCCTGTACTGACTGCACCACCTGAAACTTCTCCTCTCGGTATCTCTGTAGCTCAGAAGTCAGGCTCTGTGAATTCTGTGACACAGCAGTGCCTACTGACAGGACACAGTGAATACGAGTCACAGAATCCAAAGGAAGTAAATGTGCCAAGGGGAGGAGAGCAGTGCTAGAGGAAGAGAGGAGTTAGTCAGGTGCAAAAACACATGTATTGTGAGTTTACCAGTGGTCCCGCCAAAAATGTCTGAATGGTGGCAAAAAAAAAAAAGAAGATCATGTACTTGCAAAGTAGTGTAAACCTGTATAGGGTAATGTGTACAGACCCCATCGGCCCCTTCCTCCATGTGGTCTCTTGACTTCAGCATGATATCAACTGGATATCTTCAAATAGTTGTAAGCAAGACCATACTTCCTCTTCTTTTATATCAGTGACCTTAATTGCCACAAGGTAAATATAGTTCTTAGAAATGTAGATGCATCACAGAGTTATCAAAGCCCAGCGTTGTCTAAGGGAAGCTACAAACAACATAAAGGGAGCACCGCCTATTTTGATGCACCAGTCCACCCTCCCCCTTTTGTTGGTTGTCTGGAGATGCTGCTTGTGATGGAGAGGGATTCCCAGATCAGTGTAAATAAAAATGTCAGAATTAGAAGTAACCTGAATGATACAGATTGGTGATACAGGATGTTACACTGCAAAGGCCTCAGGAACAACACTCCCAGAGACCATGTGAAGGATTCTAGATGTGGTGGATTACACAAAACTAGGCAGAGTGGATTTAGTGACGTTATCATAGCTACATTGTTAGAGAATTTTCCCTACTTGCATTTAAAAATATTAGTTAATTGGTGTTCACACAAGAATTTCCAAAGATCATTATTATTATTCAGGATTTATATAGCATTAACAGTTTACAACATGAGGGCAGACAGTACAGTTACAATACAATTCAATACAGGAAGAATCAGAGGGCCCTGCTTGTTAGAGTTTACAATCTAGAAGGGAGGGTCAAGTGCAAAAAAAGGTAATAACTGTGGGGGATGAACTGATGGGAGAAAATGTTGTTAGGTGTGGGCAGAGTAGGCTTCTCTGAAGAGGAGGGTTTTATAGGGATCGTCTAAAAGCTAATAGAGTAGGAGATAGTCGGACAGGTTGGGGTAAGGAGTTACATAGGATTGGAGAGGCTTTCGAAAAGTCCTGGCGGCGAGCATGGGAGGAGGTGACGAGGGAGCTAGAGAGCAGGTGGTATTGAAAGGAACGAAGAGAATGATTAGGATGATATTTTGAGACTAGGCTAGTGATGTAGCTGGGGGCTAAATTGTGGATGGCTTTGCAAGTTGTTGTTAGTATTTTGAATTGAATTAGTTGGGTGAGCGGAAGCCAGTGGAGAGATTCACAGAGGTGGATGAGTCTGGCAGCAGTATTCATGATGTAGCAAGATCAGACACTCAGGAGATCCACTGATTCACAAACATCTTCATTTAGTAAAGTGCAAGCATGATGAGCTCCCCACATGTAGCAAGATAACTCATCTTTCCAGTGATCCATGCATAAATTCTAACTCATTGGAGTTGAATATGAGCCCTGTCACACCTTTCCAGGTTGGGGGGTGTATGGTGTTAGTTCACCTTTTTATTTTTTCTGAAAAGATGAACCAACACCTTTAAGTTGATGTAAACCCACTCTCATCATTGCTAAACTACTACATTTACACATCGTATTTCAATTATTTCTAACCTACTCCTAATAATCTGATCCATCTTTGAGTTTGTAAATGTACTTTGTGAATATCCCAAAATGTTTATTTTCTGCACCACATATGCATGATGCCCTGTCTGTAGGTACTACTGTGGCACACATTTCACAGAGCCTGCCTTCTGAAGCTACTAAAGAGGTGCTGAGAGAAGGCAGAGGTAGTACAGGAATCACTGCTTGCGCCAGCAAGGTACCATGAGATAAGGAGTTTCAAGAGGTGAAGTATTTTGCTGTCTGAAAGCAGCGATTCCTGTACCGACTCCACCTCCTGAAACTCCTCCTGGCAGCACCTCTGTAGTTCAGAAGGCTCTGTGAAATATGTGACACAGCAATGCCAACTCACAGGGCTTAGTCAATACAGGTCACAGAATTTAAGGAACTAAATGTTTTGTGGATCTTCACAAAGTATGTTTGCAATCTGCAAGATATACAAGATTAAGAGCAGGCTAGAAATAATTGAAATACAATGTGAAAAAGAAATTATGATTTTAAATAGTGACCATAGATACAAGTAAAGTTTCCCAAAGGCATGACTGGGTGTTCAAAGTGAACACAGCTTTACCTCATTCTGCACTATTCACTTTGCAAAGTGAACATCTACACTATATTGTCAAAAGTATTGCTTTTTTTTTTGCCTTTACACACACATGAACTTTAATGACATCCCAGTATTCGTCCGTAGGGTTCAATATTAAGTTGGCCCACAATTTGCAGCTATAACAGCTTCAACTCTTCTGGGAAGGCTGTCCTCAAGGTTTAGGAGTGTGTCTCTGGGAATGTTTGACCATTCTTCCAGAAGTGTATTAGTGAGGTCAAGCACTGATGTGGGCGAGAAGGCCTGGCTTGCAGTCTCCACTCGAATTCATCACAAAAGGTGGTCTATGCCAGTGTTTCTCGACTCCAGTCCTCAAGGCGCCCCAACAGGTCATGTTTTCAGGCTTTCCATTATTTTGCACAGGTGATTTGCTTCGTTTCACTGCCTTAATATTTACCACAGCTGTTTAATCTGAGGGAAATCCTGAAAACATGACCTGTTGGGGTGCCTTAAGGACTGGAGTTGAGAAACACTGGTCTATGCTTTGTACACTGGTGTGCAGTCGTATTGGAACAGGAAGGAACCATCCCCAAATTGTTCCCATGGAGTTGGGAGCATAAAATTGTCCAAAATGTCTTGGTATACTAACGTCTTAAGAGTTCCCTTCACTTGAAATAAGGGGCCAAACCCAACCCCTGAAAAACAACCCCCCACCAAATTATTTGGACCAGTGAACAAAGCAAGGTCCATAAATGACATGGATGAGCAAGTTTGGGGTGGAGGAACTTGACTGGCTTGCACTGAGTCCTGACCTCAACTCGTTAGATCACCTTTGGGATGAGTGGAGACTGCAAGCCAGGCCCTTCCCATCCAACACCAGTGCCTGACCTCACAAATGTGCTTCTGGAAAAATGGTCAAACATTTCCATAGACACACTCCTAAACTTTGAGGACAGCCTTCCCAGAGGAGTTGAAGCTGTTATAGCTGTAAAGGGTGGGCCAACTCAATATTGTACCCTACGTACTAAGACTGGGATGCAATTAAAGTACATATGTGTTTAAAGGCAATACTTTTGACAATATAGTGTATTTTACTGAGAGAAGAGCCTGTACTCCTTTAGTAAATAAACTCTTTTTTTTTTTAAATCTAGATTTTTTCATCCTTTCACCCCATACATTTAGCCTATGCTGATCTGCCAACAACAGATTGAGGACCACGCACTATTCAAAATATAGCCTACATTTTAAGGACTTAAAGCTTATATTACCCTGCTGATAATGCAACATTTTAAAAAGATCATATTTTAAATTGGCAGCAATCTGAAGGCAAAATAAGCTAGTAGTAATTGTACAATACTCTTTTAATTTAGTAAAGCATATAAAGATATGTAAAACAGCAGTGAAACTGCAAGGATCTGCGACTTATATTTTGCCAACTGCTAACTTCTAGGAAGAAAAAAAAGTTTCAGCTTTTTCTGAGCTACCAAACTAGTAAAATGTTCCTATCTTGCCCTTAGCACACACTAGTTGTTTGTTGCAGCAATCTCTTTGTGTCTGTGTAGTTGAAAAGGCTTTGAGCCTTCACAAATTTAAATCTTCTTAATACCTCCTAGACTCCCTTAAAAATAATGAGACAAGTTCTTTATATCTCCGGCCAAATATCTCTATTACATGATTGCCATGAAGTCTGAGAGTGCATACCTAAAATAACACCCTACATACAGTAATCCATTAAAACTTTACCAACTGCTCAAACAAAGACAACATTGTCCAGATCATTGTGTGAACGCATGGTGTTCTCTCTATCCAATGTGCATTATGGAAAGTACACCACTAAGCAGCCATTTATATATTACGGATACTTTTTAATGGGAGAACACCTCATCTATTTACAAAATAACAACTACATCTAAAATGAACACAAGTCACAATAATAACAATGTGATATTCTCCTACAGACACCACGCGTGAACAAGCACATGTTGTAAGCGGAGAACAGTTTAGAATATGAAATCACCCGCACCTTGCTAGGAAGTCGTAACCAGCTCTTAATGGCCTAGTTCTATTATGGCCAGCGTGATCACAAGTTGCTAATTACTGTCCAAGAGCTGGCCAATAAAAATGACAAGAAGGGGCTGTAAAATCTATGCCAATATATTGAACTAAAGTCACAAATGGAAAATTGGCTCACATAATTCTGTTATAACTCGTAAACAGAATGTCCTACCATTGCTCAAATACATTTTAGTTAACGGCTTTCAATATTGATATATAATTAAAACAAACTTAAAAAAAAAAAAACACTCAAATCTACTGTTTAAATGTTAAAAAGGGTATGAAAAGGAGGCCCTTTACCCTCCTAACTGATATGGCTTTTTTATACCGTTAGGCTTGCTGTTAGCCACCATTTTTGCCCACGACACTTCACATCCGTAGTCTGCATATGCGCTACTTTTTGCCTGGTATTTATAATTTCTTTTTAAATGTTTCTTTCTGTATTTTGTATTGGTGACATGGAACAGCCTGTTTAGCTCTTTGCAGCGCTATGATGCGAATTGGTAATTGGTATGGTCACCTTGTCTCTGTATGCTATTTGCCTGTTTAGATAAAGATTTTATAAAAAAAAAAAAAAGGTTAAGAAAAGTATTAATGTCCAAAAAAAGCGCCAATTTGTTCCAACTGTTCTTTCAGTGAACATATAACAGCCAAGAATGATATTTACTGTAGCAAGGGAAGGATGGATTAGCAGAAAATGCTACATGTGCTACTGACTGCTATAATTCAGCCAAATCTGGTAGAACAGAGGGAGATAATGATTTCTAAGAAGCTCAGATCAGCCCTCCTCTATGGCATAGGGGTTAAGGCTATTTAGATATCCGAGGATAAAAGTTGTTCCTGAAAATGATGAGAGGTGCCTCAATGAAAGGAGGGATGTTAGAGAGTGATAACAACTACACCAGCACAGATCTAATTATTGTTGAAGAGGAAATGACTTAGACAGGGAGCAAGTAATGGAGGTTTTAAACTTTTAATTGCACATCTTTGAGTCTGCTCTAGACCAAAAGCACTTCATTATGTTGCTTTAATCTGCTGTTCTCTGTTGTAAATGCTCGGGGCTGCGCACCAGCCTCCCTGTTGTGTTTGATTCCTCAGAAAACTGACCAACTACAGATGGCAGTAGATAGTTGCAATGGCCGCCACCGTTTCCTGCTTTTTACATCTACTGTGTACATGTAGCTTGCAACAGTCCCAGTGAAAATACGTAATTGGGGATTAAAACATGATATAAAAAAAGTCAACATAATAGAAAAAAGTTTTTTTTTTTTTAAATCACATTTAAACTAGCTGCAGTAATTTGACTGCTGTTCTGTTCAGCAATTAAGGAGTTCCTTAAAACCCTGGAATAGCCAACCCAGAAATTTAAACACAAATTTGACATAATACTTTTTTTTTCCCCCCATCACATTTTAACTGGTTGTTAAGTGATTAATGAACTCCTTAAAAACCTGCAAAAGCTAACCCAGAAATTAAACGTAAATTCGACATAATAAAAAAACGTTTTTTTTATTCCCATCACATTTACACTGGCTGTACTGTTCAGCAAGTCATGCATTCCTTAAAAACCTGGAAAGGCTAACCCAGAAATGAAATATTCTATTAAGCTTGTTATAGTCACACTTCCATTCTTATAAAGTTTTAACTAAACAACTTCTGTTGCTTTCCCTTCTGGGATCACATACATTCTGAATTATGTAATTAAAGTGGACTTTGCGTCATCACAAAAAAAAAAAAAAAAAATCCCTGTTTATTATGAACAGATCATATTATGAACATCCTTTGAAAAAGTCCACGTATAGATATATACATTCTGCAGATGATGGGCTTTAGCTTATATGGATGCTTCCAAAACATCTGCTCCAGATGCATGCTGGACATTAGAACACATTTGTACATGAAGAAATAGTTTTAATACAGTACTTGAAAATTATTATATTGGAAAATGTGCACACTTCCTATTCAAACCTGCTAAAGGCAGACTATGAAGTATAAAACCTACACTAACTGTCCCTTGGGAAACCTCCAGCCTTCTACCCATTGGTAGACTAACAGCACGACCTTCAGGCTTTTGGCTGGCAGGACACCTTGTGACTTGTTGTTCCACAACAGTTGCATGGTCGACCATGTCTAGTTTAAATGTAAACTGCAGGAGAGGGACCAATCAGAATTCAGCTTTTTAGATTACTTGTTCTGATTGGTTGCCATTGCTCTGTCCTTTGTACTCTTTTGTGGATTTTTTTTGTACTACTTTAAACAGTGGCAATATTGTTCCTAACCTCAACATGCCTTTTAACTTTAACGTGCCCCATTATATTGAAGTCTAGATGCAGAGAATAAATCTCCGCTCTACCTGTCAGGAAGGTTGAAGCTTGGGAGTGAAATATTATCTTGGTGTGTCACATACATCATGCAACAAACACTAAATCACAAAAGGGGCTAAAACTGCAGGAAGTAGCAGCTATTGTGGAGAAAAAGAAAACAGAAAAAGAAAGCTAATGCCAAGACATTCAAAAATAAACAGAGTTTTCAGAACACAGGCCAAAATTATTCATCGCCTTCTAGTGAAATCCAAGATTGCCTACTTTATATTTTTGTAACAAAAAAAAAAAAAAAAAAGAATACACGAAAGTAGCAAAGCATGCTTCTGGGGACTTTGGCTGCTGTTTTGAGGCCCCGCACGTTGGCTGAAATTCTGGCAAACGACAGATATAAATTAAATGAATCTAACTAGTGTACACATAATAAAACTGTAAATGATCTCTATCAAATAGAAATACATAAAACTAGCCCAGAGATTTAAAACACAAACAGCGAAAAAATAAATATAACAGCAAATCTTTCCGACTAATACTACACACTGCAAAAAGTAGCAAACTGTACAAATGTAAAATAAACAAACAAAACTATATTCCTTTATCAGCCTAAACATCATAACAAAACAAAGAAGCAAGAAATCTTTACACATAATACCTACTATCTTCTAGCTTTACATAACACATTGTTTTAAAGAATACAGATGATTTAATAGGGGACGCAGTGTAGCAATTCCAGCAGGTTACTTCCAACAAGCTCCTTCTCTAATACACTGAAAATATATTATAGCTTATAAGGGAACAGTAGCAACTGATCCATATAAAACTTTTAAGGGTATTATAAACAACAGAAAAGCAAAAAAAAAAAAAGAGGCAATGAGACGTAATTGTATTTTTACCTGATTGTTAAATTCTTCCTCGTGCTGTCTTTTTCTGCCTGTGTTTCTCCTGGTCCTCTTGTTCAATCGAGCCCATTTTGAGACCTGGAGAGGAGATTACAGAGTTTGTTTAGAGATACTCTCCTTGTGTGCAGATGGCCCATGTGCGTAAGAAACTATAAACAGACGCTACACACACATTTTTCCATTGCTTCACTGGCTGGAAAAAAAAAAAAACCCTCCATACCCTCTTCAGTCTGAAATGACGTTCCTAAAATATGCATACTTCATATAGATGATAACTCTGAGAATGGACTCGTATCTGACTGTGTATGAAAATAGACTCAGTAACATTCTTCAAGATAGGATGAAATCAAGAACACGCAGACCAATAATGAAGAGAACGAAAAAGGATTTTCCCTTCTTGACTATACATACCAACCAAAATGTATTCCTCAAAAGAATCAGACACAAGGGAGTTCAATTACTAAAACTGGAGAGCGCAAAATCTGGTGCAGCTCTGCATAGAAGCCAATCAACTTCCAAGTTTTAATGAACTGAACAAGTTGAAGTTAGAATCTAAATGGCCACCATGAACAACTGCACCAGATTCAAATGTGGGCTTCTTCCACTTACTGGGACCTAATGTCATTAATACATTTTATATATATAATACACACATACATACACTATATATATATATATATATATATATATATATATATATATATATATATATATATATATATATATACACATATACACACACACGCACACACACACACACACATACATACACATATATACATACACGCACATACACACCAACCAGACATGTTCCTCAAAAGGAACCAGACACAAGGAGTACCTTTCCATTGTTTGCTTCTTCCATCTACTGAAACTCAATGCTATATATAGCATTGAGTTCCAGTAGATGGAGGAAGCAAACTTTGGAAAGGTACTCCTTGTGTCTGGTTCCTTTTGGAGGAACATGTCTGGTTGGTGTGTATATATATATGAATGACATTAGGACACAGTAGGTGGAAGAAGAACACATTTGAAAGTTACCCCTTGTGTCTGATTCCATTTGAGGACTACATCTGGCTGATGTGTGTATATATATATATATATATATATATATATATATATATATATATATATATATACACACACACACATACACACTGACCAATCCAATTCTGCTCCTCAAAATAAATCGGACACAAGGAGTAACTTTCAAATGTTTGCTTCGTCCACCTATTGAACTTCAGTCTTATTCCTATATATACACTTTGTATACACAAGAACCAGATGTGTCCCTCAAAATAAGTAACTTTGATGTTTCCATCTCCCCTCTAGCAGAACACGATGTCATTCATGTAGACACTGTGTGCAAGTGATGCTTGTATTATTCCAATAGTAAGCCCCATAGACTGCTATCAGTGAGATAATGACTTCTTGTGTACACTGCACTAGTAACTAACACAATCCCACCTAGAGAGTTAAGGGAGTTTTGGAGAAGAGATGGGCAGTAGTGTTGGTGAAATGGATGGGGTGATGTATTCCCGGAGAGGACAGAGTATTGGGAAGACAAAGGATGAGTGTCCCCTTCCCGGCACTATAGACAGGTTCTATTAACCTAGAAGGATACAATTGGGGTGACCGAAGCTTTGCTCCCTGTGTGAGTCTTGCATGTCCCCGGCACTTGGTGCAAGCCGTGTGTCTTGTATGACACAGGTAGACATGAGAACTGTGTAGTAGTAAAGTTTGAGGAGAGAGCAGCCCCTCCATGTCCCCGGAGTACTGAGCAGTACTGAGCAGTGAAGTTTGTGCAGCAACAGGTAGAGAGGACAAGGAGCGCACCTCGGGCGGGCATCTTACCTCTTCTCTCACTCGCTGCACCAGTCCGTTCTCTTCCCACGTCTGCCTGTCCTCCAGCAAGGGCTGCGGGAGAAGAAGAAATACACAGAGGAGTCAGAGGGACACGGTGTCATGATGGAGGAGGGCGGCACAGAGCAGTCTTATGTGTGCGGACACGGCAAGCCCCTGTGTCGGCTCCGTGTCTCCCTGGAAGAATGGAGAGACAACACAAACGTGTCCTGTGAGGAAATGAAACACCTCCAGCCTGTTCACTGTGTGCGGGGAGGAGCCTACTATTCCGGGGGCTGGAGGTACACTATTCCCGGCATCACTGACCTCTACACTACTAAATCCGCCCGTCACCTTCTATCCTCTTCATCACTCACCCCTACCGCCTATAGATTTATACTACGATCTCACCTCTTCATCACACTCACCCCTACCGCCTATAGATCTATACCACCTCTTCATCACTCACCCCTACCGCCTATAGATCTATACCACCTCTTCATCACTCACCCCTACCGCCTATAGATTTATACTACGATCTCACCTCTTCATCACACTCACCCCTACCGCCTATAGATCTATACCACCTCTTCATCACTCACCCCTACCGCCTGTAGATTTATACTACGATCTCACCTCTTCATCACTCACCCCTACCGCCTATAGATTTATACTACGATCTCACCTCTTAATCACACTCACCCCTACCGCCTATAGATCTATACCACCTCTTCATCACTCACCCCTACCGCCTGTAGATTTATACTACGATCTCACCTCTTCATCACTCACCCCTACCGCCTATAGATTTATACTACGATCTCACCTCTTCATCACACTCACCCCTACCGCCTATAGATCTATACCACCTCTTCATCACTCACCCCTACCGCCTATAGATTTATACTACGATCTCACCTCTTCATCACACTCACCCCTACCGCCTATAGATCTATACCACCTCTTCATCACTCACCCCTACCGCCTATAGATTTATACTACGATCTCACCTCTTCATCACACTCACCCCTACCGCCTATAGATCTATACCACCTCTTCATCACTCACCCCTACCGCCTGTAGATTTATACTACGATCTCACCTCTTCATCACTCACCCCTACCGCCTATAGATTTATACTACGATCTCACCTCTTCATCACACTCACCCCTACCGCCTATAGATCTATACCACCTCTTCATCACTCACCCCTACCGCCTGTAGATTTATACTACGATCTCACCTCTTCATCACTCACCCCTACCGCCTATAGATTTATACTACGATCTCACCTCTTCATCACACTCACCCCTACCGCCTATAGATCTATACCACCTCTTCATCACTCACCCCTACCGCCTGTAGATTTATATTACGATCTCACCTCTTCATCACTCACCCCTACCGCCTATAGATTTATACTACGATCTCACCTCTTCATCACACTCACCCCTACCGCCTATAGATCTATACCACCTCTTCATCACTCACCCCTACCGCCTATAGATTTATACTATGATCTCACCTCTTCATCACACTCACCCCTACCGCCTATAGATCTATACCACCTCTTCATCACTCACCCCTACCGCCTATAGATTTATACTACGATCTCACCTCTTCATCACACTCACCCCTGCCGCCTATAGATCTATACCACCTCTTCATCACTCACCCCTACCGCCTATAGATTTATACTACGATCTCACCTCTTCATCACACTCACCCCCACCGCCTATAGATCTATACCACCTCTTCATCACTCACCCCTACCGCCTATAGATTTATACTACGATCTCACCTCTTCATCACACTCACCCCCACCGCCTATAGATCTATACCTCCTCTTCATCACTCACCCCTACCGCCTATAGATTTATACTACGATCTCACCTCTTCATCACTCACCCCTACCGCCTATAATTTATACTACAATCTCACCTCTTCATCACTCACCCCTACCGCCTATAGATCTATACTACGATCTCACCTCTTCATCACTCACCCCTACCGCCTATAGATCTATACTACCTCTTCATCACACTCACCCCTACCGCCTATAGATCTATACCACCTCTTCATCACACTCACCCCCTACCGCCTATAGATTTATACTACCTCTTCATCACACTCACCCATACCGCCTATAGATTTATACTACCTCTTCATCACACTCACCCATACCGCCTATAGATCTATACCACCTCTTCATCACACTCACTCCCTACCGCCTACAGATTTATACTACCTCTTCATCACACTCACCCCCTACCGCCTATAGATTTATACTACCTCTTCATCACACTCACCCCTACCGCCTATAGATCTATACCACCTCTTCATCACACTCCCCCCTACCGCCTATAGATTTATACTACCTCTTCATCACACTCACCCCCTACCGCCTATAGATTTATACTATCTCTTCATCACACTCACCCCCTACCGCCTATAGATCTATACCACCTCTTCACCACACTCACCCCCTACCGCCTATAGATCTATACCACCTCTTCATCACACTCACCCCCTACTGCCTATAGATCTATACTACGTGATCTCACCTCTTCATCACACTCACCCTTACCGCCTATAGATTTATACTACGTGATCTCACCTCTTCATCACACACCCCTACCGCCTATAGATCTATACTACATGATCTCACCTCTTCATCACTCACCCCTACCGCCTATAGATCTATACTACGTGATCTCACCTCTTCATCACACTCACCCCTGCCGCCTATAGATTTATACTACGTGATCTCACCTCTTCCTCACACTCACCCTTACCGCCTATAGATTTATACTACGTGATCTCACCTCTTCATCACACACCCTACCGCCTATAGATCTATACTACATGATCTCACCTCTTCATCACTCACCCCTACCGCCTATAGATCTATACTACGTGATCTCACCTCTTCATCACACTCACCCCTGCCGCCTATAGATTTATACTACGTGATCTCACCTCTTCCTCACACTCACCCTTACCGCCTATAGATTTATACTACGTGATCTCACCTCTTCATCACACACCCTACCGCCTATAGATCTATACTACGTGATCTCACCTCTTCATCACTCACCCCTACCGCCTATAGATCTATACTACGTGATCTCACCTCTTCAACACACTTACCCCTACCGCCTATAGATTTATATCACCTCTTCAGCACACTCACCCCTACCGCCTATAGATCTATACTACATGATCTCACCTCTTCATCAAACTCCTACCGCCTATAGATCTATACTACATGATCTCACCTCTTCATCACTCACCCCTACCACCTATAGATCTATACTACGTGATCTCACCTTCATCAAACTCCTACCGCCTATAGATCTATACTACATGATCTCACCTCTTCATCACTCACCCCTACCACCTATAGATCTATACTACGTGATCTCACCTCTTCATCACTCACCCCTACCACCTATATATCTATACTACGTGATCTCACCTCTTCATCACACTTACCCCTACCGCCTATAGATTTATATCACCTCTTCATCACACTCACCCCTACCGCCTATAGATCCATACCACCTCTTCATCACACTCACCCCTACCACCTATAGATGAATATTTTGTGCTCTCACCTCTTCATCACACTCCCCCCTACCGCCTATATATCTATACCACCTCTTCGTCACACTCACCCTACCGCCTATAGATCTATACTACGTGATCTCACCTCTTCATCACACTCACCCCTACTGCCTATAGATCTATACTACGTGATCTCACCTCTTCCTCACACTCACCCCTACCGCCTATAGATCTATACTACGTGATCTCACCTCTTCGTCACACTCACCCCTACCGCCTATAGATCTATACTACATGATCTCACCTCTTCGTCACACTCCCCCTACCGCCTATAGATCTATACCACCTCTTCATCACACTCACCCTTACCGCCTATCGATCTATGCTACGTGATCTCACCTCTTCATCACACTCCCCCCCTACCGCCTATAGATCTATACTACGTGATCTCACCTCTTCATCACACTCACCTCTACCGCCCATAGATCTATACTACGTGACCTCACCTCTTCATCACACTCACCCCTACCGCCTATAGATCTATACTACGTGATCTCAACTCTTCATCACACTCACCCCTACCGCCTATAGATTCTATACTACCTCATCTCACCTCTTCATCACACTCACCCTTACCACCTATAGATCCATACCACCTCTTCATCACACTCACCCCTACAGATTCATACCACCTCTTCATCACACTCACCCCTACCGCCTACAGATCCATACCACCTCTTCATCACACTCACCCCTACCGCCTATAGATCTATACTATATGATCTCACCTCTTCATCATAGGTAGCTTAATTTATGTCATCCTAAATGTCCTACCTAGGTGGTCTCAGATATGTCATCCTATATGTCCTAGGTAATCTCACATGTAATCCTATATATCCTACGTGGTCTCATGTCTGTCATCCTATTATATATGTACATCATTGAGTTATATAAAGTATGTCCTAGGTGGTCTTATATATGTCATATGTCCACATGCCTTACCTGTGTCAGCCTATATGTCCTAGGTAGAATCACATATGTCATGTCATATGTCCTAGGTGACCTCACATACATCCTCCTACATGTCCCAAGTACTCTTACAGATGTCATTATTTATGTTCTAGGTAGCCTCATTTATGTCACCCTATATATCCAGGTAGCCTCATGTCTGTTATAGTAAATGCCCTTGGTAGCTCATGCATGTCATCCTATATTTCCTAGGTAGTCTCATGTATGTTATCCTATAAATCCTAGGTGGTCTCAGGTACAGTATGTCAGCCTATATGTCCTAGGTAGTCTCGCATTTGTAATCCTATATGTCCTTCATGGTCTCATGTCTGTCATCCTATTATATGTGTACATCATTCTATTTTTTTTTAAACTTTACATTTTTATTATTTATGACAAAATACATTCCAATATAAATGAACACAAGTACATCATTCTATTATATTCAGTATGTTCAGGTAGTCTTATGTGCAGCATGTCATTCTAAATGACTTTCATGGTCGCACGTATGTTGTTCTATATGTCCTCGGTAGCCTCACCTGTGTTATCCTCGTTTGTCCTAGGTAGCTTCACATATGTCATCTTATATGTCCTAGGCAGTCATTTGTATGTCACCCTATATATCCAGATAGTCTCATGTATGTTTTTCTAAATGTCCTAGGTAGCTCACGTATGTCATCTTAGATGTCCTAAGTAATGCTATGCATGTCATCCTTTATGAGAAAAGACAGGAAAAAAAAAATCTGGACAGCCGCACTCCGGAAAGAATCTATTTTCTTGTGCCTTTTATTGTAAATTAAAAATCACATAACACAGTCCACAGCAAAGGTGATACAGAACAAGATGTTGACGCGTTTCACACTGAAATCAGTGCTTACTCATAGAAAAAGTAATTGCCTTGGTGGACTGGCCTGGAGCAGTGGAGCTCTCTCTCTCTATGTCATCCTATATGTTCTAGGCAGCCTCGCCTATGTCACCCTCTATATCCTAGGTAGCCTCATGTATGTCCTTCTAGTTGCATACATCTTAGAAAGCCCCATGTACAGAATGTCATCCTACTATATACATCTTAGGTTGCCTCAGGTATCCTAATATATGTCTGTCATTCAATTACATTGTATATCTCAAGTAGTGTTATGTACTGTATGTCATCCTTTTACAAATTTCGTTGGTAGCCTCATGTATGTCATTATATGTTAGAGGTAGTCTTACCTATGTTATCTAGGTATTCTCACATATGTCATCCTATATGTCCTAGGTAGCCTCACGTATGTCACTCTATATATCATAGATAGTTAGATCATGTATCTCATTCCATATGTCCTTGGTGGCTTCATGCACAGTATGTCAACCTAGAGGTCCCAAGTAGTCTCATGTATGTCATCCTATATGTCCCAGGTAGCCTCATGTATGTCATGCTATTTTATACAGTATCTCACAAAAGTGAGTACACCCCTCACATTTTTGTAAATATTTTATTATATCTTTTCATGTGACAACACTGAAGAATTGACACTTTGCTACAATGTCAACACTGAAGAACTGACACTTTCTACAATGTAAACTAGTGAGTGTACAGCTTGTATAACAGTGTAAATTTGATGTCCCCTCAAAATAACTCAACACACAGCCATTAATGTTTAAACCGCTGACAACAAAAATGAGTACACCCCTTATCGCTCTCACTCTCTCATACTAGTCACTGGAAGTTCAACATGGCACCCCATGGCAAAGAACTCTCTGAGGATCTGAAAAAAATAATTGTTGCTCTACATAAAGATGGCCTAGGCCAGTGATGGCGAACCTTGGCACCCCAGATGTTTTGGAACTACATTTCCCATGATGCTCAACTCCACTCCCGAGTGCATGAGCATCATAGGAAATGTAGTTCCAAAACATCTGGGGTGCCAAGGTTCACCATCACTGGCCTAGGCTATAAGAAGATTGGCAAGACCCTGAAACTGAGCTGCATGGTGGCCAAGACCATACAGCGGTTTAACAGGACAGGTTCCACTCAGAACAGACCCCGCTATGGTCGACCAAAGAAGTTGAGTCCATGTGCTCAGCGTCATATCCAGAGGTTGTCTTTGAGACATAGAGGTATGAGTGCTGCAAGCATTGCTGCAGAGGTTGAAGCCTCTTCTAAAGATGATGCACAAGAAAGCCTGCAAACAGTTTGCTGAAGACAAGCAGACTAAGGACATGGATTACTGCAACCATATCCTGTGGTCTAATGAGACCAAGATAAACTTTTTTGGTTCAGATGGTGTCAAGTGTGTGTGGCGGCGACCATGTGAGGAGTATAAAGACAAGTGTGTCTTGCCTACAGCCAAGCATGGTGGTGGGAGTGTCATGGTCTGGGGCTGCATGAGTGCTGCTGGCACTGGGGAGCTACAGTTCATTAAGGGGAACCATGAATGCCACATGTACTGTGACATACTGAAGCAAAGCATGATCCCCTCCCTCCGGAGTCTGGGCTACAGGGCATATCCCAACATAACCCAAAACTCACCTTCAAGACTACCACTGCCTTGCTAAAGAAGCTGAGGGTAAAGGTGATGGACTGGCCAAGCATGTCTCAAGACCTAAACCCTATTGAGCATCTGTGGGACATCCTCAAACAGAAGGTGGAGGAGCGCAAGGTCTCCAACATCCACCAGCTCCGTGATGTTGTCATGGAGGAGTGGAAGAGGACTCCAGTGGCAACCTGTGAAGCTCTGGTGAACTCCATGCCCATAAGGCAGTGCTGGAAAATAGTGGTGGCCACACAAACTATTGACACTTTGGGCCCAATTTGGACATTTTCACTTAGGGGTGTGCTCACTTTTGTTGCCAGCGTTTTAGACATTGGCTGTGTGTTGAGTTATTTTGAGGGGACAGCTAATTTACACTGTTATACAAGCTGTACACTCACTACATTACATTGTAGCAAAGTGTTATTTCTTCAGTGTTGTCACATGAAAAGAGCTAATAAAATATTTACAAAAATGTGACGGGTGTACTCACTTTTGTGAGATACTGTAGGTCTGTCATCCTAATCGTATATATCTTAGGTAGCCTTATGTATGTCATCCTGTTACCTATCCAAAACCAAGTTCATGATATTTCCTCCCCCACTTGCCTTTTCCCCTGATTTCTCTGTCAAAATCAATGGCGCAACTATCAACCCGTCCCCCCATGCCAAGGTCCCAGGTGTAATCCTGGACTCTGAACTAATGTTTCGGCCCCACATCCAATTCTGTCTAAAGCTTGCCGCCTCAAACTCTGCAACATATCCAAGATATGCCCCTTCCTAACAAATGACACCACAAAGCTTCTAAATCACTCCCTGGTCATCTCTTGCCTTTACTAATGCAACTCTCTCCTCATTTGCTTACCTTTAAATAGGCTATCCCCCCTTTAGTCCATTATGAATGCTGCTGCCAGGCTCATTCACCTTACAAACCCATCAGCGTCTGCTACCCCTCTGCCAATTCCTCCATTTGCTGCCACTCAACCAACAAATTAAATTCAAGATACTAACAATAATTTACAAAGCCATCCGCAACTTGGCCCCCAGCTACCTCACTAACCTGGTATCGAAATACCAATTAAATCATTCTCTTTGTTCCTAAGACCTACTGCTCTCTAGCTCCATTGTCACTTACTCCAATGCTCGCCTCCAGGACTTCTCCCGAGCCGCTCCCATTCTCTGGAATGCTCTACCATAATCTGTCTGACTATCTCCTACTTTGTCCAATTTCAGACGATTCCTGAAAACTCATCTCTTCAGAGAAGGCTATCTGACTCCCACCTAACAACTGTACATTTATTTTCTCCATCAGCACATCCCCCATAGTTATTACCTCTTGTATCTCTTTACCCTACCTCTTAGATTGTAAGAATAAAAATAAATTACACACTGCTGCAAACACCTGATATGTGTTTCCACACCCAAGCTACATAAATAAATGAAATAAGATGTTGCGCTAAAGAATTAATAAAACACAAATATATCCCAAATGCTATGTGTTCATATCACTGGACAAATTAATATTGTGTAATACTAGTGATGCTTATGCCAATATTTTTTAAATTTGCACCAATAAAGTAAACGTGCTATATAAATACAGTGTGTGGTCCTAATCCAATCTGTAAACATAAATGCTGAATGCAAAAAAATTTATATTAGAATTTAAGCACTTTAGCCCCAGAAGAATTTCCCCCATCTCCTGACCAGAGCACTTTTTGTGATTCGGCACTGCGTCGCTTTAACTGACAATTGCGCGGTCGTGCGACTTGGTTTCCATGCAAAATTTACGTATTTTTTTCCCACAAATAGAGCTTTTTTTTGGTGGTATTTGATCACCCCTGCAGTTTTTATTTTTTGCGCTATAAACAAAAAAAGAGCGTAAATTTTGAAAAAAACGCATTATTTTTTACATTTTGCTATAATAAATATCCCCCAAAAATATATTAAAAAATAATATTTTTCCTCAGTTTAGGCTGATACGCATTCTTCCACATATGTTTGGTAAAAAAAAAATCGCAATAAGCAACTGATTGGTTTGCGCAAAAGTTATAGCGTTTACAAAATAGGGGATAGTTTTATGGCATTTTTATTAATAATACATTTTTTACTAGTAATGGCGGCGATCAGCGATTTTTATCGTGACTGCGACATTATGGCGGACACATCAGACATTTTTGGGACCATTGTCATTTATACAGCAATCAGTGCTATACAAATGCACTGATTCCTGTGTAAATGACACTGGCAGTGAAGGGGTTAACCACTAGGTGGCAGTGTAGGGATTAAGTGTGTCCTAGGGGCGTGTTTCTAACTGTGGGGGGGGAGCGTGGATGTGTGTGAAAAGTCACTGATCTCTGCTCCGATCACAGGGAGCAGAGATCAGTGACACTATCACTAGGCAGAATGGCGAGATGCTTGTTTACATTAGTATCTCCCCGTTCTTCCTCTCCGTGAGACAATCGCAGGCATCCCTGCGGCGATCGAGTCCGTGGGACCTGCGACCCGACTCACGGAGTTTACCGGCTACGCGTGCGTGCCCGCAGGCTGCCTCTTAAAGGGCAACGTACAGGTACGTGATTCTGGCTGTACGTGCCCTTCTGCCGCAGTATATTTGCGTGAGGCGGTCGGCAAGCAGTTAAAAAAAAAGCAGAAATTAAACATCCAAAATAAAGCGGAATAGTCTCTTCATAAACATATAGTTTTATTCAAGTGTAACTTCTTCTGTGCTCATAAATGTCCTCCACCAAGTTAAAAGAGAATATGGGGTTCGTTTTTTTTTTTTTTCCCTGAATCATACTTACCTAGGTGGATGCAGCATCAGAGCTCTCTGCTCTGCCCCCAGCGCTCACTGGAGCACTGGGCTGAGGAGGAGGCGGGAGCGGCCGGCTCAGGCTCTCCACGGCTCGCTGAGAGGCAGAGGTGGGTGCCGGTCCAAGCATGGGGCAGATCCCTACTTCATTGTCGTCATCTTGCCAAAGCCTGGACCAGCTCTGTGGCATCAGCCGAAAACAGGTCATAGGAGTGCAGAACGAACTGCACTTGTGCGATTCACAGGAGAAGCACAGCCAAATGAGCTTTGGCTGTACTTCTCCTCTAAATAAAATAGTGCTCCACCTCAATGCTCACAGAACTCTTACCTCCAATCAATGAAAATTTGCGCCTCTATATCATTATCCAATAAGATCTCTTCAAATGATGCACACTTCAAAGCCTCCTGGCCACTAGGGACTCTCCTGTCATCATGTACAATGCCAGTACATTCAGGTTATGGTCCCTTTAAGAGTCCTGACTGCTTATGCGGCCACTTGTGTTTAAGAAGAGCATATGAAAAACTTTCATTGTGCAGTATCTTTGAAGCCTTTTATCATTCACACGACCAAATCAGCCATGGCGCAGCAAGTATGCCATGACCAGAAAGCCAGTACAAAACAAAAACAGGAGCTGCAGCTGTCCGTTGCTGTAGGCATCTATCTGCACATCGAGTGGTTGCATTCAGTTAGGGTTGCCATCCCTAACTGCATGATACCAACCTCTATGTGTCTTGCAGAAGCAATAGCAAGAAACATGTTGACCTATGAGGACTTACCGCCACAGATTATTATGCTATATTTAACAAGAAAAGTTTATCACGGTGATAGATAAGGCGCTGTTGGTATCTTTATCCTATGTACCTATGAATATGTACATGCATAGCTTTTATGACCTGTAATAGGTGTTTTTGTGGTTTTAACAATTTAATTTTGTGATACAAATGTTTTAATTTAAAATGTGTGTTCTCTTTTTGTGCCAGTAAAGTCCAATGAAATATATTCGTTTTTGGTTTTGGCCGATGCACAATACACATGTGACACATGAGTGGCCATAACCAAGATTCAATAACAGAAGCTCAGCAACCCTTGTCGATCAACTTGCCTTTTACCTCAGGGCAGACCAACAGCAGTATAGAGAATGCCTTTCCTGCGGATGGCACATCCTTCCAGCCATGCTGCATGGTGAAATACTGCTATCTCCTCCCACCCCATCCTTCTTTCTCTGTGTCTTGGCTATATGAAACAACAGAGAGGAGTAATCAGAGTTCCTTCTTACCTTAGCTTTCTCCTCCTCCTCCAATGGCATCCTCCCACTATTATGGTCCCTGCTCCGATTCCAGTGGCGTCTACTCTCTCAGCAGGTGTAGAATGGAGCAAGGTGGCCAGAATTCCAGTAATCATGCTAATTAGTCAACAATTTCCACCAAAAGCGGGGAAACTTCCCACCTATGCCAGTAGCAACCAATTACGTTTCAACCCAATTTATAGAAACATCAAACAGGTTTCATTATTTATTGTTACGCAAAATAAATCCACTTTTGTGCTCATTTTCTTTTCCAATATTTTTTTTCAGAAATTTGTTTTTTTAACAAGTACAAGATCAACATTTACCATTGTGGTAGGAAGTAATTGTACATTTAACAAATCGGTTATGATTCGGTTGCATCACAGATTATCTTATATTTATGTGAAATTTTATGTATCATCAGCTTCATATCAGATTAGATATTAGAAAAAAATAAAAAGAAAGGGAGGAAAAAAAAGAAAGAAAAAAAAAAATAGAAAAGGGGAGGAACCGTCAATATACACTGTAGAACTTATGAAATGTAGGAATAACATTGAGTGACAAGGTTTTAAACTATTTCTTGTCTTTCCCACTTATCACGCTGGATATGTACAGCGCTTGGGGGGGGGGGGGGGTTGCATTTATAGTGTAGCTATAATTTTGGAGCCCCTCTTCTTGTTTCAGGAAGTACGCAGGTGTACTCCAATATGCTACCTTTGCTACCACTACTAGAAGCAACCTACTAGCTTAACTTCCAGCTCATTTTCTTTTTTATACTTATTTATTAACCAGCAGTTCAAAGTATTATTAGTGTGTGCTAGATGCATCAAGCTATAGAAATATATCAGATTTCCGGTGTATTGTCTCTACAGCAGCCTTTCTCAAACTTTTCAACACAGAGGAATCCTTGAAATAACTTTCTGGTCTCAGGGAACCCCTGCTATAAATTACTACTGTATATCTACAACTCATGATACATTAGTGTGATGGACAGTGGGAAGAATTCTTCTTATACTTGTGGTCATTGGTAAAAATTACCCCACAGGACTAATGGTTTCAGTGGGAGCTTATCTGAGAGGCAGTTGCTCAAGGAACCCTTAACAACCTCTGGAGGAACCCTCGTTGAGAAACTCAAGTCTACAGGCTCTACAATCTGTGCACCCTTTTTAGTTAGTAGTTGGTAATATTGGGTATCATTACAGAAATACTAGCTAGTAACAATTCCTGATGACATAGAAAGTAGCCACAAAGAACCACTTTGAAAACCAGGGGGATCTGTGAATTGCTGAATATATACATGATGATTTTCCCTTCTTCTAGAGAAACATGCAATTCACATATCATAATTTCCTGGATTCATAAACAGCTTACGTCTCCACAGATCTGACAGATCTACATGGACATACTGAAAAACAAGATTGATGAACTAGCAATTCTAACTTGATAATCACCAAAGTCCATTTGTTTTCCTGATTGGGTCAGAAAAAATTAGTTTGCTAAATTACCAATTTCATAGTGAAATGTTACAGATGTATATTCAAAACATGTTTATGCTTCCTAGTTTCTATTACTGGTGTAATGCTTATAACATAAGTATGGGACTCATTTATGAAAATGGTTAAAAACCCAAGCAAAAAACCACATCTCACAATCACAATTTTTTCCCATTTACATCATATGTCATAAATCTATATGTACTTCACTAAACTAAAGGTGTTACAAAAGGAACTGCTAAAAGTATTGTGAGACACACTAGCAGTTCTTGATGCACAGACGGCTAGAAAGGGCAACAATTATTATTTGCATAACTCCACCCACTTACTTAAGCAAATGCTGAGATTTTTATTTTTGTGCCCAAAGTGAGGATGTGTAAATACCTTCTGTTATAGGAAGTTAATGCTGTATCTCACTAAACTCTTTCTAATTGAATTACAATTTCGGATTTTCCTTGCCTTTGTGATCCATAGCAGTGTTAGTCCCACCAGTGGATTTACTCTTTAATGGCCCCACCAGCAGTACAGTCACCTTTCCTTTGCTCCTCTGTTGCTGAAAACACTATTTTTGGGTATATGGAGCATGAGACTCATCCTTGATTATCCATACACAGAGCTCCATCTCTCAACTGTCAGCATCCAAAAGGAGTGTCAGGGGAGTAAAAGGAATTAAGAATGGGCAGCTGATGGGGTTGTCAATAAAGAAAATGTTGCCCTCATTGGGAAAAGCACAGATTCTATTTAATAGGGCTAGACCAAGTTCTGCATAAAACACTTTTAAAAATGTTCATATTTCCTTTAGAACAGTTTTAATATCTGAACTGCATTAATATTATCGTTTATATAACTCCCACTTCTATATTAGTTGGAAAGGGTGGTAATAAACCCAATCACCAGCAGCCATCATTATCAGTAGTTGCTCCCCTAGCATCATTTGATCTTACACAAAGGTTTTGGGCATCTGCAGATGCACAATAGTGTGTTGCTAAAGCTTGTAATGCTAAACATGTTTACGAGGCTCAGACAAGCCTTTTGCAAGAAACTCCTAAATGCTTTGATCTGTGGACATCAGAGAGTCTCTACTAATAAAGTAGTCTGTTTGAGCTCAAACCAAAAGCTTTATACCACCATTAATTAAGTGATAGACAAACTTGCACTTACAGTATCTCACAAAAGTGAGTGCACCCCTCACATTTTTGTAAATATTTTATTATATCTTTTCATGTGACAACACTGAAGAAATTACACTTTGCTACAATGTAAAGTGAGTGTGCAGCTTGTATAACAGTGTAAATTTGCTGTCCTCTCAAAATAACTCAACACACAGCCATTAATGTCTAAACCGCTGGCAACACAAGTGAGTACACCCCTAAGTGAAAATGTCCAAATTGGGCTCAAAGTGTCAATATTTTGTGTGGCCACCATTATTTTCCAGCACTGCCTTAACCCTCTTGGGCATGGAGTTCATCAGAGCTTCACAGATTTCCACTTGAGTCCTCTTCCACTCCTCCATGTGACGACATCACGGAGCTGGTGGACGTTAGAGATCTTGCACTCCTTCACCTTCCATTTGAGGATGTCCCACAGATGCTCAATAGGGTTTAGGTCTGGAGACATGCTCTGCCAGTCCATCACCTTAACCCTCACCCTCATATAAACACACACACACGCTTGGGGGGAGATACTAAAACTGGAGCCCAGAGAATCTGGTGCAGCTGTTCATAGTAACCAATCCTCTCCTAAATTCAGCTTGTTCAATGAAGCTTTAACAATAACACTCTGTAGCTGATTAGTTAATATGTACAGCTGCACCAGATTCTCTGTGCTCCAGTTTTAGTAGATCTCCTCCTTGGAGTCATAAATGCATACTTCCTCCCCCTTCTTTTTCTGTACTTCTGTCCCCATCCATTCTTATACCCCAACTGAGACTCAAGTCCTACTCTCTCCTCTGCTCCCTCCAACCTCTTATTTTTTTTCTGCTTCTTTTCCCCTTCTTTCTCCCCCAACTGTATACTCAGTTGAATACTTTCCTATCAACAAACAATAGGCGGCCTATATACAAGATTGATAAATCAATGAAAAGATACACTAGTCACAACAAGCTACAACACAATCCTACGGATCAGGAACAGCTTTTATTAGAGAATCTTAATGGCATACACATGTTAATTTTTGTCTTTATTGAGACTTTGGTTGGATCATATGGTAACCTCTACGTGCTTTTATGTGCAGTTATCGATTGGTATGTACCTAATGTCCTCAGTGCGCATAGCACTGTTTCATGTTGTTTTGTTAAGTGTCTGCTCTTATTTCTTGCGAAAAATTTAATAAAAGAAACCAAGGTAACACTTTAGTCCTTACCATAATACAGAATATATATATATATATATATATATATATATATATATATATATATATATATACACACGCACACACAGTATCTCTCAATATTGAGTACACCCCTTGCATATTTGTAAATATTTTATTAGGTCATTCTGGCAACAAAAGTGAGTACACCCCTAAGTGAAAGTGTCCAAATTGGGCCCAAAGTGTCAATATTTTGTGTGACCACCATTATTTTCCAGCACTGCCTTAACCCTCTTAGGCATGGAGTTCAACAGAGATTCACAGGTTGCCACTGGAGTCTTCTTCAATGCCTCCATGACATCACCACCTTCCGTTTGAGGATGCCCCACAGATCAGTGACGTGCAGCGAGGTCAGTGGCTGGTAAGGCACTGGCTAGTATCAGAGCCAGATACACACAGGTTACATACGCCGTGATCGTTAGAGCCAGAGCAATACTTCTAGCACTAGATCTCCTCTGTAGCTGTAAACATGTAATCTGTAAACAATTTTAAAGCATCGCCTATGGAGATTTTTAAGTACTGAATTTTAAATTCAAACAAGGGAAATGGGTGGGACTTTATATGAAGCACGGCTAAGAAAAAATAAATAAAAAAATCCAATCACATGCTAGTGGATTCCAAAAAGATATACATTGAATAAAAAAGATAATATGATAAAAATAAGTAGCACCTTAATAATTTATTATACATAATAACGACATAATTCACAAACGATCTAATGGTAATAGATACATTAGTATATAGTAGTAAAATTGTTCCAAGTCATAATAAGCATAATTATGTTAATGATGGTAATGATTGATGATAAAATTCATGTTATTCATATTACTGAATCTCATAATCAAATGATTGTATTGATGTAGCATAAGGCTGGGGCTCTACACGTTTTGTGGAGATGTCTACTTGTCAGGAGCAGTTACATAAGAATAAATCTATAATAGTAAAAAAAATTGCGTGTGTTTGGGGTTATTATCATGTTGGAATATTGCCCTGCAGCCCAGTCGCCGAAGGAAGGGGGCCATGCTCTGCTTCAGTATGTCACCGTACATGTTGGCATTCGTGGTTCCCTCTATGAACTGTAGCTTCCCAGTGACGGCAGCACTCATGCAGCCCCAGAGCATGACGCTCCCATCACCATGCTGTACACACTTGTCTTTGTACTGTTCACCTGGTTGCCACCACACACGCTTGACACCATCTGAACCAAATAAGTTTATCTTGGTCTCATCAGACCACAGGACATGGTTCCAGTAATCCATGCCCTTAGTCTGCTTGTCTTCAGCAAACTGTTTGCAGGTTTTCTTGTGAATCATCTTTAGAAGAGGCTTCCTTCTGGGACGACAGCCATGCAGACCAATTTGATGCAGTGTGCAGCGTATGGTCTGAGCACTGACATGCTGACCCCCCACCCCTTTAACCTCTGCAGCAATGCTGGCAGGACTCACACGTCTATATCCCAAAGACAACCTTTGGATAGGATGCTGAGCACGTGCACTCAACTTCTTTGGTCGACCATAGCGAGGCCTGTTCTGAGTGGAACCTGTTAAATTGCTGTATGGTCTTGGCCACCGTGCTGCATCTCAGTTTCAGGGTCTTGGCAATCTTCTTATAGCCTAGGCCATCTTTATGTAGAGCAACAATTCTTTTATTTTCAGATCTTCAGATAGTTCTTTGCCATGAGGTGCCATGTTGAACTTCTAGTGACAGCCATAACACCAAATGTAACAGACCTGCTCCCCATTCACACCTGAGACCATGTAACACTAACGAGTCACACTGTTATACAAGCTGTACACTCACTACTTTACATTGTAGCAAAGTGTTATTTCTTCAGTGTTGTCACAAGAAAAGATATAACAAAATATTTGCAAAAATGTGAAGGGTGTATTTACTTTTGTAAAATATTGTATATCTATACACATACAGTACAGAAACCACTTCACATTATCTTTAAAGATCTAGTGTTGTGTACCCTGCTGTCTGGGACAGCAGTTTTCAGTATTTAAAGTGGAGTTCCACCCAAAAATTGAACTTCCGCTTTAAATGCAGGTGACCCCCTGACATGCCACATTCAGTAATTTTTTTTTTGGGGGGGGGGCGGATACCCTCTTTTTAGGAGGCTCCGCGGCACCGGAAGAAAGATCACCTCTCCCCCTCCCTCCCTGCAATCTTCTGGGACACGTCACAGGTCCCAGAAGATTGCCCGGTCATTCACAGCGTGCAGCGAGCTGCTGACTTTTAATATTTTTTTTTTCGTCGGAACTCCGCTTTAAGAGTTTTTCTTACCATAGTGTACTGTACTACAAGCTGTAATAGTGCATGTATTGTGGGGGAAGTTAAGTCATTTAAGAGAGCAGAAATCCACCAAATATGGAAACCTTGTACAGAACATTTGCTTCTTTCCCAAACAGGAATTAGCTTTTCAGACAGAAGTGTGCACAATGCTTAATACCCAAATTTAGTAAATCTTTCGAAGGCTTAGTAGCATGAAATGTCTACTGGGTGAAATCACTTTAAAGCAATTAATCTACTCATAGGTTGGACAGCTATGCATTGATACATCTCTAAAAGCAAAAAGGGGTATATTGTAATAAACACATGGTTTATTAGATATTTGTGTAAATTAGACGTTGGGTTATAGATGGTAATAATTACTACATATTGTGATATGAGGTAACCCGGGATCACCAGTCAGCCATGTTGGTAAAGGCAAAAAGTATTTTTATTTACAAAAGCAGGCAAACAGAAAAAAATGCTTATCTTCAGCAAAGTACACAAAATAGTCCATGCTGTGGAATTGCCAAATTAGTTAAAGATTCACCGCCACCACACCAATCCTATTCTGTGGTATTTTTGTTTCCCGTTGGCTTCAGGGATACTAAGGAGGAGGTTTTCACAGCTCAGCGACTGTGGCTCAATCCTAAACTTAGCTCACCCTGTTCACACAGGTATCTATCTCACTCTCTCACTGCCGGCAGCTGACTGTTTCCTCTACCTTTTCTGGACTCTAAGGCACTTCGGTTAACCCCTACAGGACCAAAGCCCCGGTAATCAGGGTTTGGAGGTTCTTCCCAACCAAAACTCAGAACCTCAGAAATTCTGGGTTAGCAATCCAGAGAGTACTTAAAACCAGCACTCTCCTTGCCAGCCAGACTACCCTAGAAGTCCCTACCCTACACGGTGAGAACCCCTGAGTACTCAACAATGTCTTCAAACTGTCCCCCTTAAAGAGACCACAATTCAAATACTGGGGGAATATAACTGCTCTCAAGGACACACTCCTGGTGTTCTGTACAGTATACCATTGTAAAAGACCGGTTTTCAAAATCTTCTGAACACAATGTATAAAGTTCAATTTTCTTAGTGTAAGCCTCTCATGCCTGGGGTGATTCATCTTTGTAAAAGACATGTATGTTATGTTTATATAATTTATTCTGCAATGACAGGTTCCACCCAAGTGCTGAGCATGTTATATTGTTCTAGAATTATATTGTTCTCGTGCAAAATATAAGAATATGTTGTCCTTATTAATCTCCTAGCAAAATACACCCATAACTTGAACAGCTAATTCAAAATGGTGTGGTTTATTTACGTGTAAGTGTTATTAGTTATGTGATTTACATAGTGTTTTCTAATACTTCATTTTAAACAATGCTTTTAAGGTTAGCCATACACACTTTATTTTCTCTCATTCAACCAGATTTTATAATATGTGTGTCATGGTCCTTAATGGGTTTCACAGACATGGATAATGTTTATGTATGACAAATAATTATTATAGCCAGCAAAATATAGACTATATTAATATATCAACTTTAGCACATTAAAACAAAGATGTGAGAATAGCACAAATGCAGTTACATTGTCCCTCCCCATATTACAAGCATTAACCACTTCAGCCCTGGACCAATTGGCAGCCAAAGGACCAGGCCCCTTTTTGCGATTCGGCACTGCTTCGCTTTAACTGACAATTGCGCGGTCGTGCAACGTGGCTCCAAAACAAAATTGGCGTCCTTTTTTTCCCACAAATAGAGCTTTCTTTTGGTGGTATTTGATCGCCCCTGCGGTTTTTATTTTTTGCGCTATAAACAAAAATAGCGACAATTTTGAAAACAATGCAATATTTTTTGCTATAAAAAATATCCACAAAAAATATATAAAAAAACTTTTTTTTCCCTCAGTTTAGGCCGATACATATTCTTCTACATATTTTTGGTAAAAAAAATCGCAATTAGCGATTATTGATTGGTTTGCGCAAAAGTTATAGCATTTACAAAATAGGGGATAGTTTTATAGCATTTTTTTAATATTTTTTTTTTTACTAGTAATGTTGGTGATCAGCGATTTTTATTGTGACTGCGACATTATGGCGGACACATCAGACATTTTTGACACATTTTTGGGACCATTGTCATTTATACAGCAATCAATGCTATTTAAATGCATTGATTCCTGTATAAATGACAGTTGTAGTGAAGGGGTTAACCACTAGGGGGAGGGGTTATAGGCTGTGACGTGTGTGTTTTTTTTTACATTAGGGGGCGGGGCTGGCGTCTGACGTCATTGATCGGCTTTCCCGATGACCGGGAACAGCCAATCAATGACAGGCAGAGTAGGAAGCGCGGGGAGAGGTTTGTTTACACATACCTCTACCCGTTCTTCAGCTCCGTGACCCGATCGCAGGACACCAGCGGCGATCGGGTCCGCTGGTCCCGCGGCCGGGGTCACGGAGCTCCCGACCGGGTCGCGAGCGCGCCGCTGGCGGCGCGCGCGCGACCCACAGGCAGGCAAATGCAAAATCACGTATATATACGTGATTTTGCCTGCCCGTGCCATTCTGCTGACGTATATATGAAGTGGGCGGTCGGGAAGCGGTTAAAGTGATACTAAACAGAGAAGTGTTAATTGCCATAATTAATTTACATAAATCATATATATCTTGCCACTGTATTTGTTTTAAATCCTCTGAGTCCTTCATTCCTGCAGCGCTGTTGTGTGGTCACATGATCTTTCCCAGTTCTTTGGTATCTACAGGGAAAGAGCTTTGGGAGGGGCTTCTATTACTCTGCTCTGAACATGTATGTTCTCTACAGCAGCCTTTTTCAACACGGGGGGTTCTTCAGGTGTGCCTTGGCAAAATATCCCTAAAAATTGCACAAACATTGTATACAAGCCAGCAGGTGGCTCAAGCCTGCCTTTTAGTTACATAAAGCCACAGATTTTTATTGTGCAACATTTCTACCATCCTGCCACCGGTGTCCTAACAACCATTTTTTTTTTTTTTTAAAGCCTGTGGCGTGCAAAACACACTCAAAAACTCACCCGGTGCATAAAAAATGTGCACAACATAAAGAAGTGTGACAGAAAAGTGCAACGGGTACACAAGTCCTCTAAAATCAGAGGACCTAGTCCTGAATCCCCCGGGGAGTTAGGCTCCTGACAGGGAGAAGGACACATAAAACTTGGTCTTAATGGCCGAAACCAGTCAGACCCCGTTCTCTGGAAGGTCTGCCGAAACAGACCCACCCAAATACTAGCTGAGGCTCCCCCAAAGGGAGACCTCAACCCTATGAGAGAGGGCGAACTAAGCCAGAAGGCCACCCCCTCCCCGACGTTCAGGAAAGGCCCTGGGACCTGTGACCCTACTGATCACAAATGCTAAACCGTGTACCAACAAAAAAATACAAAAAGTGACAAACACAGGTAATAAGTAAAATAAAGTGGGGGAAGGGATAGTGGAGAGGAAGAGTTAAAGAAGTGGTTATTGTGTAAAACAATGACCAGGCCCTCTGGCCAGGAATAAAAAATTCCTCTGGTCCCAGCCAAAAGGCCCGGCCCAAGAGGCAGGTGCTAAAAAAGCGTAATATGGTGCAGTGACCGTGGTGCCATAAATCAAAGTGACCCTCACTCACAGTGATTGTACGGCACTCCTGGACTGCCACTCCAGGGGCACATACTCCATACTCTTTCAAGACCGCCCTGACCAACGGTCCGGACCCCAGCAGCCTCCACCCCAGGCAGGAAGGCATGGAGTTCAGGAAGCTTGGTGAGAGCCCTTTGCCATCAGGCTCCACCGTCACTCCCATCACTCCTACCTAATTACATTCGGGAATTACTAACCGCTCCTCCTCCCAGCTTAAGGAGTCGCCGGCGTTCTATTCCCGAAAAACTGTCCGGGGCTAGATCCACCCCAATCCAGGCCAGAAGGCCAGGTACTCAACCTTCTGGGTCAGACCAGTGGCAGCACCCATCCTCACCAGGAGCACCCTTCCGGAACGGCTCAGACTCAGACCATACACCGTCACCCAATTCCATGGGTACCCAGTGTGTCCCTCCCAAAACCGTCTTTACAGGTGCTAATTACGCCATCGGAGAGTGCTGACTGCAACCCTCTCAATAGGGCCAGCACAGTGCCTCCTTTGGCAACTGATAAGAACAGATACTACACTTGATCTTAGCCAAAAGGCAGAGAAGCGAACCTAACAACCATCACTATGTCATCAGTGTTGATTGCCTGCCCAGCATCCTTGTTTGACCCTCCCCTGCCCCTCTTCGTCAACACTGGGGTCACATTAGCCGAGTGATGGAGAGAAACGGAGGGAGATGAGAAACACTGGAATATTAGTCGGTACCAGTGTACAAAAATGTATTTATTTGCTTTGGAAGAATAAATCACTTCTAATGTTGGGTGTCCTACGTGTGTCGATGCTACCGCATTATGTAAAACTATTAGAATCGTTTTTTACATTTTAGAATGGGGTGCCTTGAGACTGTCTGTAATTTTAAAGGGTGCCTCGACTGAAAAAAAGGTTGAGAAACACTACTCTACAGTGTGACTCTGTGTCTGGACAGCCCTTATCGATGCTGTGCCAGTTACACAAAGCCACAGGTTTTGTGTGTGTTTTCGTAATATAATTGTGCCAAATACCTTCGGTACAGCGCCACTTGGTGCTCAGCTGATGTCCCGCTGCTCTCCTCCTCTTGTCCCAGCTGTCAGTGGAGGATCTCGCTCCCCATTCTGCAGTGCTTGGAGCGGGGAAGAGAGCTCCGGCGGGTCACGGAAGGGCCAAGCGACTCTGTAATATATACTACTGTAATAGAGTGGATTATAGGATTTTACAAGCATTTTAACTTGGTTCACACCAGGGATTCCTGACAGGCAGGGAGGGAGAGGGGGAGAGAAGACAGATCATTACATGGTAAGACCTACCCTGAAAATAAGCCCTACTGTGTCTTTTGTTGCCAAAATTAATATAAGACCCAGGCTTATTTTTGGGGAAACACGGTAGTTGTATTACAGCAATACAATATAAACTAACAATAAAAAATAATAAAGCCCAGTGAACAGTACAAACAAAATACCAGATATGAAAATATGCCTTTTTTATAAAAACTGGAGAAATGAAAATGCCACAGAAACCACCCAACTGGTAGCTGAGACTTAATAAATAACTAAAGGCAAAACATTTTTTTGTTTTGGATAGAGGGATTAGAATACCTATTACATTTTTATTGCTGTCTGTGCCCCATTAGGGAGATTCAGCCTCTCTATTTGTCCTGCATACCATTATGTTGGAAAGTAAAAGTAAAAGAAAAATACCAAATCTTGGGTTGGCCCAGAAAAGTAACAGAGGGGAAATCTTCCAATGGGGACAATAGTTCTGGTCACCTGAGGAACCCATGGGATTCCTTTAATTTGCAGGGATTTCCTCTCACTTCCCGTTTTGGCTATGGGACAGGAAGTGAAGTTAAATCTCCCCAATGGGACACAGATAGCAAAAAAATGGGGTTCTAACCCAACCTTACTCTATCCAGAATACAAAAAAGTGTTGTTTACAGTTCTACTTCCCTGCTGAAAATAAAAATGAATCCCTGAGATATCAGCTGTAGACATATAGAAACATGTAGAGATATCAGACATAAGGCACTTCTGCCTCTAACTGCTAGTCCCATAAAATTTAAAGTGAGATTTGGTGATGCGTAGTCTATGCTACTTTTCCTCGCTAGAGAGGAAGCTGTACCTGTGGAACTTCAGCACAAATTTATCCCTGTTTCTGCTTTATTCGTACTGTGGATTGGTGTTTTCTAAACCTGTCTAGCTGCTTCTTAAATATTCCCCCACCAGTCATTAGTTGACCAATCAGTGGGGTAGCTCTGAAATGAGGAAGCAAAGCCCTATTCCTCTACTAAGATGGCAGCATTTACTCAGAGAACAAGTGAAGACCAAAGCAGATACATCAGTAATAGGGAAAATAATTAGTTGTAGGGTGCCTACAAACAATATTGGCAACTAGTCCTGTTCTTTCCTTTTTTGGCACAGCTTTTCTGGTCCTCTTCAACCGCTTTCTGCCTGCCGTCAAATGACGGCTGGGCGGCGCGGCTCTCGTTCTGGGTGGACGGCATGATGGCCCTCCAGAATGACTGCTCTTGCGTGCCCGTGGAGGCGCGCATCACGTAGATCGGTGGTGCAGTGTGTCCGTCTGACACACCGCTACACAGATCTCGGTAAAGAGCCTCTGACAGGGGCTCTTTACCACGTGATCAGCTGTGTCCAATCGATAAAAAATAAAAACGCAGAGGTGATCAAATACCAACAAAAGAAAGCTCTATTTGTAGGAACAAAATGATAAAAATTCTGTTTGGGTACAGTGTAGCATGACCGCGCAATTGTCATTTAAACAGCGACAGCGCTGAAAGCTTAAAATTGGCTTGGGCAGGAAGGGGGTGTAAGTGCCCTGTATTGAAGTAGTTAAAAAGGGCTTGCCAGCAAAAAAAAAAAAAGAGGAAAACATTGGAGAATTACTGGAGAAAAAAAAACAAGTGTCTTAGCAACATAAGAGACAATCACTTTTTTTGCATGCATATTTGGGTGGATCTTACATGAAGCAGCTGCTGTATAACACAAATCATACCTTTATAATTGGATGAACGTTTCCAGAGTCTTTGTAATTATCTCCTAATTATTTATTTGTTCTTTTAATGTTATTTTCAGACATAAACTGTAAATCCTGAAAAACCTGAGTTTGTGCACGTATACATTAAAG
Source organism: Lithobates sylvaticus (assembly GCA_028564925.1). Lineage (NCBI taxonomy): Eukaryota > Metazoa > Chordata > Amphibia > Anura > Ranidae > Lithobates > Lithobates sylvaticus. The sequence goes on from CM053026.1 coordinate 288,679,191, forward strand.
GTTTTTCCACAGAGGACTTAGGAAATTTAGAACAGCAACATGTATTTGGTGTGAATACTACAAGCACCTGTTTGACATACAGTAGAAGAAACATGCACCAATAGGATTGCTCTGCAGGATAATCTATTAGACAGGAGGTAGCAAGTCAGACTGCAAACAAAAATCATTAAAAGGGATTTTCAAGAAACAAAAACTCTTACTTGACTGAGGCACTTCTGTGCACTAAAATAATAGAGCAGATTAGAGTAGTGCATTTGTGGGCAAAATATCAAAGGCAACTGAGGGTAATGCCTTTAATGACTCATTTTTGTGGATCTAGTAAGCTTTTGGGATTCAAGACCCCTTCATCAAACTAATTAGCAGTAATGTCCTAATGAAGGGGCCTTGCACTTTAAATACTTGCTATGATTTCCTCTAATGTTAGCTATTAAAAGTATTACCTTCAACTACTTTTGGTATTTTGCCCCACAAAAGTAATTTATTGTAAGTATGTTGTTCTATTTATATTTGTTGCTTTAATTGTACAGATCCCCATCGTCTTCTACCGTAAATGGGTTGTAAAGGCAGTGCTCACAATCACTGCCAGCCCCCCTGCTAGGATAAAATGTACTATACAGTGTATGTAGTTTTTTAAAATTCTTATTCTAAATACCTTATTTCTCCTCGCTGATCAGAGGTCACGTGACCCCCCGCTGGTCTCTTTCTCCGATGTATACACTACAGAGGGATAGGACAAGATGTCCCTCTGACGTCTGCTGGGCGGTCACATGACCGCTAATCCGCAAGGAGAAATAAGGTTTTTAGAAGAAGAATTTTTTAAAAAGCAACATACACTGTATAGTACATGTTATCCTAGAGAGCTGGCAGTGATTGTGAGCAATAGCTAGCTGCCATAACCCTGGTATCCTCTTCTTCTGCGGGCGGCCCGGTTTCCAATAATAGTGGCTTCTGCGGCAGATTCGCTACGAGATCACTTTTATTGGCGGCAGCAGAGGGCCCCCTCCTGCCGCTCTCCGGTGCCCTCCGCTGCTTGCTGGAGACGTCTGTAGCGGCGGAGGCGATCGGATCCTTCTCCTTCCTGGGTATGGAGACGAGTGAGGGGGAAGATGGCCCCCACCTATCTGCATACCATTGCAGGGCAGAAGCAACGTCAAAACGTCACTTCTGCCCATTGCTCTATAAAGGGCTATTTTTTTTTTAATTGCATTTTAGTGTAAATATGAGATCTGAGGTCTTTTTTTTTTTTAAACGCACCCCGTCCCACCAAGCTCGCTGCAGAAGCAAACGCATAAGTGAGTAGCGTCCACATATGAAAACGGTGTTCAAACCACACATGTGAGGTATCGCCGCGATCAATATAGTGAGAGCAACAATTCTAGCCCTAGACCTCCTTTGTAACTCAAAACATGCAACCTGTAGAATTTTTTTAACGTCGCCTATGGAGATTTTTAAGGGTAAAAGTTTGTCGCCATACCACGAGTGGGCGCAATTTTGAAGCGTGACATGTTGGGTATAAATTTACTCGGCGTAACATTATCTTTCACAATATAAAGTAAAAAATTGGGCTAACTTTACTGTTGTCTTATGTTTTAATTCAAAAAATGTATTTTTTCCAAAAAAAAGTGTGCTTGTAATACCGATGCGCAAATACGGTGTGACAGAAAGTATTGCAATGATGGCCATTTTATTCTCTAGGGTGTTAGAATTTTTTTATAATGTTTGGGGTTCTAAGTAACTTTCTAGCAAAAAAATATGTTTTTAACTTGTAAACAACAAATCTAATTTCAGAAAGAGGCTCGGTACTTAAGTGGTTATTGAAGTACCAGAGTGCTCACCAAGGCTCTCGCAGTTCATAGAGAAACTAAAGGCTGTCTGCCGTGATGGCAGACAGTAGTTGTAATTTATTGTATATGCAGGTCACCAGTGCTGTCCCCTTAAATTATACAATTCATACATATAGACCATAAATCATTAAAAAAAATTAGTTCATAAAATTTAGTTCTGCAAAAAAACAAAGTGCAATAGTGCTATTATTATGAACTAATAATTGTTTATGATTTATGGTGCATATGTATGAATTGTATAATTTATGGGGACCTGCATATACATTATTTAAAGGGACCACACACAATTTTCAAGCAGCAGCCCATGTAATAGTTTGTAGCACTTAATTGTTATTATTATTTAAGACACTTTTTTCTACCTTAGCACTGGCATACAAATATGAGTTGTAGTTTATTCAGTCATTCAGATTGCAGTGAATAAATGACACAGCCGTGTGAGTGAAGCCCTAGATGGCCACAGTCTTTTTAAATTGTGACAGCGGGTCCAGAGAGAAGATCCCACCCGCTGTCACAGCAGGGAATTGGAGGGACGTAGGTAACATGTTACAAGTTACACCCTAAATACGGGTGAACTTATCTTTAAAACACTTAGAAGGAGAGTGGTAAAACCCTATGTAGGCAAATATATTCACTAATGTCAGTGAGGATTTTGGAAAGTCGATGTGCTGTAGATAAAGTATGAATAACACTGCTAATTTGGCAACGTTTCTTGGCAGCCTACAAAATATGCTGCAATCCCATAGGTGCAAACTGGTGTAAAACGGCTAAGAAAAATATTGAAATAATGGAAATAATGAGTCGCGGAATGTTTAAGAAAGAAAATACAGCAAGAGTGCAGGTGTAAAATTTTATTGGTCCTGCTCCTGTTTTATTGCACTAAGTAAAGAACTCCATGTACTAAGCTGTGGCGTCAGTGTTTTTGGAAAGTAGTGTAAACCCAAGTGGGATCTTGAACACTTACATAACATTGCTTTGATATGGTGGACTACTATACATGATGCTTCTCTGAGGCACATTAAACTTTGTTAAAATAAATATCTGCCATCATTTCTAGTAAGTATAAAGCAAATCAAGTAAAATTACAGCAATTTGCCATTTTAGTTTAGAATAAGCACAAATACGTACGTTTTATTATTTTAAAACTTAATAATTACAATTTACTTGGGCACTATTGAAGGGTAAAACAAAATGAATAAATTACATTTATAACTATTTAAACTAGGTTTAATAACAAAGTCATAAACAAATAAAACAGCATTTTGTGTTAGCTAAGTAGAATCAAAAAGGGCACCATGGGTGCAAGGGAAAACTCTGAAGCAATTACACAGCTTAGCATCATGTCTCCCCTTCCCTCTTTAAGCCTGATCCTGCCTTTAGTGGGAATCAGTGGAAGTGCTACTAAAAGAGCAAGAATCTTTATTGTCACAAAGACTGCCATATGATTGTGAAATAATACCAAAAGCTCTTGTCTTGGGCAAAAGGGCATTCTGATTCTTTAACCACTTGAGTACCAGCCTGTACCCCTTCATTATGAGGTAATTTTTAAGATTTCTGTGCTGTAATAGTTTGACTGACAATTGTTCATTAATGCAAAACTGTACCCAAATTAATCTTATATTTTTTTTATTTTATTTTTTTTAGATAGAACTGTCCTTTTGGTGGTATTAACCTAACCACTGTTTTTTTCATTTTTATTTTTACTATTAAAAAAATGGAGGTGAGGGGGTTATTGTGCAGGATAAGGGAAGTGAATGGTTAACATACAGGTCACATACAAAGGTAAGATGGAGATTAGATGTACGGAGGGAAGGGGGTGAAAAGGTTTTAAAAGCAATCCCACAATCAGTAAAAAATCTCTCACCATAAATCATGTGTTGCTGCTTTCATAGATTAGGATTTCCTCTCCTTCTTCCATTGTAGGGGAAAGGAGAGGGATCACCAAAATAAACAGTAGTGCGTGTACATTTGTAATCACTATGTTTCATCATCACAGCAATCACATGGTACAGAGCCACTTGGATCAGCTCAGTACACTGTGTTTTTGAAACAGTCTAAGGACAGCTGGGTTCATAGCCATTACCACAGCTAATAAAAGGCAAATCAGCCGCCTGATGGTGTTTTCTCCAAAATGGCACTGAAGAAATAATAGTCTGCCAAACTGGTATTCATAAACTTATGGAGGTAGTGCAGCTGTTAAAAATTAATAACTCTTAAAATTAAATTTGTGTTTTGTTGAGAAACAAGCAATTTGAGGAAGGATTTTAGCAAAGGTTATTAAAGATTAGTACCTTTCAGTGATTTAAAGATGCTTAGCATTTTCTTTTGGAAAAAGATTAGAGAAATGTGTGTGTGTGTATTTGGGGAACGGAATGATTCTGCCTTCATTAACACTACCTGAGAAATTTTAGTGTTGTAAAAAAAAGCACCATCATCGTCATACCTTATATATAAAAGACATAGGGGTTGATTTACTAAAGGCAAATAGACTGTGCACTTTGCAAGTGCAGTTGCACTCAGTTTCCCCAAAGCGTATTTAATGTAAAGCTCTGCTGATTTCCATCATCCATTTTCCTTGAACCTGATTGGGTATTCTTTACACAGTGAAGCTTTACCACATTTACTAAGCTCTGGGGAAAATGACAGCAACTGTCCTTGCAAAGTGCACAGTCTAGTTGCCTATAGTAAGTTAACCCCAAGCTTGTCAACAAAAAACTTATTGCAGGGGATACGTCTAAAATAACTTCACGTTGTGTGCGCAGACTGTTCAATGCAGTGAGCCAATCATGTAATTAGGAAAAAAGATTTGAGTGAGTTTAGTACAAGAACAGTGTACAGAATGTTCCCAGTTTGCCATGCTGCAAGGAAGAAAAAAGATTTTGCTGTCAGTTTTAGAAAATAATAGTAAATAAAATATATATTTTGTGAAAGTGAATATTTATTTATTGTATTATTTAGGAATATTTGCTTGTCTTCTAAAATATGATCTAGTATTATTATAACCACTTTTAAATAATACCATATGCGTTATAGTATCTTTTCAATTTCCCTATTTAAACAGGTTGGCCTACTCAAATCAGTCTTATAGATCACACAGCCATTACAGGGGGGGGGTCACTCTTTGTAAAGGACTTTTTAATTAGAAACTTACCTTTTTTTAAATTGTAATATGCAGTCAGTCATGATTACCACTTCTGAAGCTTTTTATATCCACTGCTCTGTCTGTCCCAGAAATATAAACAGAGCTTAAGGTCAAATTATGGAAAGCTTGTTGCAATGTGGCATCTCTGGCTATAGCCTTAGATATGTTGCTCCATGTGGCACATTATCGCTGACCATTCACTGATAGAATTTAATCAGAAACCAGACGAAATTAATTTAATGGGTTGTGGCCCTATATACCAAAAGGAGGTTATATCCAATCAGATTCAGCTGTTTGGGTATTCTGACAGCTTCTTGTGCTGGTTGAAAGAATATAGTAGCCTAGCAAAGGAATCCAGGAAGTTGTGGGAAGAGATCACCAGCAGCCAGGCAGCACACAACAATAAAAGGAGATTTTTCAAGTAAGCTTAAATTGCATTAAAAAAAATTAAACTATTGTACGGTATGTATAGCTTTTACAATACTGGTGGTACAAAATGAAAGTGTATGCTTCTAGATCTGCTTTAAAAAGTGTAACTGATCTTAGGATGATTTTTTTTTTTTTTTTTAAGAACGATAGCACTTTCCTCTGTTACATAAACTGTGTCAAAGTTAAGTTACCAACACAATTATTAAGCTACAGTCTCTTAAGTTAAAGGTGACCTGTCATGAAAGATTATTTTGGGTCCCATGTAACTTGTCAAACTCTCAAACTAATCCTTGGATATTCTTAATTTTAGGGTCACTGACCCAAAACACGTATGCAGTAAATTTATTCAGAATCATGTTAGAAAAGATAACCTGCATATGGGGGGCAGACACAGAAGAGTGGAATATAGACCACCGGTGGGGGATTCCAGAAGGAGGTTAGGGGCTGCTCTGTGCAATACCACTGCACAGAGCAGGTAAGTACAGTATAAACAAGTGTATTATTTTAATTAAAAAATATGGCTTTACAATACCTTTAAACCCTAGATACTATTCGGGTTGATTGTTAAAAGAGTAGAGGCTGCCTACTTAGCGAAGTGAATGTTTACTTTGGAAAACAAATGTTAGCTATAAAAGTGAACCCTTGTTCGCTTTGAATACCTAACCATGAGCTTGAAAAATCCTTCTTTTGTAATTTTCCTCACACCGGATTGGATATGCAAAGTGAACACAGGATTACCTTATTTATCAGAATCCACTTTTCAAACTGAACAACCTTTACTCCTTTGTAAATAAACTCTAAAGTATCTGTGGTGTTCAAGCAAGTGCAATGGAACATTCTGTGGGAACTAAAGGCATGACTACAAAACCACAGGTCAGCAGGTTTAAATCATCCATTGGGATTTCACTTTGAACTCTCGAATGTGGCTTACAGAAGAGAATACTAATTATTTGGTGAAAATATGTAAAGGCACTTTTACATATCTGAAGTGTATAGAAGCCCTAACAATGCATTTCTTTAATATGATAGAGAAAATTGAGTACTGTCCGTGATACTTTTTTTATTTGCACTAACATATCATTTTTCATGGACGAGCTTTCGGGGTGTGTCCCCTTCTTCAAGGTCTAAGCAGTACTGATTCACAAAAGTTTTAGCAGAAGGTAAAATGGTAAAATGTTAAAAAAAAAAGAAAAAAAAATCTGAGGGGTAGGAGAAGAAAAACAAACACATACATATACAAATCAATAGTATGATAAAATAATATGATAAAAATATAATTGGAAGCATTTTGTTATGTTTGGTAAGTGAAACAAAACACATTGAGAAATGTGCACAGGACCCAATACAGGTCTGAATTTCTGACAAGATGAAAGAGTCTATTTAACCCTCCTAATTCCTATCATAGACTACAGAACCACTAGTCTATGGGGAGTATTTACTAAAGGCAAATAGACTGTGCACTTTGCAAAGTTAATTTGCACCCTGCAAGAGCAGTTGCTTCTGAGCTTAGTTAATGAGCAGAAGCTCTGCTGACGTCCATCATCCAATCATGTGCAAGCAAAAATTCATTTTTTTTTAATTCTTGCATGTAATCAGGTATTCTTTGCACAGTGAAGCCTTACCTCATTTACTAAGCTTTGGATCAACTGCACTTAAAAAGTGCACAGCCAATTGCCTTTAGTGAATCAATCGCTATATGTTGCAGAGATCCGAGAGTGGGAGTGGCTAAGTAGCTTGGCATAAGACACTGGGCAGGGCTGACAACACTCAATCCACAAAAATGCTGTGTGTTGCCAGGCAACAAGATTAGGAGGTAAGTACAGTTCTGTTGGATCAATGCCTTGAAAAAGTATTCATACCACTTGAAATTTTCCACATTCTATCATGTTACAACCAAAAACGTAAATGTATTTTATTGTGATTTTATGTGATAGACCAACACAAAGTGACACATAATTGTGAAGTGGAAGGAAAATGATGAATGGTTTTTAATTTTTTTTTACAAATAAATATGTGAAAAGTGTGCCGTGCATTTGTATTCAGCCCCCTGAGTCAATACTTTGTAGAACCACCTTTCACTGCAATTACAGCTGCAAGTCTTTTTGGGTATGTCTCTACCAGCTTTGCACATCTAGAGAGTGACATTTTTGCCCATTCTTCTTTGCAAAATAGCTCAATCTCTGTCAGATTGGATGGACAGCGTCTGAACAGCAATTTTAAAGTCTTGCCACAGATTCTCAATTGGATTCTCAAATGGATTTAGGTCTGGACTTTGACTGGGCCATTCTAACACATGAATATGCTTTGATCTAAACCATTTCATTGTAGCTCTGGCTGTGAGTTTAGGGTCGTTGTGCTGCTGGAATGTGAACCTCCACCCCAGTCTCAAGTCTTTTGCAGACTCTAACAGGTTTTCTTCTAAGATTGCCCTGTCTTTGGCTCCATCCATCTTCCCATCAGCTGAAGAAAAGTATCCCCACAACATGATGCTGCCACCACCCTTTTTTACGGTGGGATGGTGTGTTCAGGGTGATGTGCAGTGTTAGTTTTCTGCCACACACAGCACTTTAAAGTGAATCACTCATGTGCCACATGAGTATAATTTTCTATATGAATATGGTGTAAGATGATGTGTTCTTCTATTCCATGTAGTGAGACCTGTTCTATACCCCCCAAAGTGTGTCCTGAGGAAGCGATCCAGCGAAACGCGTTGACGCACAGGGGCTCACACATGTTTCCGATGCCATACTATTGAAACATAATTTCTTTCTTTGGGTATATGTAACATCTGTCTCTTCTGACCATTGCATGGCCATCAATGGACGATACCTTTTTATCATTTTATACTGTTTTGTCTTATGTATCTATGTTTAATAAAATACATTTTTTAAGATAATATATTGTTGTTCCAATCTGCTTCCAAAGTCTGACCTAGAGGGTTTCTTTTTCTGCCACACACAGCGTTTTGCTTTTAGGACAAAAAGTTTAATTTTGGTCTCATCTGACCAGAGCACCTTTTTCCACATGTTTGCTGTGTCCCCCACATGGCTTCTCGCAAAACTGCGAACAGGACTTATGGGTTTCTTCTTGCTACTCTTCCATAAAGGCCAGATTTATGGAGTGCACGACTAATAGTTGTCCAGTGTAAAGATTCTGCCACCTGAGCTGTGGATCTCTGCAGCTCCTCCAGAGCTACCATTGGCTCTTGCCTGCTTCTCCAATTAATGTCCTCCTTGCCCGGCCTGTCAGTTTAGGTGGACGGCCACGTCTTGGTAAGTCTGCAGTTGTGCCATAGTCTTTCCATTTTCAGATGATGGATTAAACAGTCATTCATGAGATGTTCAAAGCTTAGGCTATTTTTTTTATAACCTAACCTTGCTTTAAACTTCTCCACAACTTTATCCCTGACCTGTCTGGTGTGTTCCTTGGCCTTTATGATGCTGTTTGTTCACTAAGGTTCTCTAACAAACCTCTGAGGGCTTCACAGAATGGTTGCATTTATATTGAGATTAAATTAAACACAGGTGGACTCTAATTACTAATTAGGCGACTTCTGAAAGGCAGTTGGTTCCACTAGATTTTAGCTAGGGGTATCAGAGTAAAGAGGGCTGAATACAAATGCACGCCACACTTTTCAGATATTTATTTGTAAAACATTTTGAAAACCATTTATCATTTTCCTTCCACTTCACAATTATGTGCCACTTTGTGTAGGTCTATCACATAAAATTCCAATGAAATACATTTACGTTTTTGGTTGTAACATGACAAAATGTGGAAAATTTCCAGTTGCATTAATACTTTTTCAAGGCACTGAAAATGTGCATGCAATGCAGATATATACTGAATATGTTTTCTGTTATTGTTTTGCCTTGACATACAATTTTAAATTATTTAATTAAATGTCATGTTACCCAGTAAACAAGTCAAATTTAACAAGATCCATAAACACTACACTTGAGGTCAGTTCACGCTTCTAACCAGTAAGAATGGCAATCCTTATTAATTTGCTCATATTCATTAGACTGCTCGAATATTTGGATGTTGGTTTATGGGACCAATTGAGCAGAAGCACAGTGTTTCTAGCTAGGAAAATGTGACTTTCATTTTCTGCCTTCTGGTGTGTTTTGAAGCTACAAGAATCATGTTAGTAGGACCCGTGCAACAGCTTTTTAGGGCCAGAAGGAGCCCAGGGACCAGATTTATGCTTGAAGTAAGGAATCTGGAAATAAAGGATTAGTAAACAATAGGAACACATTTAAAATATCATTATCTAAAGACATTTTCGAGTTTTTAGGACAAAGGTTTCATGGTATATGGTTTCCAAATTAATGTTACCAATTGCAGGTTTAGTATAAAATTAATTAACTTCATTTCTTTACATAAATATTACATTTACTATACATAAACACTTATCTCCTTCACACATAAAGTGTTTGCTACAACCCCCTAGTGTTGTCAAACCTAAAACTCCACACATGCTCTGAAATAAAGTACATTTTCCTTGCAGCTGCATGTTGCTAATGCACGGTTTTGAGTAATGGAAAATTACATAAACTGATGTGTGCTTTAAAATTTTGGTGATCTATCCAAAATATTTCCATAGGAGTCAATTAATTTCAAAACAAGATATTTACAATGTCGGCTCAAACCATTTTCAAGTATTACTTTTTTCAGGATCAAAAGCTTGTGATCAAAGTAAAAATCTAACTCTACTGCTATAAAAAAAACAAGCCTTTAAAAAGGAAATGTTACTTTATCCAGATAGATGTCATCCTATTCAATGTTAACACCCTGTGTATGCTATCAGCAGTCTCTATAACAAAAGAAAAAATATACATGGATCATGCTGTTATTTGAAACAGTTTGTGATATTTCATAAGCAGATAATTTTAGCGCACAATAACTTTTTGCAATGCCACCTGAATAGCAGAGAAACAATTCACATTTAACAAGCAGTCACAACAATTCTCTAATCTGGCATCTCCCATAGCTCCTAGCTCTGCCTAGCTTTAAGTTTTGGGTGTTCCCAACTAACTTTGAGACTCCCACTTAATAGAATAAAAAACAAAGAGAAAAAATGCCCTTGTAAAGGCCACAAGATGAATGTAGTCTTAAAAACTCAAGTGCAGGGATATAACAAACCTTTTAACTCACCAACAACTATAAGAAACTAGCCTCATCCACACACACAACAAAGAGTTATACTTCCATGACAATTCTAACAAAGTAATATAACAGGTTTTTACTGGTCTACATACTGTATATGTGCTGCTTAACCAGTGATTATGTGCTTGCTTAAAACACTAGTTTACAATATAGTCAGGGCCGATGCTACCACTAGGCAAACTAGGCAGTCGCCTAGGGTGCACTTCTGCCTAGGGTGCCCGGCCACTGGTGTTCCTACTCTATTCAGCAAAAAAATAAGTCTCAGCATCAGCAAGCAGCTGCCGCTCCGTTCGCACATAATGTTAGAGGCGCAGCGGCGGCGGAGCACTGTGTCTGTGTCCCGACTCCTGAATGAATGGAAGCAAGCAAACATTCATTGATGGGCACTGGTAGGCTGCATTGATGGGCGCTGGTGAGGCTGCATTGATGGGCGCTGGTGAGGCTGCATTTGATGGGAGCTTCATTAAAAAGGTGGGATATACATGGGCAGGGCAAAGGGGGTGGAGTCAGGGGTGGAGCGGCAAAATGTGGTTTTGCCTAGGGTGTCAAAAATCCCTGCACCAGCCCTGATTATAGTGATATAAAAATATTTAATATAATTTCCCTTAATGGAAAGAGAGGAGGACAACATCAGCCATTGCCAAGCTCCTCCTGAAGAATTGTGGTTGCTTGTCTGTCACACCTATCCTCTGTCTTCACTGCTTGCAAGTCTCTGACCTGGAGCAAGCATGCACGTGAAGAGGTCTGACTTCACTCAGACTTTACTGAGGAGAGACTCAGAAAGCATTGAAACCAGTTAGCATTTTTAGAAGTAGTTTGGAATGGCAGCTTCCTTTTCTCCACTTGACAGGTTCCATCTAACTTACATGATGAAAAGAGCACAAGCATTCACTGCTATGTCAATTCTTTATTTTAGCTTTTTTCAACCAGGGAGCCAAATTGCCTAAAAATTGCCCAAAAATTGTATACAAGCCAGGCATGTGGATGAAAGCTGCCTTTTAATCACACTAGGTCACAGGTTTTCATTGTGAACCATTACAACCGTCTAGCTGCTGGCCTCCTACCGACCAATGGCGCCATCAGTTGATAAGAAGGATGCTAGTCGCCTGCATAGCATCCTTGTTTCACCCACCCCTGCCCCTCTCCATCAGCAGTGGGGTCACATTAGCTGAGTGATGGAGAAACATTGGAACACTAGTCAGTACCAGTTTACAAAAGTGTATTTGCTGCTTGGACTTGTGGATGTTGCTGCATTATGTAAAACTAACGGAATAGTTTTTACATTTTAGAATAAGGTGCCTCGTGACTATCCATAGCTTTTAAAGGGTGCCTCTATATTGTCCATCATTTTTAAAGGGTGCCTTGATTGAAAAAAGGTTGAGAAACACTCCTTTAGTTCATCTTTACCATATATTGGCAATATACAAGCCTGTATAATTTGAACATTTCAGATTATAAATTAATATATTAATTAAACCCGTGCTTCCTTGCAACTCCTTGCTGCTTCACAAGTGGTGAGAAAAACTCAAAGATCCAGTTGTAGGAGAGCAAGTGAATGCTAGGCCCAAGCACTTTCCCGGGAGGGCAAGCATGAGCATATGGCATTTGGGAAATGCCCTTTGCAGGGTCACTGCCACTCTCCCCAATATTGGCGAGGTGACAATGTCTCTTTAACTAATCCAAACACATCCATGAAAGTCAAGTAAAGTTTAGCTTCTTGTTTTGCTGGTGAGGACCCTTCATCCTAGGCCTATGATTTACATATAGAATTTTCTGTCAGTCTAAATTAAGCCTGCCCTTGTCATTGAACTGCCTGAACATTTACTGACAAAGGCTTTGCCATTTATCAGTTTAATTACAGGGAATGGGGTCTAGCACAATTAGGGGACATACCTAGCATTATTGTATATTTACATCCCTGTATTTTTTATTCAGTGAGGTGTACATAGGCTGCAATTTACTTAGAGTGTTGCCATTAATTTATTCGTTCCTGATCTAAAGACATGTGGAGCGAAGTTGCAGGCATCACATGGAGCCTAAACTGTTAAAAAAGAAGTCCAGCCAAAGCTTGTTTGGCTGTACTTCTCCTATGGATCACAGGAGTGCAGTTCGTTTTGCACTCCTGTTACCCGTTTTCAGCAGAGAGCGGACTGAAGTCCGCTCTCTGCTGACGTCATGGATATCAGTCCAGGCACAACGACAATGGAAGTCTGGATCCGCCAGGTGCCTGGACTGACCCCCGATTTAGCGAGCCGATGAGAGCCTGACACGGCCACTCTGTCCCCTCCACAGCTCAGCCCTCCAGTGAGCGTGGAGGGAGATGAGCAGAGAGCTGTGACTGACAGTCTACAGCTCTCTGCTCACGGAGCTGTGAAAACCGAGTGATAGGCGATGTTCCATAGCTCGGTTTTCAGTGCAGAGACGCCTAGGGACAGATGCAGCATCCGCCTAGGTACCGTATTTATCGGTGTATAACACGCACTTTTTCCCCTTAAAGTCAGGGGAAAATCGTGGGTGCGTGTTATACGCCGATCCCCCGCTGATTGTGAGCAGAGGAGCGAGCACCGCCGATATCTATACATAGCCGAGTATACTCGGCTATCCTCGGCTAGTTCCGCTCACAGTCACACCCAGTCCCACCCTATGATGGACATAACACAGGGACTGGGTGTGACTGTGAGCGGAGCTATCCGAGCCTAGCCGAGTACACTCAGCTATTGTATGTATATGGGCGGCGCTCGGCTCCACTCACAGTCACGCCCAGTCCCGCCATTGGACCTGCGTTACGTCCATCATAGGACAGGACTGGGCGGGACTACGAGAGGGGCCGAGAAGAGCCGAGAAAGGCTGAGATACACAGGAGCGGCTCTGTGTATCTCGGTGGCGCCATTTTCAAACTGCAGTGACGCTGACATGTCACTGCAGTTTAACTGTAGCCTGGTCAAGGCTGCAAATGAAACTGAGAAGGCTGCAGATGGAGGCCGCAAGGCTGCAGATGGATACTGACAAGGCTGCAGATGGAAACTGACAAGGCTGCAAGGCTGCAGATGGAAACTGACAAGGCAGCAAGGCTGCAGATGGAAACTGACAAGGCAGCAAGGCTGCAAATGACACTGACAAGCATGCAGATGGACGCTGCGCAAGGCTGCATTGATGGGCATTTAAATGTACGTTTTTTTCCTTAAAACGTTTTTTTCATTAAAATTCCCTCCTAAACTTGGGGTGCGTGTTATATGTCGATAAATACAGTAAGTATAAATCTAAAAAAATACAAATAAATCCTTACTTCTCTTTTAAAGTAAAGTGTTCTGACTTCTTTTTATATAGAGGGCAAAACATGGTCATTTCAATAAACAATAGTGTAGTTAGTTGTAATTTTTCAATATCCAGTTCTTATGTTTTGCATAATACCCTTTTCACATAGATTTGTGAAAAGTGTGCTATATTTAATGCCAATAAGTGGACGTATAAAAACTGATATTTGCCACAATTCATTTTTCAGTGCTTACGCAGTACCCTAAAAAGTGTACCTTTTGTCTTGAATTCCTCCTGAAGTATAGCAGTACATTTCCTGGTTCGTGAGGGTGCCTACGTTATATCTGCAGTTTAGGATCCATGGATGTGCTTGTCTCTGACTGCTAGTCTTAGAATATTTGGATTGCGATCTGTGATGCCACTATTGTTCTGCAGTGTTCAGAATCAAAACTCTGCCTCACCACAATGGCCTCCTCCAAACAGAGACACAATGCCGAACAATGCGTGCTAAGTCAGACATGGAGAAGTATCTTCTGCAGGGAGACCACAAGCAATATTGGCTACTACTCCTTTGCCTTCTGCCTATCTTTTTTTTGGGAACAGCTTCCAAAGTTCAGTTACTTGGGTACAGCATTTCTGAAAGTTGCTTTATATCACATTTCAGGAATTTATTAACAAAGACTTGTATGGTTAATAAGTAGAGTATCAATTTTAGGTTCACTGGCGCTTTAACTCACTGTCATTTACCAAAAACAGAAATACAAGTTTTGTGTGCACTGACCATGTAATATCATAAAAGACCAGGTGGATTGGCTTCAAAGTTTGGGTAATTTAAAGAATCTTCTTAACTTGAAAGGATCAATAGTAATAAAGTGTTTGATTTAATGAAAAGTGGCACAAAGAAAAAAAAATAACAGAACATATTCTTGTAGTTGCATATGAAAAAAAAATCACTCCGTTTTGAAATAAATGATTTGCTTAAAAAATAAAGCAACATTTGTAATAATTATTGTCATCATATCCTTAGCTATTGAAATGATAATTGTTGGAGAATCAGAGAAATTATATCAGTAGCTTTGATATCAAAGATCAGTCAAGACACATTTTGAAATGCTAACACAAAGTTCACTGTCTGTTCAGTTTGTTCGGTTTGTTAGAACATTATGGACTATGGCATTAAAGTGTGATTCCAGAATCATTAGATACAATAAGGGCAGAAGTGTGAATACCTGGTTTGCACATTCCATCATGTTAGGAGAAAGTGCTCCTTTAGAAATTGATTTTCATTTTTTAACGGAGTATGCTTTTAACGTTCTTGACTATCTTTGCAAATCCTATTAAACTAAAGTTCAGCCAAAACTTTCTTTTTATTTTGGGTTTACTGAGAAAATTATAGACCCCCATCTCAGGTTTTTACTGATATACAATACTCTGTTACAGAGATATCTTCTAACTTATTCCTATTCTGTTGGAAACCCAAAAAAGTTAAAAAAAAATGAAAAAAATATAATATAAAAAAAACTTTATATATATAATATATATATATATATATATATATATATATATATATATATATATATATATATATACACATACACACACACACACACACACACACACAGTTAGGTCCATATATGTATTTGGACACAGGCACAATTTTAGGTTTTTCCAGGTATTTACCAAAGCATATTCAAGCTATAGTTATATAATGGATATGGACTGAAAGTGCACACTCTCAGGTTTAATTTGAAGGTATGTACATCCAAAACAGAGGAAGGGTTTATAACTCTTAAGAATAGCCCTGCCCCTTTTTTCAAGGGACCAAAAGTAATTGGACAATTGAATCAAAAGCGGTTTCATGGCCAGGTGTGGGCTACTTCTTCATTATTTCTTCATCAATTAAGCAGGTAAAAGGTCTGGCGTTTATTCCAAGTGTGGTATT
This sequence comes from Lithobates sylvaticus, assembly GCA_028564925.1. Taxonomy (NCBI): domain Eukaryota; kingdom Metazoa; phylum Chordata; class Amphibia; order Anura; family Ranidae; genus Lithobates; species Lithobates sylvaticus. The sequence continues at coordinate 288,694,969 of CM053026.1, forward strand.
TGCATTTGCAATCTATTGCTGTGAACCTACATCGTGTGTTCAAAGGACCTGTCCATGCAAGTGAAACAGGCCATTGTAAAGCTTCAAAAACAAAACAAATTTATCAGAGAGATAGCAGCAACATTAGGAGTGGCCAAATCAACAGTTTGGTGAGCACTGGTGAGCTCAGCAACATAAAAAGGCCTAAACGTCCACGGAAGAGAACAGTGGTGGATGATCACAGGATCCTCTCTATGGTATGGTAAAGAAAAACCCATTCACAACATCCAGACAAGTGAAGGGCACTCTCCAGGGGGTGGGTGTATCATTGTCAATGTCTACAATTAAGAGAAGACTTCACAAGAGCAAATACAGAGGGTTCACAACGAAGTGCAAACCATTCATAAGCCTAAAGAATAAAAAAGCCAGATTAGACTTTGACAAAAAACATCTAAAAAAGCCAGACCAGTTCTGGAAAAGCATTCTTTGGACAGATGAAACTAAGATTAATCTGTACCAGAATGACAGGAAGAAAAAAGTGTGGCGAAGGCTTGGAACAGCTCATGATCCAAAGCACACAATGTCATCTGTAAAGGAGAATAGAACGGTAATACTAGGCCATTATGGTGCCACATCCAGTATCAGAAGAAAATAAAAAATTCCCTATGGTGGACTTTATAGTACAAAAATTATTTATTTACAATTAAACATAGTGGCTAAAATATGGAATGCATAAACAGTTCATAACATTGTCACCATATTCTGACAAGACATATATGGAGTCCTCTTGCATGCAACGTGTTTCGGAGTACAGTTTTCTCCTTCTTCGGGGATGTATGAAGAGGAAAATATATTTATAAAATAGTTGAAAAACAATCAATGTCTGATAGTATAAGATTGCAATGAGAAAAAGTGTTGTAAAAATAGTTAGCGAATACACTTACATATGTTGTTAGGTGACAGGATGAATGCAACATTTCATCATATTACGTTTTAAAACAGAAAAGATGTATATATCAATCAGTAAGAGCTGTATATGTTGACTCTACTTCAATAACATAGACATCAGGAGAGGCTTTATGAGGTATATATATTCCTCTAGTCAATATTGCCTCCTCTAAAATAGAACTTCTTTCGTCTTGGTCGAGTGTTACCAGCAATACTCAGGTACAAGATAACATTCAAAATAAGATTGAGGGGATTAATATGTAAACAACCACATTAATATACTTCTGTTTCTGATTAGCACTATACCTTAGAATTTATCCATGCCTTTTATTGCAGGATTTCTCCACTTCTGGCCCCACTGAATCCTCCTGGCCACTCCCCCTCTGTGGGATGTGGAGGGATCGGTGAATCGGCTCTCTGGGTGATGTTGAAATACTACATAGCCTCATAAAGCCTCTCCTGATGTCTATGTTATTGAAGTAGAGAGTCAACAGATACTCTTACTGATATATACATCTTCTCTGTTTTTAAACATAATATGATGGAATGTTACATTCATCCTGTCACCTAACAACATATGTAAGTGTATTCGCTAACTATTTTTACAACTGCTAAAGCAACCCAGGAGCTTTTGAAGAAAAATACGTGGAATATTATGCAATGGCCGAGTCAACCACCTGATCTCAACCCAATTAAGCATGCATTTCACTTGCTGAAGGCAAAAATAAAAGGCAGAAAGACCCACAAACAAACAACTGAAGACAGCTGCAGTTAGAGCCTGGCAAAGCATCAGAAAGGAGGAAACACAGTCTTTGGTAATGTCCATGGGTTCCAAACTTCAGGCAGTCATTGCCAGTAAAGGATTCTCAACAAAATATTAAAAATGAACATTTTATTTATGATTATATTCATTTGTCCAATTACTTTTGAGCCATTGAAAATGGGAGACTGTGTATAAAAATGGTTGCAGTTCCTAAAATTTGTACTTAATATTATGTTTAAAGTGGAGCTCCACACAAAAATAGAAATTTCCGCTTTTCGGAACCCGCCCCCCCGGGGTCACATTTGGCACCTTTCAGGGGGGGGGGGGTGCAGATACAGGTATTTGCACCCACTTCCAGGCATAGACTCCGGCGGGAGTCTACACCTCTTCCTGTCCCCCCGGCACTGTCTGCTGGGACACACACGGGTCACAGAGACAGCAGGGACCATTCGGATTGCGCAGCGCGACTCGCACATGCGCAGTAGGGAACCAGGAAGTGAAGTCGCAAGGCTTCACTTCCTGATTCCCTTACCGAAGATGGCAGTGGCAGCACCCGAGAGCCGAGGGAGAGATTGGCTTCGGGTGCCGACATCGCGGGTGCCCTGGACAGGTAAGTGTCCATATATTAAAAGTCAGCGGCTGCAGTATTTGTAGCTGCTGGCTTTTACCACATATACTCGAGTATAAGCCGAGATTTTAAGCCCTTTTTTACCCCCCTCGGCTTATACTCGAGTCACCGCCGTCTGCCTACATGATCAGCGTGTCACGCAGACAGACGGCAGTGTTCAATAGCCGCGCCTCCTCCGCCTCCCCGTCCGTGATAGGAGGAACACTAATTTTCCCAGCAGTGAGTCAGTGTGCAGTGTTCCGCCTATCACGGACGTCCTGTCATTCTCATCTCATGGACGAGGATGAGAGGATGTCCATGATAGGCGGAACACTGAACACTGACTGCTGGGAAAACAGAGTGTTCCTCCTATCACGGACGAGGACGAGGAGGAGACGCGGCTTTTGTATATTGGAATGGCGCCGTCCGTTTTGCCTTACACACTGATCGGCAGGATCAGCAATGGGGGACACAGGACACAGATCGAACAGGGAGGCATCTAACGATTGGTGGACACAGGTGGCAGATCGCACAGGGAGGCATACACAGGACCCAGGGGATGCAGATCGGCACAGGTAGGCTGCAATGAACACAGGGGGGTATGTACAGGACACAGGGTGGTATGTACAGGACACAGGGAGACATGCAGCTGCAGATGGGCATTTGCTGACCCTCTTTTCCACTTACAGTAGCTGCTGCATTTCTCACCCTCGGCTTTTAGTCGAGTCAATATGTTTTCCCAGTTTTTTTGTGGTAAATTAGGGGCCTTGGCTTATATTCGGGTCGACCCATATCCGAGTATATACGGTAATGTCTTTTTTTTTGGCGAACCTCCGCTTTAACCCCTTGAATTAAAGCTGAAAGTCTGCACTTCAAATTCATTTGGAGTGTTTTGTTTTGATTTTATTCTGGTGGCATACAGAGCCAAAAGTATGAAAATTGTGCCTGTGTACAAATATATATGGACCTAACTGTATATATATATATATATACATACACACACATGCACACACAGTGTGTATATATATATATATATATATATATATATATATATATATATATATATATCAAGAATTAACCGTTTCCATAGTGTTTTCATTCTGCAGACATCTGGCAGCTACCTTAGTTACACAAGCAGATTAGTCTTGAATAATGACATGTTACAGCATGGATTTTATGCATTAGACAATGCCAATTTATCTCTTACAACATTTCTGAGATGTTCAGAGCTATTAGCTTTAAAACAGTTTACATACCCCAGGCACATGACTAATTTTACAAGCCTGAAATTATATTTAAAGCAAATTTTTTTTCTACTTTGAATGGAGAAGGGTAGCGTTAAATCGCTGTAAGTTTTTTTGCCATCTGTCTCTCATTAGGGAATGTCCCCTTACTTCCTATCCTTGAGACTCAACAGGAAGTGAGAGGATATCCTTCCTATGAAATCCCCACCTAGACAGTTGTCATGGGTACAAGTGTCTGGTGGCAACTCAAAGTTTTTGATTTACCACTACTTTAATTCCCAGTGACATAATCTGGGCAATTAGTGGGAATGAATCTCCCTAACAGGGGCACAAACCACAATACAAACCTGACAGGGGTTTTAACCTCCACTATATCCAAGTCTTAAAAAAAAAATTGCCTTTTGTTATACTTTAAACTTTCGTGGCTTAAAATAGTGTCTAAACTCTACTTCAGATTCTTTTGCTTTTACACACAACTTTAAATGGTCAGTCAACCTAAAACTGTTGGTTTAGTTGAAGGTGGATTAAATCACCCACGGGATTCACAAGCATACCAACAGTCTTCACAGACACACACATCCATAATAGAAAAGCAGACCCACCCTTGTAATTGCTATGGCAGATTGGTAGATCTGATAGCTCAGCATACTTGAAAATCTCTGCAATGGCTTAGCAGGAATATGCTGCAATGCAAAATATCTGTGTATATCAACAATGTCAGCAATTACACATCAATGTAAACGTAACATAACTTTTTTTTAATAGCAGCATACTTGACAGTAAAGAATTAAAATATATTTAAAGATGAACCCTGCTCAGATATAAAAGCCAAAAAATAATGCAGCTCTGTATTCATTAAAGTGATATTAAAGGCTTTTTCTTTTTTAAATAACAAACATATTATACCCTCCTGTTCTGTGCAAAACCACCATCCTCCTCTTCTCGGGCCCCCCACCAGCGTTTTTGGCCCCTCTCTCCTGCAGAGTGCCCCCAGAGCAAGCAGCTTGCAATGTGAGCACTCGAACAGGCTCGTTTCCGAGCCACGGCTCTGTGTGTCCATTCACACACAGAGCCGTGGCTCACCCCTGCCCCCTCTCTCTCCTCATTGTTTCACTGGCTGTGATTGACAACAGTGGGAGCCATTGACTCCAGCTGCTGTCTCAGCCAATGAGGAGGGAGAGTCCCTGGAGAGCTAAGGCTCTAATACACATGGCTACCCTGCTATAGATACACTGCTATGGGGGGGGTCTCAACAAAATAATGACCTAGATTAATAATAAATGGAGCACAGAAAAGCCTGGCACGCTATGGTCCATAAAGTCACAAAGATTCGGACATGACTAAAGGACTGAACAACAACAACAACAATAGCACTGCAAGCACAAGACATATGTATAGTGACAAGAACAAAGTATGTGGACCCATTGGAATTAACTGGTTTTCTTCCATCATTTGCCATAAAATATTATCTGACCTCATCTAAGTCACAAAAATAGACAAACACAATTGTGCTTAAGCTGATAACACATACAATTCTAATTTCTCATGTCTTTATTTAACACACCTCATAAATATTCACAGTGTTGAAAGAAAAGTGAATCCCTGGAGTAATTAGCTGGTCGAACCTCCTTTGGCAGCAATGACTTCAAGTGCTTTCAGTAACTGAATCAGACCTGCACAACTTTCAGAAGTAATTTTTGACCATTTTTGACCATTCCTCTTTACAAAACTGCTTCAACTCAGATACATTTGTAGGATGTCTGCTGTGAAGTACTCTCTTAAGGTCATTAAGGTCTGGGCTCTGACTGGGCCACTCCAAAAGGTTCATGCAATTTTTCTGAAGCCAGTCTGTGGTGGATTTACTTTGATGCTTAGGGTCATTGTCCTGCTGCATCACCCAACTTCTACTAAGCTTCAGCTGGTGGACAGCCACCAAGACTTTATCCTGTGGGATATTTTGGTAAACTTGGAATACATTTTCCCCTGGATGATGGCAAGTGGTTCAGGCTCTAAAGCAGCGAAGCAAACCCAAATCACGATGCTCCCTCCACCATACTTCACCGTTGGGGTGATGTTTTGATGTTGGTAAGCTGTGCCCTTTTTGCACCATTGATAGTGGTAGCTATTATTACAGAACAATTCAACTTTTGTTTCATCAGTCCACAAAGCATTTTCCCAGTAGCACTGCTGTTTGCCAAGGTGCCGTTTGGCAACCTTCAGGCCTGCAGCAAGGTTTTTTTTTTTAGAGGGCAATGTCTTCCACTGTGACCTGCCATTAACACCCTTCCTGTTCAAAGATTTAAGTATGGTAGGTTCATGAACAGGAATGTTTGTCAGTTCCAATGATGTCTTCAAGCCTTTAGCTGTTACTCATGTGTTCTTCTTTTCCTCTTTGAGGATTCTGCTGTGTACCTTAGGAGCCATCTTGGCTGGGCACCCACTTCTAGGAAGAGTAGTCACAGTACAAAACTGTCTCCATTTATAGCCAATTTGTCTAACTGTCGACTGATGGATGCCTAAACACTTTGAGATTGCTTTGTATCCCTTTCCTGCCTTGTGCAGATCACTACTCTTGATCATATGTCTTCAGAGAGCTCCTTTTTGCAAGGCATAGTTCACATGAGTTAATGCTTCTTATGAACAGGAATCTTAAAATGTTTGAGTATCTTTTATTAATCAAAGTAGTACTAAACCATACCTCCAAACGAATTAAATTAACTGGATTTTAGGTGTGCAAACTACAGACTCTAATTAACTTTTGTTGAAGTAGTCTATAGGTACTTTTTCGTTGTTTTTCATTGTTTGTGTGTTATCAGCTTAACCGCTTGCCGACCAGCCGCCGCAGTTATACTGCGACAGGTTGGCACGGCTGTGCAAATCGCCATAGCTATACGTCGGCTATTTAAGATGCTAAAGCAGGCGCGCACCCGCGGCGTGTCCCCGGAGCTGATGCACTCCTGACAGAACGAGGATGGGTAGCTGTGTGTGTAAACACACAAATCCCGCTTTTATCAGGGGAGTAGAGACAGATTGTGTGTTCCTACTAAGTAGGAACAACAATATGTCTCCTCCTCCAGGCAGTAACATCCCCCCAACAGTTAGAATCACACATAGGGAACACATTTAACCCCTGGATCACCCCTAGTGTTAACCCCTTCCCTGCCAGTGACATTTATACAGTAATCAGTGACTATTTTTAGCTCTGATCACTGTATAAATGTCAATGGTCCAAAAAAAGAGTCAAAAGTGTCCGATCTGTCCGCCGCAATGTTGCAGTCCCTATAAAAATCGCAGATCGCTACTATTACTAGTAAAAAAAAAAATAATAATAATAATAATAACAAAAATGACATAAATCTTGCCCCTATTTTGTAGATGCTATAACTTTTGCGCAAACCAAACGATATATGCTTATTGCTATTTTTTTACCAAAAATATGTAGACGAATACATATCAGCCTAAACTGATGAAGAAATAATTTATTTTTTATTTTTTGGTGGATATTATAGCAAATAGTACAAAATATTGTGTTTTTTCTAAATTGTCGCTCTTTTTTGTTTAAAAAATAAAAAACGCAGAGGTGATACAACCAAAAGAAAGCTCTATTTCTGGGGGAAAAAGGTACAAGGTCGCATGACCGCGCAATTGTCAGTTAAAGCGACGCAGTGCAGTATCGCAAAAATTGGCATGGTCAGGAAGGGGGCAAATCCTTCCAGGGCTGAAGTGGTTAAGCACATCCAGACATGGTACTCATGGTATCAGGACACAGCAGCAGACGCTCACAAACTACTGGCTTTCCTGCCAGTATCTTACATGGCTGAAGGATAGCACGTCTGCATGCAAAAATGGGCATGCACACATAAATGCACGCTGGTGCACAGTTGCGTGCACGAATGCACGCGGCTGGCCCAAACTGGTACCAGCCTTTATAAAAGGAGCCAGTTCCTCTCTGTGGTTGATCTTTGGCTCTCCACTGCGCTTGTTCCTGTGCCACCTTACATCTGTGGATACCTGTTACCGACTCAGCTTGCCCCTGGACCCGTCTTCTGCCTGCCTCCTGATCTGGAAAAAGGACAGTCTTATCCTGCTCTTCTGTGTATAACCTTGTCTACCCTTCTGACCACGCTTTCTCTTATCCACACCCGGTACCTGACCCTGGCTTTGAACTGGCTTCTTTCCTGACTCCTGCTCTGCCTGAATCCTGATACTAATGGGTGCCACCTCTTTGCAGACATTATCCTGGTGTCTCATCTTACAATAAGTCAGAGTGTCTCTACAAGCAACTCCAGCAAGCGACCCATGCTTGCTTGAGCTGGACTCCTCCTGTTCCACCTTCAGGGGAGTGTTGAACTTAGCCGCAAGAGAAGCCCTCTCTCCATTGGCCTCCAGCACCAGGTACGTGATAATATGATATGTAGGTAGGTATTTTATTTCACACAATTGCGTGAAAAACAGTTATTGCATATAAATCATTCCAAACAAACGTAGTATTAAGCTTGTATTAAGATCGAGGATCCTAAATAATTTACAGATTAACTGAGTTACAAAACTTGAATCCACCTCAGTGTCTCAGTAGGCCACAAATGTATATTGAAATCTAAACTTGTGTTTCCATAAATGTCTTACTTACCTTAGAAAACTTGGATCCACCTGTGTCTCAGTGGGCCACAAATGTATAGTGCAATCCATGTACACCATCATTCATTCATTCACTTTATAACTTATATCCTTGGCATAAAAATTGTGGCAAAGCACAAGTATTAGCCAATATTAAGATCTAGCACTAAGACAAGACAATCCTTCAAACTGGAGCAAAAAAGTGTGGGGACACCTCATCAGGCCAAAACTAAAATTTTTATCACAATTAGTCCTTCAAAACTACTGAGCTGGGAAGATTAAAAACTATCTCCCCAACTGCAGAAGCATAGGATAGTTCCTTGTAAACTTACAAAGGTGATTCTGTAGAGCCACAGTCAAACCTTTTATCACACAAATTGATGTGTCCAACTTCTCATAAAAAATGTAAAAGCAATAGTCCATAAAAGTCTACATCTCTCTCCTAGATTGCAACATCATAACAGTAATTCCTCATTAATTACATAAATATCAATTTCTCAGGGGTTCTATGGCTCTTAAGTCATGGTGAAGAAAGTTCCAAGTTCTGGCCAGTTTCATCAACAATCTGTCCGGTATTCTCAGAGACACTTTGTATCAGCTTCTTGAAGCCCATTGTACATCAGAAATCAGAATGGGAGAGGAAGGAGCAGAACAATGAGCCAAAAGGCTGTGCTGCAGTGGTCATGTGTTAACTGATAGGAGGAGAAAGCGGAGTGACAAAAGGATAAGCACATCAGTCTGCTGCTTATCCTTCCACTATCCAGTCACAGGCATGGGGAGAGAAAAGATGTGTGTTACTTAACTACAGCAGAGAAAGATGAGGTCTCCTGCCCTGCCAGATGTTATTGAGCTGTGTGGGAGAGCTATGTAAATCTCAAGGCTAGATGGACACAAAAACGAATGCCTTGGGGGTAAAACAGCCCCCATATACAGTATGTATATCATCAGTGTGTGTAGATTTTTGTCTGAAATTCAGTGAATTTTTTTTAGCATTACCAATATTGTAATAAAGGTTGAGTCCCTACCTAAAACTCTTGACAACCTGTCTATCACTCTAGATACTAGATTCGCCTGAAGCCATCAATGGAATGTCTGCTAACTGGGCCATAGATAATCTGGATAAGAAGGAAATACTCATCTGAGGGAGAAAAGTGGTTTGACACTTTCTGTTGACATAGTGGCTGAAGACCTATAGATTAATGGGATTATCCCTAGGCTTGTAGATAAAGCTTGCTGCTCACGGATCATCTTTGATCAATCTGATCAAAAGTGACATTCACCTTCTCTGAATTCTTTAGTAATTACAGCCTATTTTAGAGTGAAAAAACTGACTATCTAGCAAATGAAGACCAACTCCATTATGAATTAATGGACAGAAAAGAAAGGGGTATCCTGACTGATGTATTTATATTGTAAATATGGGCAATCATTTTTTATATTGAGCATTTTGCAAATAGCCATTGGAAAACAGTGCGATCTAATTTTAGCCCCAGTGCCTGTTATACTCATACGATACATTTATAATAATGTATCACCCTCTTTTAAAATGTATAACTGCTAGGGATGAGCCGAACACCCCCCCCCGTTCGGCTCGCACCAGAACCCGCGAACGGACCTAAAGTCCGTGCGAGCTTTAGAACCCTATTAGTTATAATGGATGCGAACGTTCGAAATTAAAAGTGCTCATTTTAAAGGCTAATATGCATGTTAATGTCATAAAAAGTGTTTGGGGACCTGGGTCCTGCCCCAGGGGACATGTAGCAATGCAAAAATTTTTTTTTAAAACGGCCGTTTTTTCAGGAGCAGTGATTTTAATAATGCTTAAATTGAAACAATAAAAGTGTAATATTCCTTTAAATTTCGTACCTGGGGGGTGTCTATAGTATGCCTGTAAAGGGGCGCATGTTTCCCGTGTTTAGAACTGTCTCTGCGCAAAGTGTCATTTTTGAAAGTAAAAAAGCTATTTAAAATCACTCGCGGCTAATGTTAATTCACGGCTCCCGTAACACAGAGAACAGTGATTCATTGAAACTCATTCATAAAAAAAAGTCATTGATAAAAAATAAAAAAAATGAAAAAAAAAAGCGTAGGGGTCCCCCCAAATTCAATAACCAGGCCCTTCAGGTCTGGGATGGATATTAAGGGAAACCCCAGCCAAAAAAAAAATGGCGTAGGGTCCCCCTCAAAATCCATACCAGACCCTTGAGGTCTGGTATGGATTTTAAGGGGAACCCTAGCCAAAAAAAATGGCGTGGGGTCCCCCTCAAAATCCATACCAGACCCTTATCCGAGCACGCAACCTGGCAGGCCACAGGAAAAGAGGGGGGGACGAGAGCGCCCCCCCCTCTCGCCTGAACCGTACCAGGCCACATGCCCTCAACATTGGGAGGATGCTTTGGGGGTCTAAGACCCCTAAAGCACCTTGTCCCCATGTTGATGAGGACAAGGGCCTCTTCCCCACAACCGTGCCCGGTGGTTGTGGGGGTCTGCGGGCGGGGGCTTATCGGAATCTGGAAGCCCCCTTTAACAAGGGGACCCCCAGATCCCGGCCCCCCCCCCGTGTGAAATGGTAAGGGGGTACAAAAGTACCCCTACCATTTCACCAAAAAAGTGGCAAAAATGGTAAAAATGACAGGAGACAGTCTTTGACAATTCCTTTATTAAAATCTTCTTTCTTCTTTCTTCATCCTTCGGTTTCTTCATCTTCTCCTTCCTTCATCTTCTTCCATCTTCTTCTTCCATTTTCTTCTTCCTCCGATCCGCTTCTTCTTGCGCTGGTCTTCTCGTCCTTCTCGTCCGGCATCTTCTTCCGTCGGCGTCGGTGTCTTCTTGGGCCGCTCCGCGCAATGGGAGGCTCCCGCTGTGTGAGGCTCCGCTCCATCTGACAGGTCTTTTAAAACGGAGGGCACCTGGTGACCCCGCCCCCCTCTGACGTCATGGGGAAAGCCATCATGGAATTCCCCATGACGTCCCTGTGCGTCAGAGGGGGCGGGGTCACCAGGTGCCCGCCATTATAAAAGACCTGTCAGACGGAGCGGAGCCTCACACAGCGGGAGCCTCCCATTGCGCGGAGCGGCCCAAGAAGAGACACCGACACCGACGCCGACGCCGACGGAAGAAGATGCCGGACGAGAAGGACGAGAAGACCAGCGCAAGAAGAAGCGGATCGGAGGAAGAAGAAAATGGAAGAAGAAGATGGAAGAAGATGAAGGAAGGAGAAGATGAAGAAACCGAAGGATGAAGAAAGAAGAAAGAAGATTTTAATAAAGGAATTGTCAAAGACCGTCTCCTGTCATTTTTACAATTTTTGCCACTTTTTTGGTGAAATGGTAGGGGTACTTTTGTACCCCCTTACCATTTCACACAGGGGTGGGCCGGGATCTGGGGGTCCCCTTGTTAAAGGGGGCTTCCAGATTCCGATAAGCCCCCCGCCCGCAGACCCCCACAACCACCGGGCACGGTTGTGGGGAAGAGGCCCTTGTCCTCATCAACATGGGGACAAGGTGCTTTAGGGGTCTTAGACCCCCAAAGCATCCTCCCAATGTTGAGGGCATGTGGCCTGGTACGGTTCAGGCGAGAGGGGGGGGCGCTCTCGTCCCCCCCTCTTTTCCTGCGGCCTGCCAGGTTGCGTGCTCGGATAAGGGTCTGGTATGGATTTTGAGGGGGACCCCACGCCATTTTTTTTGGCTAGGGTTCCCCTTAAAATCCATACCAGACCTCAAGGGTCTGGTATGGATTTTGAGGGGGACCCTACGCCATTTTTTTTTTGGCTGGGGTTCCCCTTAATATCCATCCCAGACCTGAAGGGCCTGGTTATTGAATTTGGGGGGACCCCTACGCTTTTTTTTTTGTTTTTTATTAATGAATGACAGTTCTCTGTGTTACAGGAGCCATCAATTCATTAGCCGCGAGTGATTTTAAATAGCTTTTTTCCTGCAAAAATGACACTTTTTTGCAGGAAAAGTTCTAAGCACAGGAAACCTGCCCCCTTCACAGGCCACCTATAGACACCCCCCAGATGTGATACTGCAATGCTGTTCTAACAGCATGCACACACATATCCCCAGAAATAAAGCACATATTGTCAGCAGCACACTAACACGCTGACACGGTATAAGAGGCGCGGCGGCCTCTTATACCGTGGGGCGTGTACTAAAGCCCCTGAGCTATAATTGGCTACAGGCATCCTGCCTGTAGCCAATTATGGCTCTCCTCGCTGCCGGCGCTGTGATTGGCCAAGCATGCGGGGTCACAGTGCATGCTTGGCCAATCATCAGCCAGCATTGCACTGCGCGGGCCGCAATGCATTGCGGGGTCGCTCGCATCACACGAATTTGATGCGAGCGGCCCCAATAGTTCTGGGCTCGCCGAGCGAGCGAACACCCGGTGCTCGATTCGAACATGGGTTCGAATCGAACACCGGGCTCATCCTTAATAACTGCTCGAATGAGCGCTCTATGAAACTACACCCAAAATAGTTTTTGTGGCTGCTACAAAGCCCATGGATGGACTGTGAGGAACCAATGATCTAATTATCCCTAGAAGAAAGAAAAGTGTGTTTATGTACACATTTAGATAAATGATCTTCTCAAACGATTACGTTCTCTCTCCACCCCCCCCCCCCTTCCCCAGTAAGTCCCCAGATTGGACCCATTCAACCTCCAGAGAGACATTTACAACTTTTTTTGGCCAACAAGTTGCACACGACCTCCAGTAGAATCATGGGCAAAGGGGCCAGGAGTGTAGATTGGCTTTCTTTACTTTTATCTTTTTTAAGTCTTTTACACCTGGCTATTTCCTATAGCTTTGTTTTAAAGTCAAGTGACAGGCCAGGTTCAGTCATGGCTCACCTGCATGCTTGGTACTGTCTTTAACTCCCCATTAACATTCATACACTCATCACTAGTTTTTCCACCTACTGTCCTGTGCAAAATAGGTGCTAGCCTAACTCAGGAGTACAGTTTGTTCCTGAGAAGCTGCTGATTGGACAATTAAAGTGCAGCTGCACACTGATAACGTAATCATTATATCTTCATATGCTGTAAGCATGTTCATGTTATTGTACAAAATCTACTGCGCAATAAAAAAAAAAATTCTTCGCTGGCTTAGGGTACTTACCCACGCTTTCCTAATCAGAGTGCAGTTCCTAAGGAGTTCACTAATCTGAAACAAACACTCAACCAGTGAAGGTAAGTCAAAGCTTCTGATGAGCAAGCTTGTTCTTAGTCATTGACTAAAAGCCCAACTCAAGCAAAAACTTTTTTTGGATAGACTTGGAAACAGTAAATTATTCACCTCATTCCCTGTCCATGTGCTTGCAGGTCAAGAACTAAGGGGAGTAGTTGTCACTGGTAGGGGAAGACACACATAGAAATATTTCATAGGGTTTATAACCCTTCCCTATTTTACTGGAAAGGTGTTTTGTTGCAGTTTGAATCCCCACCTGGAGATTTCATATCTCTGACGGAAGAAAGGTCTTCAATGGGGACAAAACCCCAAAAGTTTGTGCTGGAGCCAAGCTTTAATATTTAGGGCAATGTGGCATTGTATGATTTTTTTTTACATTATTTATCTACAAGCACCCTAAAGCGGAGCTCCAGTCCCCATGATCAATTATTTTATAACAGCTCCCCTGGGATTGTTACAACTTCTACATCTCGGAATCTGGATCTTGAGGCTGTAGGCATCTGAAGCCTGCTCGTGTGTATTTCTGGGATTGGGTTCAGCTGGCTACCCAGAATGCACCTCCCAATCTTGCGTCTGCATAGTAATGACATTGCACAACGCAGTTTGTTCATTACAGGTTGCCATAGCAATGGCGGCATTGGTGGAAGTCCTCCCCCTGTTGTCAAAGGACAACCTGGAAGACAAGCGCAGTCGGCTTAGGCTTTCTGAAGACTCCTGGGATATCGGCTTCATCTATCCCAGGAGTCTTTGGAAAGCCTATGGAAATCGCCCAATGACATCATTGCCTAGGCGGCTGGGACAGAAAGTGCCACCTGGATATATAGAAAAAAAAGTATCCATTTAGGAATGTACACTGGAGAGGCATTGAGAACATAGGAACTTGCAAAAAAGGGTAACATGAATGAAAAAAGACTTACCGTATATACTCGAGTATAGGCAACCCGAATATAAGCCGAGGCACCTAATTTTACTAAAAAAAAACTAGGAAAACATATTGACTCGAGTATAAGCCTAGGGTGGGAAAATGCAGCAGCTACTGGGTAAACAATGCCCATCTGCAGCCTCGCTGTGCCCATCTGCAGCCTAATTGTGCCCAGTTGCAGTCTCACTGTGCCCAGTTGCAGCCATACCTTTCATTACTAAAACATTGTGTGTCTCCCCGCTGTGTAATGCAGTCTTTTCGGCCGTCCATTGAAACAAAGCCCCTCCTCCTCGTCAGTCTCTGATAGAGGAACACTGATACGAAACTGGGAAACTATATCAGTGTTCCGCCTATCACAGACAAGGAGGCTGGGCTTTGTTACAATGGACGGCCGAACAGAATGCCTTACACAGCGGGAGACACACGCTGTTTTAGTAATGAAAGGTACGGCTCACTCGAGTATAAGCCGAGGGGGGGGGGGGGCGTTTTTCATCCTAAAAAATGGGCTGAAAAACTTGGCTTATTCTCGAGTATATATGGCACTGTTAAAGTGTAAAATCCCCCCCTTGTAGTAAATTCATAAGTCAGTCAATGTAATCTAGAATACCAAAGACACCTAGGGCCACAAGCTTCCTCTTAATACAACAAAGAGAATTATCGATCACAGAGTTACGGTTAGAGATTAGCTGTAGTTTTTGTGCTTGTTTACCAGGTAGCATGATTGCAACACTGGCTGCAAGAATACAGGTCATCGGTTATGCTTCAATAAGAAGTAAGTTCTTTGACAACTGGTAACTGAGACAGTCTAACTGGACAGTGGAATGGTAGTTGGAAGTTCAGCCATGAAAGCAGGGAAAGTCAGTTCCAGGACTTTTACTATATTGTACAAAGTTTACCTTAAGGTTTGTATGACAATATCGATTTTCAGCTTTTAGTGTTTAAAAAAGAGGCTAAATGCAGCACATCCTTAAAGATCATGTGACACAAAAATTACACATGCAAGCTAACTAACCAAAAACAAAAGAGGCTCCCTGCAAGGTACCACAGTATTATGCATCTTGATTTATATCCAAAGTGGCAGGCATGAATAAGGTAAATGAAATGTCTGGTCCTGCATGATCATTTTAATGACAACTAAATTGCACAACATTAGAGGTACCTCTACAGGCACAAATCATGAGGCTTTTGTCTGGGAGAATGTCTAAGCTTCTACTTACAACCTATAATGTGCCCTTAACAACTAAAGACATTTTCATTCTTCAGATATTTTTTCACTTCCAGAATTAGAAACTAAATAAATGTCTGCTCCTTTCAGGTATGTAGAAGAGCATGTACAGTATATCTCCTCCTGGGAAGCAGTGCAATGCAATTGCCAGGCTCAAGCACTCTGACATAAGTAAGAAGTTACTCAGAGCTTATACAGGGCTTGAACAACTGGCTCTGATGGATGAACAGAGCAGTGAGTGAGCACGGGTAAGGACAGGGTCTTGTTAGGATAGAAATAGAAAATAGTTTTTGTACCCAAACTAAATGTCCCGGAGGATGCTGGGACTGTGACAACACAAGGGGGCGGGGTCACCATGTGACATGAGCATGTGACCCTGTCCCCTTGTCCCTATATAAGTCCCAGCACAGCGCGGCTCTGGCATTCCGGCCAGAGAGAGCGACGTGTCAACATCGGAAGAAGAAGAAGGCGGAAGAAGAAGAAGAAGGCGGCGCAGAAAGCGACGACAGTGGCAAGAACAGAAGAGACCCCGAAAGACCCCCGAAGACCCCTGAAGGCGGATCGAGACCCCCAGACGACGGCGGTGACGACGACGAAGAAGGGGGCTCCCAGATTCCGATAAGCCCCCGCCCGCAGACCCCGACAACCAACGGCCAGGGTTGTCAGGAAGAGGCCCTTGTCCTCATCAACATGGGGACAAGGTGCTTTGGGGTGGGGGGGCCGCACAGCCCCCCTTTCCCCAGGGCACCCCCCATGTTGAGGGCACGCGGCCTGTATGGCTCAGGAGGGGGGGGGGCGCTTGCTCATCCCCACCCCTTTCCTGGCCTGCTGCGTGCTCGGATAAGGGTCTGAGATGGATTTGGGGGGGACCCCCACGCCGTTTTTCGGCGTGGGGATTCCCTTTAAATTCATGCCAGGTGACGGAGCTAGCGCGCCGGCATTTACTGCCTACGCTAGCTACGTACCTGAAGTTACGTTCTAAATGAACGGACTGCTCCGTGTGTGGGCAAGTCCGTTCATTTTCAAAAGTCCCGCGGACTTTGTCCAGCGGATTGTCCGCCGGAGAAGTCCGGGCGTGTGTGGGCAAGTCACACGCTCGAAAAAGTCCGGCGAAGCCAGCTGGAAAGTCTGGCGGATTGTCCGCTGGACTAGGTCCGCCGGGAAAAGTCCCTTCGTGTGTACGCGGCATAAGAGGGACCGTGGGTCTCGCCTGTACCAATATAGACGCATATGGGACATTGCCACTAAAATGCCATCAAAACCCAAATACAGCGACTATACCCCTCTATGGCACAATAAACTACTCTCAGAGTTCCTTTCGATCCCTGACACAGAGATATGGAGCGAACACAGGATATATTACCTACACCACTTAATTTCCGATGGCACAATTAAAAACTTTGAGGGCCTCCAAAATGAGTTCCTGCTGCCTAGATTCTTTCAAGTGCGCCACGCAGCTCAAAACTCAGTTCCCCCAACCTTTGCCACAGTCTACCCCCAATGTCATTATGGCAGTAGTCAAGGGGGACGATCCACAAAGGCTGATTTCAGATTTTTATGTCATGCTCCTAACCCCAACATCAACCACGCTAGCTTATAGCCTTAAACCAAGATGGGAAAGATAGGTAGGCCCATTGGAGGATGAGGAGT
Source organism: Lithobates sylvaticus (assembly GCA_028564925.1). NCBI lineage: Eukaryota > Metazoa > Chordata > Amphibia > Anura > Ranidae > Lithobates > Lithobates sylvaticus. The sequence goes on from CM053026.1 coordinate 288,712,111, forward strand.
GGAGTGAGGCATTGGATTCATGCAAGACTATATCCCCCAAACTTTATGACAGGTTGACCCAGCTCTACATTGTGCACTGAGCATATCTTACCCCCCTAAGAGTCGCCCGCTTTAGGCAACAGTCTTCTACCTTGTGTACAATGTGTAACCGTGTGACGGGCACATTCTTCCATTTAATTTGGGCATGCCCGGTCCTCCAGAGTCTATGGAAGCAGATTGTAGATTTTCTCCATGATGACATGGGATCCCCTTTGACCCCTGACCCCAAATGATGCCTCCTGGGGATATTCCCGACTCAGAGATAGACAAATTTACCAAAACATTCTTGCATGAGACACTGTTTTCAGCCAAAAAAATTATAGCCATACAGTGGATGAGACCCATTCCCCCCAGCTTCAACGACTGGAAAATAGATATAAATAACACACTCCCCTACAAGAAGTTCATCTACATTAACAGAGGTTGTCCAGACAAGTACAATAAAATGTGGGATGGGTGGCTTGCGTCTGCGGACACATGCACTGAGAGTTCGTAAAGCCATAACCCTTCCCAGCATTGAATCACATGAATAATTACCACCCAATTGAGAGTTCATTGTTCATTCTGTATAAATTCCTGTCATTTTGTGCTTACATGTTCATAAGCCACATATTTTTGTTATATGCATTTCTACAGTATTGCCTTATAACCTGCAGAAATATGTTCAAACTGTAAATTGTTTAATAAAAAAAAGTTTTTTCGAGAAAAAAAAAGTTGAACAGAACAAAAATTTAATTACCGCTTAACTGCTTCTGTTTATGTACTATGGCCAGAGGGGAACACTCTCTAGATCGAGCAACTGAGGGATCTATGAACCGCTGTGTCCACCAGACACAGTCGATCACCAATTGCTGAACTGGGCTATTGTGAGTGGCCCTGGTACCACGTAATTGCTGTGACTAATTACAGCGAGCAAATGGAACAGTAATAAACAATGCTGTCATTGTTTACTACTGTGTGAGCTCTGTGACCTGTACCATGTGATAGCTGTGACTAATCACAGTGTCGCAGTAGTACACAAGGTTTAGTCAGTGAAACCTTCACATAGTCTTTTATCGATTGCTTATTAAATGCTCACATTTTTGTAAATATTTTATTTTATCTTTTCATGTGACAACACTGAAGAAATTACACTTTGTAAAGAAATCAGTGTACAGCTTGTAACAGTGTAAATTTGCTGTCCCCTCAAAATAACTCAACACACAACCATTAATGTCTAAACCGCTGGCAACAAAAGTGAGTACACTACTAAGTGAAAATGTCCAAATTGGGCCCAATTTGCAATTTTCCCTCCCAGGTGCCATGTGACCCATTAGTGTATGGTCTCAGGTGTGAATAGGGAGCAGTTGTGTTAAATTTGGTGTTATCGCTCTTACTCTTTCATACTGGTCACTGGAAGTTCAACATGGCACCCCATGGCAAAGAACTCTCTGAGGATCTGAAAAAAAGAATTGTTGCTATACATAAAGATGGCCTAAGTTATAAAAAGATTGCCAAGACCCTGAAACTGAACTGCAGCATGGTGGCCCAGACCATACAAGACAGCATTCATTGAAGAAAAGATACAAGATATTGCACATGTAGACAGAGATGCACTAATAAAAGATACCACCAAAAAAAATAGATGATAAAGAAAGAGTACCAATTATAATGGATTTTAATGTACAACACAAACATGTAGAGAAAATTTTTAAAAAACATTGGGATATTTTAAAAACAGATCGACACCTTAGTACCATTCTCCCAGAAAGACCCAAATTCACTTACAGGCGGGCTCCTACCCTAAGAGACAATTTGTCTAAAAATGTGCTAGACCCACCACCTAAGAAGACTTTTTCGTTCTTTGAGGGGAAGGGCTACTACCCATGCAAAAAGTGTTATGCATGTCGACATACTAAAGAGCCCAAGAAAAAGAAGTCTTCCTTCACATCTACTGTCACAAATAAGGACTATGATATTGAAGACTTCATAACATGTAAGACTGAGGGCGTAGTATACCTAATGGAGTGCCCTTGCAAGATCCAATACATAGGAAGGACAAAAAGAGAATTGTGGAAGAGATTGCGGGAACATGTCCAAAACATTAAAAAGGGTTTTGACAAGCACAGCTTATCAAGGCATTATGCCAAATATCACAAAAAAGATCCCTCGTCCCTAAAAATATGTGCCATCGAAAAATATAAGCCACACTGGAGAGGTGACAATAAGATTATTAGAATCAGCCAAGCTGAATCCAGATGGATATATGAATTGTGTACACTCAGACCATGGGGACATAATGTCGAATTCGACTTGAATTGTTTTATATCCAATTATTGATTACATGCTGGTATATTATTAATATTTATTTTAATGATTTTACCAATATGATTAATTTTCTCCCTATTTTTTAATTATTTTTAGTCGGGTCTCTTTTTATTATGTAAGGTCTCTTTATCTAAAAAATATTTTTATTAGACCTTTTTACATCTTGAAATTACATTTTTATACATAATTTTAACAAAGTTCTTCTAATAGAATTGGAATTTTTAAAGAATATGGCCAATCTTACAAGTGACCACTAGATGGCATACATGAACGATATTTCCTGATGGTCATTTTTATCTACTACCACTGGATGTCACTATTGAGTAGTCTCTCCTATTTTTATCTACTACCACTGGATGTCACTATTGAGTAGTCTCTCCTATTCTTATCTACTACCACTGGATGTCACTATTGAGTAGTCTCTCCTACTTTTAGAAATCAATTTACACCTCCGGCCACTGGATGGCACTGTGATTGTTATTTATTATTATACCATGAGGCTAAATTATTTCCTTATTTTCAGACCTTTATATGTAATAAAAATAGATTAATTTTCTCAGATTAGGATTGCATATGTCATCAAGTCCTACTATGTATGTCCAAATGTCAACTTTTAGTCGTTATTTACACCGCTGTCAGCACAGCATCAATTGACCACTGTATAAATAGGCCCAGAGACACCTGACAGCCTTACCCTTTGACAAAGTCACGTGTGCTAGTGACGATACTAGTGAGGGAGGAAGGAAGTCAGGTGCCTATCGCTCTACTTCCGGTTTGCGGCCGCGACCGGAAGTTCATCTATGCTGATGCAAGAAAACTTTAAATGTGAGTGGATATTATTTTTGTTTCAATAAACCTGTTTTTTACTACACATTGGAGCGCTTCTTTGTACCTTTAACCCCTACATGCTGATCTAACCCGTGAGTGACCCCTTACCCCTGGAGTGCCTTTTCGGATCGGAGTAGGAGTCCATAGGAGCCCATAGAAGCCTATAGGAGCCCATAGGAGCCCATAAGAAAGAGGACCCGGAAAGTGACCAGGCTTGCCACTTTAGAGGCTATCTGCTCCACTAGGCCTGTAGGGGCCGCAAATAGAGGTGAGAGGCTGGGGGAACTAGTAGGGTGCACCCCTGAAGTCAGCACAGAGCACTCCCTGCACGGATCATCACTGTGATCAACACAAAGATTCCTGAATATTTCTACTCACCTTCACTTATTCCAGAGCAGTATGCTCTTCATTGTTCCAGATTGTGGACTTTATCGTTTATTTTCCGCCATTTTTTTCTTTACAAGCTGGGACTTGTAGTGCACCAAATTTTACTTTTATTTTGTAATAATTTTTTTCAGCGATATTATTGTTTTGGTATCATCTGATTATACCATACCTACAGTGACACACTCTTTTCATCTGTATGGTCACTTTGTCATTATTTTGGATATTTCTGCACATTCAATCATTAATTTCCCTTGCAATTTCCTTGCAATTCCCTTGCACTTTCAGAACCAATTTATCGGTTCTCTATTGGTTCTTTATTCACATATTTTGCACGTTGCACTGTGCACCTTTTATTGCTAGAAGATTTCGTGTTCACTATTTTTAACCCAACTCCATCATCATTTTTACCCCAGCACATATATTTATTTTCAGCACGGTTATTTTAGCACCATCACTTTTATTGAATATTTTTTCATTTTTTACACACGTCTTATATTTATTCAATATTTTATGTGTATTGCTATTAAGGAATTTTATTTATTTAGTTCATTATTTTATGTTTTTATATATCTATTTATGTGAAAGGTCACTCATCTTTCGGATACTCTGAGCTTTGCAAACTGGTCTTTTTAGATTATTTTTAGATTATTTATTGATTTACATAAGGGTTAGCGCCACATACCCTCTTCATTCAACCAGACCATACAGTGGTTTAAGAGGACAGGTTTCACTGAGAACAGGCCTTGCCATGATTGACCAAAGAAGTTGAGTGCACGTGCTCAGCGTTATATCCAGAGGTTGTCTTTGGGGAGTAGATGTATGAGTGCTGCCAGCATTGCTGCAGAGGTTGAAGGGGTGGGGGGTCAGCCTGTCAGTGATCAGATCATACGCCACACACTGCATCAAATTGTTTTGCATGGCTGTTGTCCCAGAAGGAAGCCTTCTAAAGATGATGCACAAGAAAGCCCGGAAACAGTTTGCTGGAGACCAGCAGACTAAGGACATGGATTACTGGAACAATGTCCTGTAGACCTCATCAGACCGATGAGACCAAGATAAACACATTTGGTTCAGATGGTGTCAAGAGTGTGTGGGAGTGTCCTGGTCTAGGGCTGCATGAGTGCAGCCGACACTGGGGAGCTACAGTTTATTGAGGGAACCATGAATGCCAACATGTACTGTGATATACTGAATAAATTATCCCCTCCCTTGGGAGACTGGGCTTCAGGGCAGTATTCCAACATGATAACGACCCCAAACACACCTCCAAGACGACCACTGCCTTGTTAACCACTTCAGCCCCGGACCAATTTGCAGCCAAAGGACCAGGCCCCTTTTTGCGATTCGGCACTGCGTCGCTTTAACTGACAATTGCGCGGTCGTGCAACGTGGCTCCCAAATAAAATTGGTGTCCTTTTTTTTCCCACAAATAGAGCTTTCTTTTGGTGGTATTTGATCGTCCCCTGCAGTTTTTATTTTTTGCGCTATAAACAAAAATTTTTTCCCACCCCCAAAAATATATAAAAAAACATTTTTTTTCCTCAGTTTAGGCCGATACGTATTCTACATATTTTTGGTAAAAAAAAAAATCGCAATTAGCGATTATTGATTGGTTTGCGCAAAAGTTATAGCATTTACAAAATAGGGGATAATTTTATAGCATTTTTATTAATATTTTTTTTTTACTAGTAATGGCAGCGATCAGCGATTTTTATTGTGACTGCGACATTATGGCGGACACATCGGACATTTTTGGGACCATTGTCATTTATACAGCAATCAATGCTATTTAAATGCATTGATTCCTGTATAAATGACACTGGCAGTGAAAGAGTTAACCACTAGGGGGCGGGGAGGGGTTAGATCTGTGACGTGTGTGTGTTTTTTTTTACAGTAGGGAGCGTGGCTTTACGTCTGACGTCACTGATTGGCTTTCCCGATTACAGGGAACAGCCGATCAGTGACAGGCAGTGTAGGAAGCGCGGAGAGAGGTTTGTTTTCACAGACCTCTCCCCGTTCTTCAGCTCTGTGAACTGATCGCGGGACACCAGCGGCGATCGGGTCCGCTAGTCCTGTGGTCACGGAGCTCCCGACCTGGTCGTGAGTGCGCCGCTGGGGTCGCGAGCGCGCCGTCGGCAGCGCAAGCGCGACCCACGGCTGGGGAATTAAAGGGGACGTACCGGTACGTGCTTTTGCCCAGCCGTGCCATTCTGCTGACGTAAATGTGCAGAAGGCGGTCGGGAAGCGGTTAAAGAAGCTGAAGGTCAAGGTGATGGACTTGCCAAGCATGTCTGCAGATCCAAACCCAATTGAGCATCTGTACTATATTGTCAAAAGTATTGGGACACCGGCCTTTACACGCACATGAACTTTATTGGCATCCCAGTCTTAGTCCGGACTTTTGGTAACATAGTGTATACATACATACAAATTTGCTAAGAAATAAAGTTAAAATTAAATTCAGTAAAATAATGTTTAAATCACAGAAGACATATATTTTTCAAGAATCTCTCAGGGGAGCCTTACAAGGGTGTATGGAAGAAGCACTTTTGAATTCAAGAGTGGATTGTTTTATCACCAACTCTTGCCCAATGATTTTAAAGGAGACTATGTATTTATTATATGATATAATGTTTTTTTGCACTTATTGATTTATGTCACCAGTGTTTTATTATTGCTCATTTTAAAAAGGGTGCTCACTGACTACAGGTACAATATTTTTTGGACTAACTTACCACATGGTTTATGGATTTTGTATTATTTGACTGAATTTTTGTTATATATTTATATTATAAAACATCAGTGATAGGAGTACTGTATATTCAATTATTTTTATTCTCAAGACTGTGCTAGTGTCCTTGCTGATAGCCTCTGTTGAATATAATATGATTAGTCATATTTGTGTACAAGGAGGACAAAAACAAGGAGGGCAATCTCCATCTGGCAACAATATGCATTCTTGAGTATTCATTAACTGTGTAGTCTTCAACTTTTAAATCTTGAGATCGTTTTTGCTACAAAGGGTGGTGGTCCTGAAAAACATATAAACATATCCTCAAAGTGGTTGTAAACCTCAGGCACGAAAAATGAACAAAGCATTTCCCTCTATAGTGTACTCATCTCAATTCAGAGCATTAAGTGTAATTTCTGTCTGTTGGTTTGTTTCTCTGCTATCAGCATGAATGACTTCTGACAAGTTTTTCTGACACCAAGCCTCAGCTCTGTTCCTGTGTGCTGTGTGAAGGGGTGTGTGTCCCTTCTCTCCAATCAGCTCTGAGAGCTCTCCTGACTGAGCTCTGGAATATGTAATTTGAGCTCTCTGCCCCTTTTTTTCTGAAATTTCAGACAAGCTTTATAATTCACCACTTTGATGTAGAGAAGAGTAGACTGCAGATAAACAGGTAAAAACTTATGTAGGAGGATTGGTTTAATCTCTATGTATCACCTGCGGCCAGTTACTTCTCTGGGTTTATATAAGGGATTACAACCACTTTAAGAGTGTTTTACTACTGCAACCTCACGCCAAAAACAAACAAAAAAGATGTGTGCCCCCCAGGCCTTTCAGTCTGGTATGGATTTTAAGGGCAACGCGATACCAAAAAAAAAGGCATGGGGTCCTCCCCCAAAATCCATACCAGACCCTTACCTGAGCATGCAGCCCAGCAGACCAAGGAAAGGGGGGGTGAGCAAGCACCCCCCTCCTCCCTTCTGAATCATACCAGGCCACATGCCCTTAACACGGGGGGGACAAGGGCCTCTTCCCCACAACCCTGGTCCGGTGGTTGTGGGGATGCAGGGGGGTCGATAAGAATCTGGAAGCCTCCTTTAACAAGACCTCACAAATATTTGCTTGGCGAGGAGGTCCCCTTCAAAATCCATACCTGACCCAAAGGGCCTGGTATGGATTGTTTTTTTTTAGTCAATTTTTATGCCAGCTCTTTTGTTTAAAGTCTGTTGCCAGCGGGGAACTTCTCACTGACAGCAGGGATGACTCACTATTGTTAGAACACTGGCAGGTGCCAGCTCCTTAACAGAGAGAGAGAGGTAGAGCAGCGCTGATCTAAGAGTAGTAAGTCAGTTTAACCGCTTCCCGACTGCCTAACGCAGATATACTGTGGCAGAATGGCACGGGCAGGCAAAATCACGTACCAGCGGCGCGCTCGCGGCCCGGTTGGGAGCTCCGTAACCCCAGCCGCGGGACCAGCGGACCCGATCGCCGCTGGTGTCCTGCGATCGGGTTACGGAGCTGAAGAACGGGGAGAGGTATGTGTAAACAAACCTCTCCCCGCGCTTCCTACTCTGCCTGTCATTGATTGGCTGTTCCCGGTCATCGGGAAAGCCGATCAATGACGTCAGACGTCAGCCCTGCCCCCTGATGTAAAAAAAAACACACACGTCACAGACCATAACCCCTCCTATCCCCCTAGTGGTTAACTCTTTCACTACAACTGTCATTTATACAGGAATCAATGCATTTAAATAGCATTGATTGCTGTATAAATGACAATGGTCCCAAAAATGTGTCAAAAATGTCCGATGTGTCTGCCATAATGTCGCAGTTACAATAAAAATCGCTGATCGCCGCCATTACTAGTAAAAAAAAAATATTAATAAAAATGCTATAAAACTATCCCCTATTTTGTAAACGCTATAACTTTTGCGCAAACCAATCAATAATCGCTAATTGCGATTTTTTTTACCAAAAATATGTAGAAGAATACGTATCGGCCTAAACTGAGGAAAAAATAAGTTTTTTTATATATTTTTTGGGGATATTTATTATAGCAAAAAGCAAAAAATATTGCATTGTTTTCAAAATTGTCGCTCTATTTTTGTTTATAGCGCAAAAAATAAAAACCGCAGGGGCGATCAAATACCACCAAAAGAAAGCTCTATTTGTGGGAAAAAAAGGCGCCAATTTTGTTTTGGAGCCACGTCGCACGACCGCGCAATTGTCAGTTAAAGCGACGCAGTGCCGAATCGCAAAAAGGGGCCTGGTCCTTTGGCTGCCAATTGGTCCGGGGCTGAAGTGGTTAAAACATGGCTTTAATCAGTGTTAAAAAGTTTGAACCCACATTTCAGTGGATAAAATCAGGCATGGGATCGTTCTCTTTAGCCGTCCTCAGTTGTCCAGTTGTTTCCAGCTGGGCTGCGGTGAGGGGTCAGACCCCCGGTTGCTTCCGGTGGCATCCATAGCTCTGAGGTTTGAGTTTCCCACTGTGAGCACGTCAGCAGGTACGTCGGTGGGAGACGTCAGAAGCTTGAGAACGAGGGGTGTGGCTATAGCGCTCGCGATCGGAGCATGCATGCTCCATCATCAGGCCTCCTTAACAACTGCTGACTCATCCCTGCTGCTAACAGCAGGAATGAGTCACTGGTTGTTAGGACGCTGGCAAGTGCCAGCTCATTAACAACCGATGACTCATTCCTGTTGCTGACAGCAGGGGATGGGTTATTGGTTGTTAGGAGGCCAACGGATGCCTGCTCCTAAAAACCAGCACAAATCACACACAAAAATGCATCCAAAGCGATTTTGATGCCCTTTCATTGAAGTCTATAGACCAAAAAAACTGCACTGCATCAAAGCAGCACAGGGCCCTTCGCCAAAGTGGCATTGCAGCAAATGTAATTTCCATTGACATGCGATTCAGTCGCATCTGAAATTGCATCAGTGTGAACTAGGCGTAAGTGCAGGATACACATTAAATATTAAGCAGGACTGGCAAGTAGGTTAAAAAAATGTGCTCTATGTCGCATCTCTTAAGTGTGAGGGGAGAGCTTGTTGGGAAATTAGGTAAGAAGTAATTTTTATAGACTTTTAACAGAAGACTTTAACCACTTGCCTACCAGGTACGAACACCCCCTTCCTGACCAAGCATTTTTCAGCTTTCAGCGCTGTGGCATTTTGAATGACAATTGTCATGCAACACTGTACCCAAATACATTTTTCCCCACAAATAGAGTTTTATTTTGGTGGTATTTGATCACCTCTGCGTTTTTATTTCTTGCGCTATAAACAAATTAAGAGGGACAAGTTTGAAAAAACATATTTTTTACTTTTTAATATTTTTTTTTTTTTAAACAAATTTTTTCCTCAGTTTAGACTGATACGTATTCTTTTACATATTTTTGGTAAAAAAAAAATCGCAATAAGGTCTATTGATTGGTTTGCGCAAAAGTTATAGCGTCAAAATAGGGGATAGATTTATAGATTTTTATTATTATTTTTTTTTTACTAGTAATGGCGGCGATCAGCATTTTTATCGTGACTGCGACATTGCGGCGGACATATCGGACACTTGACACATTTTTGGGACCATTCACATTTATACAGCGATCCGTGCTATAAAAATGCTGGTTACTGTATAAATGTGACTGCAGGGAAGGGGTTAACACTAGGGGGCACTGCAGGGGTTAATATGTACCCTATCTGATTCTAACTGTGGGGGGAGGGGACTGACTGGGGGAGGAGAGCGATCGGTGTCCCTATGTACAAGGGACACACCATCGGTCTCCTCTCCTCTGACAGGATGTGGATCTGTGTGTTTACACACACAGATCGACGTCCTGCTCGATTACTGGGCAATCGGGTGTGCCTGGCGGACATCGCGGCCGCCGGGCACGCGCATCGGGTCCCCAGCTACGCGGCGCGCGCGCGCCCCCTAGTGGCCATATGACGGCGGCCCGCCACAATAGCTGCACCGTCCCGCCGTCATTTGACAGTGGGCGGTCAGCTACAGGTTAAACAGTATTTTATTTTTAATCTAATGTGTATATTTAGTGTAACTGCATAAAATATACAGTATATAATACCTAAAGAACAATCCTTATTTTATGTTCAGTCTTCATAATTGGGGTAAAACAGATCAAAAAGGCCGCAGCTCTAACAAGGTTTAAGCTTTAAAAGGCAACATAGATAGATATTGCCCATGCACAGGTTCTATTTTCCATCAATAGTATTCCTGAAAATTCTAAGTATCTGAAAGCTCCTACAAGGATACATTTAAAATGCATGTTACTAAAAGAAATGATCTGTTATGACAAATTGCACTTATGGAATTTTATAATCAATAGAAGCAGACTCTCTGTCTCTACAGATCATTAGAAATATTCCTAATATTATTTGCCAAGATGATCTTCCTGTATTGATATTGCAATGTCTAAATTATCTAGTGAGACTCCTTGTTATTAATCTTGCTTTGTTTAATACTGCCCTGTGGTTATGTTAAAATCTATTATCTATTTTTTTTGTTTTTTTTAGTCTGTTCTTCGATTTAACAGGCTTGACAATGCACTCAAATACTGTACATATAAAGCTATATCACTGGCCTTACTTTGCAGGCCTGCTTATAAAATATACTTATACATGCTGCAGCCTCCAGTGGAATTATTCTGTGAAGAATTCTGGGAAATAACATGGAAAATATTACTTTTTTTTGTTCCAAAATAACTAAAAATATTTCCCAGAAATACTGCCTTATGTAACCTCTAGATTTTAGATGAGAATGAAACCATCTGCACTCACAATCAGGGATCCTAAAAGTGAAGACACAGAAGTTAAATATTTGTCTCCATCAGTCATCTGTTATAGCTCCACAATTTTACACAGTGATTTGCCTAATTACCAGTGTGCTTAGAGGGATTGTTCACTTTTACTCAGAAAAAATAAATAAATAGGGATCTCAACTGTGACCCAAGGGAAGCTAATATCACATTACACCTGTTACAAAAATAAGTGCTATGGCAGCTGTCCATGATGATAGAATGGCATTTTATGAGCACTATTACACCGTGGTGCTTGTGTAAACAACAGTGGGACTAAATTTCATACTGTTTGCAAAGGATGGTGAAGTGGAGGGGGAGTGACCACTCCTTATTGCTACATAGCACATTAGGGTTTTAAGGGCTACTTTTGCAGATGAAGAAAAAAAAATGTCATATAGCAGGGGTAGGCAACCTCGGCCCTCCAGCTGTGGTGAAACTACAAATCCCACCATGCCTTTGCCTCAAGGAGTCATGCCTGTGATTGTCAGGGTCTTGCAATGTCTCATGGGACTTGTAGTTTCACCACAGCTGGAGGGCCGAGGTTGCCTACCCTTGTCATATAGTGTTGTCAGATTTGTACATCACATAGCTTTAACTCCTTCCCACCTGCCCTGGCATCCCCTTACGCTCGGGGAGAAGGATTAGTGATCACCTGACCACTGTGATAAGTTGTCACATGATCAAAAGCCAGACACATCGGCTACTAATGCTTTAACGGCACCGAAAGCCCCCCCCATCGGCAGCTCAGTCTTTGTCACTTAAACATTGCTCACCCACTGACACATATGTGTGGCAAGTGGACGTTAAAGCCCAGATTTTTGCTGCCGCCCATATGGGTTACTGGGGAATAATAGGGTAAAGAAAAATATTGCATTTTGGAATGAAAGATATTTGTTATAAATTATACAATGTCAATATTGCCCATTAAAGAAGGAGTCTGAAATACTGAGTATTGCAGTATAAATAAACATCACACTATGAAGTGAGGGAGAATTAGATCTTGCATTGGTTTATCATCTCCTAATGCCTGTTTTAAACCTCAAAAGCACTGCAACCACATGCAGTTGCAGGGCAGTTATGTTGTGGCCCCATTAAACTGACTGGATCAGTTTCAGCAGTGGTACTGACCAACGAATGTGGCAGGGATGCTTAATGTTGGCCATGAAACAAGGCATTGCAGCCATGGCATATGTACAGCCCTAAACACCTGCAGCTGATTCAGCAGGGATCAGACAAATTTCGATCCATGTATGGGCAGCCTGGTTGTACAGAAGACGATCTACTGATGGACTTCTGTATAACCAGCCTGTCTGTTTTTTCCTGATTGATCAGTGCCACTGGCTATAGCTAGCAACACTAATCAGTGTATTCTGACAGTGGAGTTGTCTGGGAGCAGAGTTGTGGATGGCTTTGTAAGATGCCAGTATTTTGAACTTTATTCGTTGGGTTGAATGGAAGCCAATGAAGGGATTGGCAGAGGGGGGTAGCAGCCACTAGATGGTTGGGTAAAGTGGATGGAACTGGCAGCAGCATTCATGATGGACTAAAGGGGGGTAACCTTTGTAAAGGTAATCCAATGAAGAGGTAGTTGCAGTAGTTGAGGGGAGAGATAACCAGAGAGTGAATTAGAAGCTTTGCAGTGTCATTGGTTAAGAAGGGGTGTATTTTGGAGATGTTACAGAAAATGGGGTGGCAAGATTTGGACATTGGTTGGATGTGGGGCCGAAAGGAGTGTCCAGGATTACACCTATCACCCTGGCATGCCTGGACAGGCTGATAGCTGTGCTATCAATCTTAACAGAAAAGTCAGGGGAAGGGGCACATGGGGGAGGAAATATCATGAGCTTGGTTTTGGATAGATTGAGTTTAACCACTACAATACTGTGCACTTAAACACCCTTCCTGCCCAGACCAATTTTCAGCTTTCAGCACTCTCGCACTTTCAGTGACAATTGCGCGGTCATGCAATGCTGTAACCAAATGAATTTTTTATCATTTTGGTCGCACAAATAGAGCTTTAGTTTGGTGGTATTTATTCGCGACTCCGTTTTTTATTTTTTGCGATATAAGCGAAAACATAGCGGAAATTTTGAAAAAAAAACAATATTTTCTCCTTTCTTTTTTAAAAGAAATCCAATAAAATCAAATTTTGTCATAAATTTAAGCCAAAAATGTATTCTGCTACATGTTTTTTGTAAAAAAAATTCCGTTAAGTGTATAATAATTGGTTTGCGTGATCACGGACATATGTACGCAAATGATCATGTAAAAGGGGTGCGCAGGTGATCACGGACATATGTGTGCAGATAATCCTTGGCACATGTTATTTTACTGGGACATATGTGAGGGACATGTGTTTTTATTATTTGGGGACAGGTGTTTTTATTTGGGGACATGTGTTTTTATTATTTGGGGACATGTGTGTTTTGGGGACATGTGTGGGGACATGTGTGTTTTACTGTGGGATCACAACTGGTGATCAGTGAGTAAAAAAAACAGCTAATACTCACTGATCACCAGCCGGCTGCAGCGATCCGCTCTCCTCTCCTCACCGACGACTTCCGTGTGAGGAGAGGAGAGGCCGATTGCCTAGCAACCGGCTGTTTGTTTACATCACATGACAGCTGTGATTCGACACAGCTGTCATGTGATCAGGAGGGCCAATCACCGAGCCCTCCTGCCGATCCGAGATGCGCCGTGTCCGGGTGACACGGCCGCATCGGGATCGCGCCGCTGCGCGGGCACACGCGCGCGTGATCCCTCTACTTCTGAAGGACGTTCCGGAACGTCCTATCAGAAGTAGACGGCTCCCACCCGGCCGTATATCTACATTGGCCGGGTGGGAAGTGGTTAAGGAAGTGGTGTGACATTCAGACTGATATGTCTGTCAGTAAATTAGTGATGTGTGAGGAGACTGATAGAGTGAGTGAGTGAGGTAGAAAGATAGATTTGGGTGTCATCAGCATAGAAATGTTACTGAAAGCCCTGGGAGGCTATCAGTTGACACAGGGAGGGGGTGCAGCTTGAGAATAGAAGAGGTCCGAGAACAGAGGGGGTCCCTGACAGAAAAAAAAGGGAGGGGAGGAGGAGGTAGAATTGAAAGTGACACTGAAAGTGCTGTGATATAAGTAGGACAAGAACCAACAAAAAGTACAGTAATGGAGACTAAAGGGGTATACTTTTTTGAGGCAGAGGGGGGTGGTCAACTCTATTAAAGGCAGCAGAGAGGTCCAAGAGTCAGGGTATAAAATAGTGATCATTGATTTTAGCCGTTAGTAAGTGGTTTGTGAGTTTTAGGAGAGCAGTCTGTGGAGTGTTAAAGCAGAACTCCGGGCAAAAACTTTTTTCTATTTTCTTGTTGCTGATCTCCTACCTTCATCAACTATGCCTTCCATCTTCTTCTGAGCTCTGTAGTTCCTCTGTAGTAGCCTCCTGACTTTACAAAATAAACATTACTGCCCTGTGGTTTTCTGTTTGTAAGACCGCTGGCTGCTATTCCTGTGCTCTTAGCCAGCGGTCTTGTCACTTCCCATTTGTAGTCCTATATACAGCAAGCAGGGATATACTTCCGCCCCCGCTTGCTGTAGTGGGCGGAGGGGGTCTCACAGTCCCCGGTTTGCACCGCCCATAGAGGTGGTGTCATCCTCCTCCTCCCTCCTCCTCCCCCTCTCCCTGACAGTCGCCTCCCCCAACACCCCCCACCACCAGCTGCCTGTTTGCCAACCATCCACCCACCTGTCACGGTGCACAGGATTGTTAGGAGAGCCGCCTGATGGCACAGAGCGGCAATCTCCCGGTGTGACAAATTGTGTATGTGAAACTCCAACTGTTGTAAAGTCCCACCTCCTTAACCGGCATTGGACCTGTGTGCTGTCTATCACAATGCCAGTCAAGGAGGCGGGACCTTATATCGCCCAGCGTTTCACATACACAATCTGTCACACCAGGAGATCGCCGCACTGCGTCATTGGGCGGCTCTCCTGACAATGCCTGCTGCACAGACCGGCACAAATAGGCGGCACTTATGGGCACAGAGGTGGCACTTATGGGCACCCATAAGCTGCACTAATGAGGCACTTATGGGTACTGATAAGACAGCACTGATGGGCACTGAGGTGGCACTGATAAGACAGCACTGATGGGCACCGATGAACTGCACTGATGAACTGCACTGGTGGACACTGAGGTGGCACTTATGGGTACTGAAAAGACAGCACTGATGGGCACTGATAAACTGCACTGATGCGCACTGAGGTGGCACTGATAAGACAGCACTGATGGGCACTGATAAGCTGCACTGATGAGGCAATGAAAAACTGCACTGATGGGCACTGAGGCAGCACTTATGGGCACTGATAAGTCCCACTGAGGCGGCACTTATGGGCACTGATAAACTGCACGGAGGTGGCACTGATAAGCTGCACTGATGAGGCCGCACTGATGAGGCAGCACTTATGGGCACTGATAAGCTGCACTGATAAGACAGCACTGAGGCGGCACTTATGGGCACTAAGGTGGCACTGATGAGGCTACACTTATGGACACTGATAAGTAGTGGACATCGTCCACTGCCCTACTGACGCTGTCCACCGCCAAATATCCGTAGGAGGGATTTCCACCATCGCTGCAAAGTTTGCAGTAATTTTTTGTCTTATTTTCAGTTTGATGTGTATTATATGTGATGTTGCATATAACAGAGACCAGTATTGTGGTAATATTGAAGTCTATTGAGATTTCCATACATTAGAGGGTCCCACCATTATTGTGTTATTGATTAGTGAGTTAGCGCTGCACTTTTTTTCTCATCCCAACATTTACTTGTGCCACATGCTAATGTAAAGCATCATGGCCCGGCTCTTTCTTTCTGTGGTGATGAGCTCACATACACCTAAGACCCCTTTCACACCAAGGGCGTTTTGCAAACGCTATAGCGTTCGAAATAGCGCCTGCAATCTGCCCTAAAACAGCTGCACCATTGTCAGTAGTGTGAAAGCCCTGGCAGGACGTCAGGAAAAGTCCTGCCAGCAGCTTCTTTGGAGCGGTGAAGAAGCGGTGAAATCACTGTTCCTCCATAGCTGCTCCCCATTGAAATCCCTTCCTCGGCCACCAGCGGGGGGGGGGGGAGCGCCCCACTAGCGGCCGAAATGCGCTGCAAATCCGACGGTAAAACGCCACTAAAAATATCAGCGTTTTACCGCCGACGCTATGGGCGGTGTGGTGTGAAAGGGGTCTTACAAGCACTGAATGATGTTAGAAAGATCTCAAAGCTGCAGCAGTAGGAGGAATATTTCTAATACTGAAATACATCAAAGTACAGTGTGTATGATATAGAAATAAAGAATTATGGGCATGTATCTACAGTTCAATAATGATTACATAAAGCAAGTAAGGGCAATATGTTTATCTCCTGTTGTGGCTAGAGGGGGAGAGCACAAACATGCTTTGCATTTATAAGGCTGTAACCTATCTATCCTACTGTGTGTTACCGAGTAGTATGGCTGGCTGCAGAACAAGGGCGTGATTTATGTTGAAGTGGGCTTGTTCACATTTAACATATACAGGCCTATGTACCCTCCCACATTCATTGCAATTTACAAAGCATAATAGGAAATGTAGTTTGATTATAGCGTAGAGAGCAAGCAGAGGATATGATGTAATCATTGTTCTAACAGCTCCTCCTTGGCAAAATACATGCAGCATTTTTTGGATTACAGAGAGGACTTCCTAAAAAATAAATTAGACTTTTCTCTTCAATGGTAAGGAATTTCTCAAATGTAATAAGTATTTAGTGTTTTGTGTTGGGGGGTGTACTAATGGGGGATTTTTTGCCGATCCCGGAGTTCTACTTTAACCACTAGCCGACCAGCCACCAGGCAAATCACTGTAGCTGTATGTCGCTCCTTTAAGACATCACAGCTGGTGCACACCCACCGCCGGAGGCACGCGCATGCCGTGTGTCCCAGGAGCTGATGCGCTTGCCCGATGACCGTTGGGCACCCCTGATCGTTTGTGACAGAGCGAGAACCGGGATCTTTTTTTTTTTTTATTTGGCATATTTGTTATAGCAAAAAGTACAAAATATTGAGTTTTTTTTCAAAATGTTCTTTTTTTTTTGTTTATAGAGCAAAAAATAAAAACCTCAGAGGTGATCAAATACCACCAAAAGAAAGCTCTATTTGTGGGGAAAAAAAGGACATACATTTTGTTTGGGTACAATGTTGCATGACCACGCAATTGTCATTTAAAATGACGCAGTGCCGCATTGCAAAAAATGGCCTGGTCAGGAAGGGGGCAAATCAATCTCAGGCTGAAGTGGTTAAGGGCGGAATCCAGACTGAAGGGAATCAGGAAAGTTATTCTCAGTGAGGTGGTAGCAGGGAACAGGGAAGGGGCAGGTGGGCATTAGAAAAATGTTTAGCAACCTTGTCTCTAGTAGCAGGGTTAAATGAGGAAATATTGAGTGTACCCGTGGAGTGCATGTGTATTGTAAAATGAGGAGCATTTAAAATCATCATATGTAAAAAAAATTCACTTTTTCAATGGGAGAGCTGCTGGTATACAAACGCAGTACCCTAAACCCTTTAAGACTATGGGGGTTATTTACAAAAGGCAAATCCACTTTGCACTACAAGTGCACTTGGAAGTGCAGTCACTGTAAATCTGAGGGGTAGATCTGAAATGAGGGGAAGCTCTGCTGATTTTATCATCCAATCATGTCCAAGCTAAAATGCTGTTTTTTATTTTCCTTGCATGTCCCCCTCGGATTTACAGCGACTGCACTTACAAGTGCACTTTCAGTGCAAAGTGGATTTGCCTTTTGTAAATAACCCCCCATGTGTCTGCATTCATGCCTTCCATCCTGATTATTTACAACCAAGCTCGTGCAAGGTGAACACAAGGAAAATTGACACCACAGCATGAGAACTGAACTTTATGTAAAATTTTGCAGTAAGGGCTGTGTTATAGTCTGTCTCTGAAATGGAGCAGGAAACATTCCTGGATTGTGCAAGCACTGTAATTCCTAAATTAAGAATGACATGATATGTTTACATGTACAGTAGCTAATTAATCGTAACTTAAACTAGATGCATGAAAATATCCAAACAATCCGATCAACGATGGCTCGTCATGAAATGCTTTCTTCCCATGAAGCAGCACTGGCTGGTGTTTATGCTACAGTTGGCAAAGCCAAGTCCATATTAGGAAAGACTGAAATCTCTGTGTATAAAGTACCCATCCTCCCTTCTCATTGCAAAAGTTTCCATCCCAAACGTATGTAGGTGGGAGAGTGGGAGCTCGGGAATGTGAACTTGATCCAACACTGATCAGTGAGGCAGCAAACCCTCATTGTTCTTGGGATACCACACATAACTCTGCTTTAGTAGGGATAAGCACTGTCTTCTGCGTATAACACAGCTTTTGTGTTGAGCAGCACTGAGCCTCTCTAAAAACACAAAGCTATTACAAAACGTCGCAGACATTTCAAAACAGGGAAAGTCCTTGCTGTACAGACTTGCTTAATATTAAGTATTTTTTATAGCACTGTACATTACAAAGGCACAATAAAAAAGAAAGCTGTCCTACATAATTATATTTGCTATGCAAAAGTACTCTGACATCACAAGTACCACATCACATGGCGGTGTCTGGTTCAGGGGACGTGAATTGGTGACAAGGAATATAAGATTTCTACAGCTCCCCATAGAAAGAGATACCACATATTAAATGAAAGACAAGGGAGGATAAAACAAGGAAGTATTGATATTTGGAGGTGAAGTGGGAGTATATAGAGTATCCCTCACACCAGGATGTTCAAATCCAGCCCACACACACCCTCACATTTAGACCTTTGAAGTGAAATGATCTGGAACCTTTCATGATTAAAAAAAAACGATGTACGAGGAGAGAGGATGACGTGGACTATTAACATAACAAGGTTCCTTAAACTAGAAACAAAGAAAATAAAAAAAAAGCTTGTTCTACAGCAAAAACACATTTTGTCGAATGATCCACCATGGGCATACAAACATGGAAACACAACTGAGAGGTCTAAATCTGCATAGTCACACAAGAAAGCCAGAGAATGAGCAATGAGGCTGAGTTACTAAAGCAACTGAGAATCTTCAATTCAAGGTCTTCAGAAGAATTATTAAGGCAATGTACAACAAAAAAATGTGGAAACTGTATGATTGTATTAGCTAAGCATACATTCTATAAATACCAGATATGATGTAAAGCAATGTAAAGGAAAATTATATTTTGAAACCAAGTTATCAGTATGCCTCGTTTCTTTTTATTTATTTATTTCAATAATTATTTATTGTTGCTAAGATATTTTTTTTACCGGGGTTGTCCAACTGGAGGCCCATGGACTGCATGCCTTTTGCATTTGACAGGGTCCTGGCTTCATAATTGTAAGTAGTCCCAGATCCTTCATGACAGTTTTGGGATTTTGGACACTATAGCACAGGTTCTACGTTCCAAGGGTTCCAGGACACAGTGCAGAGTGGCAGCAGGGTGCTCACTCAGTTTGCACTGTCACTGACACCAATGCTGAGACCTGCTACTGACACCAATGATGAGTGTTATGATGCTGCCACTGACGTCAATGAAGGAGGGCTTATTATAGCTGCCTCTGCTCTTAACATCACATCCCAGAAACCTTTGTTCAGCCATGTCTGTGGCAGCATCCTGCTTTCATACAGGCTGGTGTGAGAGGTGGAAACAGTAGTAGTACACAGGTGAACAGAGAGGCATCTGAGGAGTTTCCTAAAATGCGTTTATCCCTATTATGTGTAGGTCTGTCTTTTGTTTTATTAAAATATGTATGGCTGTTGACTGATATTTTTATTTAGGAAATTGTTTAAAAAAATGGTTTATCGATATAAGCTTATCACTTGACTTGTGAACACTTATGTGGCCCTTTTAGGTTTAATAAAAATACTACTCATTTTGACTAATCCAATGGGACCATAAATTGATCATATCCATGACAAAAGAGAGCACACCGGCCTTGTGCAAAACCTTCAATAAAAACTGTGTTAGTAAATCCTTCTTACAATCACAAATGTGTTTAAAAGCAAAGTGTATCCATCCAAATGGACAGAATTTCAATACACTGGATACAGATAAACTATAGGACTCATTAAGCCACCATCTGTAGTCAACATTTTCTCTCTCTCGCTCTCTCTCTAAATATATATAAATACTGTATATATACACATACTGTATACACACAATCAGCCATAACAATATGATGACACACCTAACTTTGCCACCAAAACAGCCTTGACCTATCGAGGCATGGACGTCACTAGACCTCTGAAGGTATGTTGTGGTATCTGGCCTAAGCTGTCAGTAGCAGATCCATGGAGGTAGGGGCTACATGGATCAGACTTGTTTTTCCAGCAGATCCCACAGATCCTCGACTGGATTGAGACCTGGAGAATTGAGGCCAAGTCATCACCTCAAACTCATTGTTGTGTTCCTCAAACCATTCTTTTTACAGTGTGGCAGGGCACATTATAGTACTGAAAGAGGTCACTGCCATTAGGGAATACCATTTCCATGAAGGGGTGTATTTGGTCAGCAACAATGTTTAGGTAGGTGGTAAGTGTCAAAGTATCATCCACATAAATGGCAGGACCAAGGTTTCCCACAGAATGTTGCCCAAAGTAACACACTGCCGAGGCCGGCTTGCCTTCTTTCCATACTGGATCGTGGTGCTATCTCTTCTCCAGGTAAGCAATGCAACTGGTACTAGCCCTCTACATGATGTAAAAGAAAACATGATTCTTCAGACCACTGCTATGTGTACATGCCCATTTTAGGCACTTCTGGCTATGGACACAGGTCAGCATGGGCACCCTGACCAGTCTGTTGCTACGCGGCCCTGTGTGTACACACATATATATATATATATATATATATATATATATATATATATATATATATATATATATAATGAAATTGTTTACTAAGTTGATTTTTGACAGCTGATCAGTTTGTTGCTGCTCTTTACTGTCCAGTCACAGACTGGGGACCTACCTTTGTTGTTAAACTGTAGCAGAGAAATACTGGATCGCTAGGGTGGCTTTGTTGTATAGGAGAGCTGTGTAAAACTCAGAACTGGGTGAAGGCTGTGTGAAGCTGTACACACAGGAGTGCCTAGGAACCCTCCCATATCAGGAAGTGTACACTTATTTGTCTTGAGAAATTAGCAAAAAAATGAATTTTTCTATACATATGTGGAAATAGGAGGGGTGAAAGGGACACCCTCAGGCCTACCCAGCCTAGAGGGAGGTAGTCCAAGGAGGACTCACCACCTGAGTGCCAAGGGAAGCCGAATTCCGCCAATGTGCTGCTGCCGATTGATGTGCCTCAGGATAGAATGCCAAAACTAGTCCTAGGGACTGTCTAAGTAGCAGCCTGGCAGTAGTGGAAAAACAAGATTGCCACTGCCATATGGTTACATAAAAATGTCCACCAGTGAAATTATTATTATTATACAGGATTTATATAGCGCCAAACGTTTATGCAGCACTTTACAATATAAACGGGAGACAATACAGTTATAATACAAGAGGATTAAGAGGGCCCTGCTCAGAAGAGCTTACACTCTAATGGGGGGGGGGGGGCAGGTGGTACAAAAGGTTGTAACTGGAAGCGGTAAAAGATTAGTTAGAGACGTGATAGGTTTTCCTGAAGAGATGAGTTTTCAGGGATCGCCTGAAGGTAGCAAGAGTAGGGGATAGCCGGACAGGTGGAGGTAGCGAGTTCCAGAGTACGGGAGAGGCTCTGGAGAAATCCTGGAGACGAGCATGAGAGGAGGAGACAAGAGAGCTTGAAAGTAGGAGGTCTTGAGAAGAGCGGAGAGGACAATTTGGGTGAAATTTGGAGACAAGATTGGCGATGTAGCTCGGGGCAGAGTTGTGAATGGCTTTGTTGTGGTTAGTATTTTGAATTTAATTTGCTGGGTGATTGGGAGCCAGTGTAGGGATTGGAGGAGAGGCATGGCAGACACTGAGCGGTTGGTAAGGTGCATAAGTCTGGCAGCAGCATTCATGATAGACTGAAGAGGGGATAGCCTATGGAGGGGCAGGCCAATGAGAAGGGAGTTGCAATAGTCAAGGCGAGAGATAACAAGGAAGTGAATGAGGAGCTTGGTGGTTTTTATTTCTTAAAAAAGGGAGAATTTTAGAGATGTTACGGAGGTGAATTTTTGAAACTTTTGACAACGATTGTATTTGAGGCTGAAATGACTAGTCAGAATCTAGGATTACACCTAGTACCCTGGCGTGAGGGGAGGGACTGATAGTTGCATTGTTGATTTTGATGGAAAAGTCATGGAGGGGGGGGGCACGGGTGGGGGGGAATATTAATAGCTCAGTTTTAGAGAGATTTCGTTTAAGAAAGTGGTGCGACATTCATGCTGATATGTTGGTTAGTAAGTTAGTAATGTGAGAAATCTTTAGCTGTCCCCCAAACAGTACTTAAGGAAGGTCCATCACATAAAGGCCGCCTTTCCTGTTTCCCAAAACATAGCCTCTGGAAACATTGGAAAAATGGTCACCATTGTTCAGGGAAAATGTCCGGCAGCTGCATAAAAGCATATGTGGGCCGCAACACAGTCTCCAGGACACCAGGAGGGGGGCCCCACAAGGAAGCCCCACCAAGAGAAGGTAAAATACCTCTCCCAGGGATGTCCCAGGGGAGGCCTGGGTTGCCCAGATTTTAGTACTGGAAGATAGGAGGAGGGGGGAGCTCAGCAGAGGGATTAGTAGAAAGAAGGCTGGACGGCCGCACTCCTGTGAAATTTCTTTAATCAAGTGCCGGATACAAAGGTTAATTACAGTATCAGCTTACATGTTTTACATCAAGGTCGGGTGCTTACTCATAGCACCCTCCATGTGAGATAGAGGCTTTTTGGAGCAGCAGGGTAAGAAAAACTGCCTTAGAGCGATGTACATGTACATATCTAGAGGGATTAGAAGGGATACCAGAGGCCTGGAGGAAGGAGGGGATCCCACAGGACTGTCCATCCCAGGGAGTACCTGTGCCCAACACCACATCCAGGAAATCTACCCCCGCTATCTATCTGAGACTACGGATCCAGCGAATTGTATGGGTAAGGCTGCAAAGACAGATCCTCCTCTTTACTGAAGTGGGGGGCCTGTCAGCAGGAGCTTGCAAAGAATTAAAATGTACTTTTCAGTATATGTTTAAGGTATTGGTTAAGTATAGAAATTTGTTATTTCTATATGTATTCCCCCTCCAATGCTCCTTGCTGCAGTCACCAATTATAGGTGGGGGCAGTAACCACGTATTTGTACTATGAATTATATTGGCCAGGCAATGCACTGACACCTTTGCTGCCACAGTGCTATGGGCTTGGGTGTTCAGTGTGCCCCTGCGCCTTTAACTACTTGCCTACCAGCCACGAACACCTCCTTACTGACCAAGCCATTTTTCAGCTTTCAGCGCTGTCGCATTTTGAATGACAAATGCGCGGTCATGCAACGCTGTACCCAAATAAAATTTTTATCATTTTTTCCCCACAGATAGAGCTTTATTTTGGTGGTATTTGATCACCTCTGCGGTTTTTATTTCTTGCGCTATAAACAAAAGAAGAGGGACAAGTTTGAAAAAACATAATATTTTTTACTATTTATTATAATAAATATCCAATTTTTTTTTTTTTTTTTAAACAAATTTTTTCCTCAGTTTAGGCCAATACGTATTCTTCTACATATTTTTGGTAAAAAAAATCGCAATAAGCGTATATTGATTGGTTTGCGCAAAAGTTATAGCGTCTACAAAATAGGGGATAGATTTATAGCATTTTTATTATTATTTTTTTTTTTACTAGTAATGGCGGCGATTTGCGATTTTTATCGTGACTGCGACATTGCGGCGGACACTTCGGACACTTTTGACTCATTTTTAGGACCATTCACATTTATACAGCGATCCGTGCTATAAAAATGCATTGATTACTGTATAAATGTGACTGGCAGGGAAGGGGTTAACGCTAGGGGGCGCTGCAGGGGTTAATGTGTACCCTATCTTGGTGATTCTTACTGTGGGGGGAGGGGACTGACTGGGGGAGGAGACCGATCGGTGACCCTATGTACAAGGGACACACCATCGGTCTCCTCTCCTCTGACAGGACGTGGATCTGTGTGTTTACACACACCGATCCACGTCCTGCTCGATTACCGGGCAATCGCGGGTGCCTGGCGGTCATCGCGACCGCCGGGCACGCGCACCGAGGCCCCAGCTACGCGGCGGGCGCGCGCGCGCGCGCCTCCCGCGGCGCGCGCGCGCGCCCCCCAGTGGCCAAATTGTAGACGACGTCATATGACGGCGTCCCGCCACAGTAGCTGAACCGTCCCGCCGTCATTTGACAGTGGGCGGTCAGCAAGTGGTTAAGGAGGGGTGAGCTCCCTCCAGGTTTATCTGCCCTACACCTGTCCATTTAAATGCATGTGCTTCGATTGTTGGAGACTCACAGAAATTAAAAGTTTAGGTCCACAGAAAATGGGGTGCCTTCCCGGGGCTCTGTTGCTTACGCAACGCTTATGCATTTGCAAATGTGTGCAACTAGACCTCTGTTTTTAACGCATACTGTTGGACAGGTCAATTTGGTTGGTCGCAGGCCGGTTGGTAAGTTGAGCTTGGAAATGTCTTTGTTTTTTTATGAGCAATAAGAGTAGCATACATTTTAGATCTCTTATATTGATATTTATTAGTGGTGGTAAAAAGTGTATAGCTCCGCACTATCACTGTACATTTTCTTGGTTGTACTGCAATGAAAGTTTCTTCTATAAGGTCAGCACAATTCAGAAAAAGCACACCTTTTCATTTACACTCATTATTCCCCATCAGAAGTTACACTTCTACTGCTGTCAAGTCCCTGTAACTCTTTGTTAATCACTTGGACTTATTCCCAAAGTCAGTGCCATTTTGCAAAACCTCAGCAATATATTTCAGTACACTGTAATTGGTTTCTAATAGTACTCCACTTATAATCCCTAAATTCCAAATTGTCCTTAGCAATTTATCCTGCTTCCTAGTACCTTGATCCTGAAAGGCATTTTCCTGCATTCTCATGAAATCTACATATTTAAAGTTTGTTCAACGGAATAGATCATGGTAACTATGTACCTTAAATTATAATATTACTTCAATTGAAGGAAAATACACCAATCATCTGACATCTCTCCTACAAAAGGAAAGCGATTTTAAAAAGACTGTCACCAAAATAATACTGTATAGTAAAGGGCTCCCTGCAAAGACAACATTGAATAGGCACTGCTCCTGCTGCTTGTGCCACTACCCTATGCAGTTGTTAAGGGAAACCATCGGCTGGAGATCCAACAAAATCTAGTGTGGATTTAATGGTTCCCAACTGGACACTGTGATTTATCCTGCTACCCGTTCCATCACTACAGGAGGCAATAATGACATAGAAGCCGATGGATCGAAACATCAAGCACAGTGGGAGACCAGGAATTTGACACACTTGAAAGTCTTGGATTCTGCAGAATCTTCAGCTGCCAGTTTCTCTTGCAGAATTCTGGGCTGTGAGCAGCTAGAGAGTTGAGTATTCAATGCCTTATTTGCAAGGAGCTCTTTATTGTAAAATGTATTATAGTGACAGAGTCATTTTAGGCAAATAAATTGCCTCCTACCCACATCTTGATTTTTATATAAATATTATGTTAATTCAGATAGGACTGGACATACGTTCCTTGAAGAGCCATTCAAGGGTGAATACTGCTTTGCAAGATGTGAGCTAGTTGTTTCTTTGGAAGCCCAGATCCTGGGTCTAGAGAATCAAGTGGCAACACTGCGAAGGCTCAAAACCTGGAAAGGAGTTTGGACATTACACAGCAGATTCTGGGACCAGTACAGAGGAGGGGTAGGGATAAGGAGGTACAGGGTCCAGAGGTAGGAAGAGCCTTAGAAAGGCTAGTCCTGAGTTGTTAGATCCCAATAAATATTCCAAATGGCATGATGTTGGGGATATCAGCTTACGGGTAGCATTGCTGGAGCAGACCTCCTCCTCTAGCTGCCAGAGAAATTACTGCTCTCGTGAGTATGGGGGCACCGGTACTGGTGGTAGGGGATAAGCAGATACTGGTGGTAGGAGACTCAATAATTAGAACGACAGATAGGGCAATCTGTCACAAAAAGACTGTGGTCTCCAAACAGTATGTTTTTTACCAGGTGCTCAGATTCGGCACATCGTAGATCGGATGGACAGATTGTTGAGGGTGCTGGAGAGTACCCAGCTGTCATGGTGCACCTTGGTACCAATGACAAAGTTATAGGAAGATGACTGAGGAACTGGTGCAGGGAGGAGGGTTTTGGGTTCCTGGAGAACTGGGCTTACTTTTCAGTCAGTTACTGGCTCTATAGTAGGGACAAACTGCACCTAAATGGGGAGGGTGTAGTCTTGCTGGGGGAAAGGATGACCAAAAAGTTAGAGGAACTTTTAAACTAGTGAACGAATGGCAGAAAGTGTGACTGTGGTCAATCTAACTGGGGTACCTAAAACCAACATGCGTGGGCTGGCAGAATCCTACTGCAGCCTCAGAACAAGCAGAGATAAAACAATATGTGGCCGTACAAAACTAAAATGCATGTTCACTAAAGGAGTCTGGTGAACCAAATGGAGGAACTGGAACTACTGATGTATGAGGTGAATTTTGACTTTGGGAGTAATAGAGACCTGGTTTGAAAATATATATGATTGGCTTACAACTGTCCAGGGCTACTCCCTGTATCAAAGGTACATGGTAGGTAGAAGAGGGGGAGGAGTGTGCGTGTACGTTAAGAGTGATTTGATGGTGAATATGAAGGAATGCAACATTACTAATGAGACAATGAAACGGGTGGAATCCTTGTGGTTGGAACTTCAAAGGGAGGAACAAAATGGGAAATTAATAGTGGGGTTATGCTACAGGCCCTTACCCTGAAGGATGAAGAGGAGACTGATCTCCTTCACAGTTAGAAATGGCAGCGAGGCAGGACAATTTAATCATCATGGGGGACTTTAATTATCCAAATATCAACAGGGGATCTACAACGACTACAATCGGATGTTCTCCATTTTATTTGGGGTAATAAAAAACCTTGCATGAACAAACTGACGTTATATGCCTCATAATCATGTGGTGGGCTTGGCCTCCCTAATTTACAAGCTTTTTATCAAGCAGCTCAAATAACACAGCTTTCCCATACAACAGCCAAGGGGTCACAGCCCATCTGGGTCTCTATTGAGGCTCTTTCATGTTACCCTTTTGCTATCGGCTCCCTAATGTGGCTTCCGAATCGCCTTCGGCCCCTATTTTGTGCCCCACCCTGTCTCACTCCCTAGCAGTTTGGGACAGAGTGTGACATCGTAGATCCCCATCGTCCCCACATACCCCACTAGCCCCCTTGTTCTGTAACCCAGAATTATCCCCCGGCCTATCCGACACGGCTGTTATTTCAATGGTGGCTCAATAAGGGACTTCTTAGGATAGGAGACTACCTTGATGGAAATCAACCTTACTCTTTGCAACATTTTAAAGACACAATACAGATGTCCTCTAGTGAATTGTTTAGATACAATCAGCTTATTTCCTTTATACGTTCTAAACTTAATTTGTTAGATGGACCTCTTACACTTACAAATTTTTAACTATCTTGCCAAACGAAGGGCCTCCTATGGGGACGAATATCTACGGTATATGCCACTCGTACTGACCCGAATACTAAACTCACTTACATGATTCAATGGGAACGGGACTTGAATACCAATTTTGAATTATCTGACTGGCAAGATATGGCTTATGCTTTATCGAAAGTATCCATTAACACGACACTAATTGAAGCCAATTATAAAATCCTTCTTCACTGGTATTTAGTACCAACCCGGGTCGCTAAGATGCATCCATCTGTATCTCCCATGTGTTTTAGAAAGTGTGGCCAGGTGGGTACGATGTACCACGTTTGGTGGCAGTCTCCAACTATCATTAGATTTTGGATTCGTATATTCAACCTTTTGTACTCTGTGACAGAGGTTAATATCCGTAGATCCCTGGAAACGGCACTTTTTCAAAAGCATCCTGAAGGAGTCCCTAAAAAATCGATGAAGCTAGTCATATACATAATCTTGGCTGGCAGAATAACCATTGCTAAATACTGGAAGCAGTCGATGGTTCCTCTTGACTCTGTGAAGAATAAGCTTAACTGGATCATGGCTAATGATAGACTCACCTATATTCTTCGCAACAATACTAAGAAATTTGATGTGATATGGGACCCATGGATAAGATATATATCTCTTCCTCCTAATTCACTTCTGGCTGACCCTCCCTTTTTTTTTTTTTTTTTTTCTTCTTTTTCCTCTTTCTTCTTCTCCTTTTCCTTACTCCTCTCTTTACTATTTACTGTTTATCAGATATTCTTAGAGGTACAGGATGACTTGATAGTACATATAACTCCATATTGTTGATACTTATGGAAAGGCGCACAAGGGAACCCCCATTTTTTTCTCTCTCCTTTCCCCTCCTCTTCCCCTTCCCTATCCCTCTTCTTTGGTTACTACGCTATACATTTTCCCTGTGCTATACCCAATTCCCAGTAACACAGGTCTAAGTGGCTAGTTGGGATTCTACGTAACTAGTCCCTAAAGAATTGGAAACATATTACACGACCTGGCCACTAACGAATTATATCCTTCTATGTTAGTTCACCTTGTCAAACTCACCAATATTTCCAAATATATTTAATTTCTCAGTTTAAAGTTTTGAGGTGTTGTATTTTTGCATATCCTGATGGAAGGACATTCATACACTTATGCTTAATCTTACATTTATTAGGTTATGTTGTTCCTTGAATGTACTTTCTACAGCATTGTCTTGTTACTTGAATAATAAAATAAAAAAAAATATTGAAAGTCAAATATCTACAGGGCAGATGGAACTGCTCACTCTTCTATGACTCAGCACTTCTTAAATGTCTTGAGGGACAATTTTATGTGTCAGTTGGTGGATGCCCCAACTAGGAACAAGAATAGATCTACTAATCACAAACAACCCAGAGCTGATAGCGAATGTGGAAGTAAGGGATGACTTGGGAAACAGTGATCACCGGGCAATTACGTTCATGGAAAGGCACAGGAAAAGCAGACACGAGGGTAGGACAAAAACACAAAATTACAAAAGAGCAAAATGTATCAAACTGCGCTTCCATACTTCATGACATTAAATGGGAAGATAATCTAGAAACAAAATACATAGAGGAAAAGTGGAAGTGCTTTATGAGCATGTTAGGTAATGGCACTAGCCAGTGTATTCCAATGGGCAACATATATAAAAGAAATAAGGCTAAACCTGGGTGGTTAAATCCAAGTGTAAAAAAAAAGACACATTAAAAAGAAAAACTTTACTTTAAGAAATATAAGGCTGAGGGTGCACCATCAACATTCCAGCACTACAAAGAATGCAATAAGAAATGTAAGAGCGCAATAAGGACAGCAAAAATAGACAATGCAAGATGCATATCAGAGGGGAGTAAAAAGAACCCCAAACATTTTTTTAAAATATAATTATAGTAAAAAAACAAAGTCAGAGCATATTGGCACCATAAAGGATGATCAAGGGCAGTTGGTTACAAGTGACAAGCAGAAGGCAACTGCATTAAATACTTTATTCCCCTCAGCTTTTACTATAAAAAAAAGGAGGGGCATAAAAAAAACAAGACGTAATTGTTAGCAACACAGCGAGGAGTGTGCCCTTATGGCTAACAGAAGCCAGTGTTCTAAAAAGGCTGGAAAAACGTAGTCTGAACAATTCCCCAGGACCAGATGACTTGAACATGAAAGTCCTCGCAGAACATAGCCAGATCATCACTGGACTGTTATTCATAATCTTTAAGGAAAGCTGAGTGAAATGGTACCAGCAGATTGGCGTAAAGCTAACGTAGTACCAATATTGAAGAATGGGCCGAGATTTATATCTGAAAACTATAGGCCAGTCAGCCTAACATCAATAGTTTGTAAACTATTGGAGGGGATGAGAAGGGACCATATCCAGGAATCTGCAGATAAGAATAGTATCATTAGTAGTAGCCAGCATGGATTTATGAAAGATTGTTTTTGCCAGAAAAACCTATTAACATTCTATGAGGAAGTGAGCTGTAATGGAAAAAGGACGGCGGGTGGATGTAGTGTATCTAGACTTCACCACAGCATTTGACACTGTGTCCCATAAACACTTAATGCACAAATTCTGTTGGCGTTGACGATAGTGTATGTACCTGGATAGAAAACTGGTTGCAGGGGCGTGTCCAAAGGGTTATGATAAATAGCGTATCTTCTGAATGGTCTGCAGTTATAAGTGGGGTATCCCATGGCTATGTCCTGGTACCAATCCTGTTTAACTTGTTCATAAACGATATAGATATAGGTTAGTATAAAAAAGTTTCAACTCAGTGTTTGCTGATGATACAAAGCTAAGCAGGAAAATAGCTTCACAGCAGGATATAGCAACTCCACAGGAACACCTTTATAAAATAGAGGGATGGGCAAACACATGGCAAATGAGGTTGAAAGTAGGGTAATGTAAAGTAATGCACTTGGGGGCTAAATGAATATGAATGCAAGTTACATGCTGGGGGAATTGAGGATGGAAAAAGGTCTGGGGGTCCTAGTAGATCACAGGCTCAGCATGTGATGCCAAGCTGCAGCAAGCAAGGCCAGTGGAATATTAGCATTCATTCAAAAGGGCATTTACTGGAGAGTAAAAAAACTATAATTCTACCTTGAGTATGCCATCCAATTCTGGTCTCCAGTCCTCAGAAGGTATGTGCTGGAACTGGAGAGAGTCCAGAGAGGAGCAACAAAACAAAAAACAGGACTCAAGGATCGCAGATATGAGGAACATTTACAAACATTAAACGTATTCCTCTGGAGAAGAGACGCCCAAGAGGAGGCATGATAGCGATATACAAATATCTTAATGGTGACTCCAGCATAGGGAAGAAACTATTCAGTCTCAGGTCACTCAAGAAGACATGCAGCCACTTAATGAAGTTGGATGAGAAGCAGTTCAAGCTTAAACTGCGTAAGTTTTTTTTTTACTGTTAGAGCGGTAAGGGTGTGGAACTCTCTTTCACAATTGGTGGTTTCAGCGGGTAATGTTGCTAATTTCAAAAAACTCTTAGATGGGCATGTTATTGAACACAATACACAGGGATATGGAAAGTGGTAGAGACATAATTCATACACACACCCACACAGGCTGAACTGGATCTGTGTCTTTATTTTACATTTTACCAATTATGTGACTATGTTAATTTAGATCGGACTGGATAACCTACCAATTCTTTAGGACCCATTCACACTATGTGCAGTTACCAGTGTTTCTTTTAATGGAAAAATGCAGGAGACTGCAATGACACACAGAAAACAATAATTCAGACCAGAGCACAGTGTTTCACTACATTCCAGAGCTGTGCAGTATTATGCAACATGTGTGCATAAATCTGGATGGCCCTGCATGTCACCGCACAATGGGCATGCTGCTGTGCAGTGACATGAATGAAGTGTCACACAGTAAAGGCTGTTTAACACACAATACACTTTGGGTCGTGGGTCCAAACAGATGTGGTGGAAACCAACTAAAATAACATGCAAGTTTCATCCATAGTTCTCTACCTGTGTTCAAGCCATGTTTAGCAAAGCTGTTTAATGTAACAGCCATCACCTTTTTCTGAAATCTGTGCAAAAAATGTATGTAAATTGCGTTTGAGAGGTGAAGACGTAACAATTTTTACAGGATGTACACGGTAAAAAACATATGTAGATTGACACAGTAAAGAGCAGCATTGGAAAGTTCACAGCTTGTCCTTTCCTCTACAGTCTTATGTATTCTTGGCAGGTGATGGACCAATCTGACACACCTTTGATCATTGACAATGAATGCAATCATGCAAAGGCTACTTAGCTAATGTGACCCTCAAACAAATGTATATTCCATCTTGGCTGTTTAATATAGACACCCTGCAGCTTGTTGGTGCCATCCTATGCACTGGGTGATGATTAGAGAAGAACCAAAAATGAATTTTTCTGACACAAAAATGTGAGTACTTTTACACCCTGTAGAAGCAAAAAAGGTCCTGGACTGCCGCACTCGTAGAAAGGCATCTTTATTGTGAAGAGTAAAAATCCAACATGACAGTCACATCAAGCAAGGACAAAACGGGGATCAGTGGCTAACGCGTTTCACATTGTTAGATGCTTACTCATGAGCTATGAGTAAGCATCTAGCGATGTGAAACACATTAGCCATTGATCCCTGTTTGTTCTTGCTTGATGTGACTGTCATATTAGATTTTTACTCTTCACAATAAAGATGCCTTTCTACGGAGTGCGGCAGTCCAGGACCTTTTTTGTTTCTACAGACTTGTGCAGAGCCAGCACGTGAGAGTTCACAGTAGGGCGGGAGCACCTGTTAAGGTCCGGAGGCTTAGTGAGCGGCATTCCCTTCCCATCATTTTACACCCTGTAAGGTTGTAAAGGCCCTCTTACTCATTAGGCCACACTGTCAGGATCATTGATGAAACAACTTTAATGTAGTGCCTGAAATTCCAAAACCAATTTAAAATAAAACAGATTCCTAATAAATCCCTATATTTGACCAATGCTAAACTTGTAACATTATCAGGTCATCGGAGCCAGTTCCCCAAAAAAACCCTATCCATTTTAAATTTCTACATTCTTTTTTGGCAATCAGAGCTTTAAGTTACTCCAAAGTCATGTTCCAAAATAGAAAAAATTAGGCTAGTGATTTTGTAAATTACCTGTGGCATCCCAGGAGTGTCAAGCCAGATTTTGTATATGAGTTCAACAGAGAGCCCATGTCTGCAAGAGAAAGAAAAAAATAGATGAGGCACAAATCTTTTTTTCCTACATATTATATAACCTTCATCCTAGGCCACCCTGGTCCATCAATGACTTACATAATACATTTGGACTAAAAGCTGCTGGAATGCAGTGGAAATGTATTATAGAGATTTTAGTCATTTCAGCCCTAACACACACATCTTCACATTTTAGTTACAGGCCTACTGATTTGGCAACAACTTTTGTTGTTTATGATGGATGCCAGAGTCATATGTTTATTGATGTTTTTGGGAACAACCAAGTTTTTGGGGAATGTGGTTTACAACTGTTATTCCTTATACTCTATGCATTAAAGGCCCAACGATAGATAGACAACCAAATAGAAAATACCAAAGTATTCTAGGTTTTGTCCTATTTATTAGAACAGTAAAATTGTATTTCAGGTACATAGCACATTTACAAATCAAAAAAGGGTATTTTGTCTCTTAATACTGACATCATTCTCTTGATTGTGGCATGCGTAGTGGGTGTAGAGAAAAAAAATCTGGCTAAACATAATTACAAATAATTTACTATAAAAAACAGGTCCTGTCTATTTACGTTTGTATTTAGCTGCCTGGCTGCAAGTCTGCATTAACTAAATTCTAAAGGCATGTGCGACGTATGGACATAGCAGCGAAAGGGTTAATCAGGGCTCAGAGCTGTTCTCACTTCAATCTGAATTGTGAGACTTCAGATTACCACCTCCTGCTTTACAGAGCTGATAGATCCTGTGTAAATTCTGGACTTTGAACTGATGTAGAGGACAGATGGTGTACAGATAAACAGATACAACGTATGCAGGAGGATTTCATTTCTGTGTATCCACTGATGCTAGTCACCTCACTGGATATATGTGAGGGTCTTCAACCACTTTTGGTATGCAAAAAATAAAACCCGTTATAACACAATTAAAACGGTGTATTTTTTTACTGTTGAATTTGAAAGTTATCATGAAGCCTTTGTAATATTTTATGTTTTAGGTTATGGCAGGTTTTCAGACTTAGCAGAAAAACTGGATGATACATAAAAAAAAGTTATATTTACTGCCAAACAAGATCAAACTCTGTCCTAAATATTCTGAAACCTTTCCATCAGCATTGTAAGGGCTGTTTGAGCTAAGTTTCGGATATTTTTACTAAAAACTGACAAGAAATGTATATTTTCAGGCATTCACGTCTTATTAGTCTTGAAATATCTTGATGGTTGTGAAAAGAGCAGCTGTAGTGTTCAGAGATAGACAAAAATTCAGGTCAGACAATGTCTTTAGATAAATCAACCCAACAGATGGGTGATAACAAAAAAGGCCTGTATATACAAAGTACTTCTGTATATATATATATATATATATATATTATATTATATACAAAAAATAAACGTTTGTTTTTCCATAATTGGATATCCAGCACTGCTGTTAGCCTTGTTTGCATAACAGCATATAAATAGAGTACAGGCCTCAGGAGTGCAGAACGCAGAGAGTCCAGAGTTCAGGAGTGTGGATAGCACAGCCTGCAGTGCTCGGAAGTGCAGATTGCAGGGCTCAGGAGCACGTAACACAGATTGCAGGGCTCAGAAATATATGACCCACATTGTGCAGAGGTCA
Source organism: Lithobates sylvaticus (assembly GCA_028564925.1). Lineage (NCBI taxonomy): Eukaryota > Metazoa > Chordata > Amphibia > Anura > Ranidae > Lithobates > Lithobates sylvaticus. The sequence goes on from CM053026.1 coordinate 288,746,757, forward strand.
GTAGTAAATTTGTATTTTTTTTTTTTCCTTTGCATTCATAGTATGTTCAGCCTAATGTGTTTATATTATATGCTTGTATCCTTGCATTTTCACATGTCTTGAAAATCCCATTGTGGTTGGAAATGGTCCTGAAAGAATGACTCACTATACAGACAGTTCTTTTGTCAAACATAATAAAATACTATGACCCTGACTCACTAAACTGCAAAGTTAAAATGTTTTCATGTAAAAAAAATAAAAATAATTGTTTCGACTTCGCAAATGCAATAGTGCCTGATTTGAGAAAGGCTTTCCACACACCAATATGCAAAGTTGTGGAAGTTTCTCTTCCAATAAAGTTTGCAAGGCATAATAACAGTCAGGTTGTGTGCACACATTATCACATGCTGAAACAGCAGAAAGCCATCAAGTAATAACAGGAAGTGCTCCTAGGGGTGTTTGCAGTAGTTTAACTACTTGCCGCCCGCCCACTGTCATATGACAGCGGGACGGTGCAGCTGTAGCTGTTCGCCCAGCTGTAGCTGGGCAAACGTCATATGACGCGATCACCTTCCCGGCCCTCCAGGGGGTGCACACACGCGCCCCCCGTGTCACTGGGGACCCGATGCGATGTCCGCCAGGCACCCGCGATTGCCCAGTAACAGAGCAGGACCGTGGATCCATGTGTGTAAATACACAGATCCACATCCTGTCAGAGAGGAGACAGAGACAGAGGAACACCGATCGGTCTCCTCTTATTGTGAGTCCCTCGATCGCCCCCTAGTGTTAACCCCTCCATTGCCAATGCATTTTTATAGCACGGATCGCTGTATAAATGTGAATGGTCCTAAAAATGTGTCAAAAGTGTCCGATGTGTCCGCCGCAATATCGCAGTCACAATAAAAATCGCAGATCGCCACCATTACTAGTAAAAAAAAAATTATAATAAAAATGCTATAAATCTATCCCCTATGTTGTAGATGCTATAACTTTTGCGCAAACCAATCAATAAACGCTTATTGCGATATTTTTTACCAAAAATATGGAAAAGAATACGTATCGGCCTAAACTGAGGAAAAAAAATTTTTTAAAAAAAAAAAATTTAAAAAATATTGTGTTTTTTTTAAACTTGTCACTCTTCTTTTGTTTATACCACAAGAAATAAAAACCTTAGAGGTGATCAAATACCACTAAAAGAAAGCTTTATTTGTGGGAAAAAAATTATAAAAATTTAATTTGGGTACATTGTTGTATGATCAATTGTCATTCAAAGTGCGACAAAGCTGAAAGCTGAAAATTGGCCTGGGCAGGAACGGGGTGAAAGTGCCCTGTATTGAAGTGGTTAATGGGGTATACCATGTTACCTATCAATTAAAGTGCATCTATAGCCAACACTTTTTCTTTAGTTTTGTATAGAGTATGGAAGGGCTAAAACACCTACCAGGGTATTTTTTTTTTGCTGTCTGTGTACCATTAGTGAAATCTATCTTCACTTGCTGTCCCAAAGATACAACAGGATGTTAGAGATGAGCTCTCAAAGTGGCTTCCCCACTGACAGTTGTAAACAAAAGAATGTCGGCAATAGAAAATTCAGAGAAAAAACAGCATGCCCCCCTTGGGTCTGGTATGGATTGTAAGGGGAACCCCGCGCCAAAATAAAAAAAAAAAACATATGTGGTGCCCCTAAAATCCATACCAGACCCTTATCCGAGCATGCAGCCTGGCAGGCCAGGAATGGGGGGGGGGGTGTGAGTGAGCGCTTCCCCCGAATCATACCTGGCTCTGCCCCCCCGCCAAAGAACCTTGTCCCCATGTTGGGGACAAAGGCCTCTTCCCTACAATCCTGGGCTGTGGTTGTGGGGGTCTGCGGGCGGGGACTTAAAAATGGAGCCCCCCCATGTGAATGAGTATGGGGGATATAGTACCTCTACCCATTCACCAAAAAAAGTGTAAAAAGTGAATAAAGACAGTACAGGAGTTTTTGACAACTTCTTTATTAAAAAATAAAAAACAATGTCCCCCGAAGTAGCTCCATCGTCAATCACGTGGCCCTCCACCACTGCTAAACCAGAAAAAAAAAAAAAAACTCCGGCCTCGAATGCTCCCCGCCAAATGCTTGCTCCTCCACCTGACATTTCTTAAATAGCTAAGGAGCGGTGTCGCCCGGGGAAGCTGGGTTGGTATGGATTTTAAGGAAAACCCCACGCCAAAATTGAAAAGAAAAATGGTGTGGCCCCTCCCCCCAAAATCCATACCAGACCCTTATCCAACCACGCAGCCTGGCAGACCAGGAAGGGGGGAGCCAGTGAGCTCTGCCGCCTAATGCAGGCTCCAATGTTTGACAGTTCTTATATAGGTAAGAGGTGGTGCCACCTGGCAACATTACCTGGTGGCACCGCCCCCTTGCGACGTCACCGACCCAGCATGCACCAGTCGATGACTTCACAAGGGGGTGGGGTTTCCAGGTGGTGTCACCAGGTTGCCCTGCCCCTTACCTATTTAATAACTGTCAAACGGAAGGAATTGTCAAAATTTTGTGTATGTTTTTTATTTATTTTAGACTTTTTTTTTTGGTAAATGAGTAGGGGTGCAATGTACCTCTACTCATTCACATGGCGGGAGGGATCTGGGGGCCTCCTTTTTAAAGGTGGCTTCCGGCCCCCGATAAGCCCACTGCCTGCAGACCCTCACAACCACAGCCCAGGGTTGTCGGGAAGAGGCCCTTGTCCCCAACACGAGGACAAGGTGATTTGGGGTTCCCACATGACCCAATGTTGACAGCATGTTGCCTGGTATGGTTTAGGAGAGGGTGCGCTCGCTCATCCTCCCCTTTCTAGACCTGCCGTGCTGCATGCTCGGATAAGGGTCTGGTATAGATTGGGGGGGCACAAAGTTTTTTGTATAAAGTTTGGCATGGGGTTCCCCTTAAAATCTATACCAGACCCGAAGGGTTTTCATCATCCTATTGTTGGAAAGAACTTGTTGTCACAATGTGCAAGTAGGGTGGCTGTGCCTCCTATGCAGCACAGTGGTTTTACATGACATAACAGTAACAACAAAATTACAGTTAAAAAATACACTATAGTTTCAGGTTACCCATCCATTAAAAAAGCCAGAGTTGTGGCTGGACTTATCAATTTTTTTTTTTAGTATGGGTTTCTGTACTTTGCCCATCATCACTACACTCTACACCTTTATATTAAATACAAACCTATTATACACTCAGTGGAATATTGTTATTGGCCTAACTGTATTTAATGCTAACAACAAGAAACAAAACTACTTTTCAAAATGGTTTCCAACTGAATTTTGTTTCAGGAGTACACTGACTCCCACGCTTTATCCGCCAAAAAAAAAAAAAAATCTATGCTTCTATTCTCGTAAAAATAACAGTGGAGAAATCTTTTTTACTGAATCAGGAACTGTACTCTCCTTTTCAGGAAATAATCGTTCATTTAATGTCTGAATACTATGGAAATAGAATTTCCACAAAGAGCTAGCAGTAAAATTAAAACCACAAATTCTTAATGCTGGCAACAAAATAAGCATAACTTGGCAAAGTCATGTTGGAAAATGTGCCTAGCCAATCACAAGTCACAGTGAGTGGTTACAGAGCCTGGTCTTGTGTGTAAATATCTAATAGAGTACACTTGAAAAAGCAGAATGAAAAAATAAGGAACAGGAGCTGTGCATGCTAAGGACGAGGATATTTCAGTTTAGAGTATGGCACTGTTTACTACGAATGCCTAGATCATGTTTCAGAAACAGACACATGCTCTGGTTAATGTCATTGCATTCTGGAAAATGTTTTTTTTTTTTTTCTGATGCAAATGTATCATTCAGTTTCTAGGCATATAGATATCCTACATTACATAAACAGAATTGAAATGAAGTTTGACAGTGTTAAGAGCAGCCATTTACAGTTTCTTGAGGTGCAGAATTTTTACCTGTCCTCTCCATACAAAATAAACAACCACTTCTCCAGAGACATTCTGCAGTATATTCAGCATATATATATCGGCAGCACCTGTACGGCATTTTACAGCCTCAGGACCAACCGAAAAGTAATCTGCTGACTAGCCAGAGTATTCCAGAAAACATTGTATGTAAACTAAAATCAGACATTTGACTCCATATTCCCGAAAGCTCAACCAAATGTAGGGAAAGGCCATCCAGGTCTGGTAAAAAAAAAACGGAAAAGGACTGTGTCCTTTTCTGTTTTTCTGGACATAAACATAACGAATCGGAGGTAGCCTAATGTAAAAGTTTGTTTACATCCAGCCACCCATAGAGCCATCATGGGTCCACTCCTGTCGGATGTGTAAATGCAGACACAAACGAAACAGGCACAGATGTAAAAAAACATTAATATCCATCCCGTTCAGGACTGCAGTCTATATCAACATGATTTTGGGCTCTATAACCTCTCTCTAAGAATCACAGGGGGTGCTGCGCTGTACCTGGGAACATGCTTTCTGAAATTTTCCAAAAATTAAAGGCACAAGTTTTTTTTTTTTTTTTTTACCTTAAAGCATTCTCTGCATTAGGGTAAGAAAAACCTTCTGTGTCCACACCTTTATACTTACCTAAGCCCTTTGTCAATCCAGCACTGTGCACGAGAGCAGCATTACTGCTCTCTCTCTCCTCATTGGCTCAAAGGTAGCAGCGAGAGCCACTGGTTCCTGCTTCTGTCAAGCACAGCCAGTGAGGAGGGAGCAGGGTGTGGGGCCGAGCCGCGCTGTGTGTGTCAATGAACACAAAAAGTATGGCTTGGGAGCGAGCCTGCAGAATAGGTACAGTATGCCATGTTCATTATTTAAAAAAATATCTTTACAATCACTTTAAGGATATAGAGCTTGTAAAATGGAAGTTAACCTAAAACCTATATTTTTGCAAGATTGTATTTAGAGCTATTCAGTAAAAAGGATACCATAAGCTATTGTGGTTTAGTCTTGAATTTGAGATACTCGTCGGCTGTGTCTCTTGAACAGCAGCATATTTCACTGGAGCGTCCGGATGTCAGCGGTAAAGCTGCGCTATTTTTAGCACCGATTTACTGTCATTTTAGCAGCTATATTCGGACGATAGTGGGCGGTTTTAACCCCCCCACTAGCTGCCGAAAAGGGGTTAAATCCGCCCTCAAAACGCTGCTGCAGCGGCGCTTTTCGGGCGGTATGGCAACGCTGCCCAATTGTTTTCAATGGGCAGGAGCGGTGTAGGTGCGGTTTATTCACCGCTCTTACACCACTGCAAAGAAGCTGCTGGCAGGACTTTTTGTGATGGCCTGCCAGCGCAGCGCCCCAGTGTGAAAGCACTCGGGCTTTCACACTGGGTTTGCAGCTGAGGCTTTTTTCAGGCGCTATTTTTAGCGCGATAGCGCCTGAAAAACACCTCCAGTGTGAAAGGGGTCTTAAACTGAACCTGGCACTACTGTAAAAAAAAATATGGATGAGGAAGAAGTAAAATGGGAGATTTAATAGCTATTTTTCCTGTGGATGGTGAGAAAATCTTTGCTCTCTTAAAGAGCACCAGGTATATCAGATTTGTTGTCCCCCAATGGCTGCTGTGGTTCTTCCCATTGGACAATATGTCACTACAGAAAACAGTAGTAATGCAGTAGAATGCAGATAGCAGTGCCACTCAAAGATGTCACTCATTGTCTGGCATAAAGGTAACTATTAATACTCTTATGAGTCGGTTGTCTTACAAGTTTTATAGCTTTTCAAAAGTATGGAGTTTGCTGTTATGAACAATATGCTACTAGCGTCTTTCAGCCTAATAACTAAGCCGACCTACTAAAACAAACATATGATCTTTGCAGTCCCAGTGGAAGTTTGGAGCATTTATACTTTCAGCTGCAGTCATAAAATTAACAACTCATGTCAACTGTTTCTCTTACAGCATCCGGTCTGGAAAGAGCAAGGACAGCGGTGTATATCTGTTCGGCATCATCCTCTCTCACATAAAATAGAAGCTATACTAGGAGAAAAGCCACACAAAATTCCCTTTGGTCGCTAAAACAAATGAATCATTGCATTTGTTTCCTTTATATGGTTTATGGATGTAGATTATTAAAACAAAAAAGTGCAATATCTATTCATTTTAGAACTTTCAGCAAAAATACAATAATCCCTTTAATGGATTTTACAGAAAATGCATTTTCTTTAAACTCCAGTTGAAATGTTTGAGTCTCTGTTTTCTATATAAAGCAAGTTTACATTTTATAATTGACATATGGGTCACTCTATTATATATATATATATATATATATATATATATATATATATATATATATATATATATATATATATATATATATATGTTTAGGTAACATCTGTTCTTTGAAAGGGCACGCACATGCTCAAATGAAGCAGACAGCGAATACACATAAATGGAGTTAAAGGGTAAGTCCACTTTCATTAAAAAAAAAAAACTATAGCAAATAAGAAAAAAGATATATAGCATAAACAATTGCTACACAACATTTGTAATTTGATGTTATTAAATATTACTTACAGCACTGTCATTTTCTGTAACATTTAATGCAATGTGACAACCTGGAGGCATTCTGAACACTAATGGTGTACAGAATTTCCCCCAAAAATGTATTTCCTGCTTGTGTGATTGACTCACTGATTTTCCCAGAAGTCTGCACTAAGATAAGATAGTCAAAATTTAGTTAATTTAGTCACTTGCAATAGAATTTTTTGGTTTGGTGATACTATACAATGGTATACCAGCTGATAACGAACCAATTTCTTCTATTGAGACTCAGTATCCAAAGGATATAAAGGAACAAACTTATTTTTCTTCAGACCAGAAAAAGGTAGAACTGCAACAGGGTTTGTTAAAATTCTTGAGATGTAAATTGATCACCTAGATGGGATTGTTTTTTTCTCAACAAAAGTGGAGTTACTCTTTAAGTGAAGTGCAAAGGATAACTCTCCGCAACACCTATGAAGATCAGTGGTCCATAGCATACAACTGACATAGTGTGCATCCCCCAAAACATTGTGGTTTTTAATGGAAGAAAATAAAATAATAATTCTTCTGGAACAAGTATTAATATAAGTAGTTCTGACTTTTCTGTGACTTTCATTGGCTGCATGCTTGTTGCAGGTTCATGATGCAAGCATACGGAATCCATATAGTCTTTATAATTTTCCTACCAAACTCTACCCAGTATTTCGTATGCATGGACGAATGCAATGCTGTTTTAATTCCATGGCCCTGTCACTGACTTTATTTTACATCATTACTTGTCCTTTTATTACATAACTGACCAACATTTTTTTAGGCACACGGATGGTTTACTAATACACCACCAATGTTCATATCCAACTTTTGTTTGCAATATCTTAAACCTGTGCTGAAAAAATAAATAAATACTATACAAGACGCCAGGGATGGGTCTTGGAAGGCAGGTATGTTTCCCCATAATTTAGGATGCGGTGCCTTTAACCACTTCAATGAGTACTTTCACCCCTTTCCTGCCCATGGCAAATTTTATGCTTTCAACACTGTTGCACTTTGAATGACAATTGCACGGACATGCAATGCAGTAACCAGATGCAATTTTATCATTTTTTTTGAGACAGATAGAGCTTTCTTTTGGTGGTACAGTTGTGCTCATAAGTTTACATACCCTTGCAGAATTTATGATTTCTTGGCAATTTTTCAGAGAAAAGTTTTTGTGTTATCATTCATATTCTCTGAAAAATGGCCATGAAATCATAAATTCTGCCAGGGTATGTAAACTTAGTAACACAACTTTTATTTAATGATCACTGAGTTTTTCTATTTTTTTGGTAAACAAATTTAAAAATATGGAAAATTTTGAAAAAAATGGTTTTCTTAGTTTCTGTTAAAAAAAAATGTGTAAATAAGTAATTTTACGCCTTCACTGATGTGCGCTGATGAGGCTGCAGTGATGGGCACTGATGAGGTGGCACTGATGGGCACTAATATGTAGCATTGATGGGCATTGATAGGGTGGCACTGATGGGCACTGATAGGTGGCAATGATAAAGACCACTGCTGGGCACTGATAAGCGGCACTGAAAGGCACAGCTGATCACATAGTAAAGAGCCTACGTCATAGGCTCTTTACCGTGATCGGAGATGTGGTGTGTCCGAGTGACACACTGCACCACCGATCGCCGCACTGCATGCCCGAGCAGCTTGTTCTGCAGGACGTCATATGACGTCAAGTGAGAACAATGAAAACCCCGCCCGGCCTATAGCAAAATTAAGGTGTTAAGGGGGAGGAGAAGAGACATTACTCAGGGGCTCAAACCCATGCAGGGTGAGGGGTAGTCTAGTTGGAAGGGAGTGGACTGATTTACAGTTCTCTCAGGATTGGAAAGTCCTCATTTGAGACGAGGAATTTAGAGGCTTTGGGTGGGAAAGGGCCTTTCACCCTAATTACAGGAACTTCAGTCCCTGAAAGGATTAACCCTCTGGCAGGGAAGGCCTGAAAAGGAGCAGGAAGGAGTCAGCACCTCTTAGTAAAGTAGAGTGGAGCAGTTCACAGCTGTGAGAAAGTGTGGACTGCCTGGCAACTGAGATATTTTTTGGGGAGTTCCTGTGGTCTTTGTGGTACCCTGAAGCAGATGGGAACCCTAAACCCTGGACAGGTATATTGGCAGTGAGACATTGTGTTTTTTTCAAGATACCAAAATTATGGACTGTTTGTGGTTACTTTTGCTGAAAAAAGCTGTTTTGTTTGTTTAATTTTGAAAACAATAAATACTGTTTACTTTTACAAGCAGCTGGCTGGGATCCCATTCCGGGCTCCCCATATTAAAAAAATACATAAAACCCAGTAGATAAAAATAATATTGTAAAATGTGGATAGGGGATATTACTGCGCTAACTCAATTAGTGAAGAAATATTAACAGCTGCTACATAAGAATGTTATAAAAATTCAATGCAAAAGATCAGTGAAAAATGTAGCGCTAAAAATATAAAACAAACATTGAACAACATATCAAGTATTGTGTGTAATTAATAAAAACTGTGTGATAAAAATCAAACTCAAATATAATGACTATAAAACAGAACATGTATATAATGAGTAGAAACACAGGTGAGAAAGTCACAAAGGTGAAACAATCCTATGGTAAACATATGTGGAGTCCACCACGAAAAGTTGTTGCTCAGAAGTGGGGTACAAAGGCCTCAGCAGGCATGTAGAGCATCAGGGATAGTGTGTCCTCCATGAGATAAGGGGTATACACTCTTACCGGAAATAGTGGACTTGAATGTCAGCGACAATGAGTCAATCAAGCGAGGATCGCCCAATCAGCAGATTTCCAAAACGATCCAGGGAATCCAAAGAGCTCCCAGAACGAATCCAGGGAATCGTGCAGGTAACCGTGAGGCTGGAACTCAGATGTTAAGAAGCCAGACTGGAAAGCCAAAAACTGATTACAAGATTGCATTGTTGAGTCATCAAAAAGTCATCAAAAAGTTCACATTCTTTACTTCTCTCAAACTTTGGAGAGAAGTGAAGAATGTGAACTTTTTGGGATTGTTTCACCTTTGGGACTTTCTTACCTGTGTTTCTACTAATTATATACATGTTTTGCTTTATATTCATTATATTTGAGATTGATTTTTATCACAACGTTTTTATTATTTACACACAATACTTGATGTATTGTTCAATGTTTATTGTTTTATACCAAAAATATTATTGTAATATTATTGTAACATAGCATGTAACATGTAATGCCGCGTACACACGAAGGGACTTTGTCCGCCGGACCTAGTCCAGCGGACAATCCGCCGGACTTTCCAGCTGGGTTTCGGCGGACTTGAAAGCGAACGGACTTGACCACACACGATCACGCTAAAAGTCCAGCGGTTCACACGATGACGTACAGCGCGTACGACGGGACTAGAAAACGAAAAATACTAGAAAAATACTTGCTACTGAGCATGCGTCCTTTTTGGTCCGCCGGACCATACTACAGACGACCGTATTGTCCGCCGGACTGCCAAGTCCAGCGGATAATTTTAAAACAAAACTTAAAACCTAGTCCGCCGGACTTTTGGGAAAAAAAGTCAGTCGAAGGCCCCCACACGAGGGGATTGTCCGGTGGACTCGAGTCCAGCGGATAATCCCGCGGGATAGTCCCTTCGTGTGTACGCGGCATAACAGTTATTTCCGAATTGTGTAAGAATCAGTTCTTTCACCAGGGGAATGCATTTTATATCAGTAGGCACCTGAGTATGGAGTAGAATTACTTACTTATTTTGCTCCGGAAAATGATTCAGCAGCATATGTAGAAAATCCTGCAAGACATAAAATAAAATATTACTTGCCATCTTGGTCTATAACAGGTTCAGTGAACTCAAAATACAAAGTTAGTACCGTGTGACCAAATTGACGGTGAAAAGGATTTTAAGTATCACAGTTTTTCTCTTTTGTTTGGCTACGGCCAGACTCAGATTATTTCAGTCATAATTCATAAAACACTTTTATTTCTTCCACTGGGACACCTGAACGTATAGTGTTGTTTCACTTGTTGTGCTTATTCTGCCATTTGTTGTTTTAGTATATAGAGGTATAAATTCATAAGGATAAAAAGAAGAGAGCTTTCTTGTAAATCTCGCAAAAAAAAAAACCTGCATGTGACAGAGGCTGGATTACTTGGTTAGAATACTCAAAAATATTGCCTTATATAAAAGGGCAACTCCAACAAAAAATTCAATTAAACGCGATTGGAACTGGTTATCCCTGAATAGACTGGTACCTATCCTTGTCATATTTTGAACTCAAAAGTGTTATGTTTGAGAGGATTTTAGGAAACACACATGAGCCATGTGTCTACAGTCAAGCTGTGTTACAGCAATAAGCAACAGTTAAAGCTCATCTCTTGGCAAAACTGTTTTTTCATGCGAGTGTAGCTAATATTTTACCTTTTTATTTTGTCTCCTCACATTAACAATCTTTTGCTTCGTTCTTCTGTAATCCTTACAGAAAGTCAGTCCCTTATTTCCGGTCTAGGGGTTCAAACACCCCTGCTTGCTCCATGTGCAGCAGGGTTGACCGGTCCCCCCCCATTGCCTCCTGTAGTTTTATGAGACAGCAGTGTAAGGGAAGTTCCCCCTCCCCTGTTACCAGCCACAGTACTGCCCTCTGTTCCCATGGGATTGCTGGGAGCCTGGCCAGACAAGCTATGTTCTGGCTGAAAGACCAAGATACTGTAAATGTAGTTCTGCAGCACTTACACAAGGATGTGGTGCAGGAAGCCCTCCTCCAGGCAACATAAACATAGAGCGTTTTTTCAGCCAGACTAATGACGTCACTGGCCATAAAAATGGAGATTGCTCTTTTTTGAAGCAAGGTTGGTGAATCTACACAGACAGAGGAAGGATGGAAAGCAAGAGGGGATGGAGCCAGGAGATTCCATTGAATCCTAACACAGGAAATCTACTAACAAAACCATCAACAGCATATTCACATCAAACATTTTTCAGAGCTTGCAGTTATACAAACTCTGTGACATTTAATAAAATAAATTTGAAAACACCAAAAAAACTAATTTTAAAGCCCTCTGTCCCCATGAGAGCAAATAGGTATGCATGCATAAACAAATTACAATTGTGCCTCACATTTTAGATGTACCGCACAAGCCAGAATGACAGCAATAATTCTAGTGCTGTTAAAGTGTAAGTAAACCCCTATCGTTTTTAGCCAAGGAAGCTGCCATCTTTGCCACTGTTTAATCTACAACTGTCATGATGTTGCACATGTGATCAGTTTAGACACCAGCCACTGGATGGCTTGACAGTTTGGTTGAGATCACAACCAATGGTAGTGTTACATTTACGGCATGTGCCGGAAATGAAACAGTTTTATGGATGGGTTTAGTTCTGCTTTAAATATCACTGTTAACATTAAAAGTGATGAGCTGTAGAAGTTTATAAACGTTGCCTATGGACAGTTTTGGGTACCATTGTTTTTCGCTGTTTCACAGGTGCGTGTAATTTTAAGCCTTGACATATTTAGTAATTGTTTACTCAATGCAACCTAAACTTCTTTATTTTTTGTTTAAGTAATAGGATTTTTTTGTCATACTTACCTGTAAAATCCTTTTCTTCAAATACATCATGGGACACAGAGTCAGGCTAATATTCATTACCTACTGGGTTATACACCATCTCCAGGTGAATGGACACTGGTAGACCAAAGGTCTTCAGACAGGAAGGGATCCCCTATATAACCCCTCCCACACAGAAAGCACTTCAGTTTTGTAGCAAGCACTGAATCCTCAAAAAAAAAAAAAAAAAAGGGGGGGGAGGGATCTCTGTGTCCCATGATGTACTCAAAGAAAAGGATTTTACAGGTAAGTATGATGAAAAAAATCATATTTTCTTTTCCATACAGTACATCATGGGACACAGAGTCAGGCTAATATTCATTACCTACTGGGACATTTCAGAGCAATAGCCTTGAGGGGAGGGAGACACCCTGCCAAACAATAGCCATCAGAACTTATACGGCACACTGCGGCCGAAAGCCGAATCCTTGGCTGCTCGAACATCTACTTGATAAAATGTTGTGAACGTATGCACTGAAAACCAGTTAGCAGCTTTGCAGTACAAATCTGAGCCACAGATACCTGATGTTCAAAAGCCCAGGAGGTTTCTACACCCCTGGTAGAATGAGCTCTCACCCTAAAGGGAGGAGCTTTACGTTTCAGACCGTAGGCCTGAATGACCAATTGACGGACCCAATTGGCAATGGAAGCTTTGGAAGCTGACTGCCCTTTCTTGGGTCCTTTTGGTAAAACAAAAAAGGAGTCTGATCCCTGGATCTCCGCAGATCTAGACAAATAAACCTTGACTGACCGGACAACGTCCAAAGAATGCAGTCACCTTTCTTCTGCCGAACGAGGCTGAGAGAAAAAAGAAGGCAAAATAATGTCCTGATTGGTGGTGGGAATGTCATGGTCTGGGGCTGCATGAGTGCTGCTGGCACTGGGGAGCTACAGTTCACTGAGGGAACCATGAATGCCAGCATGTACTGTGACATACTGAAGCAGAGCATTATCCCCTCCCTTTGGAGACTGGGCAGCAGGGCAGTATTCCAACATGATAAAGATGCCAAACAAACCTCCAAGGCAACCACTGCCTTGCTAAAGAAGCTGAGGGTAAAGGTGATGGACTGGCGAAGCATGTCTCCAGACCTAAACCCTATTAAGCATCTGTGGGGCATCCTCAAATGGAAGGTGGAAGAGCCCAAGGTCTCTAATATTATTATTATTATTATTATTATACAGGATTTATATAGCGCCGACAGTTTACGCAGCGCTTTACAACATTGGGGCAGACAGTACAATTACAATACAATTCAATACAGGGGGGAATCAGAGAGCCCTGCTCGTTAGAGCTTACAATCTAACATCCATCAGCTCCGTGATGTCATCATGGAGGAGTGGAAGAGGACTCCAGTGGCAACCTGTGAAGCTCTGGTGAACTCAATGCCCAAGAGGGTTAAGGCAGTGCTGGAAAATAATGGTGGTCACACAAAATATTGACACTTTGGGCCCAATTTGGACATTTTCACTTCCTTTACACAATCTTTATGTAAAGCAACAATTCTTTTTTCGGATCCTTAGAGAGTTCTTTATATAAAACAAAACTTAATAGCCTGCGCCAAATGGAATGATATTAAACAAACATAAATTGTGAAAATCGCATTACAATCACTATGCGATAAAATAATCACGTGATACAAACTACTGCTGCTGCTGCCTGGAAAGGTTAAATGAACCTTTAAGACTGGAATATAGGTTATTGAAGGCTGCGCTAGCAAATGTGACTCACCACTGTGAGTATAGATAAACCATACACAAAAAACAAAATTAGAGACTAAATTAGCAAATGTGACTCACCACTGTGAGTGTATGTGAAACAAATAGAAACATATATATTGATATAACAATCAAATTGTGCAACAATGGCTACAAAATAGAATAGTGTCAAAGGTGACTTATTGTATTAATCAAAAATTAAATCATGGGTGATGGACAGAACTAATTAGACTATTAAAATGATTGAAGTCATAAATTGCAGGTGGTCATTTGGACGATGGTCCCCTTTTGAAACCCCACTCACCAAAACGAAATGACCCACGGCTTTGCAGTCCTAGGGTCTTAAAAAGTATTTTCAGGATGGTGAAGTGGATGATGTAAAAGATCCTATTGAAACTCGGAGTGGATCTTGGAATTTGTTTCACATACACTCACAGTGGTGAGTCACATTTGCTAATTTAGTCTCTAATTTTGTTTTTTGTGTATGGTTTATCTATACTCACAGTGGTGAGTCACATTTGCTAGCGCAGCCTTAAATTGCCTATATTAGAGAGTTCTTTGCCATGAGGTGCCATGTTGATCTTCCAGTGACCATTATGAGAGAGAGAGAGACAGAGAGGGACAACCCAAAATTTAACAAACCTGCTCCCCATTCACACCTGAGACCTTGTAACACTAACAAGTCACACGAGGAGGGAAAATGGCTAATTGGGCCCAATTTGAGTTATTTTCAGGGGACAGCAAATTTACACTGTTATACAAGCTGTACATTCACTACTTTACTTTGTAGGAAAGTGCAATTTCTTCAGTTTTCTTCATTTCAATCCTGGTAAATGATCAAAAAAAAACCTTCTAACTAGGGTACAGGAATCAAAATGTATCTGAACATTATACAGTACATCCAACATCAAAATACAAAGAGCGTCACTAAGTCAGGATCTAATTCTCTAGCTGCTTTGTATATGTTTATTGAAGCTCTCCGACTGAAAATACTGATATGAGGATGCGTAAAATCGAGGGTTACATCATTGAATTTACCCCAAGAGATTATATTGTGGTACAGATGGGTCTAGCAATACAGTTGTTAGGCGAGGTATTACATTTTCAAGTAAAGAAGTAAAAAGACAATGTAGCACTGACCCCCGAGGGAGCTGCTGGCTTTATTTGGGCTTACTGTTACCTCACTTACTTGCTTCTCCGTCTTGGGGATCCCGTGTAAAGTGTCCCAAAGTAATGTTGAGACTGACACTGAATCCTCTTTAGGGTTATTTATTCAGAAAAGAAGACAAAGTCTCGTAATAAAAAGGGTAGAGGGTTAGGGGTGAGTTCAGGTACTTAAGATTGCAGGATGAATATACTAGAAGAATCCAGAGGATATCACTGTTCCACAAACTGGATTCAATTACCCCCCCCAGATAGACCTCTCTTACTAGGCCTAGCAACCGGTAGGATGCTCAGTAAAGTCTCTGCCACAGACTTGCAAGTTACACTTTAGCGTCACTGAGGGATTGGATGGATTTTTAGAGAACTAACATACGGTACCAGATTCTCTCCGCCGATCCGGCGATACCATATGAGTGTTGATCCAGGTTGCGTCCTTCAACTAAGTCTCCAGGCTCCATCAGAGAAGCCAGCCTTGCGTACGGCCTTCTCCTGATCGAGTCCTCCCCTGGGGTACTTCAGTTGCTGGGCCTCTCCGTTCAGTTGAGACGGCACCGGACCTTCCTTGGATCAATAGGCTCCAAACTTCAGTCAGGCCTGTCCCTTCAGTTGAATTGCCTCGGGCTAGCCAGCCCCGAGACACGAGATGCATGGTTCCACACCCCAGGCCAGGAGGGCCATAGGGCTGGGTCAGGAGGACCACCAGAACCAAACAGACAGAAAATAATCCCCAACATGGCGTCGGTACCTTAAATACCACCCCCCAGAATGCACAGCAGGCGAACACTCCCACTGGGCTGGTACCCAGAGATAAGTGGCATTCAATGCATCCAGCTAGACTGCGTTTCTACCCTTGCCGGTGGTGACAGTGACACCTGCGGTCAAGGAGAACCCAGTGCAACCCGGCTGGACTGGTACTGAAACCAGAAATTTCGTGAAATTATCCTGAAGCCCAACTGTGGCTTCAGGCAACTTAAATTTAAAAAACAATAGCGCCTGCTCGTCAGGAGCCAGCGCTACAACAATAAAAATAGAGAAGAGAAAAAGGTAAGAGGGGGAAAGAGTAGGGTAGAAGAGCAAATGGAGGTGCAAAGGGATGAGCTTCACTTAGCCACTTGTCTGTATGCCAGCGAGTGGGCACCAAGTAACAAGAACCTATCAAAAGCTTTAGGATGGTAATAGTCTATCCAAGGGGACCATATTGATTTAAAAGTGCATGTCCTATAATTTAGGATAGCTGTCAATTTATTGTTAATTAAATACCATGACATTTTGGGGGTTATTTACGAAAGGCAAATCCACTTGAAAGTGCACTGAAAGTGCACTTGGAAGTGCAGTTGCTCTAGATCTGAAATGAGTGGAAGCTCTGCTGATTTTATCATCCAATCATGTACAAGCTAAAATGCTGTTTTTTATTTTCCTTGAATGTCCCCCTCGGATCTACATCGACTTTACTTCCAAGTGCACTTTCAGTGCAAAGTGGATTTTCCTTTAGTAAATAACCCCCTTTATGTTTGACTTGTAGAAGATCACCATGCTTTAGCCAGAGTCTGTTTTGCTGCAGTAAAGAGAAATGTCAAGAGACGATGTTGGTTTCTGGTACAGTTGGCTGGCTTTAGATTCAACAACACTCCTTTGAGCGATTTACGAATTCCCTTACCTAACAAACTATATACCAATTAGTAAACATTAGACCAGAACCATATGTGCATGACAGTTCCCTATAGGTGGCATCCCCTAAAGCAGTGATCAGAGGTTGCTGGTCTAAACTTTGCGAAACACTGAAGAATCATATACCATCTCATTAATACTTAGAAATTAGACTCAATTTCAGCCGCATTAATTGAACAATGTGATGTAGCCTGTCATATTTGTTTCCAAGTTTAAGACACCCCAGATCATTTTCCCATTTTGTGATTTACTTGTGTGGTTGTGGAGCTTGACCCTCCAGAATTAAAGTATAGACTGTCGTAACGATGCCCTTGATCATGGGGGGTGTGTAAGCAGATATTGTCAAAGGGAGTAAGTGTTTGAAGTGAAGATGAGGACCTAATTACTTGTGCCACAAAATGTTTAATTTGAAGATATCAAAATATTTGCTTCGGAGCTGCTTTGTGCATCTGCTAAATTGCCGAAAAGCTCAAGATTTACATCAGAGAAATTAAGTTACATTCAGTATTCTGTACATGTCCTTTGATATCCACCATTGACATTGTGTAGGCTCCAAATATCCGGGAGAGAACATAGGACTGTGCCACTTCTACATTTTATGTTAGTGTGCACTAAAATTAATAAAATTAAATAAAAAAGTTAAATATAAACTTTTCCCCAATGCTTTTGGATCTGTCATCTCAGACCACATGCTGCAGTATGCACTATGTAGTACAGACAGCACCATGCCTCAGGCCAGGTTTGAGAATGAAGATTACACTGAGGTACCCTCTATATGCCTTTATTTGACAGAGACTATAAAAGCTTACCTAAATATATGCAGACACAACCAGCTTTTAGCAGTTTGTGATTTATTACTCCAGCGATTACATGAGTTCAGGATAGAGAATATAATAAATGGCTCCTGGCATTGCAGTCTTTGAATCAATTGTGTAGCTGCACTCTACACTATACTGTTGAACAGTTCATATGGTAGACAAGATGCATATGAAATGCTTACAGTAGCCTATTATTATTACTACGGGTATTTACTGTATTAACTGCTGGCAGTTTATGCAAGCGCTTTACTGATATGTGCAGTATATTGTACATTTACATCAATCCCTGCCCTCAAGGAGCTTACAATCCAGAGTCCCTAACTCACATTCATACATACACATACTAGAGCAAATTTAGACAGGAGCAAATTAACCTACCAGCATGTCTTTGGTGTATGTGAGGAAACCCATGCAGGCACAGTGAGAACATGCAAAATCAATGCAGGTAGTGTTGCCAGGTGCAAGGGCTAAGCCACTGTGCTACTCAATATATAAAGAAACATCATGGCACAGGGAAGAAAAGGGCAGAGGTAAAAGGTTATACTGGCAAAGTTCCTCGGTACTTCTGGATAAATTGAAACTTCTAACATGTTTTACAAAAAATACAGTTGTCTTTTAAGAACAGAAAACTGCAAGTGTATAGATTATTATCTGTAAAATAATGGACTTGTAGTCAACTCCTCCAGCTCCAAATCCCTTTCTGCTTAACAGGCAAAAGTTCATGGGGCAGCCTAATAAAAATGTAAGTTCAAACATCTAAGTTCTTAGAAATGTTTTACTTTGAAACCTATGCCGATTCAATTATTTCATTAATCAGAATAATATATAGTGATCCTTTCCAGACAAAGAGACCATCATTAACTAAAGAATAAAGTGTCAGCCAAACAGATGAATCAACTGATTTACAATGCCACTAAGTAACCTGGACAAGGAACTGTATATTCAGCTATTATAACACATATATAATCAAATGTTGTAATATGTTATTACTGTAATCATAAATCTGTTCAATCTACAGATTGATATAAAAAAAGGATGTACATGTGAAGAGTGTAGCAAACCATATTTACTAAGATTTCACCTTTGATGAGCTGAGAGCATTAGGGGCAATGAATGATCATACAGGATTGTTATGAGTTATTGCACTTTGCTCTTTTCAATATTAAATAAAATAAAAAAATAAAAACATATAGGATCTCAGTATTTAAATGTTTTTCTTGCAAAGTGTGAAGTGTGAATTCATTACCACTACCACTAGGAAAAGTGCGCTCGTTCCAGAACGACCAAGGTTGGGAATTTAAGATATAATGTTGAACAACTGTTTTAGGGGGTAAAATGTATAAGTAAAAGTGTGGAGGGTAGTACGGCAGGCAGTATGTACATAAGTGGAGTTTAAAGGGTATGATAGCAGGCAGTATGAAAAGGAGCAATGCAGATGGTATGACCTTGAGCAGTATATGTAGAAGAGGAGCATGGAGAGTATGACAATGGGCAGTATGTGGAGGAGAGGAGAATAGAGGGCTAGTAATTATGCACAGCAAAGGAGTTTAGCGGGTATGACAGTATGTACAGGATAAAACTGTAGAGGGTATGACAACAGGCAGTAGATGAATGAGAGGGGAGAGTATGTCAGTATGTGCATGATCGGAGTATGGTTGGTGAGATGGCAGCCAACAGGTGTAGGAGGGAGTGCGGAGGGTATGAAAACAGGAAGTAAAGTGCAGGACACGATTTCTCGTGAAAAAAAAAAAGTGCAGGACACGAGTAAGGAGGATATGACAGCAAGTGCTGGAATGGAGCTTGGAAGATGTGATGGCAGCGCCAGTATGTGCAGGAAAGGAGTGAGGTTAGTATAATGGCAGGCAAAAAAGCTGTATGGAAGCTATGATGGCAGACAGTATTGACAGAAGAGATGTACAGTACAGCGCCAGGCAGTATCTGCAGGACAGGAGTGCAGAGAGTATGACAGCAGGCAGTATATGCAGGAAATGGAAAGTGTATAAAAGCAGACAGCATGTGTAGGAGAGAAGTGTGGGTGGTATGAAGGTGGAAGTATGTGCAGGAGAAGAGGATATGCACAGATTTTATTGTCTGGCCAGCTTTAGCTTTTACTGCTGATGTTGCCAGCAGGGATGTCTGTCAGTTGGAAGGGAGGTGAAGTGGGCTCAAAAAGATATTTGTCATCTGGGGATCTGTTGCGTTTGCCCTTATTTATATTCCCAAAATCCTGCAAAATGTAAATAAATATAAAATATATTATATATATACATACACTGTGGGGTTGATTTACGAAAGCCATGCGCCATCAGTAGAGGGGCGAGGCGCAACGCACATTTCCATATTTACAAAATTGTGCGCCAGTAACAGAGCGCAAACCCCCATTTACTATAACGATCTTGGTGCACAGTAGAATGCAATATGTGCGCCATTATGGACATGGCGCACAGCATCTCCAAATCAATATTGACAGAAGATGGAGGTGCCAATATTATGGTGTGATGCGTGGAAGTTTAGTAACAACTGCCCAAAATAGATTGAGAAAGTAAATTTTTCAGAGAAAGCCTGCTGTGCCTGCAAGTTCGTTTAGAGTGGCTGTTGCGCTCATTCACATGCGTTTGTTCACTGCACGGTCAAAATCTTAGTAAATGTTAACATACATGCAATTGCAAGGGTTGAACGGGCGCACCTCTGAACTTGACAATTTTTTTTTACGCTGGTTCACCTTTATGTATTTTTTTTTTAAGGAGATTTGCACACAGGTCATGTTAGCATGTTACGTTGCCAACATGTGATATGCACCTTGTTAAAATTATGTAAAAACGACTCTCCCTACTCTAGCTCCTCCTAAAAGGCATTTAACCTTCCCCCTCTAATCCATATAATTTCCTTGGGCTAGCTTTTGCTTTTAAAGGGGAACTCCACATTCCACTCTATTCTCAAAAGGCTGTGAGCTGTCTTCACCAATCCAAACCACTTCCTTTTTCAGAGCATACAACAGGGCCAGCTAGGAAAGGGGCAAGAAGAGCGATCGCCCAACCCCCTCCTGAACCATACAAGGCCACATGCACTCAACATAGCTGGCTGCCTTTGGGGCATGTTGGCTCAGCCCAATACCAACCACACAGCACCTTGTACCCATTAGTTTAAAGGGGTTTTCCTGTCTTTCCTGTCTGCAGCCCCCCACAACCCCAGCCTAGGGTTGTGTGGAAGAGGCCCTTGTCCCCCTGAATATGGGAACAAGGTGATTGACTTTTGGGGTGCACGAGCCCCTCCTGCCCCCAAGCATCCACCTCCCTTTCATGGGCTGGCTTGCTGTGTGTGTTGACTAGGGGTTTGTTAGTGTGTAGGAGGGGCATAATATTTTTTTAGTTTGGGGTGGTATTTTTCACATGGGGGTTCTCATTTTAAGCCTTAGCAGACCCAAATGGGCTTGTATGTATTGGTAGGGCAGGCTATTTTTTGTTTTAGGTTAGAATCTTGCAGCTGCAATGTAGATTTGTAAGTTTTCTCTAAAGCCGTACATCTTCGAAGCAGCATTTTGGATACATGCTACAGATGCACCACTTTACAGGCAGCGTAAGCCCACCCCCCCCCCCCCCCCAAGTTACTAGCTTTCAAGCAATTTACCATTTTTAAAGAGACTTCTCCTTGTTTCGTTTTTGGGGTTGTCCAAATTGGTGACATTGATATATTTCCCTCAGGGTGGGACCTGGGCCCCCATACCCATTTTAAGGCCAATAACTAGAATATAAGCCAGCCAAGTGGGGACTCGCAAAATTAACAAGTCAGTTCCCATAGACTGCAATGGTATTTGTTGTATAACTTTTGTATAACTTTTGCCCATGCTAGGCTCTTTGTTTTCCACCCTGGACTGTAGCATGTTGTGCTTAATTTTGGACAGGGGGTGGCTTATTTTGTGCTAGCTGCATTTGGGTTGTTCTGGGCATGCTCAGGGACTTTGTTTTTTTGCTGTGGCTTTTGGTGTGTGAAATGCCTTTGTGTTGGCCTGAGCATGCTCAGGGACTTTTT
This sequence comes from Lithobates sylvaticus, assembly GCA_028564925.1. Lineage (NCBI taxonomy): Eukaryota > Metazoa > Chordata > Amphibia > Anura > Ranidae > Lithobates > Lithobates sylvaticus. The sequence goes on from CM053026.1 coordinate 288,768,242, forward strand.
TTGTGTGTGAACAGCACTTGGATTTTTCTGGGCATGCTCAGAGAGTGTGTTTTTCGGGTTAGTAATTTAAGGACATCCTTAACAGGTGTACCCACTTTGAAGTTTTGTCTCTACATTGGATGAACTTGCATTTTGTGTGTTTCATGGACTGTGCATGCCCTGAAAAGAGGTGTGTGCGTCTGTCACAGAGAGTACATTTGGGTGTCCTTATAGAGTTTGTAACACGTGTAATTTCCCTTTGTATTTTGCAAAACAGATGTGTTTTAGAGCAAGTACTTCTTACTTTTTATTTTTTTTTTGGGGGGGGGGGGGGTTCACTGAAATATTTTTTGATGTTGTCAATCTGTGTTGTTTGTAGGTTGTTAGTTTCACTTTGATTTAATTGTCTGTGCTGCATTATTTTGCAAAATCTTCCTCAAGTTGCTGTGACTACTAAATGTTTAAATCCTTAAGAGACTGTCCGTTTGTAGGTGCAGTCCTTTTAACTCCTGTTAATTTCCTATGCAAAATGGTCAGACCTCAAAACCATATTCGGTTAGTGTCTCAAATAAACATACATGTATTTTTTGCTTTTCTTGCTCTTTTCCAAGTCCTGTTTTGTTGACCAATAAAATTTGTAGCAAATTTTTATGTTTTATGTGTTTTTTTAATAATTTGTTTTGCAGATGCATGCTCAATCCAAGTAATGCATTTTACACTCTCCCCCCTAAACAATTTTCATGCAGCAGAATTCCCAGCAACAGCTTAACTAGGCTGATTGGCATGGCAAAACAAAAAAAGGTGCGATTTGTCTAATGCTCCGTACACACGGTCAGAATTTCCGACGGAAAATGTCCTATCGGACCATATTGTCGGAAAATCCGACCGTGTGTGGGCTCCATCAGACTTTTTACGTCGGAATTCTGCTCTCAAATTTTCCGACAACAAAGTCCGATTGGACTTTTTCCGATCGTGTGTAGAGAATTCCGACGGACAAAGTGCCACGCATGCTCAGATCACATTACAAGACCAAAGCTATTGGCTACTAGCCTCTACGTAGTTCCGTCATACGCAACGAACGTCACCACGTTCAGAATGATCGGATTTTCCGACAACTTTGTCCGACCGTGTGTATGCAACACCAGTGTCGGAAAAAATCCGATGGATTTTGTGGTCGGAATTTCCGACCGTGTGTACGGGGCATAAAAGCTACTTTCCCGGTGCCTTCATGGTAGCATATGCATGCGTATGCTGCCATGGATAGGCACCAAGAAAGGAAAATTACAGAGAGCTAAGTATTCAATTTTCTATTTTAGCGCAGTGATTCTCAGCCTCAGTCCTCAAGTACCCCTGACAGGACATGTTTTGGGAATTTATCTTAGCGAAATAGCTGTCCATAATACCAAGCCATTGAATCCGATTTAAAGCACCTGTGCAAGATGAAGGAAAACCTGCAAACATGGCCTGTTGGGGGTACTTGAGGACAGGGTTGAAAACCACTGATTTAGAGCACTGAGCTAAAATCGAGCTCAAGACCATCCTATTCTAATTGTGGGCATTTGAGGGAAACCAAGTGAGCGTTAGAACCCCTGCTGGTCTTTTTTAGGTTGGGCTTTGTGTCCCTTTTCTGAAAATTGTCTTCACTTCCTGTCACATAGCCAAACAGGAAGTGAGGGTAAAACCCTACCAATGTCTCTCCTTGGGGACACACAGGTCAATCTAACTACTGTCCCCATTAGGCAAAGTGCACTCTAGCAATTATTAGGTATTTTGGGGTTTATTAAAAGGCAAATCCACTCTGCAATACAAGTGTACTTATTGTAAATCTGAAGGGAAGCGCTGGGGATTTTATCATCCAATCACGTAGAAGCAAAGATGCTGTTTTTTTATTTTCCTTGCATGCCCCCCTCGGATCTACAGCAACTGCACTTGTAGTGCAAAGTGGATTTGCCTTTAGTAAATAAACCCCAAAGTCCAAGATGCCTAATAATTTGGAGTGTACGCAGCAAAATGCTAGAGTGCAATTTACCTAATGGGGAAACTATTTAGAAGGGGGTTTGGTCACACTATATGGTCATATAGCGCTAAGCCCACTTACTGCGACAAAGTACCCTGATTAATCAGATAACTAGCCTTGCAGGATAAATGTCATTCTTGAATGTGTGCGCTGTAATCTGTTTTGTACTGTTTGTTGGTCTTATAGCAGCACCATCTTGAATTTAAACACATTTTAGGGTGTGCCCCCCCAAATATGTTTTCGTACATATCGGCCTAAACTGAGGGAAAAAAAACGTTTTTTTTATATATCTTTGGGGGATATTTATTATAGCAAAAAGTTTAAAAAATTCGCGTTTTTTCAAAATTGTCGCTCTTTTTTTTGTTTATAGCGCAAAAAATAAAAATCGCAGAGGTGATCAAATACCACCAAAAGAAAGCTCTATTTCTGGGGAAAAAAGGACGTCAATTTTGTTTGGGTGCAACGTCGCATGACCGTGCAATTATCAGTAAAAGCGACACAGTGCTGTATCGCAAAAAATTATCTGGTCAGGAAGGGGGTAAAATCTTCCAGGGCTGAAGCGGTTAATAAAAAACACCAGTTGCCTCTCACTATAAATATTTGTTAGTCCAGTCCTGGAAATCTGCATCTGCTTTACTATTAATTTCCATAAAAATTGGGTTCTTGCAGCTAGATGCGCCAAATGCATCTAGATGCACAACAGCTGTGTATGTGAGATACCCATGGTGCATATCTGGTTCCCGGAAGCGGTGGCCAGCACACAGGAATGACATCACGCCCCTCCCGGAAGCTGCTTGTACTGCTGCTAATTTCTTCCCACCACCATGCCCCACTCACTGTTCTCTGAGGAAGAGATAATAACTTATTTGCAAATTAAGATAATTTTTTATTTACTTTTACATGGGGGGGGGGGGGGGGGGGGGGTGTTTGTGTGGGTCATGTATGTATGTCTAAAAGATTTGGCCTCAAAACATACACCTACTTCCTGTGTATAGATTCACTTACGGACCAATGTATATTGCTTCCTGCTTCAGTGTGTGTGTGTAAATATATATCCCAATCCTGGAGGCATAATAATGGTCTAGCATAGGGGTCTTCAAACTACAGCCCTCCAGTTGTTCTGGAACTACAATTTCCATCATGCCGAGTCATGTCTGTGAATGTCAGAGTTTTACAATGTCTCATGGGATGTGTAGTTCCACAACAGCTGGAGAGCCATAGTTTGAAGATTCCTGATCACTCTAGCATGTCTTGAAAAAAGGTGTTTTTTCATGTGCCTTGTCTAATGCCCAAGAAATATTGTTAGGGAAATACACTGTACACAGTGGGTCATGGCACATCTACATTACAAATTTGGCACTTAAGATGGTCATGCACTATGCAATCAGATTGTACAATCTCTGTACAACTCAATATTTATGTAAAATAGGTAATAGGAAGACTTGAACAATTAATTCAAAATATAGGAAATCAAACAGGCTCTTGCGCTAAATTATTTAAGATCTAAATGATTGCAGTGTATGGTCACCTTTAACCACTTTCAGACCGGACCAATTTGCAGCCAAAGGACCAGGCCCCTTTTTGCGATTCGGCACTGCGTCGCTTTAACTGACAATTGCGCGGTCGTGCGACGTGGCTCCCAAACAAAATTGACGTCCTTTTTTTCCCACAAATAGAGCTTTCTTTTGGTGGTATTTGATCGCCCCTGCGGTTCTTATTTTTTGTGCTATAAACAAAAAAGAGCAACAATTTTGAAAAAAAAACACATTTTTTATTTTTTGCTATAATAAATATCCCCCAAAAATATATAAAAAAACTTTTTTTTTCCTCAGTTTAGGCCGATATGTATTCTTCTACATATTTTTGGTAAAAAAAAATCACAATAAGCGATTATTGATTGGTTTGCGCAGAAGTTATAGCGTTTACAAGATAGGGGATAGTTTTATAGCATTTTTATTAATATTTTTTTTTTATTAGTAATGGCGGCGATCAGCAATTTTTATTGTAACTGCGACATTATGGCGGACACATCGGACATTTTTGACACATTTTTGGGACCATTGTCATTTATACAGCAATCAATGCTATTTAAATGCTTTTCCAGCGCACCAATTAAATGTATGAACTGGTGCAGTGCCTTCTTCTTATTAAATCACCCCCTGTGTGTGAGTGTGTGTGTGTATAATATATATATATATATATATATATATATATATATATATATATATATATATATATATATATATATACATATACACACACAGCATCTCACAAAAGTGAGAACACTCCTCACATTTTTGTAAATATTTTATTATATCTTTCGATGTGACAACACTGAAGAAATTAAACGTTGGTACAATGTAAAGTAATAAGTGTACAACTTATATTACAGTATAAATTTGCTGTCCCCTCAAAATAACTCAACACACATCCATTAATGTCTAAACCGCTGGCAACAAAATTTTCACTCCCCGGTGTCATGTGACTCGCTGGTGTTACGGTCTCAGGTGTGAATGGGGAGCAGGTGTAAATTTGGTGTTATCGCTCTCACTCATTCATACTGGTCACTGGAAGTTCAACATGGCACCTCATTGCAAAGAACTCTTTGAGGATCTGAAGAATAGAATTGTTGCTCTACATAATAATGGCCTAGGCTATAAGAAGATTTCCAAGACCCTGAAACTGAGCTCCAGCACAGTCGCCAAGACCATACAGCGGTTTAACAAGACAGGTTCAACTCAGAACAGGCCTCGCCGCGGTCGACCAAAGAAGTTGAGTACATGTCCTCAGCGTCATATCCAGAGGTTGTCTTTGGGAAACAGCTATATAAGTGCTGACAGCATTGCTGCAAAGACTGAAGGGGTGGGGTCAGCCTGCCAGTGCTCAGACCATATGCCGCACATTGCATCAAATTGGTCTGCATGGCTGTCATCCCAGAAGGGGGCCTCTTCTAAAGATGATGCACAAGAAAGCCTGCAAACAGTTTGCTGAAGACAAGCAGACTAGGGACATGGGTTACTGGAACCATGTCCTGTGGTCTGATCAGACCGAGACAAACTTATTTGGTTCAGATGGTGTCAAGCGTGTGTGGCGGCAACCAGGTGAGGAATACAAAGACAAGTTCAGACAAAACTCCATGGCCAAGAGGGTTAAGGCAGTGCTGGAAAATAATGGTGGCCATATAAAATATTGACACTTTGGTCCCAATTTGGACATTTTCTCTTAGGGGTGTACTCACTTTTGTTGCCAGTGGTTTAGAAATGAATGGCTGTGTGTTTATTTTGGGGGACAGAAAATGTACACTGTTATACAAGCTGTAAACTCACTACTTTACATTGTAGCAAAGTGTAATTTCTTCAGTGTTGTCACATGAAAAGGTATAATAAAATAATATTTACAAAAATGTGAGGGGTTTACTAACTTTTGTGAGATACTGTGTGTGTGTGTGTGTGTATATATATATATATATATATATATATATATATATATATATATATATATATATATATAGGGTTTCTTTACTATGGCTTTCAGCTTATGTGAATGTTTGCATTTTCTTGGGTAGCGTATAATATACAAGACACAATTGCATTTAATATATAAAACACTTGTGCTGCAATTTCAGCCACATGAAGCTAGTTTTCCTTTTGTAATTTAGCATCCCAAAACTTTTCAGTTTGAAACTTTAAGAGACACTGGGTACATTTTGTTGCATAAGCAGACATCAATACAGAATCATATAAACAGGTACAGGGTTGGGGCACCATTATTCAGATTCTATAGTGTTACTCTATTAAATGTACTATGGTTATGTACAGCTTTTGCACAGGGGCCCTGTGGCACATGAAGTTTCCTAAGAATGTATCACCTGATTTTCAAACCAGGATTTTTTATATCTCTTTTCTCCCAGTGGACTAAAAACAAAACAAGTGCAGCGGTGTGTGATAGCAACTAATCTGATATCTTTTTTTCAAGTGTTTGACCACTCATTGCAGTGGAACGCAAACTTCTGAATGTTAGGTCCTACTGCGTACATATATTGTGAGAATCATAGGAAAAACAATGTATGTCCTCACAAGGAAAACAAGGAAACCAAAATGACTTGGCCATATGGATTAACTAGTCTGCAGAAGAGCAGCTGTAATCACATGTTAAAGAGGAAGTAAAGCCTCTTTAAAAAATAAAAAAAAAGACACCCTGCAAGGCAAAGGCATAATGAGCTAGTATGCATAGCATACTAGCTCATTATGAAAAACTTACCTGAAAACGAAGCCCCCGGAGCGGTCCTCATCTTCAATCTTCTTCGCCGCCATCCAGGGCCGGAGTGACTTCCGGGTCTCGCCGCTCCAGCGATATCATTCGCTGGAGCGGCGATGACGTCACTCCCGCGCATGCGCACGAGATCAGCATATTGCCGTGAGAGCGGCATACTCAGTGCGCTCTCAGTGCGCCTGCGCGCCGTAGACAGCGATGCCTTTTCATCGCTAAATATCTCCTAAACCATGTAGGTTTAGGAGATATTTATTGGACCTACAGGTAAGCCTTAATCTAGGCTTACCTGTAGGCCAAAGTCATGTGGAAGGGTTTACTTCCACTTTAAGGGCTGAATACGGCTGCTGGTACAGCTGTGCCCTGTCTGAGACCTGTCCTACTAGATACTATCAGATCGAATTCATCCCAAATGTGTTCTATTGGGTTTGAGGTCAGGACTCTGTGAAGACCAGTCAAGAGTTCCTCCACCCCAAACTCGCTCATCCATGTCTTTATGGACATTGCTTTGTGCACTGGTCCAAATCATTTGGTGGAGGGGGGATTATGGTGTGGGGTTGTTTTTCAGGGGTTGGGCTTGGCCCCTTAGTTCTAGTGAAGGGAACTCTTAAGACGTCAGCATACCAAGACATTTTGGACAATTTTATGCTCCCAACTTTGTGGGAACAGTTTGGGGATGGTCCCTTCCTGTTCCAACATGACAGTACACAAAGGTCCATAAAGACATGGATGAGCGAGTTTGGGGTGGAGGAACTTAACTGGCTTGCACAGAGTCCGGACCTCAACCTGATGGAACACCTTTGGGTTTAGAGCGGAGACTCGAACCAGGCCTTCTCGTCTAATATCAGTGCCTGACCTCACAAATGCGCTTCTGGAAGAATGGTCAAACATTCCCATAGACAGACACCTAAACTTTGTGGACAGCCAGGATGAGTTCCTCACTCCTGCTCCTTTGCTCACTGTCCATCTGCCTTCATTTATTGGCAGTCAGCACGGCAAATCCCTCAGCCTCATCTGGGTCTGTCCGGATGGCAGTAGTGGCCTGGCTGAGGAAGGCAGCTGTGGCCTCCTTCTTCCTGCTCTTATTGGTCCTTTTAGCAGGAGGGCGTAGGGGAGGGATCTGGGACTCCGTCTGGCTGCTGACTGCTGGCTCCTCCAGACTGACACTTTCCTGTGTATGAAAATAGGACATAATTAGAATCTTTTTTAGTGTTTGGTCATCAATCACACACAATTTTGATCTCCTCACTGTTGCAAATTGAATGTGGAGAAATAGAAAAAGAGTATAATTCTGACCCCATCATTTTTCATTCTTGTTCAAATCCTTTTTGGTCACTACTGTCTATTGATATGGAAACCACTTTGTTAAGGCAGAGATATTTGAACAATAACATCTAGTTATCATCATTGTATTGTTGGATACAAATATGTTCAACAATGCTATACCTGGGTCAAGCTGGGCTCCTCCACATCTTCATCCTGTGCAGCAGGACCTGTGCAGACCTCAGCAGCTGTGGCCTCAGCAGATGTCAAAGGGAGCGTAGACAGTGATGGCCTAGGTTCTGTCTGGTCGGTCATAAACCACAGGCTGTTGCAATACCACAGCCTGGGGACATATAGGTCATCTGCTGCTGGACCAGATCTCTCTGAGTCAAGGACCTTGTTGAGCTCCCTTTTAAAAGTACACCTCAGGTTGGTAATGTTGTTCTTGACATAGTTGATGTCTGCCCTGGGGTACAAAGGCTTCACCAACTCAAGCAGTTTCTCCAACGCTGCCTTCCTCAATATTTCATTGGAGTAATCTCGACTCTTGACCTTCCAGAGACAGGGCAGCTCCCGGTATAGGTCAATGAATTGTGGAAAAAAATCAGGCGCTGTAAATTTATCCCTCATGATAAATGATATGCTGCCTACAAGACAGAACACAAGACAAAACATAATGTCTGGCTTAACTAATAAGCTGGTCCCAATATAGGCCTCAATCTTAGCAGTATAGGCCACTACCCACTTTGTACTAGCTCTGAATTCCCCATACTGGCAATAGACCTTCATATTCATTACAGGAAAGGACATTCTTATACCATTTTCTTCTTTCCTTTTTCACTGGATCAGCATGGACTTCTCATTAAATACTGTTTTACTAGGATACAGTCCACCTACATTATACCACCTGTAAATGTGGCCCATATTTACACTTGCAGCAGCATCTTTTAGGGCACACAAGGTGGGTCGGAGAAGCAAAGGGGAGGGGATATTTACATTGTGAGTGGCAGCAGTGTTCAGCATTGTTTTTAAGCATACCACGTTGTTTTTGTTTCTTGTTTTTGCCCAGCTTGTTACAGTTTTTATAATAGCTTATCTCATGCATGTTTTATGCGGTAATGTATTGGGACAGGAACCCACAGCTTGCATTTTGTAATTCAGCTGTGGGATATCCTTCCTTTACTCTTTGATGAGTGCGTGATTTGTATCAATAAAATTCACATATCTTTTTCATTCACATTTTTTGTTGCTTTCTTTGTCCATTGTGAGCATTCGTGGGGCCATCTGGCCTCATTTCCCTTCCCCCCTTTTCACTACCCATCTATGCCCCAAATTCCAATTGTCCCTTTGTTTTATGGCTCCTTCCATGTGTTGGCGATGGCGATCGTTCGTCCTCCACTCCAAGATCGTTCCTACAGCCGTTCCATCAACCGTGCATTCTGTATTTTTTATACACTGCGCATGCGTGAAACTCCGCTCTCGGTGCGTCATGACGCTGGGGTGTGACCATCTCTCTTCTTCATGCGACACACGGGGCGAACATTCGGGAGGGACAACATGGCGGATTTGGCAGATTCCAGGCAGCCCCGGGGTGGTGGAGCTTATAGGAGGCACAAAGCAACCCCCATGAGCAAGGGTGAAAGGCCATTTGTGAAAATATTAGACAGATAAGAAACACAGACAATAGTAGTTCAAATGAAATATGAGTTTAGGATCAAAGAAAAATATTTTGGGAGGGCAATCCAGCACAGGCATTTTCTAGAGCCGTCATCACGCCCACAGACGGCCGAGCTGCAGCCTCTTCAGCTGGGCCTGCCACTGCAGGGTCCTCGTCAGTTGGCACTGAGGCAAGGTAGCTGCTAGCATTTCTTCTTTAAAAAATGATGGACTATACAGCAGCACAGTACCACATGGTTTATTTTGTACAGTGCCAGGTTAATTGGTGTTAAAAACAGCCTGAACTGACTGGAGATGATGCCAAAGGCGTTTTCGCCCATCCTTCTGGCACGAGAGAGCCTGTAATTAAATATTCTCTGCTCTGGGGTGAGGTTCCTCATAGGAAACGGCTTCATAAGATGTTCCCCCAGAGCAAAGGCCTCATCTGCAACAAAAACAAAATTGAGGCCCTCAACATTCTCCTCAGCAGGTGGCAAGTTTAAGGTGCCATTCTGGAGCCGCTTGTAGAACGCTGTCTGCATAATGACTCCTCCATCAGAGTTGCGGCCATTCTTCCCAACATCAAGATACAAAAACGTATATGTGGCAGACATTACAGCTAGCAGGACTATGCTGCAAAAGCCCTTATAATTTAAATAATATGAGCCAGAGTTGGGTGGTGGGACAATCCGGACATGTTTTCCATCAATAGCACCATCACAGTTGGGAAAAATCCCACTGATGATGGAACTGGGCTGCAACATTCCGACATTTCTGTGGGTTGGAAGGAAAATGTGGATTAAAAAAATAAAAATAAATTACTACTTCTGCACATAACATTGCAAGCGGAGTTGACACAAACATGCTTGGCCAACATAAGGATAAAACTTAAATGAGTATTTAAAGACCAAAGTATAAGGTAAACGTATCTGATTCCTCACCCCCCTCTGGTGGCCCATTATACAAATGTTATGGTGGGGGGAGGTAATGGGTAGATGTTTTGGGCAGGTAACCCTCTCCACTTCCATGAGGGCTGTTTGCATAAATAATGTGTGATACTTTAGCCAGCCCCTCCTTACTTACACTATTGGCAACCCACTGGACAGGTAAGAAGTGTCAATCTAAAAATAGGGATACACACTATTCAAATTGCAGCACATCTGGACATTCTGAAATAAACGATCAATATAATAGGAGCCAGAAACTTTCTACGTTACAATTTGAAGGTAATCAGGCTGATCCTTGCACTACATGGTTAGGTGAATTAAGCCAGTATTTTTATCTGTTTTTTTGGGGGGGAGGGAGGGTTTAAAATGAGTTTGTGACACAAAAAATGGCCTCTTGCACTCTGCCTGAATTTGAGGACAACAAGAACATTTGGTCACATTTTAGGGGTTGTTTAGGGCAAGCCCAAAAATGTAGCTGACAAAAAACATTGTTAGGCTAGGCTAGGTGTGTATGGGCCCAGGATAGCATGCTGAGGAGGTTAGTGAAGGAAGATATGCATGTAGGCCAAAAAAGGAGCAGGAAAAGCTTACAGCATGCATAGAGGACATTCATAGCATATTCCAATATTGATAATTATGGAATCAACAAATACAAAACATTAGCCAACATTAATACATAGAATGTGATCTTAAAGGTAAAAACGTACCCGAATATAGTCCTTCTGCATGACTGGAATAATGGCTGAGGAGGTGTATGGAATGGAATGGAATAATGAGTCCCAGAGGTAAACTTGAGGTCCTGGAGACTTCTCCCCGTCGCCAAGTACCGCACAGTGGCTATGAGCCTTTGCTTGGGAGTAATGGCAAGCCTCATGCATGTGTCCTGCTTCTTAATATAGGGGGTCACCAATGCCAAGTTGGTGAAAGCAGAGGTCCGTCATTCAAATATAATTCCGAAAATCATCCGGATTATTCTCCTGAAGCACCCGCAGCAAAGGCATATGACATAATTGGTCACGATTAAGCAACCAATTTTTGGTCCAAGAACTCCGCATCCTCCTCCTGGACTGGACTTGGGTCAAAGAAATAACTCCAAGCCCAATAATAGCACGTTCTCTCCTCCGATTTCACAACATGGCTGGTTGACAAACGGCCGTTCAGAAATGAACTGAAAAGCACAAACTGAAAAGCGCAAATCAACACTCACCAAACTTCTACTAACAGGCAATTAGCAGAAGGAGCCCAAAGGGTGGTGCCTCACAATTAAACGTCCTCTTTATCATCTCGTAATACATCTAGTACGTCACTACGTTCGTGTTTGTTGGCTGACAATTATGTACCGTTAGTATGCAAGACAAGTTCCTGGCACACGCCCTTCGGACAAAAGTCTGACGCTCTGTTGGCCAACAATCCGATCATGTGTGCGAAGCTTAAGACTGGGATGCCATTAACCGCTTCAATACCGCACACTGTCATATGACGCCCACAAGGTGGATCTACCATCCTGGGTGGGCGTCATATGACGTCCTCGGATTCCCGGCCACCCGGTGCGAGTGCCCGGCGGCCGCGATGTCCGCCGGGCACCCGCGATGTCCGCCGGGCACCCGCGATTGCCCGTTAAAACAACGGGACCGTGGAGCTGTGTGTGTAAACACACAGCTCCACGGTCCTGTCAGCGGAGAGGAGACCGATCATGTGATCCCAGTACGGAGGAACACATGATCGGTCTTCTCCCCTTGAGTCCCCTCCCCCCACAGTTAGAATCACTCCTATAGGGACACACATTAACCCCTACAGCGCCCCCTAGTGTTAACCCCTTCCCTGCCAGTCACATTTACACAGTAATCAATGCAATTTTATAGCAACGATCGCTGTGTAAATGTGAATGGTTCCAAAAATGTGTCAAAAGTGTCCGAAGTGTCCGCCGCAATGTCGCAGTCAAAAAAAAATCACAGATCGCCACCATTACTAGTAAAAAAAAAAAAAAAAAAAATTCAATAAATCTATCCCCTATTTTGTAGACGCTATAACTTTTGCGCAAACCGATCAATATACGCTTATTGCGATTTTTTTTACCAAAAACATGTAGAAGAATACGTATCGGCCTAAACTGAGGAAAAAAATAGTTTTTTTTTAAAAAATGGGATATTTATTATAGCAAAAAGTAAAAAATATTGTGTTTTTTTTTCAAAATTGTCGCTCTTTTGTTTATAGCGCAAAAAATAAAAAATGCAGAGGTAATCAAATACCACCAAAAGAAAGCTCTATTTGTGGGAAAAAAAGGACGTCAATTTTGTTTGGGTGTAACATCGCACGACCGCGCAATTGTTAGTTAAAGCGACGCAGTGCCGAATCGCAAAAAGTGCTCTGGTAAGGAAGGGTAAAAAATGGCCCGGTGCTGAAGCGGTTAAAGGTCATGTGCATGTAAAGGCAGGCATCCCAATACTTTTGGCAATATAGTGTATATGCACAAAAACATTCTTCAACCTCCAAGAATGGGAAATATTCAAATATTGTCATCTATTTAAGGTGGAGTTGTGATTTACTCGTGTACATGCGTAGTCATGTGTAAAATACTGACCAGTAATGCAGATTTTTTTTTTTTGCTGACCTGGCACTAGTTTACTGATATTTACTAACCTGTGTGTACAGGCCTGGAAGCAATGGGCTGCATTCAGATCAGTAAAAACAGCTGCCTAAACACATAAAATTCTGCATTTGGGCAAGAGCCCTTACTCAAGTAACAAAACAAAACACTGTATTGCAGGTCTACACTTTATTCTGAGCAAAATTAAACCGTCTTTAATCCATTTTAGTTTACAACATGTTTACAACACCCCTGGACACAACAGGCAGATGACTGCACTGAGCAGAGTTCACAGACAATGCTGCTAAACAGATTGATATATCATATAATTGGTCAGCCCACGGAAGTTGCTGGCTAATAACTGGCTAGCTATCCTGGGTTTGGCTGGCTCTTGTTGCTGCTATTGTTACTTGCCCAATAAGGATGGCATAGACAAGCTCACATGTGAAGGCCGTGGGAAAAAGGTGTACGCCATACTTTATGCCTTTGTTCACTTGATTATTACCAGTAGAGCTCTGAATGAATGAATGAATGACTTGTATAGCGCAACCTATGCGAACTGAATCGCCTCAGGGCGCTTTTTGCCACTGGTGTCCATCTGTGGTATAGTGCGGTCCTTGCCCTGTGGGGTCCTGACACGCTTACAAACACATACAACATACACATATTTGGCCAATTTGATCGACAGGATCTAATTAACCTCTGTCTATTACCTCTATCCACCACAGATAGCAGACTCACAAAAGATACAAAGACTGTTACAAAGATTGCTGGGCTCTATACTGCATGGGCAGTTTGACAGTAACACTTGCAGTGTTCCACAGATGCAGTTGCCGACTACAGATGCAACATATTTTCTTAATGAGCTAAATGGCATAATAGATGCTGCAGAATGGCATAGCTGGGAACGTCTGAAATTTACTGAACTTGAGATTTTCCAGAGGGTTGGGGTGGGGGAATAAGGTGCTAAGTACAGTAATTCAAGTCGCTCACAAAAAATAAAAAAAGAGCTAAAACACGTTAGAAATCATACGAAAGTGCTAATGTGCCAGCTTACCACTTTTAAGATGTGCTGGCTGAATGTCTTTATTTCAAGCTAAAGAACATTTTTAGCAGATACAAAAAATACCTGTTGATCTTTCTAGAAATGCAGGGTTCTTGAAACTTCCTCTGAGATGAACTGGAATTCCCCAAAAAAATTATTTTTGTGTAAACTACTAATCCTATCACCCCACATATAAAGGAAATTAAAAAAGACAGGCATGTTTGAAGTCCAGCCTGGGTGGCTACCATGGCTCCTCTCCATAGATACCCTGCAGCGTCGCCACCAAGGGAAACAAACTGCATTTCTGCAGGACTACCAGGTGAAAATTATGGGAAAAATAGCCTGAAAATAGAAAACGAATGCAAGTACCTTATCTAAGAATTGGTAAGATCCGTTCTATAACATTCTGATTTGGGGTTTAGATATGCTTTGACTAATTAAAAAGACAAAGGGAATACAAACAAATCACAGATAGTGCTAGACAGTAATTAAGATATAGCTTTGGAAAGAGCAACCAAAAACATACCAGACCCTTCTTAAAACAGAAGATATTTGTCCTCAAAATCTATAGAATAAAGGATTATATTCATCATTTTAGAATATTGGGCAGAGCCATGCAAATTGTAATTTTATGCCCATGGACCAATTGGGGGACTAGAGCCACTAGTTTTCCGCTCAGATACAGCCAAAAATGATTGAGTCATGTACTCCAAATTGTGTACAATTCCCAGTTCCCTTCTCTTGCAATTCAAAATTTAGAGCAAAAGGTGAGAATTCAACAAGTCAACCCTCATAGCTCTCTCCTCCCACCTCATAACTCCATCCCACCAACACAGAGATAAGGAAGAGTAAGAGAATAGAATTTATCTGGCCTACCCCCACAGTTCTCTCCTCTCAGCTGTCTATACCCTCATTACATTGATATCACTCAGAGTGGAAAGAAGAGAGAAATCAACCAGCCTACCCACAGCTAGAAAAGCACCCAGTTCTCTCCTTAAAGAAGAACTCTGCATGGGTTATCTGCTCTTTCTTGTCTAGGGGATTTCAGAGCCGTGATATACTTACCTAATCCGCTAATCCTCCAAGCACAAGACCGTTCCCTGATGATCCTGCCCCCGCATGCTAGCGGTCTTGTGAATGGACTGTTCGTGACCTCATCACGCCCATTGACCAGCTCTAGATGGGAGGACACAGCAACAGTCCACTGCTGGATGTGGGGGGGATTTCTGGAGGATCAAAGGACCAGGTATGTACAGCTTTTCCTTGCGCCTGTGTGATGAGAGTAGATACCTGAGAGCAGAGTAGTATGAGGAGAGAGTTAAATGAGAATACCCACCAGCTCTCTTCCCTATCTGTAGGTCACAATTCTCTTGTCTCAGCTATCCCAACTCTCATTACACTGATATTACTCTAGTAGTAGTAGAAAATATATCAAACAGCCTTCCCACAGCTTTAACAGCTCTCTCCTCATTCATTTTACAGAGGTAAAGTAACTGTAAACTCCAAGTTTTTTTTTAAAAATAACAAAAAAAGGTTTATACTTACCTGCTGTGTGAGTGGTCCTGAACTTCCTCTTCTTGGGTCCCCCACCTAAGCTCCTGGCTCCTCCTCTTCTCTGGGTACCATCATAGGAAGCCACTTCCTATTTTGGCACACCTGCGGACTCGATCCCTAGCTGCACTGCATGTGCCCATAAACACTGGCAGCGCAACACAGTCTAAGCAAAGCCTGTGAGACCAGAAAGTGAGAGGAGGGAACCGCTGCAGATGGGCACAGCACTGGATCAAATGAGGAATGCATTTTTGTAAAAAGTTTAGACTTTAGAACCACTTTAAAAAGCACAGGAGGAGGGTTCTTCTAGCCCATTTCTACAGTTATCTGTATGCCCCTTTTTTTATACAGAGATCACTTTTGAATATTTTAATGAGAAAATTTAACCAGCCCATTTCACATTTATCTCGTCTGTTTCATACCTCCCAACATCTTCTATCTAAAATTTTAATAAGACTAGTAGGAAAGAATTCATCCCCCCTCCATAGTGCTCTGCTCTTAGCTCACAGGTAACAGCTCTCAGTTTTTTTCCACTCCTATTACACATAGTAAGAGTGGAAAGACCATAAAATTCAACCAGCTGACCTAGGAATCTTCCTTGTTTGCCTATGTCCCGAGTAGAGGCAGAGTAGAGGAAACAGTATATCAACAGTCTACTGTACTTCACAGGTGGTGGAACATTTTATGAAAGATATATGCTAGTTATCTCAAAAATAAACTTTTATCCCTTGTTTAGAAGATGTTAGGCATTAGTTATATTACTGCCCTCAAGGAGCTTACAATATAAAGTCCCTAACTCACATTGACACAGAAGGGCCAATTTAGAGAGGAGCCTATTAACCTATCAGCATGCCTTTGGTGTGTGGGAGGAAACTAGAGTACCCAGAGGAAACCCAGGCACAGGGAGAACATGCAAACTCCAGGCAGGTAGTACCGTGGTTGGGATTCGAACCTGCAAATATACTGGCGGGGCTACCCATTATAAAATTCCAAAACAAACACTTAGACCCGGGTCAGCAACCTATTTTTTGTGATCTGTCGATCTGTGCCGATACTACCCCACAGTCTGCGCCGGCGCCACTCTTCTTTCACTAGCAGAGTGAGAGGCAAAACAGTGCTGGATGGAGGTCCTAGCAACCAATCACCGGCTTGTTAACATGGAAAGGTTAACTAAAGCAGCTCCAATTTCCCGCCATCCATCCAGCACTGTTTTGCCTCTCACTCCTTTGTGATGTACAGTCACTGAAAGGTAGTAGAGAGATACCTACAGCTGTGTGTTGTCATCACTTCTTTGGGGGCGACAAAGGAAACAGCTATAGAGGGGTAGAGGACATTACTTGGGGGGCAGAGAAAGTGCTATGCAGGGGAGGGGGCAGAGGAGAGGACACTAAAGTGGGGGGTGAGGAGGTTGCAGAGGACACTGGTATGGGGGGGCACTACAGAGGTGGGGCAGAGGGCACCCCTCACGGGGGGGTGCAGAAGACACTGCTATGGGGGGAGGCAGAGGACACTATTGTGGGGGGTGGCAGAGGACACTGCTATGGGGTGGCAGATGGCACTACTGAGGGGGGGCAGAGGACAGCACTGTGAGGGGGGATGCAGAGGACACTGCTATAGGGGGGAGTGATTTTTTTTTACAGGGTGACAACGCACAACCCCCCCCCTCAGATCTTTGATGTCCTCCATGTGAAAGGTTGCCTACCGCTGACTTATGCCCCATACACACGGTCGGAAATTCCGACCACAAAATCCGTCTGATTTTTTCCCGACGGATTTTGTCCGACACTGGTGTTGCATACACACGGTCGGACAAAGTTGTCGGAAAATCCGATCATTCTGAACGTGGGGACGTTCGTTGCGTACGACGGAACTACGTAGAGGCTAGTAGCCAATAGCTTTGGTCTTGTAATTTGATCTGAGCATGCGTGGCACTTTGTCCGTCGGAATTCGCTACACACAATCGGAAAAAGTCAGATCGGACTTTGTTGTCGGAAAATTTGAGAGCAGGATCTCAAATTTTTTCAGATGGAAATTCCGAAGGAAAAAGTCCGATAGCGCCCCCACACGGTCGGATTTTCCGACAACATGGTCCGATAGGACATTTTCCGTCAGAAATTCCAAACGTGTGTACGGGGCATTAGTCTTTCACAGAGAAACTGGTGAAAAGAAGAATGAATAACCTTGTTAGCCACATGTTGTTAGACAGATTAGATGATGAAGTAGAAACAGACACACTTGGTTGGATTGCCTGGTAGGATGGAGTTCTTTAAACACTATATACTTAAGCTGGCCATACACCTATAGATTATCTGCAGATTTTCTATGGTTAGATGGAAAAAGTGCAACAGATTTCTCCATGTACGCTAAACTGTGTGGATGAAGGAATCTCCCACTTTTACCATCTGACCATAGAAAATCTGCAGATAATCTATAGGTGTATGGCCAGTCTTAATCTGCACTCTGTCATCTGAAAGAAAGTTATGTCTTGATTGAGATGGCTGGAACTTAGTTTGGCCAAATATATATACATACACACAGAACTAGGTTCGTTAATGAAATTAAGCCATTTTTCCTAAAGTAAATAGTCTTATTCTTTGGACATTCTAGTTTTCCACACACCATCTGTGATGTTTAGTAGCACCATAAATATTTTCGCATGGCTGCTGAAAGATTTATATACTTCTTTCACAGTGTTATGATAATAATTTTACTTCTTACATTGCAACTTATGTATAAAACATGCTTTAAGTAAACTAGATGGAAAAGATAGGAAGAGCACTTCTCGCCAGATCATATTTTACACAAGATGTGGAGGTCTGCTCAGGCAAATAGCAAAACATCTACTTCATTTAACATAGGATTTCATCAGCATTTCTCATTTGTTGCATCATTTAATGTTATGGCTATAAAACGTGTTCTAGCTGAAACGTAACGATTAGCTAGAAGCTCAATAAAGTGAATGACTGACAAGTACATCGGGCACACCCAAATGATAGCTTCTGGTTACTATAGCATGGTGGGTGTTGGCAAAACGAAACAGGAAAAGTGGAACAAAAGTACAATGTATACCCTAGTTGAGTCCAGAAGTCAATCAGACGTTAAAATCTATTTATACCAGTGTTTTGCTGAAACAAGGGGCATCTAGCCTTAAAAGTCATTTTATATCCATGACTCTTGCATCCAAAAATGTGCCTTGGAGTTGCCAGATATAAAGACTGCTATTTTTAGCCTCTTGACTGTTATTTTAAGCTCTCGTTGGCTGTTATTAATGAGGTCAGCGTTCTTCATAGCAAATAATCATTTTGGTCAGTGTCTTAAAGTGTATCTTAACCCAAAAGAAAAATGTAATAAATTACGGCTTACCAATCCTTAAATCAGTAATAAACCCAAAAACAAACATTTATTGTGTTGTAGCTTATCAATTCTTAGATGTGAAGGCTGCATTAGTGTTCTTTTTTAGGCTTTTCATTTTAAATATGTATTTAAATGAATGTTGTACTTTGAATTGCATTCTCTTTCAAGCAGCATCTCAACTATCAGATAGAGCCACATCTTCAAATCTATCTCATCACAAGATAACTGTGCTCTAGGGATTGCTGTGTAGAGTATACGACTACTAACAAGTCTTAACATACATTTTGAATTCATGAATTTTGAACCCTTCAGCACAGTGTAAAAATGTTGTCATTCAAACATCATTTCAGGTAGACAGTAGCTAGCCTCAATGTAAAAGTTAAAGAAGTATTGGCACCGCTACATGTTTTGACAACAGAAAAAGTTTATTAACTTATGTTCTTGTCACAGAAATTATTGATTAATGACACCTGACTGCACAAAATGCCAAAATATTAGGCTTTATATAGATCTGAAGCAATATTTCTCATCAAATTATAAAAATACTTATAAAATGACAGGTACTGCAACTGCTTTTCCTTGTCTACTGTGAGATCTTACAAAGCAGATTTTAATTTGGAGTGACAAATAAAGCTATATACTATCCTGAATACATTGCCTTTTCCTCTTCCCTTCATTATACTATAGATGTAATTGTTCTGTTTTCTATCACACCACCAACTTTGTGCTACTGCAGCCCCAGGTGGTGTCTACTAGAACATGTCTAACACCGGAACAGCTGTAACAGCAGCTGTATACAGCCCTCACCTTTTCATTTTAGCTGCCCTTCTAGTAAATGTGCATAGCAGATCCTCATATGATACCAGACTGCTTGTTGAGGTCTTACAGGCTTATTAAAGTAGCCATAAAAATAACTAATGCCCAGTAACTCATGACAGCAAGACAAAAATATACAGCCCTAGTACGTGAACAAGTGCCAACCAGTACCTTACTGCTTTCTGCAGTTTTACTTTATAAAGTCAGCCAAGTAGCTATGGATAGCCAAAACATACAAAACCTACCTGTCAATTACAGTAGGAGACATTTGGGGCTGTGATGTTGGAAGGGCAAAGTTGAAAAATGAGGTACGGAAACAACAACTTCTGAGGCCAATGGATAATTCTATCTACTAAAATAGAACATTAACTGAAATGCCAGCTTTGGGTGGACATAAAATAATGATAGCTATACAGATGCCTCACGGAGACCATAAAGCAGTTAGGCATCTGTTTCTCCATGAGTCCACTTGGGGTGCAGACATGTTTTCCCCAACTTAGACTATATGTGAATAAGCAGACTTGTGCTATGGCAGAAGGTGAGTCTTCCCTGGTTTCAAGGTAAAAGTGGAGAGTGCAAATTCTGGTGCAGCTGTGCATGGTAGTGAATCAGCTTCTAACTTCAGCTTGTTCAATTAAGCTTTGACAGATGTGTGGATGTGGAAGCTGATTGTTTTCCATGCAGAGCTGCACTCTACAGTTTTAATAAATCAACCTCAATGTGTTGCAAGTACTAGCAGCAGCAAAGTTTCCTGTGTGGGAGAGAGTTGTGGGTTGAACTTTAGGTCAGCTCCTAACCCCCAAGTGTTGGCTAACAACACTATCAATGGGTTGGTGTCTTCTTGTTCAGGCTGGCCTCAAACTATATGCTATTCTTTTATGATGCGTATTTAGCATTTTTACATGGAAAGCTTTCTGTCTTCTACCTATTTCTTCCAAGCTTATCACATAAGTGATATCATTCGGGTGCTTTGTGATTTAATCATTTTTCTGATGCATAGAGAGTAAAACACACACCTTCTGACCCACAATGTAGACCCACTCTCTGGCTTTGCAGCAATACCAGTGCTTTTTCCTTTAATATGCAGTATACTCCTGTACCAATCTAACCAGTATCTCCATTTTGTCCCATAAACTCAGTACATAATCCGTCACAGAGACCTGGGAACCATAAATCTTGTCCTAACAAGTCTCTTGGATTAATTCTAAATATCCTCTCAGTTGTCTACCACCATACAGGACTTCAAAGGGTGAAAAGTCTGTGGACTCATTGGGTACCTCTCCGTAAGCACAGTCCCTGATCACTAAAATGCTCTGCGGGGAACCCCACTCTCTCACTCATTCTCAGTAGAGTACCAATAACCTTGTCTACTATGAGAGAGGACAGTGCCACAGCTTTTGGGTACCGGGTGGCATAGTACACTACAATGATAAATGGTTTTCCAGCACTGCTGGGGATGGCTAGTGGCTCATTGATATTCACCGCCACACTGGTAAAACGTTTATCAATTACAACCAAAGATTGTAATGGAGCCCTGTGAACATCTTATGCCTTTGTCAACCCGCTTGCAAGTAATACAGGATTGGAAGAAGGCTATGTCTGTATCCATGTTAGGCCAGAAAAAAATTTGCATCACTCACTAGTAATTTCAAGTGACCTTCCAAAGGAATTTCATGCACTCATGCACTATCTTCAACAAGTGTCCTCTAAACTGACTACTTGACAGATGATGGGTGGACATATTCTCTCTGACTAACTTACGATTTTGCCAGTAAACCTTTTGTTTGTCTTGCTCCACTATGGAGCTGGAAGCTAAGCATCTGAGCACTACAAGTCCTAGCCAACTGTCGCATGGGTCAACAGAGTATGAATTTATTGGGCCATAGCAAGGAATGGGATTATAGGTACCATCCCCCTGCTTTGTGAGCAGAGACTGCCCCTATCTGGGCTTTATGGCACTATGAGTTGCAACTAACACTGGCAATACATTGTCATCAGGTTTAACAATGAGATTTGCTGCATTTTTAAGTTCAGAAGGTCTGGTTAGTAAATCCTAGGTGTCGGCAGATATTTAATAAGACTAGGGTTCCCAGATCTGTGCCTTGCAGCACTGAGGTGGGAATCTTATCCTAGACTCCAACCTCTCTTGATCAACTTTCAGCCTACAAACTGATGAAAATCATGCATGGGGCACATCCCTTGCTCCCTTACTCCAATTGGAGTAAGGGATTTGTCTGGAATGATGTCCTTTTCATCCACAAACTTAGTACAAACTGACTTATGAAAAGCAGAGAAGAAGGGGTGCTGCCTGGTTGGCCAGGTGAAGTCAATTGCTCCTCAGGACAGGTCTTCCTGAGGTGTCTTGGTGTCAGAGCTTATACATGTGACCACATGTATAAGCTCTGAGGGCATCAACTGATGCTGGCTTAGTACCAGGAGCTCCAAGTTCTAGTCACTGGGAGGCTCACAGATGTAGAAGGGGTTGTGGTTGCTGGTTTCCCTTCTTTACTGCTTATAGGGGGAGCCAGACACCCAAGTTATTTAGGTATTTGCTGTTTTTACTACCATTTTCATAGACTCAAGCTTGCACGCCATAAAAAAACTGCTAAGGAGTTAATCACTTGCCTACTGGGCACTTTTATCCCCTTGCTGCCCAGGCCAATTGTGAGCTTTCAGCTCTGTCACACTTTGAATGACAATTGCGCAGTCATGCAACACTATACCCAAATCTGGGTTTTTTATTTTTTGCTAAACAAACGAAAATTTTGAAGGAAAAAAAAAAGATTTTCAGAGTTTGCTATAACATTTTGTAAAGGTATTTTTCTCCTTCACTGATGTGCGCTGATGAGGCCTCACTGATAGGCACTGATAGGCTGTGGTGATGGGCACTGATAGGTGGCACTGAAGAGACTGCAGTGATGGGTGGCACTGATGAGTTCTGATACGTGGCACTGATTGGCGCACTGATGGGCACAGATAGGCAGCTCTGATAAGTAACATTGATTAGCAGCACTGGTGGGCACTGATTGGCAGCACTGGTGGGCCCTGTTGGGACTGCACTGATAATCCGGACACTGGTAAGCAGTGCCCTGTTTATCAGTGTCGCTGACCTCTTAACAAAAGCGTGTTATCGGCTCTCTCGTCTCCTTGCGGTCTCAACATGAGGAAAGAAAAGCTGATAACTGGCTTGTGTTGACATCCGTAATCAGCTGTCATTAGACACAGCTGATCACGTGGCAAAGGGCAGCTGTGATTGGCCCTTTACCCCAATCTGTTTCCTATTAATAGCGAATATTGATTACCTAATGTCACTCTGCATTTCGAGCCAAACTTTTTTGAAGCCTCAGGCTCTAATCATGTGCTTAAAAAAAAAAAACTCATAGAAACCTATGGGTCCGGCACCATGCATCAAGAATAGGGGGCAGCACATAGAGATTAGGGGGGCGGCGTCCCTTATGGATCGGCCGCCGCTGTTTGGAGGCTTAAATGTTTTTCATGCCTGGGGAGCTGAAGGAGGCAGGAATAAACCACACATGCTTGCAAATGTCTGCGTGCATGCAGCCTAAAAAGAGAGTTCAACAAAATAGGAAATCTACTGACATGGGGCCATCTTGGTAAAATGGGTGCCTATGGGCATTAAGATAACACTGGAGAATTAACCTGGATACAGTAGAGGGCAAGGCCCGCCGGTCGAATCTGGCTCGCACTCTGTATGTAGAGCACTCCTCAACCCTGCACGCTGTACACAGCACACCCCTGAATGCTGCACTCTGTACACAGCACACATTTGAACTCTGCAATATGTATGTAGCACACTCCTGAACTCTGCATTCTGTGCATAAGGTACCCCTGAACTCTGTACATAGTGCACCCCTGAACCCTGCATTCGGTACATAGAGCACCCCTGAAGTCTGGGGTTGGGCATGGTTGAGTTCCTGCACCTATTCTCTGGGAAAAAAAGCCCTGGGTAAATGTATATAGTCTTATAGATACAACCAGCCTTTTGAGGGCAACCATAATGCGGATGCGGCCCATGATGAAATTGAGTTTGACACTCAAATCGAGTTTGACAAGAGGACCCAGAGAACAGAAAAAAAAATTTGAAAAAATAAAATGAAAGGTGCACCAGCATGTACTGACCTTTAGCTGACCCAATTCTACCCTAGACCACCTCTCATGGGGAAGATGACAACCCAGCTCCATAAATACACTGCAGCAGGGGGACACCTACAGGAGTCGCAGGGGTCGCTATTGTGACAAGGCCACATGCTCCAGAGGGCACGTGCAACTCCCCTGTACACCTCGACAGGAGTGGAAGTGGAGGCGCCATCCCTACCATGCCCACGGTTTACAGCCTGGCGCTGTGTGGTGTCCCTGTATGGAGCTAGCCGGCTGCAGCAGCCAGTGTACTTATCCACTGGACAGACTTGAGGAGGGAATAGCCAATGATGCCCAGCGGAAGCTACTGAATGTACTGCACCGGCAACATGGGCAGGCGAGGTGTGGAGCCTTTGGATACTGACAGCTGCCTTGAATGACAGCCAGCAAAGTGGGAATCGGCGGCATTAGCATCTTTGACATAGAGTACACAGCGGCTTCTACACAGCCTTACATCCCAGAGTGGGTGATAACTTACGCTGTATAGTGAAGTTTCCCTTCTTTGCTCACTCTGTCAACATATTTTGCTAACTGAGAGCTATGGCTGTACTGCTGAGCTGACTGCCTATTTCCTAGCTGTTAGCTCTTTAAAGAGGAAGTAAACCCTCTTTTACAACTTTAGCTTACAGGTAAGCCTATATTAAGGCTTACCTGTAGCCAACAGGGATATCTCCTAAACCTGCACGGTTTAGGAGATATACCTGTATTTGCATGTGCCGACGTCATGCGGCACTTGCGCACTAGCGACAACTGAAGCAACGGCTCTATATGCTGATGCTTCAGTTGTTATATGCCGCTCTCGTGCGTATGCGCGTGACGTCATCGCGGCTCCGGCAAATCACAGCGCCGGAGCTGCGATACCCGGAAGTCACTCCGGGAGAAGATGTCGGCGGTCGGAGGGGGAGAAGAGGACCGATGCCGAGGCTTCGATCTCAGGTAAGTGATACATAATTAGCTAGTATGCTATGCATACTAGCTAATTATGCCATTGTCTTGCAGGTTTTTTTTTCGTTTTTGTTAAGAGGGTTTACTTCCTCTTTAAGTCACATACTGAACAGCTTGCTCTGTGCTGTCTGCTTTGTATCTACCTGTACATATTGATACTATGCTTTGCTTAGCCAATTAACAACTCTGCCTGCTATGTCTACTGCTCCTGGGCTGTTAACACTTTTGTGTCACTGCTGCATTTAAGCTCAATTAGGCCCCATTCACACGTGAGCTGGAGGGGAAAAAATTGAATTATTCTCTATGGAGATGGTTCACATCTCCACTCCAAAACGCTTGAAGCTCAAACAAGTGCTGGAACTTTTTTTTAAGGCAGATTACAGGTGTTTTTCTGCTTTTTACATTGGCGACCTTTTGATCTGTACAAAATCGTGGCAAAACACGTCAAAATCGCAGCAAACATTGCATCAAAATTGCGCAAATTTCTACCTGAAAACACTACGCTCAGGTGTGAATGGGGCCTTGAAGAGGCGGTACTTGCCTTGTGCCTTGTGAATTGATCATCTCACACAGCTTTACATAGCAGCCATTATACATCTGACATAGTAAGTGGATGACCTTCGTGTTTGATGTCAGTGTTATTTTGAAACAATGACACTACTTGTGTCACTTAGTCAGATGAGTTATTCATCTATCTCTGCATGGGTTATTTTGAATACTGTATCATCAAGTTAACAATGTATCCTTATGTTTCATTGTTGCTGCACATGGAGGAAAGTGTACATTCTGCTTATTGATTTATCAACTTAATGTATCCTTACTTTGGGTGCCCACTGCTTTTATGAGACATTAATCCATTGCATCCATGGGGCTGGGGCACAGGGAGCTTAAATACTGAACCCATTTGGGGCAGATCCAGTTTGCTCATGTGCTGTGTTCCCACATTGGTCGGGTTCACATGTAAGAGGGAAGTGTAGATAACATTGTCTATTTTAATATATGGTAGAGGGGTAAATATTTTTTTTTCTTTTTTTTCAGCTTTGAATGTGATTCTTTTGGAATTATTTATGCTAATAAAAGTTTGCAATATTTATCTCTAACGGTGTTTACTGCCTGTTATATTCCATGCAGGTCTCTTTAATACAGCCTTGGCATGCTGGAGTTCTTTCTCTAGTTTATTTTATTGTTATGGGCCGGCATCGGGGCAGCATATAGAGGAACCGAAGCCCTCCATTTTCCCCCTGCAGCCTCTGAAAGCCTGCTTCTCCTCGTCTCTCTACTGCAGTCATTCAGTGGCTGCAGGAGGAAAATGGAGGGCATCGGTCACTCTATATGCTGCCCCGCTGTTGGCCCATAACAATAACATAAACTGGAGAAAGAACTCCAGCATGCCGGGGCTGTATTTAAGAGACCTACGTGGCATATAGCAGGCAGTAAACACAGTTTGAGATAAGTATTGCAAAATTGGTTCTTCTGTATGTTGCCCCTCCTATACAGGTCCTGCTGCCCCCAGTCCCCTGTGTGCTCTCCTGGCCCCCCCCATCAGTGCTGCCAGGTTCCCCACGCCTCTCTTCCGCCGGCTGCTGCAGGGGATGGAGAGCAAGGAAAGGGCCAGTAAATATGTCACTTACTGGCCCCTTCCTTTTCTAAAGGAACACAGTGAGTGAATGGTACTGATCACTGACTCTGTCCATTCATAAATGAAGCATTGTAAACTGCGTTTACTATGGTTCAGTTTGTGAATGAACGACAAGCTCTGTACAGAGCTATTCCTGTTCATGGATTCTGTGTAGCTGAGGCTGCAGAGATGGAGATTTAGGGCTGTGTCCTCAAACTCCTTTCTCTGTCTCAAAGGTGAAACCCCTGATACCTTACCAAAGACCCCCAACGGGGCTCCTAAAAATAAAAAATAAAAAATTTGTAAGGAAAAAAAAATATTAAAAAAATATAAAAATACCAAAAATAAAAAAACTACCGACACCGGAGTCACAAAGGTCACACTTACAACCAGACACTGGCATTCCAGCCCTGTGAGAAGGACACAAGATGGCAGGAAGGGGGCCTACTGTAGAACATGTTGGGTCCTGCTGCAGGACCGTAAAAAAAAGGGACCTGTAATAGGAGTAAAGGGTCCCAGGATTCGTTGTAAAGGGCACTGGGCCCAGAGGGAAGGGCCCTGGCTGGGAGTCCTTGGTCAGCCTCACATGGCTTCCACTACCATTTATATGCTGATGACACCCAAATCTATCTCTCTGCCCCTCAGCTCACCCCATCAATCTCCTCACACATCACTGATTTACTAACAAACATATCACCCTGGATGTCAAACCACTTCCTCAAACTGAATCTGTCTTAAACTGAGCTCTTAATATTCCCTCCCCCACGTGCCCCTTCCCCTGACTTCTCAGTCAAGATCAATGGCACATCTATCAGTCCATCCCCACATGCCAGGGTGCTAGGGGAAACCCTAGACTCTAAACTGTCCTTTCAGACCGACATACAATCCCTGTCCAAATCATGCCGCCTTAGCCTCTGCAACATTTCCAGAATACGCCCCTTTTTAACTAATGACACCACCAAGCTTCTAACTCACTCCCTGGTTATCTCTCGCCTCGACTACTGCAACTCCCTCCTCATTGGATTAACTTTACATAGACTATCCCCCTTCTGTCCATAATGAATGCCGCTGCAAGACTCATCCACCTTACCAACCACTCACCCAACGAATAAAATTTAAAGTACTAACAATAATTTACAAAGCTATCCATAACTCTGCCCCCAGCTACATCACTAACCTAGTCCCAAAATACCAACCAAGCCGCTCTCTTCGGTCCTCCCAAGACCTCCTGCTCTCTAGCTCCCTTGTCACCTCCTCCCATGCTCGCCTCCAGGATTTCTCCAGAGCTTCTCCCATCCTTTGGAACTCCCTACCCCAATCTGTCCGACTGTCCCCTAATCTATCCATCTTTAGACGATCCCTGAAAACCCTTCTCTTTAAAGAAGCCTATCCTACTTCTTAAGCCCCATACACACGGTCGGATTTTCCGATGGATTCTGTCCTATCGGACAATGTTGTCGGAAATTCCGACCGTGTGTAGGCACCATCGGACAGTTTCCATCGGATTGTTCGACGGACAAAGTTCTATCTCCTGCTCTAAAGATTTTCCGACAACAAAGTCCGATCACACCAATTCCGATCGTGTGTAGCGAATTCCGACGGACAAAGTGCCACGCATGCTCAGATCACATTACAAGACCAAAGCTATTGGCTACTAGCCTCTACGTAGTCCCGTCGTAGGCAACAAACGTCACCACGTTCAGAATGATCAGATTTTCCGACAACTTTGTCCGACCGTGTTTATGCAACACCAGTGTCGGACTAAATCCGTCGGACCAAATCCGATGGATTTGGTGGTCGGATTTTCCGACCGTGTGTATGGGGCTTAACTAACACTGTTTTACTTCCTCCATCAGCTCATCCCCCACAGCTATTACCTCTTGTATCAATTGACCCTTCCTTTTTAGATTGTAAGCTCTAATGAGCTTCCGATGTCTCGTGTACCAAATTGTAATGTAATTGTAATGTCTGCCTTTATTTTGTTAAGCGCTGCGCAAACTGTTGGCACTATATAAATCCTGTATAATAATAATAATAGTCTCTTGCATCGGGGCCCTGAAGATTCTAGTTACGCCTCTGCACTGCAGATAAGTCTCTGCCAACTAACTGCTTTAAAGCATTAGTTTATAGGCCCAAAAATCAATGACCATTGCCAATGTGAACATTCTTATAAGCCATATTCGTGTTATAAAGGCTCGGTATACCAAACAATGCTCCTGAATGCCTGTATCATATATACAAGAAGCTCTTTACATACCTACTGGGCATGAATAATTTGAAAAGGCAACGAGCATTAATATATGGTTGTCCTAAACTGTCAGATTCCAGTTTTCAACAATTTAGTGCGGTCAGACTAAGAAATTATGTTACCATAGATTTACACGTAACTTGTTGCTGTATTAAATAAAGTAAATAAATGGTGATTCTGCAATCCTGTTGGTTTGAAAGGGGTTAATGTTCTATATGACGATTGTGAAATTCAATCAGCCTTAAAAACAAAATGTAGTATTTCTTCATTTGTTTTCTTTGGGCTGCAAGTATTATTATTATTTTGTTTTCATTATAAAACATAAAAAGGTGAAATTTATGAATACCACTCGTCAAGTCCCAAGGAAACTCATGGTCAAATTTAATTCCTCCCTTGGGCACCATTATTTTCCACAAACTCCACAAAAGCATAAACTGGGTTCACTACTGAAATAAACCACTGACACTTATTTGTATTTCACATATAATCAGTTTAATTCTACTTGTTATAAACCTGAAAAAGGACCAACAAAGGAACTATTGAAAGGGCAGAGAATGGAGCATGTGTGTTTTGGTAGACTCC
This sequence comes from Lithobates sylvaticus, assembly GCA_028564925.1. NCBI lineage: Eukaryota > Metazoa > Chordata > Amphibia > Anura > Ranidae > Lithobates > Lithobates sylvaticus. The sequence goes on from CM053026.1 coordinate 288,797,277, forward strand.
CGCCTGCATGTGCCCCAGAGTAGACTTTACACAAGAGAGCGGCTCCTAAAATTAGAAACATGCCCTACGATTTCAATGAAAAAGAAATAAATGCAATAGATTAATGTATTGCATCTGAAGTCATTTCCTTTGCACCTGCACTTCACATCCAGAAAAAAACACTGTTTTCCAACAAAATGCGTATTGACAGGGAAGAGTCTTTTTTCTGTTTTCTCTACAATAGAACTTTCTATCGACTCCTCCCAAAAGCAGCAGACATTTTTGAACCCTTTAAACTATAAAATATTTCAAAAAGTACAGTCAGAAACACAATGACAGCTATGTATACTAATTCTGCTTTACTATTATAGGAAATCATTTTTCTTGCAATGTCTAATTATTTTATTTTTTTTGTACTTTTTTTCTGCATAAACTGAATTATATACAGGAGGTATACCTCTTATGTATGCATCATAGCAAAATGTCTTAGTGATTTTAAGCTCACTTAGATTAATATATTTTTATTGAAATTGTCATCATAGAAATTTGCAACTGGATATTTCCATGGTGTTACAAATTTCTATGATGAAAATTTCAATTTTAAGCTCACTTTAAACATTTCATTATCATCTTTTTTTTTTTTATCAAGAAAGTTATTTATTGAAAAATATAAATTCAATCCAATATTCAAAGAGAATATGCATCTCATAGCTGCCACATATAGAGCATAGAGTACACAGAAGCGCTGCTGGCGTAATTTTTTTGGTATATCCCAAAAAACACACACACACACACACACACACACAGACATACATACATACACACATATATATATATATATATATATATACACACACATACACACACACACACACACATTATATATATATATATATATATATAGACATACATACATATATATATATAAATATATATATATAATATATATATATATAATCCGTGTATTGAGGCGCTAGCCCAAATCCAAATTATTTGTGAATATGTGATTATTCCAATACTACCATAAAAGTAATAGAGTGCAATGAAAACAAATCTGTGTAACAAAACATGACAAATAAAAATCCTAGAATAATTGTTTCCAAACAAAAATAAATCTTGATGCCACCTTTCCAGTGAAATGCATTGAGGTCTTAGCAGTGGCAGAACTTCCGGGTCTTGTTGACATCACGTCCAACTCAGGTGGAATGCACGCCGGCTCATAGAGACAAGCAGGGAGGAATGTAATCTTACAGGCGTTGTACAGCTGGTGCCGCTCTATGGCACATGAAATGTAAGTGCATTGCCATATGTTTTTAACTATGAATTTTAAAATAAAGGTATTGCACGAGTATCGCGCTATTGTTGTTTTCATTCTGGGACTTCCCCACTGATGATATTGGATGTAAGAGTAAATTAAAAGGAGGTGAACGCCAAGTATACACCATCCATAGGATTAACCACTTAAGCTGTGAGGGTCCTGGTGGCCCAAAGATATCTGGTGGGTGGCCCCCTTACACTAGGTGTCGGAGCACTGTAAAGTGTGAAGAGCATGCACCACTAATATACACGTGGTGACAGAAAGAAGGCTAAATAGAAGATTGTTTCTTTATATCAAGATTTCTTCTTATTGGACACAATTATTCTAGGATTTTTATTTGTCATATTTTGTTGCACAGATTTGTTTTCATTGCACTTTATTGCTTTTATGGTAGTATTGGAATATTCACATATTCACAAATAATTTTGATTTAAGCTAGCGCCTCAACACTTATATATCACATAAAGCCAGCTAAGGAAGCCAGCCAAACAAATCATAGAAGCCCGTCTGTGACCAGACCCAGTGAGCACATACCTGGGGTGCCTAGCCACCTGCTCCTAAACGTCTCAAATTTAGTTCTACAATCCCTAACTTGAAAAAGAAAGCTTTTTAACTTTAATATGCTATTCATGTTTCCCGTACTGGTTAGAATGCAGCTGGCTTCCAATATCACAATACTGTATATCAAATGCTAATCTCACCTTTCTTTATATAAAGTACCTATATATTAATAATGTACCTGCCTTGCAGAAATGAAAAGGGTTTTGCTATGTTCTAGGGTAGGCTTACCTAAGCCTAAAGTTGCTTCTGTAGAAAACTCCTCCATGACTTCCTGGTACCCATCCTGCAGGATGCCAAAACCGTTAGTAGAGTGAGGAAGTTCTCTGCATCCTCAGCACCTGTGTGCAAACCTGCCCCCTCCCGTCCACTGCTCTCCTGCTTCAGAAAACCTGCCCACCGCTCCAGGAGATAGCTCCTCCCACCTCTACAGTATCTGCTGACCGCTCCAGTGCTGATTTACTGCTGTTCCCATCCACTGCTACTGCCCTTAGATTCTGTCAGAGCTGTCAAGCTGTGCTAACCCCGATCTCTGCTCCATGCCATTTGCGTTGCCTTGCAGTCCTGTTCCCCTATCAGTGTACAGCTCTCTCTCCCTCTGGATATACAGTGGAATTGCCAAAAATGAAAACACATTTATAGGCTTGAGTAGAACTCCAATTGTCAGCAATGAAAAATTATTTCTTAGTGATACAGACAAGAATGCACTTATTATGGGAACAATTTTCTCAAAATAATGATTCTGTTGCTAACTTCTCATGATGACTCCTTTCACACCGAGGCGCCCCAGGCATCAGCGGTAAAGCGGCGCTATTTCCAGGGCCGCTTTACCATCGTTTTAGTGGCGCAATTCAGCTGCTAGTGGGGCGGTTTTAACCCCCCGCTAGTGGCCAAAAAGGGGTTAAATCTGCGACTAGACGAACGCGCAGCGCCGTGATCAGGCGAATGAGCGTGCGCAACAGAGCAAGCTCGCCTTAATCTGGGTGCCACTGCCTCTTTAAACCCACTGCTCACAACCATGCATTGCTGGTTTATCTTCAGCTTCTCCTGTGTTCCTGTGTCCTGTATTATCTGCTTATCTGATCTCCTGTGAACCGAGCCGGCTTGTCTTGACCTGCTCTTCCTGATCCTCTTGCTTTGACCCCTTGGCTTGCACATGACTTCCTCCTGCCTGCTCCCTGCATCTGACCCTGGCCTGGCTATTGGACTCTGTTTATCCTGCTCCCTATACTAAGACTCAGTTGACCCTGGTCATTTTGATCCTGGACTGTCTCTCCGCGATTGACCCCCGGCCTGGATCCCAGCTCAGCTATTCAGTTATTCTACTGGTCTCTGTCTGTCTGTCTGGACCATTCAAGCGTGCTTGTCTCCAGCAACCAGGCACCCGTGCTTCTGTGGGCACCACACCTGCTGTTTCACCTTCAGTGGTGTGTTGCACTCGGCCGTAAGGGGAGCCCTCCCAGCATCTCGGCCTCTTACCTAGTTCCTGACAAAGGTAGTGCATGATGGGAAGTTTCCTGGATAGTCATATGATGTTAGGGTTTAGAATGCATCTTTTGATATTTTGAAAAATGAGGTGCAGATTGAAGGCCTCAATGGACTAGGTAGGTGAGAGATAAGCACATAGGGATGGCTTGGACAGAAAATACATAAAAAATGCTTTTATCTATTGAAAAGTGCAATTCTGTTTGAAAAGGTAAACTTTACCCTTTAAATATTTTTCCAGTTTAAATTGTCAGCTATACTTTACAAAACCTTTCCTTATATTTTGTTAAACAACACACTTATAAAAATAAAGCTCCTTTTAGCTAGTGCCAAGATTCCAAAAATGAATTGTTTTGTATGTATAAAAAAATAAAATTAAATTTCAACTCAATTCAAATAAATACAATTGAGCTACCTGTTTACTTGATATTTAGCTCACAACTACGTGCAATAGTCTCGGTCTTTGTCATCCTTATTATAAACAGCTTTTCCAATGTTTCAGTTAAACAAAATGCTAACTAGCATCTGTCATCTCTTTTGATAACCCACACTGCTTTGGAAATCCTTTGTCATGTATTAATATTTTCTTTGCAAATAAAAATGTGTTTAGAGTGGTTTTAAAACCCAAATGTGAAAAAAAATAAACTATAAAAAACTAAATAAAAATGTTCAAAACCACTATAGTTTTCCTTTATTTAGTCACCATCTAAAGCTGAACTCCAGGTATGGTTTTTATTGCATACTTACATTAGTCCAGCTTGGCCAATGTAAGTATACTGCACATATTCCATACCTGTGGGACTGCTGTGGAGACAGACAATTACTATAGTCTGCACTAATACAGTGATTACCACGGTCTTCCGGTCCTGTGCCACGGAACAGCCACCATTCCCAGAACAACTTAAACATTTTTCAATGAATACAAGGCATTCTCTGATTGGACAAGGTAGAGAGGCAGGGTAATGATGTCACAATCTTCACCTCATTCAATTGGAGAAAACCTTCTATTCATTAAAAAAAAAAAATAGGCATTTTGTAAATGGTGGCTGTGGCGAGCAAATGACCCCCTGTGTTTACAAGGCACAGGAACCTGTAGTCTTTCAGGACAGCCACCATGAGAGACCCCGCATCCTCCCTTCCCCAGCAAACACTGCACCAGCCATCTTTAAAATTCCAGCTTTCCCTGCCGGCTTTTCAGTTTTTTCCAGAGCAACTCCGATCATAGTTCTGTAGTATCTGTGTCAAGCTCCCCAAGACCCTCATGTATTCGGTTGGGTAACCGGTGCTGTCCTGAAAGACTACAGGAAAAGAAGTTACCGGTAAGCGTAACTTTAATTTTCCCCTAGCGTCTTTTAGGACAGCCACCATGAAAGGATAAGCGAGCACTCACAATTAGGGCGGGACTACAGCCTGCAAGACCTTTCTCCCAAAGCACTGCTCCTTTGCCGACAACAGGTCCACCCTGTAATGTTTTACAAAGGTGGAGAAACTGGACCACGTTTCCATTCTGCAGATTTGCTCTGGCGTTGCTCCAGCCCTTTCTGCCTGAGAAGCCGCTATAGCTCTAGTGGAGGGTGCCTTAATGCCTATGGGAACCTCTTATTCCGCTAGGATATATGCTTGACCAATGGCTAACCTAAGCCACTTAGCTATTGTGCGTCTGGAGGCCTAACAATCTTTCCTTGCCCCCGAAAATAAAATAAACGAAGAATCTGTCTTCCTGACCGGTTTTGTTTCCTTCAAATATTGGAGGACGCACCGTCTTGCAGCTAACGTGTGAAACTTCAATTCCCTTTCACTGAAGGGATTGGAGCAAAACATGGGCAAAACTATTTCTTGGCTTCTGTGGAACTTTGAATACACTACCTTTGGTAAAAAGGCCAAATCCATCTTAAAGACTAACCGATCTGGAAAAACAACAAAAAAAGGAGGTCTGATTGATAACGCTTCCACCTCACTGACCCTCCTTGTGGTTATCGCCACCAAAGGGGTTCAAAGGGCCTGCAAAACTAAGGATAGGGCCCACTTCAGGAAAGGTGGCCACTAAACTGGTCTTTGTCTACCCAGTGCCTTGAAGAATCTCGCCACCCAAGGGTTGGTGGCAAGTGTTTTTTCCAAAAAGACACTTAGGGCCAAGACCTGGATTTTTAACATGCTTAGGGCTAACCCCTTATCTGCCCCTTATCTGCAGGAATTCTAACACGCAATGGGGCTGTTCACCTTGAAGGAACTTTCCGCACACCAGACATCAGGCGCGTCTCCTTTTTCCTGCTATCAAGCAGAGTGGAGACTAACCTGGCCAAGAAGACTTTAGCTCTTAGTAGTCTGGCAGCATCAAGGGGGGTTCTGTCAATAGCTGTGTCAGCACGAGAATCAGAGTTGTACTTTCTTTTTGAAAATTTCTTAGGACCGCAAGCAGCAGGGCTGGCGGAGGGAAGGCATAGCAGCAGGGAAAATGCCAACTTTGTATTAGAGCATCCACCGCTAGGGCACCTTCTGACCTGCTCAGAGAGAAGAACAGCGTTGCTTTTGCATTCTCTCTCGATGCAAAAAGGTCCACGCCCGGGCCCCCCATCTTCTGGTTATCAGCCTGAAAACCTTATGGTTCAGAACCCAATCGCTCTCCTTCAGAGTTGTCCTGCTGAGAAAGTCTGCAACTATGTTTCTCTCCCCTTTTAGGTGTACCACGAGAGGAACAGAGCGTTGCGTTCGGCCCAACCCAGAACTTCTGATGCTAGGGATAACAGGGTTCCGCTCATCATTCCGCCCTGCTTGTTTATGTATGCCACCACCGAGGAGTGGTCTGACATTAGTTGAATGTGGTGGCCTTGTAGTTCGCTCTGGAAGGCCTTGAGTGCTAAGGATACCGCCCTCAACTCCTTCCAGTTCGACAACCTTTGGAGTTCCTCTTTCTTCCTGGAGCCTTGAGTTATCAGGGGTCCTAAATGTGCCCCCCATCCTCTGCCGCTTGTATCCATGGTCACCACTTTGGCAACCGGAATGACCCACAGCTGACCCTGTGACAGGTTTCCTGTCGCTCTCCACCACCAGACCGACCTCTTTACCTGTGGTGGTCCGTTTACTAGGGCGTCCAATGATGACTGATTGTTGTCCCACACCTTCAAAATTAAGGTCTGTAGAGGACGAAAATGCAGTCCCGTGCAATGCACTGCTGGGATAAACAGCCCCAGCGACGACATTACCCTCCTTTTTGAAACCAGCTGGTTTTCCTGCAGCAATCTCATTGCGTTGTCTATTTTCTGCACCTTTTCCTGTGGCAGAAATATTCTCTGTTATCTGGAGTCCAACAGATACCCCAGGTATGTAATGCACTGAGAGGGCACTAGATGGGATTTTTCAAGGTTTAACAGCCACACCAGGCCCCTCAGAAAGTCCTTTATGAATTCCAGATCGCAAATTAGCTTTTCCGCAGAAGGCGCAAAGAGGAGTAAATCATCCAGGTAGGCAATTATTGAGATGCCTCTGAGACGTAGAAAGGCCATGACCTTCGTAAAAATGTGAGGCGAGGAGGATAGGCCGAATGGAAGAGTCCGAAACTGTGAGTGGATTGTTTCTTCTCTGACCCTCACCACCAGACGCAGGAACCTCTGAAATCTTTCTGTGATCAGGATATGCAGATAGGCATCTCTGAGGTCTATAGATGCCATGTAAAAGTTTGGGGGCAGTAGTGCTCTGACCGAAAAAATCTAGTCCATATGGCATCTTTGATAGACCACCAACTGGTTGAGGGGTTTTAGGTTTAGAATAAGCCTGTATTTCCCTGAGGGTAAAACCCCTGCCCTATTTCGTTCGCTGGGACCCGGCATACTATATTTTGGCTTTCCAACTCTGTCAACGATTTCAAGAGAGCCTCTGACTTTTCTGCACACTTGGGAAGTTCCGTGACCAGGAGTCTGCATGGGGAAAATCTTAAGAACGCTAAGCGGTATCCCCTCCTTACAATCCCCAGAATAAATTGGCTGGAGGAGACTGCTTCCCACTGTGGGAGGAACGCCGCCAATCTTCCCCCCACTTTGGTAAGACTGTCATTGGGTTTTGCAGGGCTGTTCGGGAGGGTGAAATATCGCTCCCCCTCTGCCCCTACCACTTTGCCCCCAGGGTTTCTTCTGAGCCTCTCGCTTAGGAGCCCCGTGCGCTTTTGAGTACAAAAACCCTTTTTTGCCTGGGCTGGGGGTTTGCGTTTAACTGCAAACTTTTTATCTGCGGTGTGGTCTAGTACCGCTTCTAGACCAGGACCGAAGAGTAAATCTCCTGTCAGCGGGATGCCACATAATTTGACTTTGGAGGCATTGTCCCCCTGCCACGTCTTAAGCCATAAGGCTCTTCTGGACAAATTGGTCAGGGCCGAGGATCTGGTGGACATATGGATGGATTCTGTCGCAGCATCCGCTATGTAGACAACTCCTTTGAGCAGCGTGGGGAAAGAGGATAATATTGCATCCTTCGAGGTTTCAGCCTGTACATGTGCCTGTATCTGAGAAAGACAGTATTCCAGATTACGATCACTACCGTCACCGCCATTGCTGGCCTCAGATTTCCCACGGATGACTCCCAAGATTTTTTCAGCAGGGAGTCCATGCTTTTATCCATAACATCCGACAGGGCCCCCATGTCCTCAAAGGCCAAGTCGGTGTGTCGGGACACTTAGGGAAAAAAAGCTGCATCCACCTTTGGATTCTTATTCCACATGGACGCAGAATCCTCTGAAAAAGAAAACCTTCTCTTCAGCTCCCTGGAGAAGAAAGGTTTCCTTTCTGGAACAAGCCACTCTTTTTTGACAGGGAAAATTTTTTTTTCTGTTTGCCCATGCCCTGATACATTTGATCATGGAGCGTCAAAGGTTTTTTATCTACCTCTATACCCAGAGTGGTGTGGATCGCCCCTAGGAGGTTGTCTACCTCCTCTAGGGAGAGTTTGTACCTTAAGGGTCTGCTGGGCTCCCCCGTCTAGTCCTTCCCCCTCTTACTCTGCTTGGGAGTCTGAGGCTGCACTGTCCAGTTTCTCTCTGGAGACTCCAGGGGTCCCTTCCTCTCTGGCAGGGATGGCCAGTAGTGCTGGTGTTGCATCTTGCTGCTCTGGCCGAAGAGCTGTGCCTGACAAAGGGCCCAGTGGAGGATTGGGGTACCTGCAACCCTTCAAAAAGCGTTTTAAAATGATTGAAAATTAGAGAAAAGTTCCTTCACTGAGGCTTCTAAGTTGCTTTCCTGCTCTGAGGCTCGTTTCCTAACTAGCTCATCTATACATTCCTTGCATAGTACTTTAGACCAACTGTCCCCTAAGGTAGTCCTGCAGGAGGGACACTTTCTTTTAGAGCTATGGTAGGACCTTGAGTCCTCCGTGGCTTTACCCTGAAAGACATAATCACATAGGGGTATCGTTAACTACTGCCAAGATCCTGACCCCCTATGCCAGCCCCAAGGCCTCAGCTGGAACACACCTGGGGACTCCGCATGGCCCTCCTCCTAGGGCCCTGAGCCTCCCTCTCCTCTGACCACCCAGAGGGAATCCCTCCCCATGCTAGGAGCCATGCAGTGGGGAGGGGTAAGGTAAGGGGGAATACCTCCCCAGGTTTCCCTTACCTTCTGATGGCTGGAGCTGGTGTCGCTGGTGCCAGGCTGGGCTGGTTCCGCTTCTGACATGGCTGCGATGTGGTGCCTGGGAGCTTGCTGCCGTCTGTACAGCATCCTCGCTTGCTCCAGCCTCTGCCTGGCACACTTTAAGAGTCTGCCGCCAGAACCGAAAGCCACGGATCGAGGGAAAGTGCCTGCGCCCCCACCGGAAATTACGGCACCTGCCGCTCGGCCCGCTCTGGCTCTGTTGTGGCCGCACTATGTGCGGGGAGTAAAAGAGGCACTTCCACTTACTCCACCACTGTGGACCTGCCAGTGGGCCCCCAAATCATCTGTCCGCACTCGGGAGAAGATGGGGTGGCGTTTCCAATGGTTGTGGTCAGGTAAGCCAACCGCCGTTGGTCCAGGAGACCCCCGCTTCCCTTACAGGACTCTCTGACTGTCTTAAGCCTCCCTGACTATCTGGCCACGGTCCCTTGCAGTGTCTCCCGCTGGATGAAACACTAACAACTGAAGGGCCAGGAGGGGAAGCTGGAATTTTTAAGATGGCTGGAGCATTGTTTCCAGTGGAAGGGAGAGGACGGGGTCTCTCATGGTGGCTGTCCTGAAGGACGCTAGGGGAAAGACTTACTACTACAGTAGTCCCACAAGTATGGAATGTGTACTTTAATTGGTCCAAGCCTGACCAATGTAACTATGGAATAAAAAAACATATTTGGAATTCAGGCTTAATATTACCAGTACCGGTAATTAGGTTAATTCTAAAATGGTTTTGTACTCCAAAAAACTTCTTTACTGCACAAGGAAGTAACAGCAAAAAGACGATTCAAGCATACATTAGATGCTTTACAGATCCATAATAAAAACACAACAATAAATGTGTGATCTCTGTGTAAGTTGTCCAATTGCCATTTCTGAAAGCAGAATTGTTTTCCCTAAAGAGCTGCAGATTAAACAAAAACTGTCTATACAGTTTTTCATGGCAGATTTGTTAATAGTTCTAAATATAACCTGTATTCAATTTGCCTTAGTTCCTACAGCTGGGAGGATGCAAGAGAGACGGCGATTCTTTTTCACTTCATCTTTTGTTCATCTCTCCCCTCCCCTCCTTTTTCCTAACACACAGGTTCCATTTTTTGTAATTTGTCCACATATGTATGAGTGTTAGAACCTGGGGGACATTATACGTAGTAAGTATGATGAACGTAATTGTATTAAATTTCCAATAATTTCTCAGTCCTTTCACTTCTGTCATTTCCTGCAGAAGGCAACTCAGTCAATACAGTACATCATTTATTAAAATTTGTCCTACAAACTTGAAGTTAAAGGTCAGTAAATTGATTAAGATCAGACAAGTATATTGGGGCAAACAGCCTACCAGATCACTTCTTAAATTAATATTTCAGGCAGAGCTGTAGTGCACCAATCCATCTAATTCTCTTTAGTATTTATTCTGGTAATCTTGAAACCTTGCTCATGGCTTGTTTTTGATGGGGAAAATGCAGGCTGCTTTTAGGGGCATAAAGCCTACATTCGATATCACTTCTATAATCATTGCCCCTCCATTTTTTTTTTTAGCAGACAAGATCAGATTGGAGGTAGACAGGTGTAAATGGAAAGAGGTTTGATTACACCCGCCGGTCCAAAGGGGTGCATGGAGGGTGTGATTAGGTCCATCTGAAAAACTGACAGGCAGACCTGATCGGACCCCCTTCGTGTGAAAGCGGCCTTAAGTCCCATACACACGGTCGGATTTTCGCATGGATTCTGTCCGATCGGACAATGTTGTTGAAAAATCAGACCGTGTGTATGCACCATCGGACAGTGTACGTCGTATTGTCCGACGGACAAAGTCCTATCTCCTGCTGGATAGATTTTCCGACAACACGGTCCGATCACACCAAATCCGATCGTGTGTATGGTAGTCCGACCGGACAAAGTGCTACGCATGCTCAGATCACATTACAAGACCAAAGCTATTGGCTACTAGCCTCTACGTAGTCCCGTCGTAGGCAACAAACGTCACCACGTTCAGAATGATCGGATTTTCCGACAACTTTGTCCGACCGTGTGTACGCAAAACCAACATCAGACAAAGTATGACAGACATGGTCTGACGGACCTGGTCCTCGGATAATCCGCGCGTGTGTATGGGGCTTTAGTGTGCTCATGAGTGTGAGCATGCATGCTTCAATGGACTTTGGTGCCCAGTGGCCTATGCACTGCAAGATTCAGGATCTTTGTTGAGTGGTCATTAGCTCATTCTGACTGTGACCTGGCCCTGTGTTTACTCTCTTACTGCTCTGTTGATGACTCTCTGGCTTGTGACTCGACCTTGCTTCCTGCCTTATGTTTCGGTACCTTCTCTGCCCGTCTGCTACCAACCTTGGCCTAGCTCCGACTTCGCTCCTGATTCCCGATTCTGTACTTCTACCTCCTGATTGTTGCCATTTTCTGGCCTGCCTTATCACACATCTGAGACATCTGAGCAAATGTCAGCTGCCAGCTTACCTGCTGCACAGTCTTCAGCTTCGCATCTACTACAAGATCTCCCAGCCTAGATTTCCTACAGGAAACCGTGCCACTCTGTGACCTGTTATACTCTGGCATCAACCCCAGGATAAAGTCCTATCATCAACTTGGCCTCGACCAGGTACGTGACACTTCCTGGTCTGCATTTGAACTTCTAAGCTGCATCAACCTGCTTCAGCTACTTTTGCATTCCCACTGACATGTTTAGGGAGATGAGCAGTTCTGATGTGAACAAAAACCTGTCATCGCAGACTCATACTTGCCTATTTGTAATGCAGGGATGCTATTCCCAAACCACTCCAATAGGCTCCCTGCTATTTATTACATACATGAAAGCACAAAGATTCAGTAAAAGTGTTTCTCACAGTTACCAACTAGATTTGTCAACCTGCCACCCAAAATTCGGCTTGTGACACATATAGCAGAGAAAAACGTTACACATCACCTACTTCAGAAGGCACTCTGCCACAAAACACGTGATGAGCTGTATGAATCTTTCACCATCTTCCACCACTTCACCGATTTGCAACATACGACGGTAGACAAGTGGTTAAAGAATGTGGTCCATATTAAATAGCTTAACTGCTACAAAAAATTTCCAACCAAGATATCTTATTAGATTTAAATTTTATCGTTAGAGGAAATTACAGATTCAGGGTAAGATTTAAACCTGTATGCCAGCCTAAACAACTACCAAATCCGGTTACTATAAGATGCACAAGCCTAAAAAAACAAAAAAAACTAACAAAAAAAATGGTATTTACCTTTTCCAATTAAGCTAAAACCTCCTTCATTTTTGTCCTCATGCTCACCTGTCAAAACACTGAAGCAGTGGGCAGGATTTTTTTCAACCCACTGGAATGCATGCAGGAATCCACAGCAAGAATGGCAACTCTCTGAATTCAAGAGCAGTGCAGCATTGTTGCCACACCATCACAGGAAGCTGTATTAGGTGAACTGACAGGATCAACAGTCATTTGTGGGACTTTACATGGGGACTAAGAGAAAATTGTAAGTACAGATGCAATTATAATGAATTACTGCAGCATATATCGCTTTATTAAGTAGTTCTAGTTTATTAATCTAATTTAGATTTTCTTCTTTTAACAAAGAATATAATTTTTGGCACACCTTTCAATAGGTAAAGATGAGGAACTTAGAACAATATAAAAAATGATTTGGTTGTCCAGGGACTAATTCCAATTTATTCCATGGATAAATTAATTAAATCGTTTATTTTACCCCAAACTGCTAATCTGTTAATTTAAGTAGACAGGCTAGAGCAGGGCTCGACAAACCCCAGGCACCAGGTCGCCATGGCGACCAGAAATCGCACCCTGGCGCCTAGGCTCCCGATGCCCCAGACATGCAGTGCATTAACATTGACTGCGTCCTCCTCCCTTCTCCACACTCAGAGCGGCGCTTGATGCTTGCCAGAAACTGACAAGTAACTGAGAGAGGAGGATCTGTCAGATTTGAGCTTGATGTCGGGGGTGGGCGGAACTCGGCCGGGGTGGGCGGGACCCAGCAGCTATCAAACACCAGCCAATGGGATCTGGGCGGGTCGCTACGTGTATGTGGCCCGCCCCTTTTCTTAAGCAGTCCAATCATTGGCTGGTGTTTGATAGCACAAGCACCCACCCCCGACATTAAGCTCAATTCTGACAGCTCCTCTGTGAAACTGACAAGTAACAGACAGTTACTGAGTGCTCAGTGTGAAACCTGCCAGTGCCATCTGCCAGTGCCAGCTAGTGCCTGCCAGTGCCACCTGCCATCACCAACCAGTACCACCTGCTACCGCCAATCAGTGCCACCTACCAGTGCCATCTGCCAGTGACAACCAGTGCCACCTGCCCCGCCAATCAGTGCCACCTGCCAGTGCCACCGCCAACCAGTGCCTTCTGCCATCGCCAACCAGTGCCACTGCCAATCAGTGCCACCTGCCAGTGCCATCTATTAATGCCACCTGTCACTGCCAATCAGTGCTACGTGCCAATCAGTGACAACCAGTGCCACTGCCAATCTGTGCCAACCAGTGCCACTGCCAATCAGTGCCATCTATTAATGCCACCTGTCACTGCCAATCAGTGCCACATGCCAGCGCCACCTGCCAGTGCCAACCAATTCCACCTGCCAGTGCCAACCAGTGCCACCTGCCAGTGCCAATAGTGCCACCTGCCAATGCCTGCCAGTGTCACCTGCCAGTGCCAACCAGTGCCACCTGCCAATCAGTGCCACCTGCCAGTGCCAACCAATGCCACCTGCCAGTGCCAACCAATGCCACCTGCCAGTGGCAACCAGTGCCATCTGTCAGTCCCAAACCAGTGCCACCAACCAGTGCCACCTGCCAGTGGCCACCAGTGCCATCTGTCAGTCCCAAACCAGTGCCACCTGCCAGTGCCATCTGCCTAAGCCAACCAGTGCCATCTGTTGCCAGCCTTACTCTTTCTGGTCAGCCCATAACCCTGATGTAACAGCGTTACATTGGAGTTATTGACTGGGTGCTCCGTTGTGAGTTAGGGTTAGGGGGCAAAAATGACTGGCCTTACCCCGGGAGCTGACAATCCATACCACTCTAAAAAAAACTGTCTCCTAATTTTTTTAACTGGCTCCTAGATTCAAAGCAAATTTGTCAAGCCCTGGGCTAGAGACATGGCAAAAAAAATGCAGTGGGGCTGTGTCCGCACTGCATGGGTTACCTACTTGTTTTTGTCTAGGGACGCACCAAAAGGCTATACTTACCTGATATTTAGATCCTCCCGAAAACCGTGCTTCCCCACGTCCTGTGGTGAACTGTTCCTGCTGTTCTCACATCCAGAGAGCCAGTTTATATCAGGAACAGTCCCATTCACAAGACTCCTAGCGTCCGGGGGGGGGGGGGGGGGCAGTATCAGCAGGGACCAGTCTTGTGCTTGGAGGATTGGCAGATTAGGCTATACTTAATAGCTCTGTTCTGAAATCCCCTAGAAGAAAAATTAGCAGGTAACCTATGCAGTGCGGGCACAGCTCCACTGCAACGGGAAAAAAAAAAAGTTTTGCCTGGAGTTCTTCTTTAAGGAAATACATAATTAAAAAAGGCAATAACCTAAAAGTGAATGACAAGTGGTTTTATATAAGCTGTATTATTTCTTATTATGGCCAGAACTGAGAAAAAATAAATCTGTAGTGTTTTTCCTTCATTTATTTATCTAAAGTCCCTAATAAACTAAGTTGAGTTTTTGGCAGCACTTTATTAACCACATGCAGAGCGGGCCATAGCCGAAAGACGGCTACAGCGCGGTTGGCTTATCCTGGGTGGATGTCTGTGGGACGTCCTCCCAGAACCTCGCTCCCGCGCGCCCCCTGGGGCGCGCACTCCGGAACATCCGTGACCTTCGCGGTAAATGACGGAGCGATCACATGTAAACAAACCAGCATCACGTCATGACGCCGGTTCCTCCCTCTCCTCTCTGTACCAATCAGTACAGTGAGAGGGGAGAAGCGGAGAGGGGGAGAGATGGCAGCAGCGCTGTGGCCTGGATGTGTAGTGCCCACAGCGCTGCTTAGTGACAGTACTCTGCCAGCACTGTGCAATACTCTGCCAGCACTGTGCAATACTCTGCCAATACTCTGCAATAAATTTTAATAGAAACAAAGAATTTATTTATTTATTTTTACCGAATTTTCAGTCTTTTTTCATTTATAGCGCAAAAAATAAAAAACCCAGCGGTGAATACCACCAAAAGAAAGCTCTATTTGTGTGAAAAAAAAGGACAAAAAATTCATATGGGTACAGTGTTGCATGACTGAGTAATTGTCAATCAAAGTGTGAGAGCACCGAAAGCTGAAAATTGGTCTGGTTAGGAAGGGGGTTTAAGTGCCCAGTGGGTAACTGGTTAATATCAGTGGTCAGCAGATGCCCTCAAAACTCTGAATATTATGACATGTCCCTTTCACTGATCAGAGCAGCTATAATGCATTACGTTCTACAAAAAACAGTATTTATAAAAGCCTTGACAGCATCCTAAAAAATATATCCAGACATTATTATAGTACACTTTAAGGCTCAGTACCTACTGACATTGTTGGCATGCAGTGAGTGTGCAAATCAACACCCTGCCAACTGCTTACTGCACAAGTTTGAAGAGCAAATGAATGTGACAGTACACATACAGGCAACCAATAGCATTGCATAGCATATTTTAAGTGGCCACTGGGAAACATCCACATCATTCCAAGGCTGCCAACCGCTTACAACTGATAATTCTCAATCCGCCTGCCCCTATTCAAAATAATTGGTGAACTTAACAAGTGGTTAGAAGGTGATTTTTGGCGTATTTAAAACTGTTTTCTGAGCATTCTGCAAGCATTAGGTACGCTTTCTGAATGCTTTTTAATTGCTTACCAAATGCCAAGAATACACTATACGCATTTGGCAAATTAACAAACCACCAGTGAGAAGTTAACTTTAAAACGGGATCACAACAAAAGCTGGTCGGTAATCACAAATATTTGCTTTGTTAAAACATAGAATCCTACAGTTACTGCCATAAACATTGGAGGCTTTGTTCTTATAAAGTAAGATGTATTAACAAGGTGTGGGAGTCTCCCTGCCTTCAAATATCTTCCATCTTATTTCATAATAAAATCTAAAGCCAGGGAAAAGCTTGGGATCGAAGTGACTGCTCTGCACACATCCTGCATCCTGAACTCATTCTCATAACGTTTGACTTTTGAAAACTATTTTAAATGAAAACTAAAGGAACACTACTTCCAGGTAATCACGTGCTCCAAGCCTTTCTTACTGAGCCAAGACAGACAAAAATGAAGAAAGTTCTTACTTTTCAAGCCAAATCCTATAAACAGAAACATTCAGGCTTGGCATTATTGTTAACCCACTGGCAGCATAACAAGTGTTTAACTTGCAAATAAAAATAGAAATTCTCGGCTGAATCAGTTTTTGGTACTTCATCACACCCAAACATTCCTTGAAACTAAAATACACACTGCTCAAGTGATGGAATATCACTAACACGGTGAAGTGAAAAACAATGAAGAACTTAAAGTGGTTGTAAACCCTAGGCATGAAATGTGAACAAAGCACATCCCTCTATAGCATATACTTGTCTCAATTAAGAGCACTAAATGTGATTTCTGTCTGCTACTTTGTTACTCTGCTATCAACATGAATCACTTCTGACAAGTTTTCCTGACACCAAGAGAAAAATGGTAACAGGGGAGAGACCTCAAGCTGACTGACAGCCTCAGCTCTGTTCCTGTGTGCTGTGTGGAGGGGGGTGCGTCCCTTGCCTCCAATCAGCTCTCGGAGCTCTCCTCACTGAGCTCTGAAGTGTATAATTTCAGCTCCCACCCCCTGCTTTCTGCACTCAGAAAAGCTTTATAAATTCTGCAATTTGAATGGCTATAGAGAAGAGAAGATAGGTACAACCTATGTAGGAGGATTTGTTTAATTTCTGTGTATCACCTGAGGCCAGTCCCTTCACTGGGTATATGTAAGGCCCCTTTCACACGATCGGACCGTTCAGATCCGCCTGTCAGTTTTGACGGGGGAACTGAACGGGCGCTCCATGTTAGTCTATGGAGCGTCGGATGTCAGCAGAGACATGTCCGCTGACATCCGACCCGGTCCGATCCGCCAAAAGCAGACGTATGGCTCTACGTCCAGATCCGTCGCTGGCCGATCGGATCGGGTGAGATCTGATGAAAACGGACACACTGTCCGTTTTCATCCGATCTCTCCATTGTTACCAGCGGTGCTCGCAAGCCCTCTTCCCGCTCAGTGAGCAGAGAGGGACTGGTCATCCGCCGGTTCAGCAGAGATCAACGGAGAGATCTCCCGCTGAGCCGGCGGACTCCATGCAAGCGGAGTCCGCCTCGTGTGAAAGGGGCCTAAGGGTTTACAACCACGTTAACAAAAAATGTGTTCGTAAATAGAAAAGTAACAGAGCTAGAGACTATTTACACCTCTCCTAGAAAACACACTGCTGGCAAGGACTGTGAACACAAATGCGTGTGCTGTAGATGTGGAAGTGCGGGTGCCTTCCCAGTGTCACTTAGGACCGACATTGTGGAGAAAATGTTAGAGGAAGACTGAAAAAAGCACTGCACTGATAACAATTTATATCCGTTCTTTCTAATGTCTCTGATATTAGATTTTGTTTATTTTGCGAAAAATAAAAAAACCCACTGGTGATTAAATACCACCAAAAGAAATCTCTATTTGTGTGGAAAAAATATATAAAAATGTCATATGGGTACAGTGTTGCATGACTGCGCAATTGTCATTCAAAATGCAACAGCACTGAAAGCTGAAAATTGGCCTGGGCAGGAAGGGGGTGTAAGTGCCATGTAGGCAAGTGGTTTAAAGTGGTTCTAAAGTCAAAAAGTTTCATACATTTATGCATTCCCTAAATTAGGGTAAAAAACATCCCACTACCTGTTCTATCCACACCCACCCCTACATACCTACTTGACTCCTGTCACCGCTCCAGTACTGTAGCAGCTGCAGCACTGCTCTCCTCACTTCCTGCTCCCACAGGAGACACTGAGTGTGGACAGGGCTATAGGCTCCTGCTGGTGTCAGTCAAACTTCTATGAGAAGAGAGTGGGTGAGTGGCTTATGGTGCTGTATATGTCTATGGACACACACAGTCTGCCTTGGGAGAACACATACATGGAGGAGCAGACAGTGCAGGCGGGGAAACACCAGAGGAGGAGGTAAGGGACTTATGTGAAGTTTTGTTACACAGAGAAAATAAGTATAACAGATTTTTATTTTAACCACAAAAATGGTATCCTTTAGTATTACTTTAACCATTTGGCTGCTACCGTTTGCACTTTTACACTCCACTGTCGGATTGCTTATGGAAGTATTGTGCTCCTAAGCCTATTTGCATACGTAACCTAAAATATAAAAGACACACAAATTGCATTCTTTTCAACACAGTGCAGAATATAGTCCAGACTTGTATTCACATCCTCTTCCCACTCTTCTTTGGAGTCCCAATCGTTTTTATACATATTTAAATATTTATTTTTAAAAGTGTAAGGAAGTGTAAGCATGATATAGCAGTAATCCATAGCAACCAATATGATTTAGGTTTACTGTAGTCAGATCTGTGAAAATGATTTATGAACAATGGCTAAGGAACATTGGGGGGAGGGGGGCGGTTGTCAATACTTGCATCCAATTCAAGTACCTGTCACAGGTACATGAATCTGTCTGTGCCTGGCACTGACATCGGAGCGTTCATACTGGTGCTCCCATCCAGGACACTGTGTCACATTAGCAGGCAAAAGGCAAGTAGTTTTGTGTCATAGTGTGTAAAGCCTGATCAGAAAACTGATAGACTATTTACTTATCAGGTCCACCTTGCTGTTAACTGACAGCGCATGACAGTGCGCAGATCCATACTGCCATTCAGTCCAATAACGTCTTCAAAATACTCCTATAAACAATCAAAATTGGGGTGGGCTTAATAGGGAACAGATCTCTCAGATCCCCATCAGGCTCTGCCCACCAAGTAACTCAAGTCAATTCCCAAATATGGGCATTGTCATATTTGGGTAATGACATCACCACTTTCCGCTGTAGAGCCCTGTGTAGGAAGCTGTCACATTCACGAAGAGTTCCCAGCACAGACATGCCCCACTCTGAGCACTGGCACACTTCCACAATGCTGGATGTATTTAGTGCCAGTTTCCTGATCTGTGAACTGGCGGTCATTTTTTGGGAACATGTTGTTACCTTAATCACAGGTTCTTAAAGTGATTAGTTAGAACTATCTGAATTTGGAGCATGTGACCGTAATGGTATCGAAAATGGTGCAAATACTTGCCTGAATTTTACATAGGTAGTTCCAGACTATTGCCAGAAAAGTGTTGTTAAAGCTTTATTGAATTCCCCTGACTGTACATTGTGCAACATTATTGCTGTTTACCCACTGAATAAGCGTAACAGTCTTAAACATATGTACTATTAAGAAATAATGTCTGGATATTTAAGCTCTGACATATTTACAAAACAGATGTCCTACTTTTACAGAAAAATACATTGAACTAAAGGCACGTGAGCTACTGACAGGAAGAAAATGTACATTCAATAGCCCTAAGTGCACTTCAATTCTTATTATAATGTCACAGGTTCCCTTGTGCTTTTTATGCATTTTTTTTTTGTGAGATTAAATTTTATTGCGTGCTTTTTCGGCAAATGAAAAAGCAATTGCACATTTAAACACAGAATATAAAATGTATTTGACGAGGAGAAAGAAGAGCCTGTAAGGTTTTAGTGGATAGCAAAACATGAGGTTGACAAGTGAATGCAAATAAAAAAATTATCAGATAATTGAGGACTCTTTAGCAGAGATGAAAAAAAAATTAAGAAGTGAATACACATACCGAAGCTGCAGCTGGTATAAATCCACCCCTATATACTGTATGTTCAGAACTCCCATCTGTCTATTAGCAGGAGTATGGGAAACAGGAGAGATACCAATAGATACTTGAAGCCTGACATTGTGTATGTGACTCACGTTCAGTTGTATACAGGAGAAGACCGCACATGACATCTTAATGCAGACTTAATGGGATCCTTTACAGAAAGTAGATGTACTATATCGATATTGTTCTCATAAACCCATCCAGATATATTTAAACACAAGCATGAAAGAGATTAAAGTGACTCGTAATCTTTTAAAATGAATAAATAATTACTTGTTTTTTTAAAACTGCTTAAAGCACAGAGACTATTGGGCTGATTCACTAAAGCAGGTGAGACTTTGTACACTACAAAACATGTGAATATTCACTTCACTTGTCCAATCATGTTCAGATGAAATAAGCACACCGGAGTTTGCTTTTTATATGATTGGATAACTAATATGATTGTCTCCAATTTATTGTAAGAAGAGTATCAACTTATTTAGTAAATCAGCCTATATATGTAATGTGCCGTAACCTGTAGCAACCAAAGATAATCTATTAAAGTGGTGTTGCCACCAAAAAAAAAATTGGGCTTAAAAATCATTAAAAAAAGAAAAAAAAAATAATTGGAAAAAAAAAATGTTTTACTCACCTCTAAATGCCTGCTGCTAGGGGGTCCCTCGTAGTCTGCCTCCTTCATTGCCCGGGCAATGACATCACTTCCCCTAGGCGCCGCACAGTCATCTGGGACCTCTTATGTGTCCCAGATGAGTGAGCGTCAAATCACGGCGCACAGTGCCGCTCGCGCATGCGAAGTGGGTGCCCGGCTGTGAAGCCACAGCCGGGTGCCCACATTAAGAATCGGACACATTAAGAATGCCGACGCCGCGAGCAGAGCGGGGAACGAGGGGGGGGTCTCGTTCCCCCCCCAGCGCTGGACCCTGGGACAGGTAAGTGTCCGATTATAAAAAGTCAGCAGCTGCAGTATTTGTAGCTGCTGACTTTAAAACATTTTTTTTTTTTGTGGGCCCTCCTCTAACTACTCTTCCACATTATTAATGTTTCTTCCCACTGACTTCTTAAAACATATTTTACCAGTAGACTGGACAAGATATAACTTGAAGGAGCACGCTAATGTACACTATGCTTATGTGATGCCATTAAAATGGGGAACTACAATATCCTTGAAAGATTAGCAAAATAAATATTCTGCAAATACTTGCCAGCACTTTCTGAAAGTTACGTCTAAGGAAAGAGACTGGCTTCACTATAATCACACGATCAGTCGAAAGCTAGCCATACACAGAGGAAATTTCACCCGGTTCCTGATGAACTGGACAAAATTCATGTCAGCATCTTCCAATTGAGAATCTGTGAGAAGCCTTGAAAATTGCTGTTCACAAACACTCGCCATTCAATCTGACAGAGCTTGAGCTATTTTGCAAAGAAGAATGGGCAAAAATGTCACTCTCTAGATGTGCAAAACTTGTAGTGACATCCCCAAAAAAATGTGCAGCTTTAATTGCAGCAAAAGGGGGTTCGACAAAGTATTGACTCAGAGGGGCTGAATACAAATGCACGCCACATTTTTTTACATATTCATTTGTAAAAAATGTTGAAAACCATTTATCATTTTTTTCCACTTCACAATTATGTGCCACTTTGTGTTGGTCTAGCACATAAAATCCCAATAAGATACATTTACATTTTTGGTTGTAATATGACAAAATGTGGAACAAACTTAAACGAAAGGGGTATGAATACTTTTTCAAGGCACTGTACTTTCAAGTTGAGAAAATTAGAACTTCGTCACTTTTGGAAAATTATAGGTAGATGTAAAATAAAATGGAAAGGGGATTTTGAATACCTTTGAACTACAATAGGGCTTGTGTAGCAGTTACATATCTTTTTAAAAAAGAGCAGCCTTTAAGGCCTCATATGCACACAGGTATAAAGAAAAAAAAAAACTTCTATATTAGTTGTCCCCGCCAGGAGAAGACAGTGATTATTAGCCATAATCGCAGATAAAATCCGGCATGCTGGTTGTACCCAAGTTGATCAATCGATCAACTTGGTACATTTAGTCTACCCCATACATGGTTCGAATCTCAGCCGGTTTAGCAGGAATCGGCCAAGAATCAAACTGTGTATGGCCTGCCTAAATTCATACAGCCGTGTGCATGAGGCCCTAAAAGGAACTTTTCAAAACAGACATATAGGAGTTGTTACTCTTAAGATGATCATAGCTTAGAAGTCACCTGAAATCTTGCAGTAGCTGGCTTTTTTAAATACTTTTTTTGACTCACTGAGGCTGAATTACTAAAGTAGTTAGTAATGCTAACTCAAAAAAATAGGATTTTTACAACAGCTCATCTGTAAAATCCTTTTCCCGGAGTACATCACGGGACACAAAGCCATAGTATTAACTATATGGGTATAAAGGCACCTTCAGGTGATGGACACTGTTACAACCAAGAGAGAAAGTTCACTCCCTATATAACCCATCCTCCTCCCAGGAGTACCTCAGTTTTTGTAGCAAAGCAATATACACAAATCCCAAACGAGGGGCGGGACCTTTGTGTCCCATGATGTACTCCAAGAAAAGGATTTTACAGGTAAGCTGTTATAAAAATCCTACTTTCTTTATCGTACATCATGGGACACAGAGCCATAGTTATATAACTATATGGGACGTCCCATAGCAATGCTACTTGAGGGGAGGGAGACACAACCCGCAGGGCGCCCACAGACCTGAGGACCTATACTGCTGCCTGCAGCACACTGCACCCAAAGGAGATATCCTCATGCCTTTTTACATCCACCTGATAAAACCTGGTGAATGTATGTACTGAAGACCAAGTTGCGGCCTTACAGATCTGAGCCATGAAGGCCTGGTGATGCACTGCCCAAGAAGCACTAACTGCTCTGGTAGAGTGCGCCTTGACTTGAAAAGGTGGAATCTTACCCTTTGAACCATAAGCCTGAATTATAACTTGCTGAATCCACTTAGAAATAGTGGATTTTAAAGCTGCTTGTCCTTTCCTAGGACCTTCTGGCAGCACAAATAAGACATCAGTCTTCGGGATCTGAGCAGTCGTCTCTAAATAGACCTTGACCGATCTCACCACATCAAGACAATGTAGTGACTTCTCTTCCCTAGAACATGTTTTGGAAAAAACGATGGAAGGACAATATCTTGGTTCAGGTGAAACCCTGAGACCACTTTAGGCAGAAAACGTGGGAGGAGGACGCAACACGACCCTGTCCTTGTGAATAATCAAATATGGCTCTTTACAAGAAAGAGCAGCCAATTCCGAAACCCTCCTTGCTCAGGATATAGCAACCAAGAATACTAACTTGCTTGTCAGAAGGACTAAGGGAGTATGCTGTATTGGTTCAAAAGGCTGTTTTTGTAACTGACAAAACTAAGTTCAAGTCCCAAGGGTTCAAAGGTGATCTAACTGGCGGATTAAGCCACATCACCCCTTGCATAAAAACTCGGACCAAAGAATGCGAAACAAGCGGACTTTGAAATAAGACCGATAAGGCCAAGACTTGGCTCTTAAGGCCAGCTTCATCTCTACCCCAATTGTAGAAAGGCAAGAATTCTGCCTATGCTATACTTCCGAGGGTGCCAAACCATGGATTCACATCAGGAAACATAAGCCCTCCAGACTCTATAATATATGATTCTGGAAGCCGGCTTCCT
Source organism: Lithobates sylvaticus (assembly GCA_028564925.1). Classification (NCBI taxonomy): domain Eukaryota; kingdom Metazoa; phylum Chordata; class Amphibia; order Anura; family Ranidae; genus Lithobates; species Lithobates sylvaticus. The sequence continues at coordinate 288,820,870 of CM053026.1, forward strand.
TGCATTAATCAAGGTATATAACTGATTGAGATAACTGACCCGGATAGCCCACGTTTCTTCAGAATGTGTGTTTCAATAGCCAAGCCATTAAATTTAGAGTTTGTAAGGTAGGATGGAATATCAGCCCCTGTGAGAGTAGGTCTGGACGTAGTGGAAGGGACCATGGGTCCCTCACCTCCATCTTTACGATTTCTGCATACCAGGACCTTCTGGGCCATGTTGGGGCTACAAGAATTACCAGCTTTCTTTCCAGCTTGATCCTTGAAAGAAGTCGTGGCAGCAACTGAATAGGGGGGAATGCATAAATCAGTGAGAACTGATCCCACGGGGTCACCAACGCATCTGTTCCGCATACGGGTGGATCCCTTGTCCATGACACAAAGTTGGCCAACTTCACGTTGAACCTGGACGCCAGAAGATCTAGGAGTCCCCCATTCTTGGCAAACAGACAGAAAAATGTCGGGGTGAAGGGAGCATTCCCCCCGAAGCAACTGCTGGCAGCTCAAATAGTCCACCTTCCAATTCTCTACTCCCGGAATGAAAACTGCCGATAAGCACGGAAAATTCCTTTCTGCCCAAGTTAGTATATAGTTCACCTCCCTCTGCACGACTCTTGGTGCCCCCTTGGTGATTGATATAAGCCACAGCTGTGGCATTGTCAGATTGGATCCTGACAGGACAACCCCGTAACATGAATGTCCAGGCCTTCAGAGCCAGACGTGCCGCCTGAATCTCTAGGATGTTGATGGGCAAGGTTCTTTCGGTTCTTGACCACTTTCCTTGAACAGTTGTCTTTTCTAGTACTGCTCACCACCTTCCAGATAACTGGTCTGAAGGATTTTCCTTTCAGCAGATTCCGGGCAGATTCCAGGTTACCAACCACCAACTGAGGCTCTGGGACACCCTTGGGGACAGCCGCATTGGCAAGTCTCGAGCTTGAACCGTTTTGCTCAAAGCATTTTTGTTTTGCAACAGTCTCGAATGGAACTGGGCATAGGGAACTGCTTCAAATGAAGGCACCAACAACCTCGCAAAGGTGAATGGAGGGATCTCTTTTCGACCTGACCATCTACACCAGCTCTCTTATGGCGTTGATCTTTGCCCGAGGCAAGAACACATTTTTCTGGGCTGTGTCTATGATCAGACCCAAGTGCTCCAGCCTTTTAGCGGTTTTAAGGACGACTTCTCTAGGTTGAGAATCCAACCTAGATTTTCCAGGTATTCGGTTGTGCACGGTTTGCTCCAAACGGGCCACCGACTGGTCTATTAGCAATAGATCGTCCCGGTACGCCAAGACTGTTATGCTCTGTGCCCTTAACCTGGCTAGAGGTGGAGCCAGAACTTTTGTAAATACCCGGGGTGCTGTAGCCAGCCCGAAGGGCAAGGCTCCAAACTGAAAATGATGCTGTTCTACCTAGAACTGCAGAAACCTTTGGTGAGTGGGAAATATAGGAACATGCAGCTATGCATCCCTGATGTCGATAGATGCCAGAAGTTCTTCTCCTTGTAGGATAGAAACCACCGACCTGATCGACTCCATGCGAAAAGAGCAGACCTTCAGGTACTGATTTAGATTCTTTAGATCTAGAATAGGTCTGACATCTCCATTTGGTTTTGGTACCGTAAAGAGGTTTGAATAGAACCCCAAACCGTGCTCTTCTGTGGGGACTTGCATGATCGCCCCCTGAGCCAATAATCGGTCTAATGCCCGAAACAGAGACTGACTTTTCCCTTGATCTTTGAGAACGTTTGACCTCAGAAAACGAGGCGGTGAAAACTACCGAAATTCCAGTTTGTACCCTACAGTTATCGTGGAGATGACCCATCTGTCCTGAATTTCTTCCTGCCAGACTTCTGAGAACTGCAGAAGTCTTTCCCCCACCCTGGTGAGCAGGGGCGCCCCTTCATAATGAGGCTTGAGAATTCGGTTTTGCATGTTTTCTTTTGCCCTGACCCTGAGGTTTTCCTCTAGACTATGACGGTGGAGGCCATCGCAACTGCCTAGAGGCACATGCCCCTGGTGCTGGAGAAAGAGCCCGCTTAAATGAAGGGCGTTTACTCCTTCTTTTGACTGGCAAAAGAGTACTTTTCCCACTTGAAATCTTTTGGATGTATTTGTCCAAACCATCCCCAAATAGCTGATCCCCATGAAAAAGGAAAACCAGTCAGGAGCCTTTTACACTGTGCTTCAGCTGACCAATTTTTTAACCACAGGATCCGTCGCATGTGCACCAGCACAAGCGCAAGGCGAGACGCCTGGTGGATAGAATCCTTGATGGTGTCAATGGCAAAACATAATGCTCTAGGCAGTTTGTCCAAGTCCCGGGCCTATTGTACAGGAACCTCCTTAAGGGCCTGTTTAAAGTGGTCCTTCAGGGACTGACAGATACCTATTGCTGCGACTGCAGGCTGAGTAACTGCACCTGCCAAAGAAAAAGAGGATTTCAGCAGGAATTACAATCTTATCTGTTGGATCCTTAAGCATTTAACTTGTTGAGTAGACAATGCTCAGACTTTTATTCACACTGGATATGGCAGCGTCAACTGCTGGTACATTCTATATTTTGGTGAATTTCTCCTCCATGGGATAAAGTACTGAAAACCTTTTTGGAGTGAGAAAATGCTTATCCGGATGATCCCATTCAGCATAAATAAGCTGTTCCAGTAATGCATGGATGGCAAACGCATGCAAAGTCTGCAGAGGTTTTAAGAAACCCAAAGAAGAAACTGAACTTTTGTCTGACTCCATTAGGGGCAGCTTAAAAGCAGAACAAACCATTTCTGTAAGAGACTGTAACAGCAACTTTTCAGATTGTGAGGCTGAAAAGGGTTCATCCACCGTTGATTTCTCAGAAGAGGAGTCATTGGATTGGTTTTCCTCCTGATCCCCTGAGGGTAATATCTCATCCTCTACCCACTGTTCCCTTCATAAAGGGTCTGAGGTGGGGGAAGGGGATCTACCATGCTTCCTATCCCTTTATATGGAAGATACGATTAGTCACTAGGCCACTAGTCTCTCCTCTAGCCCCAGCAGGCAGAGGAAAAGGCATCTTCAGTCATGTATACAGGGGCTGAGATGTTAGAAGTAGCTGATACACCCACTTGTTCCAATAGCTCACCCTGGCTAGCCACTTTTGGTATTTCAGGAGAAGATGACAATGTGGAGGCATGACTGAGTCCTCAGCCTGGGGGTGATGCTTTAGGTACCTTTTTTGAGGTGTTTTCACAGGCCTTTTTGGGAGGCATAGTACTAAGAACAAAAGCAGAGGCACTAAGTAAATGCACTACTTGCTGAACAATAGCCTAGCAATACAATGCCACTAAAAGTTCAGCCCAGTGCTGAGTAAAATGTATTTCCTCTAATTGGGAATGCCTGTATGCAGCGCCTTATGTGCCCCCACTGCTCCTGTGTCCTGTGTAATCAGCAGCTGTACTCTCCAGATACTAGCGGAAGAGAGTTTGTATTTTGGGCTCAGTGTCCCCAGCACCTGCACCGTGTGTCCTCGAGGATGCTACGTCCCGCACACGGTGTTGTGTTTAAGCCAAGCCCCCTCCGCTCATCAACCGGCCCCTCCTTGTTTTAAAACCTCAAGTAGTTCCTGCGAGCGTGCGCGGTGAGAGGGGAGGGGAGGCCAGATCAAGGCAGCATAAAAATACAATATAGGGAAAGCCGCCGCACCCCCCGAGGAAGGGGGGGTTTAGTGGGGGGGGGGGAGTACAAACTGCTGTTGTACCTCCCAGCCCCTTAGTTCCCTCAGGGGGGGGAAATGCAGCCAATGGCAAACTTTTTCCTGGATAGGAATCCCCCCGAACAATGCTGCATGAACGAGACCACACACATGCTGTCTTAGCTGCTTGACACAGAGCTGAATTGAGAGGCAACTTACAAAGGTATGTGCATTTACTCCCTCTGGTGGAGAACTTAAGGCATGACAACATTTTACTCAAGGAAAAAAAAATATAGGTGGACTTTTTACAGTTCCTAGGCTTCTTCCCTTACCTTATCCTCGCCGCAGGATACTGCTGATGACAGACAGATCCAAACTTCACCCATTACGGCGGGCTATGTGTATCAAACCTTGAAGATCCGGGTCCCTTTTTATCGGGGTTCCACTCCCTTGGACCTGTATAGCACCCTGCCAGAAAAAACTTTAGGTAATGTGAGCATGACCAAAGCACTGGGTCCCGGGGTCCAGTCCTCCAAGGAGAGGCGTTACAGGCAAAACATCACTCTTCTTATACGAGGCTCGGGTACCATCCACCTTGACCTCAGTGGCACTTTGGATGGATCCGGTCAGTGGAGGCTGTTTAAATCCAATAGGGATCCCTCCAGGGGAGCTCTTCATAGCACAACTTCACTTGTGACCAACACCTTAGACACTGGTGAAAAAACTGCCAGTGTCCATCACCTGAAGGTGCCTATATATAGTTAAAACTATGGCTCTGTATCCCTTTATGTACGATAAAGAAATTGTTTGAATATTCACTTCCAATTATCCAATCATGCAGATGAAATAAGGCGGAACCTGCTTTTCACATGATTAAAAAATGGTAAAAGTGAGTGTTCACTTCATAGTCCTTCGATAACGAAGCCTTGTTGTCTCTTACCATTGTGTAACGTATGAGATAGAACAGAATATTAGATCAGTCATGATTATTATTTTCTAATGACCCTTGGGCTTATGTCTTTTATCAAATAGAGGTTTCTGTGACACCTTCTTTAAAATTCGTTTTGAAACAATTGTTTGAATTCTTTACTGAAGTGCTCTCTAAGTGACCATACTCACTTATCGGCTTCTTTATACAAGGAGAAGAGCCAGGAGGTTGACAGAAGGCTATGGTGTGAGGGATGTCAGCTATGAAGAGGTTTTTGTTTTTTGCATTATTAAACAGGGCAAATTAACAAATACATACTTATCACAAAAGAAAGTTTCAGCCTCCTGTCTAAGTGTAATGTATAGCAGGAGTACACTAAAGTTAGATGAATATATGAGGTTTAAATTTATTGCATGCTGGCTGTGGAGCCATGAAGCTGAAAGTATTCAGGGTACAGAAAACTTGACAGTTTGACCATTTACACATTTGCTAATTTGTTAAACATACCTGAGAGAGTATCAGCTGCCCATGAAATTTTGTCACAAATTTTCTCAGAAAAGAGAAATATGCATCTTGACCCATGATTTTTTCAAGATATCGAAGAAGAAAATAACCCTGAAAATGTTTAAAAATAAATTTAGCTCAAGAAATAACTCACATCAATGTGTTTTGTTAATGGGAAAACTAAGCCAGTTACCTTTAAATAATGCACTTGCATAAAAGCCTTGTCTGCATTTAGTCCATGTCGTACAACAGAAGCTCCAGAGTCACTCACTTCTCCTGTGCTATCACCTTGGGGCCTGATGGTATGAGAAATGAGGGATGTGCCATTATTTTCAAAAACAATAAAACACTTTTTTGTCAAATACTGATTAAAGTAAACCTTTGAAACTGTAGGCAAAACTTTTTTTTCCATTTTGGATAGAGTAAGGAAGGGTCATAAGTCCATCAATTTTTTTCCTTTGCCATATATGTCCCATTATGGAGATTTCCCTTCACTTCCTGTCCCATAGACAAAACAGGAAGTAAGAGGATATTCCTGCAAATTAAGGGAATCCCTTGGGGCCCCCCAGGTCACTAGAACAAGTGTCCTCGTTGGAAGATTACCCCTCTAAAGTTTGAGATTCAAAGTTTGGGATTTTCTTTTACTTTCAAAGATAATGGTAAATAGGACACATAGAGAGGGTGAATCTCCCTAAGGGGGGCACAGAGAACAATAAAAACTTTTTTTTTAATAGACATTTTGCCATTAGTTGTACTTTAAATTTACAGATAGACATACACTATATTGTCAAAAGTATTGGGATTCCTGCCTTTATATGCACAGGAACTTTAATGGCATCCCAGTCTTAGTCCGTAGGGTTCAATATTGAGTCGGCCCACCCTTTGCAGCTATAACAGCTTCAACTCTTCTGGGAAGGCTGTCCAGGAGGTTTAGGAGTGTGTCTATGGGAATGTTTGACTACTCTTACAGAAGCCCATTTGTGAGGTCAGGCCCTGATGTTGGACAAGAACGCCTGGCTTGCACGCCTGGCTTGCAGTCTCCGCTCTAACTCACCACAATGGTGTTCTATCGGGTTGAGGCCAGGACTGTGCAGGCCAGTCAAGTTCTTGCACCCCAAACTCGCTCATCCATGTCTTTACGGACTTTGCTTTGTGCACTGGTCAAATTCATTTGGTGAAGGGGGATTATAGTGTTGGGTTGTTTTTCAGGGGTTGGGCTTGGCCCCTTAGTTCCAGTGAAGGGAACTCTTAAGGCGTCAGCATACCAAGATATTTTGGACAATTTCATGACCAGTGCACAAAGCAAGGCCCATAAAGACATGGATAAGCAAGTTTGGGGTGGATAAACGTGACTGGCTTGCACAGAGCCCTGACCTCAACCCGATACCACGCCTTTGGAATTAATTAGAGCAGAGACTGCGAGCAAAGGTCCTCTCATCCAACATCAGTGCCTGACCTCACAAATGCGCTTTTGGAAGAATAGTCAAACATTCCCATAGACACACTCCTAAACCTTGAGCACAGCCTTCCCAGAAGAGTTGAAGCTGTTATAGCTGCAAAGGGTGGGCCAACTTAATAGTGAACACTACGGACTAAGACTGGGATGCCATTAAAGTTCATAAGCGTGAAAAGGCAGGCGTCCCAATACTGTTGACAATATAGTGTACTTACATTCCCTTTCCTTCACTCCAGTTGCCCATAGCGAAGAGAAAAAGCCCTGTATAAGATCCAATTTATAGCTCTCATTCCACCCCCATGTGACCTTGCTTGGTGCATGAGCAGCCAATTAACCATCACCAGTGCTATCACATGGTAGAGCTGGGGAAAGTCATATGCTCCCAATACCTGGAAATACCGGGTAAAGGGAAATTATACATTTTTTACAGTCCTCAACTTATTATCAACCACAGTGTCTGTGCACCTTCAAGTGCACTTGCAGTGCAAAGTGGATTTACCTTTCGTAAATAACCCCCAGTCTCTCTGGTGAAGTACACTGCGTCTGCTTTTCCACGCTAAAAAAGGTAATGCGCTGCAATGTGGGAGCTTTGCCCAAAAAAGCAAGCAAAGGACTGTCTACCAATAATGCCTATGTTCCTTGCAACTGATCTTTTCACTGATTTAGAATTCCTAGTTCCCCTCTTTACACAGTCTCTACACAGAACCAGCAATTGTGGTAGAGACCAGGCCTTGCTTCCTTATGCCAGAGCAGCCTCGATGAATGTTGGTCGGATGACTGATGCATAAATAATCAAGCAACAGCAGGAGAATGAGAATAAGTACAGATCCATAGAATGTAGCACAAGCAGGGAGATTCTTGCACTGCGGGTCCTCATGTACAGGTTTTTCTCCAGAAAGAAGAATAGAGAACAGCAAGGTAGTGACAATACCAAAACCTCACTTCAAATCTTGTGAGACTAGCAGTCACTGGCAAAGTGCCCTTGATGATCTTTGTAATCCCTACAGTCACGTCAGGAAGTACACTGCTATTATTTAACAGGAATTTAAGGAAAAATATACATTTTTCAGGGTACAGCTTAGGCACAGTTAACCGTCTAGATCAGGGGTGTCAAACTCAATTTTATTAAGGCACATCAGCATTATGGTTGCCCTCTAATGACCAGTTGTAATTGTAAGACTAGATGTCCAGAGTACACCACCCCCGCTAACATCAACACCCCACTTCATCCCTTACATCACAGCGCACTCCCCTTAACTTGGGGAAAGAAGCATGAGGCAGAGCTGGGAAGCAAAAAGTGCAGCCTCTGGGGGGGCGTGACCGGAAGCCGACCTGGAAGGCAGCACGGACTGAGAGCTCCTCTCCAGCCCGCAGCACACAGGCTAATTTCGGGGGGAAAAAAAGCCAGCATATGGGAGGATCGCGCACTACCCGATCCTCCTCAGCCCGGAGACCTGCACACCCGCCGCCGAGCACCGCAGCATCTTTCAAGAAGCTATTTCAGCCGCCGGCGGCTCCGGGCGGGTGTACCAAGATGGCCGACAACACGAGGCAGCAGGCCTCAATCCCGCCGCCTCATCACAGCGGCGGATCGCCGCCGGCCGCCAAAGACCCTGCACAACAGCCCCCGAGCCCCTCCGGGCTCCAACACCTGGTGAGTGAAACCCACCAAGCACCAGAGGGACACCACTACCCACAGGGGGACCAGGCCGGAACCCACTCACAGGCAGAGTACACCCAGTGCACAGAGGCCTTCCCCAAGCTGCTGAGGACAGCCTCTGACCCATGCCTTCACACAGGTACTTTGTCCCCCACAGCACCCGACCCAGCAATGGACTCCCCCCCCCCTTCCAGACCCCGGGCATCCCCGGGCGGACCAACAGCTCCCCACGGATGAAGGGGCACAGTCCGCATGGCAGGCACTACCTCCCCCAGGAGCCCAAAGGCCCAGGGACCTCACCTTAAACAGGGACCCGCGAGCAATCCCTCCATCACTCCCCCAAGCAACCCAGGGGCACACACGGCACCCAGGATACAGCCCACCGGCCCCCACCCCGAGCTCTCCCCATGCTACATCCTGGGCTGAACCCTGGGCACCCCAACCTCCATGGGACACCCCGCAACTGCGAGAGACCCTGGCAAACGGACAAGCACCGACCCCACAGCGTCTCCACCAGCCCCCAAGTTATAACGGAGACCCCCACCCCCCATGGCAAACATACCTGCAAGCCATCCCCACAAAAGAGGACTTTAAACAGCTGATAGCTGATGTGAAGGCCACCTGCCGCTCCGAGATCCAAACACTCCATGCAGGCCTCAAACACCTCTCAGATAGAGTAGAGATGGCAGAAGAGGAGATCCAAGAGACCAAACTGGCCATACACCGCACACAACAACAGAGTTCAGATCACCACATCATGCTCCGCGACATGCAACGCCATGTCGAGGACCTCGATAATAGGGGCCGGAGAAACAATATCAGGGTACGAGGACTCCCTGAAACAGACGACACCGAAGACCTGCAATCCTCTTTACAGACCCTGTTTAACGAGATGCTCGGGGAGGACCCTAACAAGCACATAGAAATGGACAGAGCACACCGGGCTCTTCGCCCTAAAGGTCCCGCCTCAAAGCCCCGGGATGTAATATGCAGAGTGCACTCTTACCCACTTAAAGAGGACATCATGCGTAAAGCCCGCCTTATACGTGACCTGCAATTCGATAACGCTCCGGTACAAATATACCCAGACCTCTCCTGGATCACACTTCAAAAAAGGAGACTGCTACAACCTTTACTGCGCGCACTTCAAGATGAGAAAATCACATACAGATGGGGATTCCCCTTCAGTTTAACAGCCAAGCACCTAGGAAAATCGGCAATCCTCCGCTACCCAGATGACCTGGAACCCTTTTGTGGCACTTTGGGGATCTCCGTCCCTCAACTCCCCGAATGGGACCTGGTGGCTAACCCCCCACCACCGCCAGCAATGTGGCAGAAAGCATCCTCGACCAAACGTCCAAGGGGCCCAGATCCCAACCGCCGATCCCCCAAACCCAAGATGGGATGACCTCCCCCCCTAGGGGGCCTCCAACTGCGACACTAACATTTACCCCACAAAGATCTCCGCGAAATGACTGCTACCTCCGAAAGCCTATTAATCCACAAAACCTCACTCCACGGGCTACCCTGGGCCGAGAAGCCGGACAGGTTGCCCCCCGAGTTACGAACCCCCCTCGTGGTTTACCACCCACAAGTTACTTTTTGGACCCCACCCCCCTGGTACCTCTCCGACCCGAACTTTCCGGACATCCTAGTCGGAGAGACCTACAGGAACTGTTTGGGCCTTTTGACCTTAACGGCCACCCAGACCCAGCAAATGTTGTATAATTGTTTGACTTGTTTTGTTTTTGTTCTAACCTCTCTCTTTCCTCCTAGATACCTCACCTCCACCCAACTACTGACCTACTCCCTCCCGGGGCCCCCCCGGGCGCCGAACCTCCTCCCGCGGATGCCGCACTCCCGGACCAGACCCACCCGCCGACCGGATCAGATAAGTAATGCTGTCACCCCCCCCCCCCCCCACCACAGACCATGGCTAAGGTAGTAACACTTAACGTGCACGGCCTAAATTCCAATAAAAAAAGACACCTGGCGCTCCGAGAATTCAGGCAATCTGGCGCAGACATTATAATGATACAGGAAACACATTTTGGCAAGGGCGACTCCTTCACATTTGCCTCCAGGTTCTACCCCTTATCATTCCAGGCCTTTAACCCACGTAAGAAAGCTGGGGTTGCTATACTCCTCAAAAAAGGGTCCCCATTTTCCTGCACCGGGACATACATAGATCCGCTAGGCCACTATGTTATCGTACAGGGCACGTGGCAATCCCAAGCCATAACCCTGTGCACATTATATGCCCCGAACGTACACCAACACCGGTTCCTGAACAAGGTCCTTACCCGCCTGTTCAAAACACCCCATAACATGTTAGTAGTGGGAGGGGACTTTAACCTAGCACACTCCACCCAACAGGACCGCCTTGTGATTAACCCCCAAGCCTCTCAGACAAGAGCCCTCAGGGACTCTAAACAATTCCGGCAGATCACCAGGAGATATGCTCTATTTGATGCATGGCGGACCCTGCACCCAAAAGACAGGCAATATACCTTCTATTCTGCCCCGCACCACACCCACTCAAGACTGGACTACATCTTCGTCAACAACGCCACACTTAGAACCATCAAGTCTGCGCAAATTCTGCCCATATCTTGGTCAGATCATGCCCCGGTTACAATTTCCCTAGACCTGGGCACCCCCACACGCAGGCCCTACAACTGGAGGCTTAACAATCTCCTCTTACAATACCTTCCATCCAAGACGGAACTAGACACCACGCTACAACATTACTTTGCAGAAAACAACACCCCAGACATAACCCAATCCACCCTCTGGACCGCACACAAAGCGGTAATCAGAGGTAGGTGCATTGCACTCTCCTCTAAAATGAAAAAAGACGCTCAGACTGCCAGAACTCTAGGGGAAAAACGCCTCCGACACCTTGAAAACAAACTGCTGACTTCCCCCTCCCTAACGCTGATTAAGCAGATAGTCCAAGTCAGAACAACACTCCGGGACTTGGCGCTAGGGGCAGTAGAAAAATCAATAATAAGATTGAGACAGCTATACTATGATAAAGGCAACAAGGCGCAATCGCTCCTAGCCAGAAAACTCGCGGACCAAGCACACATATCCACGCCCGACCAGATTAAAGACAGGAAAGGTGACCTAGTGACCCACCCCCAGGACATCGCGAAGACATTTGCGGAGTTCTACACAGACCTCTACAACAAACGCGAAATACCCCACAACCCCCCAACAGTAGATCTAACCGACCGCATAACCCAATATCTTGAACAAGCCAGACTACCACAACTAAAAGAGACTGACCTCTTAGAACTAAACACCCCCATTACCACAGAGGAACTGACGACGATCATCAAGGCCCTACCGGCACACAAATCCCCGGGACCAGACGGACTCCCATACGAGTACTACAAGACCTACCTACACATCTTAGGTCCGTACATGACCAGACTATTCAATGCCTTCCTCCGACAGACCCCCATCCCGAATGAGATGCTAGGCTCATACCTAACTTTGATCCCCAAGCCCGATAAAGACCCGACAGTATGCGCCAGCTACAGACCCATAGCCCTTTTGAATTCGGACCTTAAGATATTTACAAAAATTCTCTCCACCCGCCTTAACGCAATCCTCCCAACCTTGATACACAAAGACCAAGTGGGATTCGTCCCCATGCGACAGGCGGGGGACAACACCAGAAAAGTCATAGACCTGATAGACGTAGCGAACAGAGAATCCACACAATCCCTGGTACTTAGTCTAGATGCAGAGAAGGCGTTTGACCGCCTAAGCTGGCCCTTTATGACGGCCACATTACAACACATGGGATTCAAGGGCCCCTTTCTGAACGCAGTCCAGAACCTTTATACACACCCCTCATCGCAAGTTAAGACACCCTTTGCCACATCCCCCATCTTCCCGATTACGAATGGTACCCGCCAGGGATGCCCGCTCTCCCCCTTGCTGTTTGCACTGTGTGTAGAACCCCTGGCGGCCACCATTAGGAACAGCCCTGACATTAGGGGCATTCCGGTTAGGGGCAAGGAATTTAAGATATCATTGTTCGCAGACGACATCATCCTCACCCTGACCAACCCTCGGACCTCCCTACCCAACCTCCACGCCATATTAGATCACTACGGCACGCTGTCGGGCTACAAGACCAATACCTCTAAGTCAGTCGCACTTCCACTCAATATCCCGACAGACGAAACGACCCACCTGAAGTCTACCTTTCCCTATAAATGGGCGAATACCTCACTTAAATACCTAGGGGTATCCATTACCCCATCCTTCCACACCCTGTATCAGGCAAACTTCCCACCGATATTCAGATCAATCCGGGAACTGATCCAAAAATGGAAAACGCATCACATCTCCCTGATAGGCCGGATCACCTCCGTCAAAATGGTCATCCTCCCAAAACTGTTATACCTATTCCAAACTCTGCCAATACCCGTTCCCTACATACAACTCCGTAAACTACAAAAAGATCTCCTGAAATATGTCTGGAACTTTAAAAAACATAGAGTGCCCAGCTCAGTCCTGACAGCCTCACGGTCGGATGGGGGCCTGGCATTTCCTGACCTGGTCAGGTACTATCAGGCGACCCAACTCCGCGCACTGACTTCATGGTTCACCCAGAGGTCCTATAGCAAGTGGTCAGAACTGGAAAAAATCTGGCTAGCCCCAGTACATCCAAACAGTATAATATGGAGTGCAAATGTGGAGGTGGACCCCAGACGCATGCTAGGCTCAATGTCACAACTTCACCTACTATGGCGCAAGGTCTCTCGTGAATATAACCTTAAATCCAAAAACTCCCTGATGAACTCGTTCTTATGCAATCCTAAACTACCAACCAGCCTAACACATCAGATGTCGTGGCCTTGGGCCACACGGAACTTGTTCCATTTTGGTCACATTGTGAATCCCAGATCTCGCAGGCTGCTCACATTCTCGGAGCTCCAGTCTAAATATGACCTCCCAAAACAAGCGTTCTACAGCTATCTGCAGATCAGACACTTTGCCCAAACGATAGCTCCACAACTCCTCTTTTCCCCGCCCTCTCCATTTGAACAGGTTATATTAGAAGGACGCAACCGCAGGGGCTTGATATCGGACATTTACAAAATTATAAACAAATACCAATTCCTAACTAAAGGCAAACACTCATACATGTGCAGGTGGGAGAAGGAGTTGGGCGAAGAGCTCCCAATGGAGGCATGGCAGGCGGTCTGGAGGCAAGCAACCAAAACCTCTATATGCACTCTATATAAGGAAAACTCCTACAAAATTCTCTTCTGTTGGTACCAGACCCCTGCCATACTCCATAAAATATACCCCTCCACCCCGGACAAATGTTGGCGCTGCCAACGACAGAAAGGGACACTTTTCCACATATATTGGGCATGCCCACTCATAACCCCCTTCTGGGAATCCACCCGACAGCTCCTGATACGGCTATTTGAGAAGCCCATACTGTTCACTCCTAAACTCTTCCTGCTAGGCCTGTCCCAACCAAAATTATCCAAGCCTAGCAAAAAACTGCTCAGGCACATATTGACGGCCGCGAGGTGCCTAATAGCCCTTAACTGGAAATCCCCCATCCCACCCTCTCAAGAGGCCCTATACTCCAGGGTTAAAGACGTTGAACTCATGGAAAAAATGACAGCCAGGATCCGACAAAAACTGGATGAACACAATGAAGTCTGGGAGAGGTGGCATCTGCGGGAGGACTAAGGCAACCCATCGTGGCAGTTGAGGTGAGAACGTATCTACACCCCCTCTCTTCCTACCCCCCCCCCCCATCCTTTCCCAGCCTTTTCTTCACCCTCTCCTCTCATTTTCTTTTTTTTTCTTCTCCCCCCCCCATTTTTTCTTTTCTACCATCTGTAAAGCAGACCAAACCTGCATGTTTTACATAAACGTCACCATAGGTGCTAATTGGAAAAAAAAGAGTGCAGCCTCTGGAGGAGGACCAGAAAAGGGCTGGAGTCAGCTGCCAGAGCCTGCTGAATGCTGAGACCAGAAGAACAGGGGAGGCAGAGATGAGGGCGTGCTGTGGCTGCATGGAGAAGCGCAGGATCTGGGGGAGGAGTTCTGTCCTCCTCTCTGCTGCCGACTGCTGAGACAAGGTGAGGATGGAGACTAGGGGGGGGTGCTGCAGCTACAGGAGAGGTGTGAGGGCCACATGAAATGGCCTGGCGGGCTGCATTCAGCCACAGGCGTTGTCTTTGACACATGGTCTAAATGTTATCTATATCACAGCAAATCTTTACTTTTTGAGTTCAGGTCCACTTTAAAAAAACGGAACTCGCTAACAGGCATTACAATTATTCTAGGGAAGTAAGGCTACACTGATACAACAAGGGGAGACAGTTTTATAAATAAATGCTTGACTATTTATTTTTTTTTCACTAATAAATAATGTTCACAAAAAAAAGCAAAATAGTCCATATGTTTAGAATTGTCACATTACAAGAAGAGACGAGTTTAATATTTTTTTCTTAGCTAGATAGATCTCAAATCACCAGAATGGCTGAGAGCACAGGTATTCTATTACACTTCCAAGTATTGATTTAAAAGCACACAATACAAAGCCTGCCAGAATGAATGGCTCTTTTCATCCCTACTCCATGAAGCTGATAAGGAACAGTAGATTAGCAAAAACTGTCTTTCAGAAAGTTTTAGAGCAAAATTCAGCAAGGCAAGATACATTCAGCAAGGATATAGTACATTTATTATGTGAATTTGTATTTTTTTCCCCCCTTCCAAGTCATTTTATTTTAACTTTAGACATTTAACAGACTGTTCTAAGATAACTTCCGCAAGTACCCAAGTAGTGTAAAAAATGCTGTGTGAAATGTTGTTCTGATCTGGCTAATCACACTACCAAAGTAATAAAAACTTCAGACAAGAGCCTAACTATTCTTGAAGTGCCTTCACCTTGGCAAATCAAAGTGCAAAATGTACTTGTCTAATCACTAGTTCAGTATGATCATTGCAGACAAAACTGCACAGGCATTGCTATTGCCTCATTACGCCAGGGTTGCAGTTGTTGCTGGGATGCAAAATATGCTCCTTATACACTCACTAAGTAAGGAAACGTTATTACGATCATCAAATTAGTAGAATCTGCATCTGTGCTGGGCCTTAATAAATACAGAAAGTGATTTATGTCCACGGAGCGCTGAATTTAACAAAGGAGAGAGTTTTCCCAGCAAGCTATATGACAGATAAGCTGTATTTCACAGTTCTAAACAGTATTCTGCACAGAGAGATGCTTTGTCTGATGACCTGCACTTCATGTGCAGGAGAGCCTATGTTTACGGTAGACGTAAACAAGCGTTGCATTCATGCATAGACATGATTAGGCCAGCAGCTGTGGCACTGGATAGGGATGCATTAAAAGAAAAGTCAAGCCAAAGCTTGTTTGGCTGTATGCATTTCTGTGATCTGTTTTCAGAAGAGAGCAGAATGAAGGGCGCTCTCTGCTGACGTCACTGATATCAGTCCAGGCACCGTGTCATCACGACAATGAAGTCTGGATCCACCAGGCGCCTGGACTGACACTCATCTCAGCCTCTCAGCAAGCCACGAGAGCCTGACATGGCCACACCGTTCCCTCCACAGCCCAGTGCTCCAGTGAGCAAGGAGGGAGCAGAGAGGAGAGCTGTGAGTGACAGTCAGCAGCTCTCTGCTTAGGGAGCTGTAAGAACTGAGCCATCTGCTATGTTCGATCGCTCAGTTCTCAATGCAGAGACGGCGGGGGACCACCTAGGTAAGTATGATGGAGGAAAAAAGACAAATCCATACAAGTCTGCCTTCAGAAGACCTAGACTAGACAGGCTGGGCTTAAAAACATCATACTGCAAAACTGTGTGCTGCAACTCATGACAACCAATTACTAAATAGCTTTCATTTGCCAAGGATGGGTAAACTCAAGAAAATTACTTTGGGATTGTTTAAAGTGATTGTGAAGTCTCTCTTTTTTTTTTTTTAAATAACAAACCTGTTATAAACACCTGCTCTGTGCAGTTGGTTTTTCACAGAGCAGCCTGGATCCTCCTCTTCTCGGGTCCTCCTTTGCTGCTCTTGACCCCTCCCTCCTATCGAGTGCCCCCTCAGCCAGCAGTTTTCTATAGGGGCACCCGAGCCATGTTAGCGCTCCATGTATCCATTCAGACACGGATGCACCACTGCTGTGTCTCAGCCAATCAGGAGGAGTGTGCCGGACGGCTTAGACACTCGTGGACATCACTAGAGAGAGATGGGGCTCTGCTAAGTAATTAGGGGGTGCTGAGGGGGCTGCTACACACAAAAGTTTTTTTATCTTAATGCATTAAGATAAAAAACCTTGTGCCTTTACAACTCCTTTAAGGCAAAGTGCACATCTATGTAGCTGCGCTTGATGCGTTTTTCAGGCACGTTTTGCAGTGCGTTTTGCATTTTTTAAACTCTTGTTTTTTTGTATGCAGTTTTCATGTATTTTGCGTTTTTTTCCCCTCTTTAAATACACTGTAAACATACTGTACATTGCTGGCTGATAAGGAACGGGCCAGGAAGCGTCCTTAACAACCGATGAGTCATCAGCTGTAAGCAGAATTTCCCACTGAATGCAAAAAGAAATTGCCGGCAAAAAAAAATCTGAAAAAAAAAAAAAAAGAAATGGTATGGGTCCCCCCCAGGTCCATACCAAGCCCTTTGGATCTAGTATGGATTTGGAGGGGACCCCCACATGTCAATTTTTTTTTGTTTAAATGGCATCCATACCAGACCCTTATCTGAGCATGCTGCCCGGCACATCAGGAAAGGGAGGAGATGAGCAAGCGCCCCCCGAACCATAACAGGTCACATGCCCTCAACATAAGGATATGGGAGCTTTGGGGTGGGGGGCTCTGGCCCATGTTGACACGTGTCATCTCAAGGGGTGGGCTCTCTGGGTGATGTCACCAGATGGCCACGCCCCATGGCTATATAAGAGATGCCACACAGTGGGCGACAACACAATGGAGGAAGACAGCCTTAGAAAATAAGAAATGGACGTATGAGTGCTGCCAGCATTGCTGCAGAGGTAAAGGGTGTGGGGGGTCAGCCTGTCAGTGATCAGACCATACGCTGCACGCTGTCCCAGAAGGAAGAATCTTCAAAAAATGATGCATAAGAAAGCCTGCAAACAGTGTGTTGAAGACAAGCAGACTAAGGACATGGATTACTGGAATCATGTCCTGTGGTCTGATGAGACCAAGATAAACTTATTTGGTTCAGATTGTGTCAAGCGTGTGTGGCGGCAATCAGGTGAGGAGTACAAAGACAAGTGTGTCTTGCCTACAATCAAGCATGGTGGTGGGAGTGTCATGGTCTGGGGCTGCATGAGTGCTGCCGGCACTGGAGAGCTACAGTTCATTGAGTGAACCATGAATGCCAACATGTACTGTGGCATACTGAAGCTGAGCATGATCCCCCTCCCTTCGTAAACTGAGCCGCAGGGCAGTATTCCAACATGATAACGACCCCAAACACACCTCCAAGATGACCACTGCCTTACTAAAGAAGCTGAGGGTAAAGGTGATGGACTGGCCAAGCATGTCTCCAGACCCTAAACCCTATTGAGCATCTGTGGGGCATCCTCAAATGAAAGGTGGAGGAGCGCAAGGTCTCTAACATCCACCAGCTTCGTGATGTCGTCATGGAGGAGGAAGGACGTGGAAGAGGACTCTAGTGGCAACCTGTAAAGCTCTGGTGAACTTCATGCACAAGAGGGTCAAGGTAGCGCTGGAAAATAATGGTGGCCACACAAAATATTGACACTTTGGGCCCAATTTGGACATTTTCACTTAGGCGTGTACTCACTTTTGTTGCCAGCGGTTTAGACATTAATGGCTGTGTGTTGAGTTATTTTGAGGGGACAGCAAATTTACACTGTTATACAAGCTGTACACTCACTACTTTACATTGTAGCAAAGTTTCATTTCTTCAGTGTTGTCACATAAGTCACAGAAGTTCTGTTTTCATTTTGCGAGAAGCCATGTGGGGGACACAGAAAACATGTAGGAGAAGGTGTTCTGGTCAGATGAGACCAAAATTTAACTTTTTGGCCTAAAAGCAAAACGCTATGTGTGGTGGAAAACTAACACTGCACCTGAACAGACCATACCCACTGTGAAACATGGTGGTGCAGTATCATCCTTGTAAGGATGCTTTTCTTCAGCAGGGACAGTAAAGCTGGTCAGAGTTGATGGGAAAATTGATGGAGCCAAATACAGGGCAATCGTAGAAAAAAAAATCTTAGAGTCTGCAAATGACTTGAGACTTGGAGGTTCACCTTCCAGCAGGACAACGACCCTAAACATACAGCCAGAGCTACAATACTATGGTTCAGATCAAAGCATATTCATGTGTTAGAATGGCCCAGTAAAAGTCCAGACCTAAATCCAATAGAGAATCTGTGGCAAGACTTGAAAATTGCTGTTCACAGACGCTCTCCATCCAATCTGACAGAGCTTGAGCTATTTTGCAAAGAAGAATGGGCAAAAAATGTCACTCTTTAGATGTGCAAACCTGGTAGAGACATCCCCAAAAAGACTTGCAGCTGTAATTGCAGTGAAAGGTGGTTCTACAAAGTATTGACTCAGGGGGGCTAAATACAAATGCACTCCACACTTTTCACATATTTATTTGTAAAAAATGTTGAAAACCATTTATCATTTTCCTTCCACTTCACAATTATGTGCATTTTGCGTTGGTCTATCACATAAAATCCATTTACGTTTTTGGTTGTAACCTGACAAAATGTGGAAAATTTCAAGGGGTATGAATACTTTTTCAAGGCACTATATGTATTCTTAACTCAAATTAGTACCTTATATTGCTTATGGAGGATGTTAGAAGGAGGCAAGAAAAACACAGTAAGAAACTATTTCCTGAAAAATGTATTACAGGGTCAATAGGTAGTAGATGTGTATAAATTATTTTTGGAAAATAAAGGTATCATTTAGTGCCATTTTAAATGTGCAGCTATATATACACGTCTGTGTATGTTTTGTAAATGATAAAAAAAATATAACAGACTTTACTAAAATACAAGGTTTCTGATTTCTAAATCAGATTTACAATACAGTAATGTGCTATTAAAAGAACGCGGGTGAAGCTGTCTCTCCAACTCAAACCAGCAGTGAACCAAGTAAAACAGCTAGCCAGTCTTGATACCTGTAACTTAATAACAAGCTGCAAAATGCATAGAGGATAAGGAATGGGCTCTGTAAAAGCTATTAGGAATACACTTGTTAAGGTTTATAAAGAGCTATTGTGTAAATCGTTAAATCTGCACAATGGGCCTCATTTATAAAAACAGGTAAGTGTCTATGCTGTCCATAGCAGCCAGGTCAGTTACTAAATAAACTTACAAGAAAAAGTACCTCTTGAAACAAATTTACACAACACAAAGGTTGTAATAAAAAAAATAACAATAACTTTATTATAATTTTGTATTGGACCCAAAGACTGGCTGGCTGAAGATGTATCACCCAAAGGGGACAGACACCAAAAAACAACAAACGACAAAATCAAAAACAGGGACTGGAAGTGCTATGAGCCATCAAACAAATGTAACAAATTTTTCCCCCCAAATTTTCCAAAACCCTTAACAATATTACAGCATGATTAAGGCAATGAACAATTTGGGTATAATAAACAGAACAGAAAGTAAAGTGGACCTTTCCCCTTCCAACTCTAATGCCCCGTACACACGATCAGATTTTCCGACAACATATGTTGGATGTGAGCTTGTTGTCGGAAAGTCCGACCGTGTGTATGCTCCATCGAACATTTGGTGTCGGAAATTTCTGCCCGCAAATATTTGAGAGCAGGTTCTCAAATTTTCCGCCAACAAAACCTGTTGTCGAAATTTCCGATCGTGTGTACACAAGTCCATCGCACAAAAGTTCACGCATGCTCGGAATCAAGCAGAAGGAGCCGCATTGGCTACGTCACTGTGTTCCCACATTTGGAATTTTGGGCCAACATTTGTGTGACCGTGTGTATGCATGACAAGTTTGAGCCAACATCCTTCAGAAAAAAATCCACGGTTTTGTTGTCGGAAAATCCGATCGTGTGTACGGGGCATAAGTTTACACTTGTATATTCTCTGAAAAGCAATTCACAGTGGACCACTTTTCAAAGTGGGCCCAACAGTGATCCTGCCATCCAGAAGAACACATGTTCCTATGTCAAAATAAGTACAGTCCACAAATATGCTATATGTTAGGCATACATTAGGCAGACATATCTGGGCAGAATAGCAGCAAAGTGGTTAGTTCGCTGCCTTGAAGCACTCAGACAAGTGCTTGGGTTATATGTCAACAGGGCATCTGTATGTAGTCTGTTCTCCTGATTTTCTCAGGCTTTTTCTGGGTGCTCCCATATCCAAACAAAAAAAAAAAAAATCAGAGCCTGAAATTCCACAAAATATGTATATATCAGACCCATAATGGAGACTGGCAGAACATTTTGCACAAAGGGAAAATGAATAGCCAGACCAAAAGTATCTAAAAAGAGACATTTTGATGTACCTTTAAATTACAGATTTTTGGAGTACAGTACAGGAATTGATTCATAGACCATGGGTTATATGCCTCCACCACGGTCTTGGAATTGATTCCAAGTCCTGTACTGTATGATACAGATAAAAGGAATTTTGATGTACCTGTAAACTCTATCTTGGATACAGTACAGGAAACAGGAATTGATTCATAGGCAATGGTTGCAGCATATAACCCATGGTCTAGAAGTCGATTGCCGTGTCCTGAAATGTAGGATAATGATATTTTAATTTGTACTTAGTTATCCTGCAGTTAGAAGCTTTAGTCTAAATAAATAATGGGCAGCACTCCAGACAGTGAACGGTTCAAGTTTCATATATTTATGAAAGGAAGCATCATATAAAGACATAACAGTAAATTGTAGTACAAGCACAAGATTTCCCCACGCTTCCTATATCTAGACAAAGGCAAACTCTCAGCTAAAAGGATCTTATACATTTTTATTAGAATAGGGATAAGATCCAGGCTAAGGCTGGCCATACATTACACAATTGTCTTGCACAATTTTTCTTTCATCTTACCAAAACCATATAATATGAAGTCAAACCTAAACACTTTGAATTTGTATGCAATCAGGCAGGCCATTTCACTACATAGTTGAAGGTAAATCTAAAGGAAATTGAATAAGTAAATTGCATAATACGCCAGCTTAAAAAATAGAGTAATTAGCAAACATCAATACACATGGATAGATACCAGAAAAAAACCTTCAGTTGGCATATGGACACTCAGGATCAGGTGAAGGTGGGAATCACAACTCATCAAATGAGATCACCTGACAAAGTGTTTTTACTCCAAAACGTGATTCCCACCTCCACCTGATCCTGAGCGTCCGCATGCAAACTGAAGTTTTTTTTATGGTATCTATCCATGGCTATAGGTGTTTGTTAATTACTGTACTTTTAGCCTAGATCTCCTCCCTGTTCCAATGAAAATGTATATGATGCTTGTAGTTGAGAGTTTGACTTTGTCTAGATAGAGGAACTGTGGGGAGATCTTGTGTTTGTACTACAACTTAAGCCTCGTACACACGATCAGATTTCCGGAGGACCATTTGTCCGTTTTTTGGTTGCATGCTAGTCTCATGTCGAAAGTGAAGAGATTACTCACCATAGGAAAATTCTCGTATGACAGAATACAACTTTAGAAGTGACGTAATGTGTTGGATAGTTTTGTATGTATTCTTTAGTTTCTGAGCATGTGTAGTCTTGCTCTTACGATTTTTTTTTGTTCAAAAACCGTACTAATTATACGAAAATCGGATGTTGTGTTCACATCCGCCAAAAATTTCATAGTCTGCACATCCAGCTTTCGTTCATCAGACTAAATTTTACTGCCGATTTTCCTATCGTGTGTACTGGCCTTAAGGGTCCTTTCACACGGAGCGGACTCCGCCTGTGATCTGCTTGTTCAGCAGTGGATCTGTCCTCTGAGTAGGCGGATGGCAGGTCCATGTCTGTTCCGCTTATGCAGAGTGGACACGGACACGGTCGGATGTAAATGGATTGCCTGTTAGTTTACACCCGACAGCCATCCGATCTGCTGGATGGAAGGTAAATGGATACCCGTCCATCTGTTTTTCACAGATCGGATTGGATGTAGGCGGTTGTAAACAGACACATGTCCTTTTACATCCGCTGCATCATAGCGGATAATAGAGGTTTCCAATGGAGGCCGCCTGTCCATTTTTCAGGATCAGAAAGTTCATGTGAAAGAGGCCTTAATTTTTTTTATGATGCTTCCTTTCATAAATATGTGAAACTTGAACAGTTACCTGTCTGGAGTGCTGCCCACTATTTAAGAGTGCATTTATTCCTGGGTCTTTCGTGAGCAAACCCAGTCTTTGGTTTCAGCACCTTTAGGCTGGGTTCACACTTGTGCGATGACAGACATTGCATGTGATTCGCATTGCTTTGCAGATCACATGCAAAGTCTGTGCGATGCAAATTCAGCCATACAAACTGTATGGCTAAAATTGCATTCGCACCAAAATGGTGCAGGATCCTTTTTTTGGTCTGCGCTGGAATCGGATCGCATGCGTGTGCACACCTATGTGATCTGATTCCTGCAACATTTGACAGTTCTCACTGCAAACCGATCTGGGGGTGTCATTAACTTTACATCTGCAGCGTTTCACTGATGTCAGTGTGAACTGCCGGCGAGTGACATGCGATGCGGGAACCTGGAATCGCGCTGGTTTCCGCATCACATATGTGTGACTTGGGACTAATTTATGTTATTAACTCTTTATGCACTGATTTTGTGATTTTATGTGTGCATTAGCTTTTTTTTTTGCTTTACTAAATTAGAAGCTTTAGGACATTACTGTGGCCTTTTCAGACACAAATAGTGTTTAGTGGATTTGTCTTTTTAAGAAGAAATAGCAGGAAATATTATAGCATAGACATAAGAATGACCTTAGATATCCCTATATGAAATGATCTGGCAGCTGTAAAGATATGTGTCTCAGGTTCTATTTTTATAGCAAAGATCACTAAAATAATACCGCCGACAATGCCGTATTGTTTCCGTACGAATGCCACAGCTATGTCGGCTTTGTCTCACGTGAGCTTGTGTTTCTTCACAGCATTATCAGGAAATCAAGAGCTGTAAAATACAAGTCTCACGAAAACAGCTTGAGCCCCAGGCACTGCAGAATTTATTATTGGCAGACTTCCTGTCGTCAACCACTCCCAGGATTTTCTGGGAGAAATCCCCCAATAACTTCTTGTGAAAATCACCAGTTATGATGACAGGACAATAAAACACGCAGACAGAAGGGGGAGGTGACAGTAACAGTGTGCAGAGTTCATAGGGAAAAAAAAAAAAGCTGCCTTGCTTTGCTGTGTGCAATTAGAGACAGCAAGGGTTAAACAGAACTCCCATTTCAGTGACATTTCCAAATGCGTTCATAGAACATAAAAAAATGAGGAAATCCATCGGCAGATAAGTGATGTATCTCTGAAAGGTGATTGTTATTCTTTAATCCTTACAATAAAGGCAATCAGCAGCTGTTAGTCAGTGTTGTATGCTAGCAGGTGATAAGCCTTCTGTTATTGTGGCTGCAAACTATCAAGTCATTGCACACACAGTGCTGGCCACCAGAGTGCCACCTCCTGTATCAGAACTGTCCCATTCATCACGTTATATTTGTAGACAAATGACTGGCAAGGCATTTCTCAGCTCAGTGTTCCCCCCCACCCCACCCCATGTCTGATGATGTGTAGCCACATGGAAGGATACAAGCTCTGAAGTAGAGACAGCAGGGTGTGGTTTTCAGAACAATATGTATTTTCTTCTTTGCTAATCCCGAATGTGGTACAGTCAGTAACCTGAGAGGGGAAACAAGCCGGCAGGCATGTTTTCCTGGCCTCTGTGTCTGTGACATGGTATGGTAGTGGTTACTGCACAGAACAAAGGCGCAGGCGGCGTTCCAGAATTAATCTCTTAGCTTGGGAGGTGCATTCTCTTTCCTTTTCTCTGATCCCTAAATGTATGCTCTTCTTTTGGGTATCAGGGTGGGGGTAGGTCAGTCCAGTGTTCTTGGGTCTCTGGCATCTTTCTTACCTAGATCTGCCAGCAAGAACAGATAGATGGCATCTGCTTCTACTAAGGCTGCCTGGGATCTTGTTTTCTACATCCCATTGATTTCCTTTAGTCTGCCAGTGCTGTACTTATATTCCCCTCTGTCTGCGGTTACAAAATGAAGCAACCATGAAAGACTTCAAACAAAGGACTTTTGCTTGGAAAGGAAGAATCTGGAACTGTTTTTTTTTTTTTCCCCGATTAGGACGAACGCTTGGAAAATGCCAGAAGGCATTTATCCATTACTAAAATATTCAAATATCCAAAAATACACTGCATAAAATGTATACTTACTGAACTCTGTTGATGAAAAATACTCAAGACCCAGTTTACTTAGTTATTTCATCTCAGTGTATGTTATTCCAAAGACTTTTAAAGTGTATTTAAAGACAAAATGTTTATTATTTTTTTTTAATTTTAATTTTAGACTGTCTTGTTGGGGAGATTTTCCTTAACACCCAGTCCCAAAGGACACAGCGGGAAGTAAGAGGAGATCTCTTCAAAGCAAGTGTATATCCCGTCTTAGACATCTGCCCCCCATTGGAAGATTTTTCCTCCCCTATTGTTCCTATTACAGCAAAAAAAAAAGTTTGGACCTCCCACCACTTTCCATAGTGAAGACAAGGGTCACCAAGTCCAATAGAGAGGGTTGGACATCCCCAACCCAGACATAGGCAGAAATGGAAACCAGACAGAGGTTCTAAACCTTCTACATCCTATCCAAAACTAAAAAGAAAATCAACTTTACATTCACTTTAATAGCAGTCACATTTTCCACATCTTACAGGCATGTTAAAAAAGCACAGTTAGTAGAGACAGGTTTAGGAAGCACTGGGCCTCATGTATAGAAGTTGAATTTTTATGTTGCCTATAGAAACCAATTACAATGATTTCTAAGCACAAACCTATCTTGTGCACCATTTATTTTGAGTATAGAACTGTTTGAGCCTATATTAACTGTTCACTGCCATGTGTTTGTTGAAAAGATTTTTTTAACCCTTCCCCAAGATTTATCTGGAGGTCTACGTTACCTTTAGGCTACTTTCACACTGAGGCGATTTATAGGCGATGGAAAGAGGTAAGCCGCGCTTAGGAGAAGGAGGGGAGTGTAGGGGAAAAAGGTTGAAGGAGGATACAACCAGAAATGAAATGTAAAAAATAATAAAATAAAAATGTAAAGGCTGCTGCTAAAAAGTGAGATACTACACACTAGACAGATATACAGTTGGATAAAGCTGCGCCAATATCAAAAGAAAAATAAACATATAAACCATGTGTAGGACATAATAAACATATTAAACTTATGAAAAATTCATGCAGAACAGTCCAGATAGAGATGAATCAGTCCAGAACAATTCCTCTAAAAGTTAAAACAGGGGTGAATTAAATCCACCAATCCAGTGTACTCAAATATGACACCTCCGTGCTCGTGCTCTAGGCATCCACTGTGACATATGAAAAACGGTGCTTTATCCCGACCACCTAATGAATGGGAGGCTTACCAGAAGGTATAGGTAATCAAGCATTGGATATAAGCTTGTGGTGTATCCAATAGACCAGCGTTGGTGGGGTTAACGGCCACTCCAGGGAGGGAACAGTCCAAATGCAAACAGGGAAGGAGGGAAGGGATCCGTCCTGGGAACCGTTCACAGACTAGATAGCCAATTCCTAATATAATCCTGCTCGGGGTGAATGGATCTCACTGCGCCCTCGCCTGATCCTCCGGAAAACACGAGATCGGGAAAACCTTCCTGATGTACACAACTTTAGGACTGCTGGTTCATGTCTGACACGTCAGACACGAACCAGCAGTCCTAAAGTTGTGTACATCAGGAAGGTTTTCCCGATCTCGTGTTTTCCGGAGGATCAGGCGAGGGCGCAGTGAGATCCATTCACCCCGAGCAGGATTATATTAGGAATTGGCTATCTAGTCTGTGAACGGTTCCCAGGACGGATCCCTTCCCTCCTTCCCTGTTTGCATTTGGACTGTTCCCTCCCTGGAGTGGCCGTTAACCCCACCAACGCTGGTCTATTGGATACACCACAAGCTTATATCCAATGCTTGATTACCTATACCTTCTGGTAAGCCTCCCATTCATTAGGTGGTCGGGATAAAGCACCGTTTTTCATATGTCACAGTGGATGCCTAGAGCACGAGCACGGAGGTGTCATATTTGAGTACACTGGATTGGTGGATTTAATTCACCCCTGTTTTAACTTTTAGAGGAATTGTTCTGGACTGATTCATCTCTATCTGGACTGTTCTGCATGAATTTTTCATAAGTTTAATATGTTTATTATGTCCTACACATGGTTTATATGTTTATTTTTCTTTTGATTTATAGGCGATATAACGCTAAAAATAGCGCCTGCAAAGTGCCTTGAAAGAGCCTCTCCTCTTACTCCAATGTGAAAGCACGAGGGCTTTCACATTGGAGAGGTGCACTGGCAGGACAGTAAAAAAAAAAGTCCTGCAAGCCGCATCTTTGCAGTGCTGTAGGAGCGGTGTATACACTGCTCCTAAAGTGCCCCTGCCCATTGAAATCAATGGGCAGCGCCGACATTCCACCGGCAATGCGCAGCTGCAGAGGTTTCAACACTTTTCCAGGGGTTAAAAACGTCCCGCTAGCGGCTGAAAACCTCTGAAAAAACTACGCTTTACCGCCAACGCCCCACTGTGAAAGTAGCCTCATAAAAGCAAAAAATTGATTGGCTAAAGGAGAAGCAGTCCTATGATAAAACAATGTTTCCAACTACGGTACCTAAAAATGATTTCACTTTTGACCCACTGATGCTTAAAAGACGTACCATGGGCAAAACTTTTTTTTTTTTTTTTTTTGGATAGAGTAAGGGAGGGTTATAACCCTTGTCAGTATTTTACTCCATCTAAGTCCCATTTTGGAGATTTCCCTTATTTCCAGTCCCATATCCAAACAGGAAGTGAGAGAAAATCACTGCAAATTAAGAGAATTCCTTGGGCACCCCAGTGTACCCATTGGAAGATTTCCCCTCCATTACTTTTCCGAGGACAACCCATAATTTGGTGTTTTCTTTACTTTCATTTTTGAACATAATAATAATGGTAAACAGGACAACTAGAGAGGGTGAATCTTTCTAACGGGGACACTGACAGCAATAAAAACTGACAAGTGTTCTAATGCCGTGTACACATGACTGGACTTTCCGGCAAACTAGGTCTGACAGGATAAGTCCGTCGGACAATCCGATCGTGTGTGGGCTAATCCGTTTGTTTTTCGGGGGAAAAAAATCAGGCGGACCTAGAAAAAGAACATGTTTCAAATCTATCCGACGGACTCAATTCCAACGGATTTAAATCGGGAAGACTGTTAGTCTGTGTGCTAGTCCGACGGACCACCTACAATGCAAGGGCAGCTATTGGCTACTGGCTATTGAACTTCCCTTTTTAGTGCCGTTTACGTCACCATGTTCAAAACGAACAGACTTTCGAATGGACTTAGTCCGTTCGTGTGTGGCCAAGTCCGTTCATTCTGAAAGTCTGTCGGAACTCCGCCAAAAGTCAGTCGGGAAGACCGTCGGACCTAGTTTGCCGGAAAGTCCGTCCATGTGTACGCAGCCTAATACATCTCCACACTATCCAAAACTAAAAAAAAAAGTTTTGCCTTTAGTTATTCTTTAATAAAAATGATTCAGATGCCATTTTTACATGGGAAACATGTGCTCCCCCTTTTCTATATAATGCCCACATTTAATAGACTGTGGCTTTTCTGTTCCCCAAAAATATCATAAACAGAGTCTCTGGCCAGGAACAACAACAAGGTTATGTCAGTCTGAATCAATAACCATATTAAAGCGGAGTTCCACCCAAAAGTAAGTACTCCTCACCCCCTGACATGCCACAATTGGCATGTAATTTTTTTTGGCAGGTACCCAGCTCCCACTTCCGGGTCTGGATGCTTTGCCGCCTAGGCGACTTCTCCTCTCCCCCTAGGCGACTCCTCCTTCCCTGCAATCTTCTGGGTCAGGTCCCAGAAGATTGCCTGGCCACTGATAGAGCGCATCGCGACTTATTGCGTATGTGCAGTGCGCGCCCGGCTATGCAGCTGCAAACTGTCACAGCTGGGCGCCCACACTTCCAATACCAGCGCCGCGGAGAGGCAGGAGAAAGGAGCGAGGCAGCGGGTGGCCGCATCACTGGAACATGGGACAAGTGAGTGTCTGTTTATTAAAGGAGAAGTACAGCCTGAGCTTGTTTAGCTGGGCTTCTCCTATGGATCACAGAAATGCAATTTGTTTTGCAGTCCTGTGATCCATTTTCAGCACAGAGCAGTCTGAAGTCCGCTCTCTGCTGATGTCACAGGAATCAGACCAGGCACTGCCTCATCCCGACAATGGATCTGCCAGGTGCCTGGACTGGCACCCGTCTCAGGCTCTCAGTGAGCCACCAAGAGCCTGAGACGGCAGATCCCCGCCCCTCCACAGCTCAGCTCTCCAATGAGTGTGGAGGAGCAGAGCAGGAGAGATGCTGATTGACAGGCAGCAGTTCTCTACTCAGGGAGCTGTGAGAACTAAAATGAGACATTTAAGGCATCACAGCACAAAAATGAACAACAGGCATGTTAATTAATGGGTAGTGTCAAAATGTAGACAGAAAAACAGAAGTATTGTTTACAAAACATAGTTATAAAATCTGCTTATATCTAAACCTAACAAGGCATTCATAATTTAAATGACTTATCACTGGTTTCAAAGGCAACTCTTAACCACTTGCCTACTGGGCACTTATACAGTCTTTCTGCCAGGCCAATATTCAGCTTTCAGTGCTGTCACACTTTGAATGACAATTGCGCGGTAATGCAGCACTGTACCCAAACAAAATCTTTTAACTTTTTTTTCACACAAATAGAGCTTTCTTTTGGTGGTATTTAATCACTACTGGGTTTTACATTTTTTGCTAAAAGACATAAAAACCGCAAATTTATTTTAAAAGTTTTTTTTTCATAATTTATTATAAAATTTTGGAAACAGGAAAATTTTCTCCTTCACTGATGAGGTTGCACTAATGGGCATTGATAGTCTGCACTGATGGGCATTTATAGGCTGCACGGATGAGGGCAGCACTAATAGGGACTGATGAGGCAGCACTGGTCAGGCAGCAATGATGGGCACTGTTGGGCACTGGTAGGCAGCACTGATGGGCATTAGTAGGGCAGGATGAGCAGGCACTGATTGGCAGCACTGGTGGGCACTAGGGGTGCAACGGATCGTCGCCGATCCGTGATCCGAACGGGTCACCCCGTTCGGATCGGCACACCCCGCGATCCGTGACCTCGGCCTTAGGAAAGGCCGTGGCTTCGGCCTAGCTCCGGAGCGGCGGCCATCTTGGTACACCCGGCCACTGTTTACAATGTGATCGCTCCGTCAAATGACGGAGCGATCACTTGTAAACATACCCTGCATTACCCAGCCAATATCCTGCATTACCCAGCATATACTCTGCATTACCCAGCCGATACTCTGCGAGACTCTGCGTTACCCAGCCGATACTCTGCGATACTCTGCGTTACCCAGCCAATACTCTGCGATACTCTGCGTTACCCAGCCAATACTCTGCGATACTCTGCGTTACCCAGCCAATACTCTGCGATACTCTGCGTTACCCAGCCAATACTCTGCGATACTCTGCGTTACCCAGCCAATACTCTGCGTTACCCAGCCAATACTCTGCGATACCCAGCCAATATTACAGTGGGGGAGAGGATGTGGATTTTACAGTGGGGGAGATGACGTGGATATTACAGTGGGGGAGATGACGTGGATATTACAGTGGGGGAGATGACTTGGATATTACAGTGGGGGAGATGATGTGGATATTACAGTGGGGGAGATGACGTGGATATTACAGTGGGGGAGATGATGTGGATATTACAGTGGGGGAGATGACGCAGATATTACAGTGGGGGAGATGACGTGGATATTACAGTGGGGGAGATGACGTGGATATTAGTGGGCACACATTGGCAGCACTAGTGGGCACTGTTTGGACTGCACTGATAATCAGTGCCCTGATTACAAGTGTAGATGTCCCTTTTAGAGAAGCCAGGTATTGGCTCTCTTCTCCTCTCCTCATGCTCTTAGCATGAGAAAGGGAGTGCCGAGAACCGGCTTCTATTTACATCCGTGATCAGCTGTGATTGGACATAGCAGATGACGTGGTAAAGAGCAGCTGACTGGCTCTTTAACTGAATCTGTGATTAGCAAGGTCCTCTGGACACTGCTGATCCCAGAGTGCGCTGCACGCGCCCTGCAGCAGGCCCGATCACAGGAGGCCATAATATGATGGCCTGCCAAAGCTAGCCGCCTGCGCTGTAGGCGTCATTCGGCTATAGCAGGGTCAGCAAATGGTTCAAGTAACCCTAAAAAAAAAAGAAAAAAAATACTGTTCCTTTAAAGCATTATCAGTAACACAGTGAGTGCCATTGCAGTGTAATTTGTCCCTTTTTTTAAATCTAAAATACCTGGTTGATCCCGTCTCCCCCTGTGTGTGCTGACCATGGTAATCATGGCTGCTATTCCGTGATTACATGCCTTCGTCATCCCGCAGTGTTCTGAGTGTCTCTGCCTGTCAGCTCCAGTTTGTATCTGCGGAGCCGATCTCCTCCCTGCCCCTCCCCTCTACCCCTGCCTTTATTCCAAAGTATTACATAACACAATTACTTCTATCCTCTATGTTTTAGCAAAATATTCACTGCAGTATGTCAGTTTTTTTGAAATGATAATCCTAAATACCTTTTTGCACAGCTCCTCTGTGAAGTCACATGACTGACCAGGATCGACTTTTCATTCCTATCTGCAGCTATAAGTGCATTGTGTTTACCTGTAGATATACCTGAGGTGCATTTAGCAGCAGAAAATTACACACTTCCCCTTTTCTTCCTAAAATGTTGGTATTTCTGCTCATGTTGATTCTCATACATCCTCATGTTGGTGTTCATTCTTTGCAGACATAGTCTAACAACAGTTAGTAAACAGTCAAAAGTGGACACTGACATTCTGGTAAAGTTTATTGGGATAGGCCTAGATTTTGTCATTCATCGGGATAAAATATCTCCTAGTTAAATGCTAGGATGTTAAGGGTTGTACCTACAGTATCTCCACTTCCTTTGACCCTGTGTCTGCCTCACGCCAGAAAGCAGTGCAGGAAAGACACATTTCCCGCACTGCAGGTGATAACACTGCCCTTGCAATCTGCATGCAGGTGCCAGTGTATTGTTAACAGCACCCCAAACACAGATCGCAAATGCAGTGCATTTGCAGGCACCAAATCGTATGGTACTACAGTATGAATGAATGGCCTGTCAAATCACACCACATAGGAATGCGTGCCACATTCCCATGCAATCCTGGTGTGACCGACCCTCAATCTTCTATTCCTCTCAAGCAGGCACGCAGTGGTAAGCACCAGCTTTGCTCTGTACTCCATTTCAATTACACGGATTTCATTGTTCAGAAAACTACCCACAAGAGGAAGATGAGGTGCTTGGGGTATACCATTTGCCAAAAAATGGGGAATTTGGAAACCAAATCGCGACTATCTGCAGGAAATAGTTTAACATTTTCAAGTGCAGATTACTGCTGTCAGATACAAATGTCCATGTGAATGTAGCCTTAGAACTTGGTTGACGTCTAAATTGGGTAGAAATTATTTTACCAAATTATAAAAATTTCAATGTAACAATATACATGGAGTTAAAACACAGTACAGAATATACTGGGACAGAAATGGCTAGTTCACATCAGAAAGCATTAACTTTGACCTATGTTGCATTAGCATTATGTGGTAAAAGTGGCATGTATATCAAACCCTAATGTTTGTTTTACATTTTGGATAGAGTTGGCAGGAATTAAAACCCCTGTTGGGTTTTTATTGCTATCGGGGCTCTGTAAGAGAGATTTCCCCTCACTTATGCTGGCCATACACGGGTCGAATTTCGAAAGAACTTTCTTTTGAAAATCAGAAAATTTGTGCGTTTTGTGATCCAATGGTGCCACCATTGATTTTCAAAATTCGACCAACCAAACCTTCAATTTCACCTCATGTTCCTACAGAAAAAAAAATTAGTGTCTGGGAATCTTCTATTCTTTCCAGGAATTTTCTTTTCTTGCACATGCGCATTTCTTTTTTCGATTACATTTCTCGCACGATTCTCCCATCATTGGTTAGAAAATCGTTAGTTTTTAAAAAAAATTCCAACATGTCGTATTCTTGAATTTCGATGGCCGCACGAAAATCGGCCGTTGCTGCAGCCCACTAATGGTGCGAAATTCGTAAGAAAATTCTTAGATAAGATTTTCGAAAGAAAGCTCTTTCGAAATTCGACCCGTGTATGACCAGCATTACAGTTTCATCAGACAAGAAATAAGAGACCAGCAAGACAGACCGAAATGAAATGGTCAGAAAAATTACATGATCTCCCTACTTTACAGGAAAAAAATGCATTTTTCTCTCTGTGCGTCTCTGCTAAAGATAATACCTAATCTTTGGAGCCCCTGGTCGGAGTAAAGAACCAACAAAGGTTCTAATCCTTCCCCACTCCATTCAAAACTCAAAAAAAATATAAAAAATAAAAACCCTTGCTTTCACATGGATTTTAACTGCAAAGCAGGCCAACACACCTAAAATACAGAACCGAAGAAATATTTTTCAATGAAATGCAAGATGCTGGCTGGAGCAGATCCTAGTGAAAACAATAGATTATCTTACATCCATTTGTTTGATTGTCCTGGAAAACACATGATCATGCATGAACATACCGTATCCTCACAAGAATATTTCAAAGACTTTGCTGCTAAAGCATTTTTACACAAAATTCACATGTTCATATAGACTCAAATGATCAGATTAGGTTGTAAAAAAAAAAATCTAAAACTTTAAGGGTCCTAAAAAAAAAAAAAAAAAAAGAAAAAAAACAAACTAAGAAAAAAATATTTATATATTACATACCTAAGAATTTGTAGTTCCTGTTGGGAATTTTTGAGTTCATCACTAAGGCGATGCCATCGAAGAAGAGCTTTTAACTCATTCTGCTCCCTGGCCTCCGCTGCTGTGAGCTGTCCAGAAATAAGAACATTAGTGTCCTAGTTATGATTGGATATTTAGCACAACGCAGTCTTCTATATATTTTTTAGGACATTTACACTGACTACCAATGTAAAGGGGGCTTTTGCACTGAGAACTAATTTAACAGGCGTAGTTATACTTACCATTAATGAAACAGAGGATTCTACACTTGCCACCAATGTATCAATAGCATTTCAATTTACCAATGAAATATTTAAAGTAAATACATATATAACGGCATTGGCTACCAATGTAACAGGAAATTCACATTAACCAGTGACGAAACAGAGACAATTACAGCAACCACCAGTGTAACAAAAGCATTCTGCACTGAATACTAATGCCCCAAAATAATGGTGGTCAGTGTAAAAAACACCCCTTTTACATTGGTGTCAGTGCAAATGCTCCCATTACATGGGCGGTGAGTGCACCAATGCAGGTGTTCATGAAGAGAAAAACCCCTGAACAATTTTGTCAGTTGGAGAAGGCTTCCCTATCATTTATGTTAGTGGAAGAAGAACCCTCAGTCATTGGTGTTCTGCGATTAGTAGCCTCAGGGGCAGAGGAGACTCTGTTGATGCCACCAGCTTAGTCTTAGGAATGTTAGGTTTGAAACTATTCTGCCATCATTGGGTGGAGATACGGTATCTCACAAAAGTGAGTACATCCCTCACATTTTTTAAAATATTTTATTATATCTTTTTATGCGACAACACTGAAGAGATGACACTTTGCTACAATGTAAAGTAGTGAGTGTACAGTTTGTATAACAGTGTATATTTGCTGTCCCCTCAAAATAACTCAAAACACAACCATTAATGTCTAAACTGCTGGCAAAAAAAGTGAGTACACCCCCAAGTGAAAATGTCCAAAATGGGCCCAATTAGCCATTTTCCCTCCCCGTTGTCATGTTACTCATTAGTGTTACAAGGTCTCATGTGTGAATGGGGAGCAGGTGTGTTATATTTGGTGTTATCGCTCTCACAGTCTCATACTGGTCACTGGAAGCTCAACATGCACCTCATGGCAAAGAACCCTCTGAGGATCTAAAAAAAAAGAATTGTTGCTCTACATAAAGATGGCCTAGGCTATAAGACGATTGCCAAGACCCTGAAATTGAGCTGTAGCATGGTGGCCAAGACCATACAGCAGTATAACAGGACAGGTTACACTCAGAACAGGCCTCGCCATGGTCGACCAAAGAAGTTGAGTGCACATGCTCAGCATCATATCCAGAGGTTGTCTTTGGGAAATGGACGTATGAGTGCTGCCAGCATTGCTGCAGAGGTAAAGGGTGTGGGGGGTCAGCCTGTCAGTGCTCAGACCATACGCTGCACACTGCATGAAATTGGTCTGCATGGCTATCGTCCCAGAAGGAAGAATCTTCTAAAAATGTTGCATAAGAAAGCCCGCAAACAGTTTGCTGAAGACAAGCAGACTAAGGACTTGGATTACTGGAACCATGTCCTGTGGTCTGGTGAGAGCAAGATAAACTTATTTGGTTCAGATGGTGTCAAGCGTGTGTGGCGGCAACCAGGTGAGGAGTACAAAGACAAGTGTGTCTTGCCTACAGTCAAGCATAGTGGTGGGAGTGTCATGGTCTGAGGCTGCATGAGTGCTGCCGGCACTGGGGAGCTACAGTCCATTGAGGGAACCATGAATGCCAACATGTACAGTGACATACTGAAGCAGAGCATGATCCCCTCTCTTCGGAGACTGGGCCCACAGGGCAGTATTCCAACATAACGACCCCAAACACACCTCCAAGATGACCACTGCCATGCTAAAGAAGCTGAGGGTAAAGGTGATGGACTGGCCAAGCACGTCGCCAGACCTAAACCCTATTGAGCATCTGTGGGGCATCCTCAAATGGAAGGTGGAGTAGTGCAAGGTCTCTAACATCCACCAGCTTCGTGATGTCATCATGGAGGAGTGGAAGAGGACTCCAGTGGCAACCTGTGAAGCTCTGGTGAACTCCATGCCCAAGAGGGTTAAGGCAGTGCTGGAAAATAATGGTGGCCACAAAAAATATTATAACTTTGGGCCCAATTTGGACATTTTCAATTAGGGGTGTACTCACTTTTGTTGCCAGCGGTTTAGACATTAATGGCTGTGTGTTGAGTTATTTTGAGGGGACAGCACATTTACACTGTTATACAAGCTGTACACTCCCTACTTTACATTGTAGCAAAGTGTCAATTCTTCAGTGTTGTCTAATGAAAAGATATAATAAAATAGTTACAAAAATGTGAGGGGCGTACTCACTTTTGTGAGATACTGTAAATATATCCACAGAATAAGCCCAAAACTGGCCAAGATAATTTAATGTACTGCAAGTTCCCCAGCTGACTTGGAACCTCTGGGTTCCTGGCACCTACTGCAGGCAGGGGTAGGCTGTGTCTGTAATAAGCCCCTAGAACTGGGAGGCATTTGTGCCCCTGCAGAGGTGACAGATCCACTACTAGCATACAGAGCGTAATAACTTAAAGTGTTACTAAACCCAGCACCCTGCATTTACTATATCTGGTCTCCCACAGTACACAGAACATGGAATGCAATTATTTTATTAAACATAAATTGCAAAATATCTGTGTCTGGTTAAAGCTTGTAGGAGGAGTTTTTATTGTCCCCTGACTGTCCTATGAGGCTGCAGGACCCCTGACCCTCTGTCTGATTGACCCTGTGCTGATAACATGTACTCTCCTAAGAAAAAAAAAACGCTCCAGCAATACATACCTAATTGAGCATGTGAAGCTTGCCCCCAAGGCTCTGTTCAATCAGCAGGTAAATTGGGGACAGTGGAAGAAGGGAAGGATTAGAGAAGACGGGATCAAACAGTCTTTTTACACAATGCAGAGGATTAACCACAGTGAGTATAACAAGCATGCTTTACTACATATACAGACTGATTTTACTGTTGTGGGTTTAGTAACACGTTAAGCTCAAAATAACAAACACAACTGAATGGTTTAGAGAAGAATCTCTTCTGCCCTCCCTACCTACTCTATACAGATGGGACCATATGGAATTTCAATCAGAGAGAAAGTCTGAAGGCAAATAGTTTCCTCCTCTTTGAAAAGTAATGTAACGAAGCACCTGTGCCATTGGTACACATTGTACTAAATGTTGTAAGTAATAGTAATAAAAAGATACAAATCATAATTAAAAAACCATCAAGCTTAAACTATTAACATAAACTTGATCATAAATTCATTTTTGAGCATGACCACAGAACTGTGCACTAGGGTCTCACAGTTTAAGCAGACCTATCAATACCTTTGCAAGCCTTGATGAATAAATTACTGACATGTTGCAAAATACATCAACAATTTAATTATTTAGAAAAATATTCCTTTTGTCCTGAAAATGCAATTATTGAACTTAGGCCATAGGCTCAGCCTCTCAGTTCACCTTTTACAAAAACTAATAAATGCACATCTTTTTTGCAGGTTATTTTTTTACTCTGCAGCCTGTAAGGCATTGCACTCACAATCAGCAGCTCGTGGGTGCAATTTCTGGATCCTGCAGACTCTCAGTTCACTGTCTGCCCGTTAATCGGATATAGACCGATACAGGCAGACAGTTACTGAATGACAGGAGGCATCAATGGGCTACAAGAGCATTAGCCAGCACCCTCACAGTTCATTGGGAAATACAAGCAGTCGGCTGCAGAGGACAACGGTACTTGTAGTTTATTTATTCACAGAACTTTAAGGCTGCTTTCACACTGTGGCGGTGCGGGGCGGCGACGGTAAAGCAGCGCTATATTTAGAGCTGCTTTACCATCGTTTTACCGCGGTATGCGGCCGCTAGCGGGGTGTTTTAACCCCCGCTAGCGGCCGCAAAAGGGTTAAAAACCTCCGCAAAGTGCCGCTGCAGCGGCGGTTTGCGGGCGGTATCCCCGCGGTTTCCCATTGATTTCAATGGGAAGGAGCGGTATAGGAGCGGTAAATACACCGCTCCTTCACCGCTCCAAAGATGCTGCTAGCAGGACTTTTGTTGCGGTCCTGCTAGCGCACCGCTCCAGTGTGAAAGCCCTCCGGCTTTCACACTGGAGTGAATGGGGCCGGTTTTTTCAGGCGGTGTACAGGCGCTATTTTTAGCGCTGTACCGCCTGAAAACCGCCCCAGTGTGAAAGCAGCCTAAGAATAAATGACCCGGGGGCGCATGCGCGCGAGCAACGGAGATGGCCGCCTGACTCCCCTGCTCCGCGCCGTCGGAACGGAAAAGCCGGTCTAATCAGGCATAGGATCAGCGGGGACGCTGCACACACAGCCCCGGAGGCTCCGGACTATCTCAGGCTGCTGGCGGTAATGTACAGATCCGCAAAAAAACACCCTAAGAGCCGGCAACACAGCAAACCCTCCCCAGCCTCAGGCAAGGGAAGACCCAAGATGGCGCCCGAACCTCCGGAGCCTGACGACGAGACTCAGCTCTCTGCTGCAGGCCCAGGATCTCCTGCTGACAGCCTCCATCTGTTTCCCACTGATCGGGTGAGTCCCCCCCCTGCTGATTCAGAGGACATGCTAGCTAAATTTCGTACCATAGTGAGGGATGAGATAACAGCAGCATCCCGCAAGCTCTCCTCTGACCTGGTGCGGGGCCTTAAAGAGATAGGCCACCGCACTAACCAGCTAGAGCACCGCATGGACCTGGCTACCACTGTGCTAGAGGGCCATGAGGAAGAAGTCGACAAAATGTCCGGAGAGCTGGAAGCTCTAAGAGACAAGCTAGAAGAGGCAGAAAATAGGGCCAGGAGGGATAACCTCCGCATTCGTGGTATCCCTGAGGCGATTACTGACCTGCAGGGAACAGCTACCGCCTTTTTCCAAGAGTTGGCCCCCGAGCTCCCAGTGGACAGACTAGAGTTTGACCGCATCCACAGATCCCTGGCTCCCAAACCCTCTGAAGGCCCCCCGAGGGATGTCATCATAAAGTTCCACTACTACAGGACCAAGGAGAGGCTCCTACAGGCAGCAAGAGAGCAACAGAACCTCACCTTCCAGGGTAATACCCTGCAGCTATTTGCAGACCTCTCGCCGGTCACTATCGCCAGGCGAAGAGGCCTCAAACCCTATCTTCAGGTTCTTCAATCCCACGAAATTAAATACAGATGGGGGTTCCCATTTAAACTCTCCTTCTCCCACCTAGGCCGTCAATTTCACGCCACCTCTCCTTCGGACCTGAAACGCCACCTACTGGAACTCCAGCTGGGCCTTCCCCCATCTCAACCTGATGTTCCATCCTCGTCCTCCAGACCCGGACCCTCCAAACGCGGACCCTCCAGGCCTCCTCATCAGCCCTCTCAAACATCCCAAAAGTCCCAATCTGGATCCCAGGCGCTGCGGGACCTACAGGCCCAACGTTTTCAACCATCTACTAACGGATGAAGAAGCTAACTCTAACCCTTTGTTAACCTCAGTTTTTCCTGGCCACCTGATCCCGTGCTATATAAGTCTACCTTGACCTACAGGCTGAACTTACAAGGGAATCAGAGTGACATGTTTTGGAAATTGTTCCCCCACCACATTTTTCTCAACCCTGGTTCCTGATGCCTGGTCGGAGGGGGTCGCCCCATGTTAGGCTGCCCCGCTTGTGAGATGGCGGCCTGGGGCGAAACTTACCCCCCTTGGATCACCAGGCAGAACTTTGGCACCAATCAGTCTCCTCCACCCTGCCGCATCCACGACTGCCCAAACAAGTTGGGCTGCTACTAGTTGTTTTGTTTTTTTATGTTTGTTGTTTTTTTTTTCAGCGGATCCTGGGACTGTTGGGGGGTGGGGGTGGCTTAGGTCACTCTAGGTGGGGGAGCACGTTCATTATGCTTACTGGTTTTACTGTTTATCACTGTGCTGTGGTTCTGCATTCCTGAGTTCTGGAATGGTGGAGCTGCATTCCTGAGTTCTGGAATGGTGGAGCTGCGGTAGTTACTAGCTTGCAGGGTCCCGCTCGACCCCCTGGAGACGACAGCCTTCCGGCAGTCCCCTCTGGGAACTCGGGGGACCTTCCCTTCATACCCCAATCAGTTAAGAATGCACTATGGTTCCCTTATTATTGCTGACTGCAGCTTTTTATTTCACTTTTTGACAGCATTTTTAGGTATTACCACCTAGATTCTATGTTAAAATTGTTTAAGATATTTGCACTGTTTTCTCTACAGACCGGCGGTTCCGACGGACCACTGCTTCCCCCAAGAGTTGGCACCTGGCTAGGATGTTTTTCTTAGCCATGATCCCAACCCAAAGTGGGCTTTACAACCCACGCTACGCTACATATATGTACGCAGCATTTGCTCCGTTCCGAGCTCTCCTCGGTACCTTTACTCTTTCCATCTCTCTACTTTCCTTCCTTTTCTCTTCTCTCCCCTCGGCCTCTCCCTTCCCCCTCCCCTCCTCCCCTTCTCCTAGATCCCCGGGGTGTGGGAACAGAGTATCTCACAGCTACACTCATTTGCCCCAATGACCCTCCGTTGGCTATCCCTGAATGTTCAGGGCATGAATTCTCCTCAAAAACGGGTCAAGGTTTTTAAATACCTCAAACAACAAAATATAGACGTAGCATGCCTACAAGAAACCCATTTCTCCTCCTCCTCTTGTCCCAAATACTTCGCTGCAAATTATCCCCAAGTCTATTTAGCCAACGGTCCTACCAAACAGAAAGGGGTCCTCATTGCCATACGAAAATCAGTCCCGTTTATTTGCAGTAAACAAATCGCAGACCCTGACGGTAGATACCTTCTTCTGCAGGGCTCCGTTCAGGACAATGAGGTAACTATTATGACTTACTACGCCCCGAATGTCAACCAGGGCCCCTTTTTGACACATGTCTGCTCCCTGTTAAAGGATCATCAGAAGGGCACCCTCTTGCTGGCAGGTGACTCTAATGTGTCGCTAAACCCTTCTCTAGATAACTACCCATCGGACCATAAACCCCCCTCCCCGGCCGCTAAAATCTTTTCACGTGCTCTACAAAACCACGACTTAGTCGACATTTGGCGGGAGCTCCATCCCCTTGGTAGAGACTACACCCACTATTCTCACCCTCATCACTCACACTCCAGGATCGATCACATGTTCGTATTACGGAAGCATCTTCCCTTAATTGATTCGGTCTCTATCCTAGCAACCCCCTGGTCTGACCATGACCCAATTCTGACTATTTGCCACTCCCTTCTCAGCATGCCTCAGCACGCTCCTTGGGTGATGAATGACTCTCTCTTGTCATTTGAGCCGATCCTCACCGACCTTCACAAGGCTTCGGTGGACTATTTTAAGCTCAATACGGGCACGGTCTCCTCGCCGGTGACCCTTTGGGAAGCCTATAAAGCGGTCCTTCGGGGCCACGTTATCCGCATAGCGTCAAAGCGCAAAAAAGAGCGAACCCAAACCAGGCGCAAGCTAGAGCAAACTCTGGGGGTCCTTTCTACGGCCTTCAAACAGGATCCCACCCCGACCAACCGCAAGCTCTTAGACAAGGCCCGATCGGACCTGGATCTTTGTGTAACGGACGATGCAGAGCGCACCCTGCGTTGGGCTCGTCAGAAATGGTACACCAAAGCAAACAAGCCCACTGCGATGCTGGCCAACAGGCTGCGCACTTTCACTCCGAAATTTGCCCCCATAGCCTTACGCACTCGCCACAATATCCTCACGGGTAACCCTCGTCGGGTCCTAGACGATTCCGCCATCGTCTCACCAAGCTTTACTCCGCCCCTACCCATGTCTCTACCTAGGGCCTGAATAATTTTCTGAAGGATCTGCCCTTGCCTACCCTATCCACCACTCATATGTCTCTTATGGACAAAGATATACAAGTATCAGAAGTTCTCCACTGTATCAAAGAACTAAAGGTAGGCAAGAGACCGGGCCCCGACGGCTTTACAGCTCTGTACTACCGGAAATTTGCAGAGATTCTCGCCCCACATTTGGCGGCTATGTATAACTCGGTAAAGGAAGGCCACTCATTTACACCAGACTTGCTGACCGCCAATATTGTAATGATTCCTAAGCCAGACAGGGACCACTCTTCTTGGGCCAATTTTCGGCCAATTTCCTTAATAAATATTGACATGAAAATCCTAACAAAGATTCTAGCCAACCGCTTGAATTCCTTTCTCCCACGTTTGATAAAAAAAGACCAGGTGGGATTTGTCCCCCGTAGACAGGCAGGAGATGCCATCAGACGGCTTCTTCAAATCCAACAAATAGTGCATGACAGATCTTTGGAAACAATGTTTCTGTCTTTGGATGTCAACAAAGCCTTTGACACCTTGTCTTGGCCCTATCTGACACAGGTACTCGGTCACTTTGGTTTTGGTACTTCCTTTTTGAGCTGGGTCTCGGCCATTTATGATTCCCCCCAAGCCAAAGTACGATACTATGGTCATGAATCGCCCACCTTCCCCATTAGGAGGGGAACCCGCCAAGGATGTCCGCTCTCCCCTCTACTATTTATCCTAGCATTGGAACCCTTGGCGGAGGCCATTCGATCTCATGTTGATATATCAGGGGTGGAAGTGGCAGGCACCACGCACAAACTGTCACTATTTGCGGATGACATTCTGCTGTCGGTTACTAAACCCAGAATTTCCCTCCCCAATCTGATGTCCCTTCTAGACTCCTTCGCCACGCTATCGGGACTATCTGTCAACCCGGCTAAATCCAAAGCCATGTCCATTAACCTCCGGCCCTCAGATTTGGAAGCAGTGCAATCTGCATTCTCCTTCCAATGGACAACTTCGTTACCCTACCTGGGGATCAAACTTACTCCAAGATACTCGGGTCTATACCAGGCCAACTATCCCTCACTTTTTCGTAAATTGGCAAGCATGCTCGATTCATGGTCCACCCTCCCATTATCCTGGTTCGGCAGAATAGCGACGGTACGCATGACTTATCTCCCGAAACTACTTTACTATTTTCGAGTTTTACCGGTCCAGGTACCCTCCCACATCTTCCGAATTCAGCAACGTAGGATCTTGCGGTTTGTCTGGGGTAAAACGAAACCCAGGATTAAACGACAGGTTCTTTATGCCCGTAAAATAGATGGAGGCCTGTCGGTCCCTAACCTACAAGCCTATTACACAGCGGCGGGCATCGCCCCAATCGCTCACCTCCACGAGAAGCAACAAATGCCACTGTGGGCCATCATCGATCTGGTGGATTCCCACCCGGTCCCCCTAGCTTCCCTTCCCTGGCTCCCGAGGGCTCATCGCCCACCTACCATAGGTCCATGTTTGACCCATTCCCTTCGGTTGTGGGATTCAGTCAAATACTCAGCAGGCCTGATCTCCCCCCACCTCCCGCTACTCCGACTCCTCCATTGTCCGTTATTCCCGCCAGGATGCGATAACCCATCACAATTTGCTTGGTGGACCGACCACGATTTTGTGGACGTTCACTCAATGCTCACTCCGACCAAAATTGTCCCATTCGCATC
Organism: Lithobates sylvaticus; assembly: GCA_028564925.1. Classification (NCBI taxonomy): domain Eukaryota; kingdom Metazoa; phylum Chordata; class Amphibia; order Anura; family Ranidae; genus Lithobates; species Lithobates sylvaticus. The sequence continues at coordinate 288,863,799 of CM053026.1, forward strand.
CCTGCGCACTTCTCACGATATCCCCCTTAGGGAACATTATAGGTACACACAACTCCGACACTTCCTTCAGCAATTAATAAGATCCCAATCTATTCCTTATGCCATGACTCCTTTTGAAAGTTTATGTAGATCGCGCCCTCAATCTTCTGGTATGATATCTCTCATATATACAGCTATAATAAACTCTAGGAAACCACCACTGAGACCTTATCACCTCCAATGGGAGGCCGAACTTGGGAAACAATTAGAACCGGAGGTTTGGCAGAGCATGACCATGGCGCTATCTAAATGTTCCAAGAATGTTCTTTTCTTGGAGAATGCCTACAAGGTGTTCTATAGGTGGTACTATACCCCGGCCAGATTAGCAAGTTTTATCCCATCTTACTCCCCCTTATGCTTCCGTGGGTGCTCTCAAGAAGGTACAATGGCGCACATCTGGTGGACCTGCCCCAGGGTACGCAGACTGTGGATCAGAACATATGCGTTACTTCGCAACCTTTTCAATACCACTATAAAGAAGGACCCTTTTGAGGCCCTACTGTGGAAACCGATCACAGAACTCCTTCGTCCTGAACGCCAATTGGCTGCACATGTTTTTACTGCAACTAAACTGACAATAGCGCGGGCCTGGAAAACCCCGGTCCTCAGCTTCGAAGCAGTCAAAAATTGCGTAAACGACATTATGGTAAATGAGAAACTTACGGCCGTGTTATCAGACACCCACGCTAAGTTCCTCCGAGTATGGCAACCCTGGGTGGCTCATATTGGCCCCTCACGATTTGATCCAACGCTCCTCTCCCTTTAATAAGACTCTGTTCCCCCCACCCCGGGGACCCCCCTCCCCCACCCCCTCTTAAACTCCTTTCTAAGTCTTCGCTTCTCTCTTTATTTCATCCTCCCCCTCTTTTCTGCATTAAAGGCTCACATCACCCCCTTCTCCTTTTTACTCTCTTAACTCTTCTCTCTCTGCACTGTTCTTCTACTTCCTAATTTTTCCTTCTTTTGGTCACCCCAGCCCACAGGTTTGACTCTGCTGGGACTGGGTACTCAACAGGTCACAGTTTTTTTTTTTTTCATATCGGGGAACAACACCATTCCCCATGTTGGTTGTTCAGTTTACTGCTCTTCCATAATATTATCTGTTATAATGTTATCTCGTCTCAGGTTCCACAACTGATCTAGAGCGACAATAAGTATATAAACTTGTTTCAGTATAACACCTTTATACCAAGACTCACGAAAGGTGGATATCTTTTAGATGTCCTCCTACCCACACTCTTGGATTAATAAGGTTTGTCTCATGATTTTTCTTTTGAGTTCCAGAGTAACTCTCGTGTCACATACTGTTGTAAACATGTAAGCTTACATCGTGCCCATCACCGTTCCTATTTTGTATTATTCTGTTGATGTGAATCTTTAATAAAAACCTTTGTACAAGAATAAATGACCCGGCCATGTGGGCAGAGCCTTTTATGGACACGCTGTTTTTAAGTTCTGACAGTGACTGCGTAGAGAAGATCCCCCACCCATTGTCACAGGGAGGGGGATTGGGGGAGAAGATGCAGGAGCTGGAACATGTTACATGTTTCACCCTAAATATGGGTGGAACATGTACTGTACCTTGTTCCAAAGCTGAACTTATCCTTTAAGATGGGTACACACTGTCCAAAAGTCCTGCTGAACAAGCTGGCTTTCGGTAAGTATGTATAGTATTCTGTCCATCAGAAGCTGCTCTAACGGGACATGCTGGAAAACCAGAATCTGATCAGCACTTGCAGCCATTGGCTGTGAGTGCTGACCAGTGTACTCTGGCTGTGTACTCTATCACACGAGCTGGTCTAGGAAGAGGGTGGGACTTTTGTCATAGCGCGGCCAAACATTTCACAGCTCCGTGACACAGCGGTATCCCGCTGTGCGTGAGAAGGAGGGAGGGGAGCGCTGCGCTGCAGCATAGCCATAAATCCAAAGCGGCCTCAGGGCAGGCAGCCTACCGGGATATGTCCCGGTATCCCGGTAGGCAAGTCCGGCCCTGTGTAAAGCGATGCGTAAACTGTTGGCGCTATATAAATCGTGTATACGATAGTATAATAATATATCTGAGACTTGGTCTGCATTTATACTTGTAAGCATACTCTAACCTGTGACCTTTGGATGTTAAGAAAAAGCACAGTAGATAAAAAAAAAAAAAACAAGATGAAGCAAGTCAGAGTTAGCATCATGACCTTTATTTCTTGATCATAGTTTCAAAGAAAAATTCAGTTTTAGTAACACTTTCTGAATTCAATTAAAATGCCTGATTGTTTTCATTCTCTGCAGACTGCATTATGACATTACTTTTGTTTTGTACAAAACTAATCACTCAAAATCTACATTTCCTGCCATTACAATTAAAAGCAGAGTCAAAAATACTACATTTTGTATTTATAGCACACAATACCACGCTAGAGGATAATGGAAACAATTTCTGCAGTTAAAAGGGAGAAAGGATGGAGCCTTTCCATGTTTTTGCTAAATGTGGAATGGCGTGGTGATGTTGCTCTCAGATAACACTGTGTTTGAAAATGAGGACCGCCGACAGATGTGCTTTGCACTGGTTGCCTCCCCTTCTGTGTACTTATCAGCAATCAGTGTTCTGTCAGTTCTATTTTACAGAATATAGAACATTTTTTATTGCAATCTATATAATTAATACAAAATCCCTGTAATTTACAGAAAAGGAGTATAAAGTGATCTCTAAATGACCAACTTTCTGTTCAGATACAAAACATGACACTGGCAACTTGCATTTAGGTAGAATAATCTCTGGCTCGCAGGATCTCGTGAAAAAAAAAAAACTCTGACAGATCTAAACAAATTGTGTGAGGTGGGCTATACATGAGATGTTGATGAAAATACAGACATTTTTGAACAAAAGTAGACATGCAAAACTACAAATTTTAAAACGAGATCGACCACATTTGTCTAAAGCCCCATACACGCGGTCGGAAAATCCGACCAGCAAATCCATCAGATTTGGTCCGACGGATTTAGTCCGACACTGGTGTTGCATACACACGGTCGGACAAAGTTGTCGGAAAATCCGATCATTCTGAACGTGGTGACGTTTGTTGCCTACGACGGGACTACGTAGAGGCTAGTAGCCAATAGCTTTGGTCTTGTAATGTGATCTGAGCATGCGTGGCACTTTGTCCGTCGGAATTCGCTACACACGATCGGAATTGGTGTGATCGGACTTTGTTGTCGGAAAATCTATCCAGCAGGACATAGAACTTTGTCCGTAGGACAATCCGATGGAAACTGTCCGATGGTGCCTACACACGGTCGGAATTTCCGACAACATTGTCCGATAGGACAGAATCCATCGGAAAATCCGACCGTGTGTATGGGGCTTTAGACTGTTGCTATCTGCATATTTGACAGGACATTGTGTAACAAAATTGTATAAGAAAAGCTCCCTGGTATACAAACATATAACCTCACTTTAGAACAGAGGGATGCTATATCCAATTCAGACTAAATGTGCTCTACTGTGCAAAGGTTTTAGGCCTGTTTCACACCTGTGCATTTTTTTGTGCTTTTTCCTTTTTGCAGAAATGCACTACAGTCCTTTTAACATAGTTTCCTATGGGACACGTTCACATCAATACTTTTTTCAGCCGCTGCATTTTTGGAAAGAGTCAGGGACATTTTTAGATGCAAAACTGTTTTTTTTGCTTTTTTGGTTCAATGAAGCTGCAAAAAATCAAAAGTTTCGCAATTTTTATGTTTTTTTTTTTTTTCTCACCAATTTGTTGTTGGGCAGATTGAAAAAAGCAAAACAGAAATCATGGCAAAACACACTACATGCTTTTCTGCAGCTTCTCCATTGAAGTCTATGGAACCAAAAAAAAGACAAAAAATGCCCCTTTCCACAAATGCAGCAGCTGAAAAAGCATAGATGTGAATGTTTTCTATAGGAAACCATGTTAAATGGACTGCAAAAAGCACCAAAAAACACATAGGTTTGAAAAAATGCTGTAAATTAAGAATGCTTTCAAAACTAGAAGTGTTAATAGTTTAATTGTTATCAATGAACAAAATAGAAAGTAAATGAACAGAGGAGCAATCCAAATCATATCAATATTTGGTGTGACCACCCTTTGCATTCAAAACAGCATCATTTCTTCTAGGTATACTTGCACAGTTTCTGAAAGAACTCAGCAGGTAGGTTGTTCCAAACATCTTGGAGAACTAACCACATAGCTCCTGTGGATGTAGGCTGCCTCAGATTCTTCCGTCTCTTCATGTAATTCCAGACAAACTTGATGTTGAGATTGGGGCTCTGTGGGGGCCAAACTAGGGGTGCAACAGATCAAAAAACTCACGGATCGGAGTATAGGCAGGGTATTGCAGAGTATTGGCAGGGTATTGCAGAGTATTGGCAGGGTATTGCAGAGTATTGGCAGGGTATGGCAGAGTATTGGCAGGGTATGGCAGAGTATTGGCAGCGTATGGCAGAGTATTGGCAGGGTATGGCAGAGTATTGGCAGGGTATGGCAGAGTATTGGCAGGGTATGGCAGAGTATTGGCAGGGTATTGGCAGAGTATAGGCAGAGTATAGGCAGGGTATTGCAGAGTATTGCATAGTATTGGCAGGGTATTGTAGAGAATTGGTATGTTAAGGGAAAAAATTGCGCTATCTGAGTAGATAAAGCTGCTGCTCAAAATGTTATACTACATAAATCAGAAATAAGTTTAAAAAGTTAGGCTCTGTGGGGGCCAAACTAGGGGTGCAACAGATCAAAAAACTCACGGATCGGATCGTTCCTCGGATCAGAGTCAAGGATCGGATCATTTTTCGGATCAGCAAATAATTGAATTTGCAAAAACCTGTGAAAATTCAACCACCATATAGTCCCCACTGTAATATACATCTCCCCCACTGTAATATCCACGTCATCTTCCCCACTGCAATATTGGTTGAGTATGGCTGGGTATCGCCGAGTATGGCTGGGTATGGCAGGGTATTAGCAGGGTATGGCAGGGTATGGCAAAGTATTGGCAGGGTATTGCAGAGTATTGGCAGGGTATGGCAGAGTATTGGCAGGTATTGCAGAGTATTGGCAGAGTATTGCAGAGTATAGGCAGGGTATTGCAGAGTATTGGCAGGGTAGTGCAGAGTATTGGCAGGGTATTGCAGAGTATTGGCAGGGTATGGCAGAGTATTGGCAGGGTATGGCAGAGTATTGGCAGGGTATGGCAGAGTATTGGCAGGGTATGGCAGAGTATTGGCAGGGTATGGCAGAGTATTGGCAGGGTATTGGCAGAGTATAGGCAGAGTATAGGCAGGGTATTGCAGAGTATTGCATAGTATTGGCAGGGTATTGTAGAGAATTGGTATGTTAAGGGAAAAAATTGCACTATCTGAGTAGATAAAGCTGCTGCTCAAAATGTTATACTACATAAATCAGAAATAAGTTTAAAAAGGAGCTGCGCTGAAAAAATAAAATAACACCAAAGGTGTGATGTATAAAGTGCACTATGCCAAATATCTAGTAAATGTGCATGAACAGTGAAAATTGCCTTTACAGCTAGTGCATCTATCATAATTGCATATACAAAGCAGTATTGTGTAGAAAGAGCTCTTGTTAATATGCCGTGTATGGGTGAAACAGTGAACATCCGGCTGAGCTAACCGCCCTTTGTTCAAAGTTCAGTGAAATTCATAAATAGTGACACGTGAAATGTGCTAATTATTCCTTCAATATAAAATAAAAACAAGAATCTTATACTAAACAGATATCTCTATAAGTGTGTTTATAAGTAGCCCCTATATCTTAAAGGAGTACAACAAATAAACACCAGACTGAGTCTCAGGTTTGACACCAGAATTCCTGTGTGGGAAAATGAAATCACACTAAAGAAATGGGCAATGACTGTGCAAAAAATACAATAATAAACACCCAACAGAGCATCTAGTGTCACACCAGTATCTCGGTGTGTGTATTAACCCCTATACATAATGAAATAACTCAAACGTGAAACATAAAATCAATAAAACAGTGTTACTATATATATGCAAATGGTAAACCCCTATTAAGGCAAATAAAAATGAAAACACACACCAGGGCATCTAGCATTACACCAGTGACATGATGTATGAGTAATACTAGGAATGTAAAATGAAGCAACCCAAATGAGTGGTTGCAATATGGCAATTTCTCTATAGAGATGGTAACGAATATGTAAATATGCACCCTGCTATACTAGACATCCAGCTGGGCAAAAGTGCAAAACAATTGAATTGGTCATCCACATTAGAGCATTTCCGAATGCTAGAGTACTCAATATATCAAAAACGTCCCACATTGATAAAATCATACAAAAATTAGAAAAAAACTGTCTCTATAAAAACTCCTGGTAGACTCATAAAGATGTGACTTGTATGACACCACAGAAATTGTGTAGAGACCTCCACCATAGGGCACACTTGTCTTCTTAAGTGTGCCCTAGAAATGTTATGGGTTCACAAAATCAAAAGCTACACACCATTTGGACTCAATATTGATGTTGACGTTAACTGCTTCATAGACAACTCCTAGCGACCTGTCTCCCATGATGCTCATGTTTTTTTAATACCATCTGTACACTGTATCCAACCACACCTTGTTTGGAACTTTGTTTACATAGGCCATTGTTGATACATACCATGGATGTGCATGTCCCTTGAAATATAGAATTGGAATGGGCCTCCGGTCTATCTAGAATCTCATGTGGTTGATGCCACATATATAACATGTTAATCGATGTGGATCTCTGATAGCAGAATGGCCCATTTGGGTTAGTTTCTCATACAAATTACTGGTTGGGTTTATCGACCAACCTTGCGTGTGGATGATAAAACCGTCCAGTAACCCTTGCAACTAGTGGCCCTCATTTTTTTATATCCAATGTAGAGATATTTTATTCTATTGTGATGTCTAACTTTTGCCTTCATTTAGACTCCACATAAATGTTGGCCTCTAAATTTTTGTTCATTTCCCCTCTTTTATAAATAAGGATAATAGAATGAACTCTAGATTGGAGAGTTTCAGAAGTTCACCAATATATTTTAAGTTTTTTTAATTCCAGTAAGGATAATTACATCCATCCATCAAATTGCACTTCTTTCTTCAATATATATGATGATTTGGAGTGTCTTTTCCAGTCAGAGATGGTGCAGGCTATCTTGATTATGATGTTCGTAGTAGTAATAACAAACTAAATTTTTCCCTCAGTATCTATGAGGTTTTTAACCCCTTTCCCACTTCCAAGATGGCGGACGCTATTCCCAAGTCCGGGATCCACATCGAGGCTTGGTTGATTGGTATATGTATTTAATGCGGTGCGTCAGGACGCAGCCCGTGCCCTGTGACGACGTCCTTTGATGACGAAACGCATAGGGAGGAGGAGCTACATCTTGACGCCACCGCAGCACGACGTGATCCCGTTACCACGGGCTGTTTATGCGAGACCGGCCGGCTCGCTTTATGCCATTTAAAGATCGCTACACTGTAAGTGTTTTCTTTGCTTTTTTATAATAAACTACCCTTGGATTTTATACTATGCGAGTTTTCTTTCATTCTCCCTGGTACCAACACGCATTTACTAACTGTGACTGGCCCTGAGTGGAGGTGTTTGGAGAATCCTTGGTCGGGAGTTAACATATAAGAGCTATCCGTCAAAGTCTTTAGGATTTCGGGCGTTTCCTACAATCTACCCCTGGCTAGGGTTGAGAGCCACCTGTGTGAACGGTCCCCCTAAAAAGGGACCATTCAGTTCTGGTAAGAAGACAAGTGTGCCCTATGGTGGAGGTCTCTACACAATTTCTGTGGCGTCATACAAGTCACATCTTTATGAGTCTACCAGGAGTTTTTATAGAGACTGTTTTTTTCAAATTTTTGTATGATTTTATTAATGTGGGACGTTTTTGATATATTGAGTACTCTAGCATTCAGAAATGCTCTAATGTGGATGACCAATTCAATTGTTTTGCACTTTTGCCCAGCTGGATGTCTAGTATAGCAGGGTGCATATTTACATATTCGTTATCATCTCTATAGGGAAATTGCCATATTGCAACCACTCATTTGGGTTGCTTAATTTTACATTCCTAGTATTACTCATACATCATGTCACTGGTGTAATGCTAGATGCCCTGGTGTGTGTTTACTGTTTGCATTTTTATTTGCCTTAATAGGGGTTTACCATTTGCATATATATAGTAACACTGTTTTATTGATTTTATGTTTCACGTTTGAGTTATTTCATTATGTATAGGGGTTAATACACACACCGAGATACTGGTGTGACACTAGATGCTCTGTTGGGTGTTTATTATTGTATTTTTTGCACAGTCATTGCCCATTTCTTTAGTGTGATTTCATTTTCCCACACAGGAATTCTGGTGTCAAACCTGAGACTCAGTCTGGTGTTTATTTGTTGTACTCCTTTAAGATATAGGGGCTACTTATAAACACACTTATAGAGATATCTGTTTAGTATAAGATTCTTGTTTTTATTTTATATTGAAGGAATAATTAGCACATTTCACGTGTCACTATTTATGAATTTCACTGAACTTTGAACAAAGGGCGGTTAGCTCAGCCGGATGTTCACTGTTTCACCCATACACGGCATATTAACAAGAGCTCTTTCTACACAATACTGCTTTGTATATGCAATTATGATAGATGCACTAGCTGTAAAGGCAATTTTCACTGTTCATGCACATTTACTAGATATTTAGCATAGTGCACTTTATACATCACACCTTTGGTGTTATTTTATTTTTTTAGCGCAGCTCCTTTTTAAACTTATTGTAGAGAATTGGCAGGGTATGGAGGGATGGCTGTGACTGCAATTGTCACAGACCAGCGCTGTGGGCACTACAGATCCAGCCCACAGCGATGCTGCCATCCGATCTCTCCCCTCCACTGTACAGATCTGTACACAGAGGGGAGAGATAAACGGGCTTCATCATGCCGCCGGTTTGTTTACAAGTGATCGCTCCATCATTTGACGGAGCGTTCACATTGTAAACGGCCGAAGGGTGCACCAAGATGGCCGCCGCTCCGAAGCTAGGCCGAAGCCGCGGCCTTTCCTAAGGCCGAGCCTGCGGATCCGAACAGGGTGACCTGTTCGGATCACGGATCGGTGACGATCCGTTGCACCCCTAGGCCAAACCATCACTTCCAGGGCTCCTTGTTCTTTATTTTGCTGAAGATAGCTCTTAATGGCATTGGCTATATGTTTGGGCTTATTGTCCTGCTGCAGAATAAATTTGGGGCCGGTCACACGCCTCCCTGATGGTATGGCATGATGGTATTTGTCTGTATTTCTCAGCATTGAGGACACCAGTGATCCTGACCAAATCCACAACTAGATTTGCAGAAATGCAGCTCTAAATTTGCAGGGAACCTCCACCATACTGTCCACTGTTGCTTGCAATCACTCATTGTACCACTCTCCAGTTCTTCAGCGAGCAAACTGCCTCCTGTTACAGCCAAATATTTCAAATTTTGACTCATCAGTGAATAGCACCTGCTGCCAAGTTTTTTGCACCATAGTTCCTATGTTTTCATGAATAGTTGACCCGCTCAGTCTTGTTTCCATGTCAGGTATGGCTTTTTGGCTGCAATTCTTCCTTAAAGACCACTTCTGACAAGACTTTTCTTGTCAGTGTACTGATACTTGGTGTCTCTTCAGTTTGTTCTGGGTCAGTGGCTGAGGACTTCCAGGTTCTGGTGACATCACTTCCAGGTTGGAGTCCCTTGGAGCTTTCCTGTCATGGCTGGCAGCCATCTAGCTCCCTGTCCTTGCTTCACTAGCTCATTTGTGCATTCATGAGTTCACCTTTGTGCATTCAGGTGCCTTACTTTTGAATAGGTTTAATTCAGGTGTCAGCTGCCCGAAGTCCATGGGTAGATTGCAAAGATTGCCTGCTTTGCTAAAGCTTCCCCTCTGCTGCCTCCACCACTCTCATGTTCACTGCAGAGCAGAAAGTGGGAGGCAGCACAGTACTGGATGGAGTATGGTAGTGAGGGTTGCCTCAGTTAACCTTTCACATTAACCAGCAGGTGATTGGCTGCTAGGACACCAGGGTTCTAGCAATCAATCATCCGCTGGTTAACTTGAAATGTTAACTCCGGCAGCTCCTACTCCCGTCCTCTGTCCATTATTGTGCTGCCTCCCGCTTACATCTTTTAATTTCACAATTACACCATCCATCCATATGTCTGTATGCTTGCTGATGGCTCTGATACCTTCAGATTGTCCTGTTGGTGGGTGCCGGATCTTCAGCCTCGTTAGGACTTTTTTAAAACAGTTATTCAGGTAGCAAGAAATGTGACAACAAATATCACAGAAACACCCTAGGAGTAGTACAATAATTGTATTTGGTAAGTCATTCAAATTCCAGTTGTGATTCTATTGCCGTGTACACACGATCGGACATTCCGACAACAAAACCGTTGATTTATTTCCGACGGATGTTGGCTCAAACATCCTTGCATACACACGGTCACACAAATGTTGTCGGAAATTCCGAACGTCAAAAACGCAGTGACGTACAAGATGTACGACGACCTGAGAAAAATGAAGTTCAATAGCCAGTGCGGCTCTCCTGCTTGATTCCGAGCATGCGTGGAATTTTGTGCGTCGGAATTGTGTACACACGATCGGAATTTCCGACAACAAGTTTTGTTGTTGGAAAATTTCAGATCCAGCTCTCAAATATTTGTTGTCGGAAATTGCGACAGCAAATGTCCGATGGAGCCTACACACGGTCGGAATTTCCGACAGCAAGCTCACATCGAACATTTGTTGTCGGAAATTCTGACAGTGTGTACGCGACATTAGTATGTTTTTGCTCCTAACAGGAGGACAATATTTAAAGGTCGTACAAGGAAATATAATTTAAACCATTTGGAATTCTGAAAAAGTCAGATACCCCTGTGTTTAACAGAAAACTATCATACTTAAGTTGAAAATATTATGGCTGCATCAGGATCCATTATGTTACAATGTGTTTTCACATTAAGGCTGCAGTGTTAAGGTATCCTATTAAATTTGATGGGCAGTCAGTGCCCCTCAATAAACTAAAAAAAACAGACCCTTTTATGCACCACAACACATACTGTAGATGTTTCGCATTAAAATGAATGACACTGTAATGGACCACACCATAGGATGTACTTTACTGCATATTGATGTAATGCACCAGTGTGAATGGGCATTCAATGTATTTACTTCTGTCTATGAGCTGTACTGTCCTACTAAGATACACTAAGCCTCTTTTCTTTTCAGCAGTACCACCTGCAGACTGGCAGGATATGAAGCAAGGAGTCCATAGACCATTGAAGAGTTAGCCCCCGTACACACGGTCGGAAATTCCGACCACAAAATCCATCGGATTTTTTTCGAAACTGGTGTTGCATACACACGGTTGGACAAAGTTGTCGGAAAATCTGATCGTTCCGAACGTGGTGACGTTCGTTGCGTACTAGGGAAATACGTAGAGGCTAGTAGCCAATAGCTTTGGTCTGTTAATTTGATCTGAACATGCGTGGCACTTTGTCCGTCGGAAAAAGTCAGATCGGATTTTGTTGTCGGAAAATTAGAGATCCTGCTCTCAAATTTTTTCCGACGGAAAAAGCCCGCTAGAGCCCACACACGATCCGACAACATAATCCGATCTGACTTTTTCCATCGGAATATCCGACCGTGTGTACGGGGCATTAGACTTCACAGTAATTATGCTTTATCCAGTCTTCACATGACTCTCCGAATAAGTTGTGCAATGATCATGGGGGTCAATGAATCATTGTTTTAATTTAGCTGATGCAGCAGAACACCTTGCAATATTAGTTGAAGAAGCATCACAGTGCAAATGCCCATCTGATTAGGCTTCTTGCATATAAGGCTTTAAGTATTTCACGCATGTCAAACTGGTCTTGGACTATATTCAGTCTCCTTACTGCTTTTATAGTGCCCAAAATCTGTTCAAGAAATTAAGCAACCAAGCTGAATTTAGTCCTAAACTGTTATTTTGCTCATTTCATTACATTTTCAAAAGGTCTATACCAATGTTCTCTAACTTTTTTTAGCGTGATACAATTGAACAAACTAACAATTAGATTTTTTCCCCTGTAAAATAACTATTCGTGTTTAGAACTGGTATGTTAATCTCCAAAATATTACAACATTTACCACCTACAGGCCTCAGTAGCACTAATGAGGCCCCTTACAGAGTTATTCTAATCAGCGTGGCACTCTGTTTAATATCAACTTGACATTCCTGGCTGAAATAATGTCTGACAGAGAAGTGGTGCTAGGAACTGTAAAAGAGGAGATATTTCCAGTTTCACTTAGATCCAACCAAACTTTAGGTGGATGCCTACAGGTATCTAAAGCTATTAACTTGTCCCTGACCACAGTCTGTAGATTCACATTCTGAGGCATTGTATCCCATTCTGAAAAGAATGATTATTTAGGTTTCACTAGAAAACCATCAGCGTGCAATTGTCACTGACAGCTGCTGGTTTCAACAGTTATCAGCAACCACATAGCATGGTTGTGATGATCAGCCAATCATAGTGATTACATATAGTGAGACAAACAAATCTGTTGGCTGCAGCTGTCACTGAGGCCGAGGCTATAGTGTTAAAACTGGCAGGCAACAGCTTTCACAGTGCAATACTGGGTGTAAGAAAATGGGAATTTTATATTGGAGTACAGTACAGGACACAGGGCTTGTATTCATAGACCATATGGCCACCCTTAGTGAACATATAACCCCACCCACTCTATGAGACTCCAGTTTATTGCAAGTAATAAGGAGTGACCACAGGACACAGAGGGCAGTGTCCTGTACTGTACTCCAAGATAAGAAATGTACAGGTAGGTAAAAATTGACATTATCTTAATGGTACAGTACAGGACACAGGGCTTGTATTCATAGACCATGGGACACCCCAAAGCAATAACCTGAAGACTGGGCAACAATAAAGCAAACAGAACTGCCACCAGGCCCACAAAAACAAGGGTTAAGAGACCTGTACAAAAACCCCCCACTAAGATGACAGCTTGAAGCAACTTATGGCCGAAGCTTGCAGCAGCCAAAGCCTGAACATCCTCCTGGTAAAACCTTGAGGACCAGGTATCCTTGAAAATTTGGGATAAGGAGATCAGGGAATTATCAAGGCATTTGTGTCTAGAGCTAGAGAATCCCTGGTTCTGGCAACAAACATAGGTAGCTTGTTGTTGAATCTGAAGGCTAGGATGTTCACATCCTGAATTCTTGATATTTTGCATATGAGATTGAAGACATCTGGATGAAAAGTCCTTTCCCCCTGATCCAGGCGATGGCAGCTAAGTTAGTCCACTTTCCAGTTGTCCACTCCTGGGACGTGGACTGCAAAGATCGCTGGACAGTGAGTTTTTGTTCAAGAGATGGTCTGTTAGCTTCCTTCATGGCAGCCAGACTCCTGGTGCCCCCTTGATGGCTCATTTAGGCCACCGCTGTGGGATTGTCTGGCAACACCCTAATTGGATTAGGTCAATTGCTGCAGGGTCAACCTGACTGCTCTGAGCTCCAAGATGTTGGTAAAGCAGTTGGGTTCCCTCAATGAGCATGTTCTTTGTACTGTTAGGGAGTAGAACACACCTGCACCAGCCTGAAATACTTGCGTCTGTTGTGATAGCTTTCTAGCAATAGGGAAGGAAAGACTTCTATAGCCTGGGGTGGTGATTCACCAAGACAGGGAATTCCTTGCTTGGCTGGACAGGGCAAATCGAGAGCATGTTTTAATCAGATTGACAAGATATTTTGTTTGAGAGTTCTTAAATGGAATTCGGTGCATGGTACTGCTTCAGAAGAGGCCATCATTAGGGCTAGAACTCTGATGAAGAATCTCAAGGTGGGATTTCTCTTGGAACTTCATTCTCGAGTATGTGCTCTTAGAGACAGCCGTTTTATGGTAGAATGACTTTTGCTTGCGTGTGTCGAGGACCAGACCCAAGCATTCCAGGCGAAGGGAAGGCTGGAGAGCATATTTGTTAAAATTGATCACCAGCCAATGGCCTGGAGCATCTGAATTGTCTTGTGGACATTTTCCGATACCCGGAAAGGGAGATGGGTCCTTCAAAAGAAGGTTGTCTAGAAAGTCTGTGTCTGGATGCCCTGAGTTCTGAGCAAGGCAATTAGAGGTGCTACCAAGTAAATGCTTCTTTGTAAAGGCATATCCCAGATATCCCCAGTTTGAAAATGACTTGCTAAGCTATTGCTAGACTTGCCAGACTTCACAAGTCTGTTGCACAATTGCAGCAAGTCCGCATTACATGACTCCAGATCAACTTTCTTTGAAAACAGTCTGCAAGTCTGCTGCAAGTTCTGGTTCTTGTTGTACACTCAACACTGCAACTTTGCTCTTGCTAGAGACTTGCCAAGCAAATTTGTTACAAATTGGAAAAGTGTCAACTAGAACTTGTGCTTCAAGTGCTTTGCAAGTCTACAACTGGCCAGTCAAAATCTGCAGCAAATTAACAGACTTACAAATCAACACTGCCACAAATTTGTGGCAAGTTATCCTTGCTATCTTGGATTCATGAGGCACTATGGCAGGCAGCTTCAGCTCCAAGCTTTTAACCATAAGATTCTGTGCATGTGAATGGAGATTAGGGCCATTTTGAAAAAATGGTCTCATGGCATGTTCTAGGGCACTGTCACAGAAAAGCAGAGCAGAAGGCAGTTGTACATTGTCCTTGGTCCAATTAGCTACAAACAGACATAGTGAAATTGCAGCAAAAGCTGGTTTCAGTGATGGGCTAGCAAGGTTAGAAAGCTTTTAGAAGAATCTCAAACTTTCTATCTGCAGAACCTTTGAAAGAAGGAACATTTTCAATAGCAACACTGAAATGTTTGTTTAGGACAGAGATGGCAGGATCAACTACAGCAACAGCCCTCTTTATTGTGAAACTCTTTTCACACTGGATAGTTTTCAAGCATGTTGTCGCAGAGTTGTCACAGAATGCACGTGAACAGACTTCATTGTTCAAGAACAGGGAATGTTTTGCAGAATTTTGTAGGCCTCTATACCCAAAGCAGCATGGTGAAACACAGGAGACACAATGAACAAGGTTTTTGTGGATAGAGGAAATTAGCTTTTCAACTATATAGTGGCAATCTGGGGCAGAAGAATCTTCTCCAGCTTCCTCCAATACTGCCTCAATGTCCTTTTTCATTTCTTCTGTGTCTGCGTCTTCTAGCACTGACATTTCAAGATCCAACTCCGGTGGAGAGATGGGAGTAGGAGAAGAAGCATGCCATTTTTGGGCTCTAGACAGAGTTGACTGCATTAAACCAGTAATCTGCACGAAGAAACGTGACATAGATGCACAGAATTTTGCTTCAGTCACATAGGCTGCTTGTTGCGTGCCTGAAATAGAGCTAGAATCAGATGCTCAGCCCGATGTTAGAGCCCTGTTCTTGTCCTTGTGTAAGGGATGCACTCTGAGGCTGGGTGGTGTGTGGACCTTTGGCAGAGTGAATGTTCGCCTGTGATTTTGCATTGACTCAATTTCACCTGGTCTCCGCCATCACTACAACTGAGGTTATTTAACTGGTGTAGTCCATCCTGTAACAAATACTCAAGGTGAAAGGGTTGGAGGAGCACCTAAGAACCTTACCGCACTAAGCAGAAGTGGCGTTAAAGTCTGCAACTAGTGATGCGACTGGTCATCCACCTGAGACTGAGCTCTGAGGGGTTCAATTTTTGCGCCAAGTTAGAAAAGTTTACATTGCAATGCAAACATAGCCCAATTTTTAAGGTAATGGTCAGATACAGGGTGACTGTATCGGACCATTACCTGTTTACGATAAAGTCCAGACCCATCAAGGTGGGCATACACCCGAAAGGGTCTTCAGGGACTGGGTTCCATAGTGATGGATCTGTATAGCACCCTGTGGCTAATTCCTCACATTGCACCAAGTGCCAAAGTAAGCTCCCATACAGGATCCAGTGTTCAAATTATAAAGACCTTCGTCACAAGGGTGGGTTTGGGTGTTGCTCCCAGAGATTGTGCCGATTCAGATAAACTGCTTATATGCTGGTATTAGAAGCCCATGAGGGCTTGAGGAATAAGAATATAAAATAATCAAGAAATATATTAAACAAGTTAAGCTAAGGGTGATTAGTCACAGAGTGGGGTGGGGTTACAGGGGAGGCACCCAGGGAACATGTTTTCTAAAGCTTTGCCAGTGTCCAATCACCTAAAGGTACACACCTATAACTCATATTGTATGGCTATGCTGCCTGTGTTCTTTACTCTACAGTTAAGATAGTCAATTACCAATGTTTGCTTTTTTGTGATTGTTTAAAAAAATGGTGCATACAGATTTAGCCCTGTAGCCAGAAGCCAGCCTGCTTCTGTGTGCAAAACTGATTCGCAGGCAGGCAGAAATATTAAAGTACTTTACCCCTATGCTCATTTTAGTTCAGTGACAAAAATACTGAAGCCTGGTGAGGCTGCCAGGCAACAAACCTTTTCAAAATAAGTGGTAAGCAAGAACTGCCAACATATTTTTCTCAAAACAGAAAAAACAGAAGACAGGAGAAGTATAATACAGAAAAGTATAGGAACACCTTCTGGGTAATAAAAACCCAACAGCATCAAAACAACTTCCTTTAAATAATATATTTGTGATTTAATACTCCCAGAGAAATCTGAAATTCTATGGCAAAGCCACAGTATTAGCTTATTTTTGGCAAGAAAATCATAACATAAAAATAGTCCAACTGAGTCATAAATAAATAGATCATCACACCGTCTGTTATTTCCCTGCACCAAGTGTTCTTGTTACCAATAATGACTGTTGAATCTATCCTGCACTATTAAGATAAGGAAAGAGGTTTGTGTATCAGCATACACTGCAGTTCTCGTTGTCATAAAAGATATAAACTATGATCTAAGTGTCACAAGCATTGTATAAATATACTGCATTTTGTGTGTATGGTGATAAAGGCAATTAAGAACAATATTATATTACCTTAGCAGCTCAGTGCATGTAAAAATCCTGTTCTGCACTTATTTGAAAATAAGAATTTGTATGCAAAGACAAAATAATCAGGTCAATAGGACTTGCCCCTTAAAGCATCTACAGTGGGTATAGAAAAGAATCACCTCCCCCTTTAAAATAATTACATTTTGTTGCTTTGCAGCCTGAACTGAAGACGGACACAGTTTTTGTTTTATCTAGCTGTATTTACTAACTGCAACTTATAACATCCAAGTGAAAGATACAACACCAACATGTCAAAATGTGATTCTTTTCCAAATGTGTATTTACTGTATAAAAATAAAAATTTACCGCAACAGGTCTCCCAAAGGAGTGTAAAACATACCCATTTAGTAATAGCCCTGCCATGAAATGGCATCCATACTGCAGTTCTCACTCCTACACTTGCATTATGACCTCCAGCAGACCATGGCTGACTTATCTTGATAAATGTTATTATAGAGGGAAAAAACCCTGGTTTTTACTGCTGCAATAGCAATGTATTCAAACAGGCTTTAGTCATCTAGCTAGAGGGGACACAGCACGTTGGAGAGGAAGGTGTGCAATATAGAAAATGCTGGGGTGGGACATGCCAAGGCAATGATTTAAGTATAACATTTTGTGAATTTGTGACTTTTGCAAATAATGCAATATTCAGTACAAGGTTCATTTGTGACTTTTGCAAATAATGCAATATTCAGTACAAGGTTCATTTGTGACTTTTGCAAATAATGCAATAGTCAGTGCAAGTTTCATTTTAATGTGACAAATATGAAATCTATTTGAGAGCATTTAAGGGCTAGCATAAGCTCTTCTTCAGCTTTCGGTTGCACTACTGAAGTGAAAAACTATTTTCAGCATCTTCATGCTCCGAAAATACCATACTGTCCTACAGAGGTGTTATTAAGGAAAATAGCAGAAGTGTGCCTATTCCAGAAGAAGAAAGGCTGGGAATATAACAAACAATGCTAAAGAAGTGTCTAATGCCGTCTGATTTTTTCCGGCGGATTTTGTCTGACACTGGTGTTGCATACACGCGGTCGGACAAAGTTGTTGGAAAATCCGATCATTCTGAAAGTGGTGACGTTCGTTGCGTACGACGGGACTACGTAGAGGCTAGTAGCCAATAGCTTTGGTCTTGTAATGTGATCTGAGCATGCGTGGCACTTTGTCCATCGGAATTCGCTACACACGATCAGAAAAAGTCCGATAGGACTTTGTTGTCGGAAAATTTGAGAGCAGGATCTCAAACTTTTTCCGTCGGAAATTCCGACAGAAAAAGTCCGATGGAGCTCACACACGGTCGGAATTTCCGACAACATGGTCCGATAGGACATTTTCCGTCGGAAAATCCGACCGTGTGTACAGGGCATAAGTGGGCAATATGTGCAGAAGAGGGTTGTGCAGGTTACGACAGCAAGTAGAATGTGCATGTAAGTAGGACAGAGGACTTGCAGCACAGAGGAGCTGCACTCTACCTCCAGGCTGTGTAATATAAGACACTAGTGCTCAGGCTGGGGCTACTGTTAAACCACATAGCCTTCAGTAAAGGAGTAGCTGGCAACACAGAAAATAAACAACTTTCAGCTCACGTGCAAATAATGAGCTTGCGCATTTTAGCAGTTACGCCTTACTCATAAATGAAGAAGAAGAAAGAGAAAGGGTGTTCTAGTGAGACAATTGAATATTTAAAACCATCAACATACAAAATATTATTGTAAATATTAAAAAACAGAGTGCAAAAGTCACTTTTTTTTTTTACACACAAATCAGGATTGCTGTCATAAGTATCTAGTCATTTCACAAGTACTGCGGTTGTTTCCGCTTCTTCAGAACATTTACTTGAACAAGACAGATATCCACCGTAAAACATCCTATATCTATAGTTGAAAGAAGGAAAAAAATATAAATATAGATACATAGGTATATACACATACAATACACATATGAAAAAGTTTATTTTTTTTCCGACAAGAAAGCTATCATCATAAGAGAAAAGAAGAAAGGGAGAGGGGAAAAGAGGTGAAGAAAAAAAAAACACAGAACAATGTGCATGAATGTGCGGAGGACCAGTCCCATCTTCCCAGGCTGCGGGGAGGTATAGCAGGGGACCAGTAGGGGGGGTGGTGGGGCAAGTGAGCCCACACACACAATCCTGTATATCTAAAGTAATATAAAGATGAGGACAAAAGCTAAGTATATGTTTACATGTAGATGTAGAGTCCAAAAAAATAAAATAGACTCCATCATTATTGGATATGAATGCCTTCGCTATGTCTCTTGGTGGCGAAAGTATATAGACGACATTATCATTTTATGGACTGGATCACAAGATCTTTTGGTGCAATTTGTAAAGAGCTTGAATGTTAATGACTGGAATTTGAAATGTACCCTCAATTTGGATGATACGTCTCTACCTTTACTGCTGCTGTCAAAGTCAGTGAGCCAATGAGTAGAGAGAGGGGGCGGGCCAAACCGCAGCTCCGTATCTGAATGGATACAGGGAGCTGCAGCTTAGCTCGGGTGCCCCCATAGCAAGCTGCTTGCTGTGGGGGCACTCAAAGGGAGGAAGGGGCCAGGAGAGCCGAAGAGGGACCCGAGAAGAGGATCTGGGCTCGCCAGTGCAAAACCAACTGCATAGAGCAGGTAAGTATAACATGTTTGTTATTTTTATTTATTTTTTTAAAACAAGACTTTACAATCCCTTAAGCATACCTCCCAACTTTTGAACTTCAGAATGAGGGACAAATGAGGGAGTAAGTGAGCTGTGGCGCGCATAATGGCAAAATATGGGTGTGGCCAAGGTCTTAATGGTGGGAGGGGCTATAACAGACACGCCACAATATCCGATGGAGTTTCTCTCCACATTATGTTTTGAAATATAATTGAAGAATGGGAGCATGGAAGAGATGATGGGGGAATTTAGTGGTGGACTAATACCAATTTATTTATAATTGTTTTTTGTTGTTTCTCATTTGTAGTTTGTTTAATGTTCCTGCTTTCTGTGTTTTAGGGCTAAGCACACTGCATCTCAAAGCAGCTCAAAGAAGCTGCTCTTACAGGCTTTGAGCTTTTTTGAGCTCTCATTTTCTTCTGCCGGGAAACTCCCCTCTGTGTTAGACCAATGTGTCAATGCACATTATGGCTTTTTCAGGAGTTTACAGAAATATGCTCTTACAGGCAGAAAAAAGGCGCTTTCGGGCAGAGAAGACGCCTAAGTGCCCGAAAACGTACAAAAAGCTAAAAAAAAAGCTCAAAGAAGCTCAAAAATGCACAAAAAAAAAGATAAAATGAGCAGGTGGGAGGGTTTTGAAAAAAAACTGATTATGCTCAACACAGCCCAAAGAAGCTCAATAAAAACGCGCAAGTGAGTGCAAAAAAGCACAAGCTTCTTCTTAGCCAGAAAATAAAAGCTCAAATGCCTGTAAAAGCAGCTTTTTTTTGAGCTACAGTGTGCAAGAGCCTTTAGATTTGTTCCTGTGTGGTGGATGCTTTGCACCAACCCAGGCTGTGTCCCATGTGGCATTTACTTGGTTTTGCAAGTTTTGATGCATTTTTCTCTCTGATACTTCATGCTGTTGAGTTGTCGGGTTGCGCGTCACTTCCAGATTGTACGTTTTGATGTCATTTCCGACTTGGCGGCCATTTTGTTTGGCCTATTTTCTATTGCCTGTTGAAAGGATCAACATGGTTGGACGTTACCACAATGCAGAACATGCATTGAGAATGGCATTTTCCTTTTTTAGAACTATTTGGTCTCATCATAGAGGAAACGGTAGCCCTGATATACATTGTCTGTCATAGGGAGAGAACCTCCTCCAGCCTTCCAGGGTGTCACTCCAATAGTTTATTGAGTGATATTTTGTAGATTGGCATAGGTAGGTGGGTCCTCGGGAGGCCCAGGGACTATTTAAAGGGTATTCTTAGTGAGCCTCCATTTCCTTTCCCTTTGGTGGTGGATGACCAGAGATATGTGATATCTATTGGAACACAACCAGTTTGGTAGTTTTCTTCTCGCACTCATTTATCTATTTGGGACAATTTGGTCCTTTTTTTACAATGTGAAAGGTTTTGTTTTACAATCCTTTGTTTTTTATTTGGTTTAGGCTGATTCATTTTGGGACTGCCCCTTCTGATCCATATATTCAAATTTTGGGTCTAAATCTTGTTGAACTACAATATACTGGATCACTTTTGTCATACTTGGCCTCAAGGTTGGCATCTAGTTTGATTTAGTTTTGTTGGTATATAGCGCAAATTTAAATTTAATTTAGTTACTAATGAGGGGATTTCACTATTCATAGATTATATGGCCGCATCTGTGAGCATTTATACACTACTGCTTTATCACTAGCGATCTGGCATAATTCTGGCCATCCTTGGAGTTTTATGGTCTACCTTTCAATACCCATCCTTTCATATCATTTTTGATGATGGAGTCTATTTTTTTTTTTTTTACATGTGAACATATACTTAGCCTTTATCCTTATCTTTGTATTACTTTAGATATATAGGATTGTGGGTGTGGGTGTGGGTGTGGGTTCACCCCCCCCCCCCCGTCCTTTACTGGTCCCCTCATTTACCTCCCCACAGCCTGGAAAGATGTGAGTGGTCCTCCACAGATTCATGTTTTTTTTGTCCCTTCTTTTTCCCTCTCCCTTTCCTCTTTTCCCTTATATGGATAGCTTTCTGGGAAAAACAAAATTCTTCATATGTGTATTGTATATGTATACCAATGCATCTATAATTATTGTATATATTTTTTTTTCGTTCTTTCAGCTATAGATGGATGTTTTACAGTGGATATCTGTCTTGTATGAGTAAATATTTTGAAGAAGCGGCAACAACTGCAAAACGCATCAAATGACTCGATATTTATGACAGCAATCCCGATTTGTGTGTAAACGATGTGACTTTTGCACTTCTGTTTTTTACCTGGTGGTACTGGGAGTTGGAACATACTGGTTGGTCCTGGTATTTGGGTTCTGGTTACCCCTGGTTGGGTGGTGGGGTCAGGTTTGTATGTTGTTGTTGGTGTGTGTATGTCTGGTTACTGTAACCCTGATTACCGGTTTTGTTACTGGCCACTGGTCGTCCTGCTGGGTGGTGGTGGGTTGTTTTACTGTACCCAGTTGCTTGGGGTTTGGTTTTGTTACTGGGGTGTTTCTGGTACTGGTGTGTTGGTTGGTGTTTTTTGTCTGGCTGGTGGTTACTGTTACTGGTGTTGGGTGTGTTGGTGCTGCTTGTTGACTGGTTCAGGTGTTGGTGTTGTTGGTTAGGTAACTGTGGGTGTTGGTGTTGGGCTGGTGTTACCTGGTTAGTGGTAACTGGTTTGGTTGTTCCTGTGTATACTGGTTTACTGGGTTGTTGGTATTTGGTCTGGGTTTACGGTTGTTGTGTTACCTGTTTTGGATACGGGGTGCTGGTTGGTTTGTTTGGGTACTGGTTTACTGGGTTGGTTACTGGTACTGGTTTTTTTTCTTGGGGTCAGTGGGTTCTGGTGTGGTTTGGTCTGGTGGTGTCTTGGTACTGGTTTTACGGGTTGGTCTGGGTCACTGGTACTGTGGTTAGTTACTGGACTGGTTGGTGTATTTGGTGTGTGGTGGTTGTTTGGTGTACTGGTTACTGTTGGTGTGGTTGGTTTTTTCAGGTTTGGTTGGTTGTGGTTGGATACTGGTCTGGTTTGACTACAGGACAGTGCCTGGTTGGGGATTGAGTTTGGCTGGTTGGGTGGTTGGTACCTGGGAGTCTGGTCTGGGTTGTGAGTTGTTTGTTGTGTTCAGGTTTGGACTGGGTTGGTGGTGGATCTGTTTACTGGTTTTTGGTTGGTTTTGTGGTGGTTGGTTGTTACTGTGTGTTTGGGTTTTGGGTACTGTTTGTTGGGTTGGTTACTCGGTTTGGGGTGTGTGGTTGTGTGTGTTGTTTGGGTGTTTGGTTGGTGTGGTGGTTGGTACTGGTTGGTGGTTGGGTGGTTGGTGGGTTATTGGTGTCTGGTATACTGGTTTGTTTTACTGGTCTGGTCAGGTATTGGGTTAGTGGTGTTGGTTGGTTTAACTGGTCGTGTCTTGTTTTGGGTGGCTAAACTGGTTGTCGGTTTGTGTGGTTTTTGTAGTTACTGGTGGTTGGACGGTTTGTGTTTTGGTTACTGTCTTTGACTGGTGGTGATGGAGTCTATTTTTTTTTTTTTTTACATGTGAACATATACTTAGCCTTTATCCTTATCTTTGTATTACTTTAGAAATATAGGATTGTGGGTCCACCCTCCCCCCCCCCCCGTCCTTTACTGGTCCCCTCCTATACCTCCCCACAGCCTGGAAAGATGCGAGTGGTCCTCCACAGATTCATGTTTTTTTTGCTCTTCTTTTTCCCTCTCCCTTTCCTCTTTTTCCTTATATGGATAGCTTTCTGGGAAAAACAAAATTCTTCATATGTGTATTGTATATGTATACCAATGCATCTATAATTATTGTATATATATTTTTTTCATTCCTTCAGCTATAGATGGATGTTTTACAGTGGATATCTGTCTTGTATGAGTAAATATTTTGAAGAAGCGGCAACAACCGCAAAACGCATCAAATGACTCAATATTTATAACAGCAGTCCTGATTTGTGTGTTAACGATGTGACTTTTGCACTTCTGTTTTTTAATATTTACAATACAATTTTGTATGTTGATGGTTTTACATATTCAATTGTCTCCGATATATTATTAATATACCGGTGGGTCACCCTAGAACACTGTTTCTCTTTTTTTGTTTTTGCAATTTTTGGGTTGGTGCCCTTCTGGTATAAGACTGCTTGAGCTACTAATTAAGTACCCTCAGCTGACATGTTAGCCCCACATCATTTATAATTGTTAATGTATGCCTTACTCATAGCACCACAGTGCCATTATTTGCACTGGATTCTAGAACACGAGCCAATAAAGAATTGTTTATGTGAGCCAATTAGGAAGCTGTTTATTGAAGATTTTCTGTGTTGCCAGATATTCCTTTACTAAAAGGAAGAAGGAGGGTATGCCAGCAGGCTAATGTTCATTACAGGAGTGAGAAAAGAACCACGGCATCCAGTGGGGGACCAGATATTTGACACTCCCAGAAATGTTATGGATGCTGAAGAAGTCAGCATAGTGGAAATTTTAAAAAAGGGACAGAGTTACTTTAAATCAGAGGCGAGCTGGTAAAGGAAATTCATATAAATACTTTGAAAAGTTTTCAAAGAACAGTATACCTTTTGAACTTCTGCTGAGAATACATCCTCTAGGTGTGTAGCAAAGCCTTCACTTATCCATTCTTCTGTCCAATCACGTGCACCAATGGCCAACCCAAACCAAGCATGTGCAATTTCATGGCTGACACGTGTCAAGCAAAGCTGCTTTCTTCCAGACAGAACACTCTGAGACAGGTAGATAATGTGTGGGCTGGATCATAAAAATAAAGAGCAAATTACATATTAGGTGGCAGTCTTGTTGCAGCATGAACATCTCTGCTATTAGGTGTTTCTTTTATGTTATGTCGATTTATTATTGTTAGTATGTGGTGCCAGGTTCTGACAAGCCTTTTGCAGCACAGACATCCTTAACAAGGTAAAAAAAAAAAAAAAAAAAAAAAAAAACAGCAGCAAAAACAAAAGCTCACTGTCATTCGAGCACAATTTAAAGTGATTGTAAGGGTTTTTTTTTTTTTTTTTTTTTTTTAAATAACAAACATATCATACTTACCTCCACTGTGCAGCTCGTTTTGCACAGAGTGACCCCGAACCTCATCTTCTGGGGTCCCTCGGTGGCTCTCGTGGCTCCTCCCCACATCTGCTAACCCCCTAGGAAAAGTGCTCTCCCGAGGGGGTTACCCCCTCGGGAGACCGCGCGTTCCCGAGTCCAGCATTCGGCTTCCATAGCTGTCGAATGTATGACTCGGCCCCGCCTCCCGATGCCCACGTCATTGGATTTGATTGGCAGCACTCAAGTCCAATGGCTGCGCTGCTAGCAATCTATCCAATCAAGACCCGAGAACCCCGGGCAGAGAGACAGCGTGTCCCTGCCGGGTCAAGTTCCAGGACTCAGGTAAGTAAAACGGGGGGGGGGGGGGGCTGGGGGGCCGGTCACTGCCAGGTGTTTTTGAAAAAAAATGAAGGTTTACAACCCCTTTAAGGCTAAAATTGACAATTAAAAATGTTGATACTTTGTATTCACAAAATTAGAAAAATATGTCCCTCCAAAGATATACAAAGCATCAATTAAACCCTGAAAATTAAGTTAAAAAATGTCTGGTTAAAAGGAAAAATCATTTTGGTTTATTCAGTTTCCATATAATTTTACTCATAAGTATTGGGTTTGCCAAAATCAAAACATAGTGATGGTAAGTGCTTACAGAGCTGCAGTAATTAAAACTGTAGCAGCGGAAACACATTGGCGGTTGCCTGTATGTGATTTCACTTCCTGGCAAATAAAGAGGTTTTTAACACATATTCAAAGTGTTATCTGTCTGGATGTACTAATTTCTTGCAGAATTTTTAATACAATTGTGCTGCACAGTGAAGTATAGTGAAAGGAATAACAACTAGAATGCAGAACTTGTAACATGCTAACATCTATATATAGTATGCATGAAAACCAACTGAACTTTAACGCTAAATAGTTTTAGTCACTACGAAAAGAAAAATGTTGCAAAGATGCCTAAAACTTTGATGGCACCAATCTCATGTCTCATACTGTCTGAACTTCTGCATCAGTTCATCATCTGCAACTCGAAATTATTTTAATTGAACTAGTCATGCAGGAACAAATGTGCTTTATCTGAATGTCAAAAAATACACTTCGCATACATACACCAAGCAAAATTATAAACGCAACACTTTTGTGTTTGCCCCTATTTATCATGAGCTGAACTTAAAGATCTATGGCTTTTTCTATGTACACAAAAGGCCTATTTCTCTCAAATATTGTTCAAAAATCTGTCTAAATCTGTGTTAGTGAGCACTTCTCCTTTGCCGAGATAATCCATCTACCTCACAGGTGTGGCATATCAAGATGCTGATTAGACAGCATGATTACTGCACAGGTGTGCCTTAGGCTGGCCACAATAAAAGGCCACTCTAAAATGTGCAGTTTTATCACACAGAACAATGCCACAGATGTCGCAAGTTTTGAGGGAGCGTGCAAATGCTCACATTCGATGGCGTCTGGCACTTGAGAGGTGTTCTCTTCATGGATGAATCCCAGTTTTCACTGTACAGGGCAGGTGGCAGACAGTGTGTATGGCGTTGTGTGGGTGAGTGGTTTGCTGATGTCAACGTTGTGGATCGAGTGGCCCATGGTGGCGGTGGGTTTATGGTATGGGCAGGCATATGCAAAGGACAACAAACACGGGTGCATTTTATGGTTGACATTTTGAATGCACAGAGATACTGTGACAAGATCCTGAGGCCCATTGTTGTGCCATTCATCCACGACCATCACCTCATGTTGCAGCATAATGCACAGCCCCATGTTGCAAGGATCTGTACACAATTCCTGGAAGCTGAAAACACCCCAGTTCTTGCATGGCCAGCATACTCACCAGACATGTCACCCATTGAGCATGTTTGGGATGCTCTGGATCAGCATATACGTCAGCGTCATAGGTGTGCACAGCCTATTGCATTAGGGTGTGCACCACAAAGCTCAAACACATTAGCGTGTGCATGTGTATATATACTGCCAGTTTCAGTAGAGCAGTGTACGGTATCAGTAGGGCAATTTTATATCTTCACTTAATCTCTTTAGTAGACCCGTTAGGGGGCTTTGGTGAAATATCAGGGGTCTAAACAGGGGGAATCTGCAGCACACAAGATGATTAGGGTGTGCTCAGGCACACCTGGCACACCACCCTGTGTGCATGCCTATGGTCAGTGTGTTCCAGTTTCTGCCAATATCCAGCAACTTTGCACAGTCATTAAAGAGGAATGGACAAACATTCCGCAGGCCACAATCAACAACCTGATCAACTCTATGCGAAGGAGATGTGCTGCACTGCGTGAGGCAAATGGTGGTCACACCTAAGCCCCCGTACACACGGTCGGAAATTCGACCACAAAATCCTTCAGATTTTTTCCGACGGATTTTGTCCGACACTGGTGTTGCATATACACGGTCGGACAAAGTTGTCGGAAAATCCGATCATTCTGAACGTGGTGACGTTCGTTGCGTACAACGGAACTACGTAGAGGCTAGAAGCCAATAGCTTTGGTCTCGTAATTTGATCTGAGAATGCGTGGCACTTTGTCCGTCAGAATTCTCTACACACGATCGGAAAAAGTCTGATCAAATTTTGTTGTCCGAAAATTTGAGAGGAGGATCTCAAATTTTTTCCATCGGAAATTCAGATGGAGCCCACACACGGCCGGATTTTCCGACAACATGGTCCGATCGGACATTTTCCATTGGAATTTCCGACCGTGTGTACGGGGCATAATACTGACTGGTTTTCGGACGCCTGACCCCCCAATACTGTAAAACTGCACATTTTAGAGTGGCCTTTTATTGTGGCCAGCCTGAGGCACACCTGTGCAATAATCATGCTGTCTAATCAGCGTCTGGATATGCCACACCTGTGAGGTAGATGGATTATCTTGGCAAAGGAGAAGTGCTCACTAACACAGATTTAGATAGATTTGTGAACAATATTTGAGAGAAATAGGGCTTTTGTGTACATAGAAAAAGTCATAGATCTTTATGTTCAGCTCATGATAAATAGGGGCAAACACAAAAGTGTTGCGTTTAAAATTTTGCTCAGTGTAGTTGCACAAATGCTGAAATAACATGAATTAGCCACACAGAAAGTCTAATGTTTTCAATTACACTGGTAGACTTCTATTGAGAGCTACAGATCTACATAGATAGAGAAAGAGAGAATAATATAAAAAAAAGGTACTGTATTATACAGGCGAAAGCAAAGCCTGCAAATGCAATGAGCTATTAGGTCCACTCCATGTATATTTATACGCTACTGTATACCAGCATGTATTCATGAAAGACAGAAGTTGTCAGACAAATCTGATTTCTTTTTATGAGGAGGTAAGTACAACCTTAGACAAATGAGTGGCTGTGGATGTAGCATACTTGAATTTGACACATCGATCAAAGGGTTAAATGTGTGCCTAGCTGGTGTTTTCTTACTGTGGGGGAGGTGCTTGTACTAGGGAAAGACATGGATACATGTCCCTGTTTTGTAGAGACACAGGATCCATGTCTTCCCTCCTGACAGAACAGTAATCTGACAGACTGCCGTTCTGCCTGTGCCTGAGTGATTGGCAGGTGCTGGCGGACATGGAGTCTGTGGTACCTGCCCATCGGCTCCCACTGTGAGTAATCGAATTACTCATCTAAAGTGAAAGAGATCAGCCTTGATTGTACCACCTGCTGGCTTAAATTAGTAAATATGAAATCCAAATGTAAAAAAACATATATATTTAGTCAAAGAAAAAAACGTGCAATAAACTATACATTACCCCTACATTTAAAAGTATTAAATGTAAATCAAATTTATTGAGTACTGTCGCAAGTGCACTTATGCGGCTACAATCACTTCAAGCTAAATGGAATTTATGTAACAGTAATGACAAGATTTTAGATTTCAACAATTCCACAAGCTGCCATTTGCTTGTTAGCTCATAAACAATCTACAAGCAGTTCTCAGAGTAACCTGAATATCGGGCAATATAAGGACTGCTTTAGCAAAAGTTTGGTAATTGCGTATGGTTTCAACTGATTTTGTATTGTTCAAGCCTACAGGCGGTACACAATCTCAAAACCTACTTTGCCAGCTCATGTTTAAAGTAGGTCCTCAGAACGCTGAGAATATTAAAATGTATTGCATTGTTTCTGTAAAGACCAAACAATCTATGCTAAATATAACATGGCAGGAAAGAGGCATTATAACCCCCCAGACTATTTTGTCTGTTTTACCTTATCTCCTAAAATAAATATCCTGAGTTCATCTGTTTAGTTTTAACACATTCAATGTTGATTTATATATATATATATATATATATATATATATATATATATATTATATATATTGTCATGTCAATGTGTGTCTTTTCGGCACTCCACATGGTTTGTACATCACATCATTTATAAGCACATTGCAGTGATCAACTCATAATCACTGTGTTTCCCATCGTCCATTGAGTCTTTTTTACTTTCCCAAAACCAGCTGCAACTGCAGAATAGATGCACAATATCAAATCACATGCCTCGTGTACTTTACTGCTTGCTACACAACTGTTTAAAAACATCCAATCAGATATATGTGCTGTGTAGGACATACTGTATGACTAGAAAAGTTGTGGACACTTAACAGTTTTTGTCCTTATTTTTACAACGTTGGGGTATTAATGGGGAATTGCTTCAAAACTGACTTTTTCATCTCAAAGTTACCTATTGGGTCTCATGATCACTGGGCATTTAGCCCCGATGCATGAAATCCCAGTGTTTTGTCTGGGCTAAAAGCAAAAGAGCACCGTCCAGAACCACTGCCGGCAGCTTGTAAAGCTCTATGAGTCGGAAAGTCTCTGTGGCTGAACAGAGCTGGGCAGTGCACCGAGTGGTACTAACATTTAGGTCAGTTTTCACCTAGGGATGAAAACCCGCAAAACAGACTGCTTGCATTTTGGGCAGTTGTTCTTGAGTACCTATTGCCCTAAATGTTAATCCCTCTCGTTGCACCGCCTTGCCACTGCAGCTCTAAGGCCTTATATATTCAAAAAAAATGTCACAAAAAAAAAAATGTCACAAAAATGTCACAAAAGCAATTTATTTTAAAGGAAATTCCTAATAAAAGAGGTAGGAACTTATCTGCTACTAATCCATTGACTGAGCTCATTCTTAAGACAAATTAACCCTCACTGTATGCTATAGTGTAATTGTGCAACAGTTTTTGCCTACTTTCTTGGTCAGGGCCTGAGCTTGCACTGTAGGCTTATTACCTCTACAGCCTAGACCGGCAATATATCATACCATAAGATGTCTGCACATGAGCATACTATCATCAGAGAATGACAACGGATAGCAACATTTCATACATCTTGGCACCATGTCAGGTGGCCCATTTTAACCATATATGGGCTGCTTTACTTTATTTTAGCAACAATAGGTTATTTATAAATGTATTAAAATTTGAGAGTGCAAAATGTGTTACAGCTGTGTATGGTAGCCAATCAGCTTCTAATTTCAGCTTGTTCAATTAAGCTTTAAGAAAAAAACAAAAAAAAAACAGAAGCTTATTGGTTTCTATGCAGACTTGAAACAGATTCAATGTGTGTATCATTTACTTTTCTTTTTTTACGATGAAAAAAAAAAACATTTCTAAAACTTATTGGACAAGACTTATTTCTTTAAACATACACTAAAGCTAAATTCATAGGAGCGCTGGATTCAAAAGAACATACAGCAATGTTTTGCAGGCTCCTTTCAGTCCCTAGAGTCAAAACCGTCCAGGTAATTAATAGGAAAGTGCAGCTTTTTCATACCTGGTGATTGGGGGGCACTTGGCAGATGCTGAAAACACATGCCAACTTATGTGAACTGGACTTAGAGAAAAGAAGTGATACAACATATAAAAAAAAAAAAAAAAAGAAAGAAATTTCTTTACCAGGGCACATATGATTTAAAATAGCCTAAGCAAATTACATTGTTAGAGTTCAAAAAAAATCCCTTCCCACAAACAATCTTCTGGCAAACAAGAAGTCAACCTACATGAGCTCCAAAACAGCAAGCAATTATCTGCACAATGAATAAGCATGCAAATGTTCTAGTCCCCTTATAACGCCTGCTATGTTATTCTAATTGACTCATTGTTGCGCACATTTTCGACGTGGCAACAATTTCAAACTGGCATGGAAACACTTTGCAAAACAGTTCTTTTGCTTTGGCAATGAACTGCAAAACAGTACTAATGCTTTGGCATGGAGTGCATGTTATACGACTATTTTCAACTTTAAAATACATTTTTGCTATGATTTGGTATTGACACTTTGGCTTGATTTGCTATTTCACAACCACACATACTGTATATAACCTAAATTAAAAGAAACTGTAAATTTTTTTTTTTAAATAAATAGACACACAATTACACACCAAAATACCTGTGCAAACAGAAGAGAGAATCCTAGAATGCTTGTTTTGCACATTGATATTCATGGGTTTGAGAGCAGTAGTACTCACAATAAAGTAGCAGATTATGTAAAAAAAAAAAATATTATTTCACTTTTAAGTGTACTCTTCCTAATCATACGACTACACATAAAACATTTTTTTTTTGCACTCACTGTAAAATTCTTTTGGATGCCTTCACTGGAGAACCTAACTCTGTTTTAGGCCATTACTACCACCATTTGCAGGTGTAGGAAGTTAAGTTAGACTAAAAAACAAAGCCAGCCCAGGGACAGCCCCTGCTGAGGGCCAAATCTCCCAAATAATGGTGGCCTAACTGGCAGGACAACAGGCAGAACACCCTGCATATGTACACAGGTGGCATCAATACCGTTATTACCACTAAATTATCATAAGTTCTAATGTACGTGTCATAAAATAGAGTTGTATGTGTTAGGCATAAATATGCGTCATAGATGTGAGGAGGCCTTTTTAGATGTCCTCCATATTTCCCAGTGTTTATGAAATGTTGGTGCTCCTTTTTCTTTATAGGCGAAAACTAGTGAAATGCGTGCTGCAAATAGGATGTGTATGACTACTTTCCTTGTCAGTGGGGGAAAGTTTTCAATACCTATGCTAAGGAGAGTAAAAGCTGGTGCTAGTTTTTGATTAATACCTGTAGTTGCCTTGATAAGTGATGAGACATCCAACCAGAAGGAACGATTACTACCCCAAAGCACCCTCCCAATGTCGAGGGCATGTGGCCTGGTGCGGTTCAGGAGGGGGGCCACTCTCTCATCCTCCCCCTCTTTTCCTGCGGCCTGCCAGGTTGCGTGCTCAGATAAGGGTCTGGTATGGATTTTTGGAAGGACCCCAAGCCATTTTTTTTATTTTGGTGCGGGTTTCCCCTTAAAATCTATGCCAGACCTGAAGGGTCTGGTATGGATTTTGAGGGGGACCCCCACGCCATTTTTTTTAATTTTGGCGCGGGGTTCCCCTTAAATCCATACCAGACCTGAAGGGCCTGGTATGGAATTTGGGGGGACCCCCACACATTTTTTAAAAATTTTGGTTGGGGGTTGCCCTGTGGGGGAATCCCATGCTGTTTTTATCAATGAACTTTTATGTGTATTGGCGAAAGGCTTCGCAATTTCAACAGTTTATCCAGTGTTGCCTTCCTTTTTATTTTGTTATGACACCTAATACATTTTTTTCTTTTTACAAATCCTTGGCTATGTGTTTTAGTTCAAAAAGGACAGTTGTGAGTAAGCAAGTACATTTCAAAAATACAATGTCAAATTAAAAAGGGACACCAACACCAACCAACCTCTTTGAGGTTAAAAAATACAAGATAATAATGGTGTTGTGGCAACTTGACACACAAAACGACAAAAAATATTATGGAGATCACTAGAAAAAAAAAAAATTCAGGAGATCTTGATAAAAAAAAAAAAAGTAGATTAAAAAAAAAAATTAAAAAAACATTATTCTGGAGATTTGGCGAAAAAGTTGTCAGAACTCTGTGTAAATATCAGCAGCAAAACAACTTCATTATTCTAGCATTATAAAGAAGAAGAAAATGCGCTGCATTGAAATATTTTAAAATTTGCAGCGTGACGAATGTGCTATCTCCATTATGAATGCTAGTTTTACCAGACCAAGCGCTTCCATCTTGTACTTGATTCTGAGCATACGTGGAATTTTGTGGCTCGGACTTGTGTACACACGCTCGGAATTTCCGACAACGTTTTTTTTGTCAGAAAATTTAAGAACCTGCTCTCAAACAGTTGTTGTCGGAAATTCCGACTGCAAATGTCTGATGGAGCTTACACACGATCGGATTTTCCGACAACATGCTCACATCTAACATTTCCCGCCGGAAAATCCGATCGTGTGTACGGCCCATTAGAGTGTAATTACAGACCCTTCCTGGGAAACATTTCAGTCCAGCAGTTGGCACTTGTAGTTCCTCTTGAAGGAAGGTGCTTTCCCTTTGAGAAGATCAAGCAGCAAAGGAAAGACCACCCTTATTACCCAACAGTCATTGCAGAGAAGTCTCATGTAAATAGAGCCAGGGAGCCATAAATAAATATTGGCTTAAGCATTTCTTGCCTTGAGCCCACCATTTACCATAGCTCAGGACAAGAGTAGCATCTGGCCAGTGCCGCCAAAAAGAGAGCCTCGTAGGGATGCAGCAATCACCCAAGTAGCATGAAACAGACCTCAAGGCAGGGCCATGTTATGCACTATGGCTGCAGCCTGGAAAACCGTAGTGGTCCAGATTCCCCCATGTGGGGCACAGCACACCTGCTCGCCAATATTTCCTTTACCCCACAAGAGAAAAACTCCACAGCAAACTTAAAGTAGGTCAAATTTAAGAAAAATCGAGACCTCCAAAATTACACTCCACAAGCCCAGTAGCTGATAGGCAATCAGAAGTGGTCCTCTTCGGTGAGAAGCAGGTCACCTTCAGCCAAGGCTGTGACACTACATGCCTTAAAGGTGCAGAGTGGAATGCTAATTCTGGCAGGCTATTCCTTTATAAATAAAGGACTTTCACATCCAAACCCGCTCATGAAAAGGAAACTGCATGCATTCAAAGACTGAAACTGGGGTGACTACCAAGGTCTGTATTATCCAGCCTGTCAACCAGCAACTTGCTTGAAGTAAAACTAAAGGAATCAGGATTTCAAGGAGGACATTTTTAAATTATAACTTCTATATGTTAAAGTAGTGTTTCCACCAAAAAAAAAAAAATAGCTTAAAATTCATAAAAAAATAAAAATAAATAATTGAAAAAAAAAAATGTTTTACTCACCTCTAAATGCCTGCTGCTAGGGGCTCTCTCACAGTCTGCCTCCTACAGTGCCCGGGCACTGACATCACTTCCCCTCGGTGCAGTCAGTCATCTGGGACACGTGACAGGTTCCAGATGACTGCGCAGCATATCACGGCGCGCGGCAACGCTCGCGCAGTGAGTGCCCACAGTAAGAATGCTGGCCCACTGAGCGGAGCGGGGGAAGGGGGGGCTTCGATCCCCCGCATCGCTGGACCCTGGGACAGGTAAGTGTCCGATTATTAAAAGTTAGCAGCTGCAGTATTTGTAGCTGCTGACTTTTAGATTTTTTTTTTTAAGGGGCACCCCACTTTAAGCTAATAACTAAGCTGGTTTCACAGTGTAGGGGGTTGTGGCCCCTAGAATGTCTTGTTTTTTACTTTTACCTAGTGTCCTACTCCTGCAAGTAGAACTATACCCAGTGGTAATGGTTTAAACCAAAGCTGTGCTCTCCAATGAATGAAAGAAAAATAAATACCATATGTCTGTTCTGGTAAACTTCAAAATCAAAATTGGTTTGCATAGTTAAAAATGTGTTTTTAAAAAAAAGCTTTTTTTATTCCTGAAAACGAAATAAAAAAAAGACAAAAACTCCTGCCATTTGTTTTACTGTAAAAGCATTGGATGGAGACTACTCAATAAATACTTGAAACATATCCAATATCACCAACAGACTGCTCTTTCAGGACCTTTATATTAGGACCTTTATACTGGAAGTGTGAATTTCTTGGAGAAAAACTTGTCAGTCCACTGAGCATACATCTACATCTAAAAGCGAAATCAGAAACTAATGA
Source organism: Lithobates sylvaticus (assembly GCA_028564925.1). Classification (NCBI taxonomy): domain Eukaryota; kingdom Metazoa; phylum Chordata; class Amphibia; order Anura; family Ranidae; genus Lithobates; species Lithobates sylvaticus. The sequence goes on from CM053026.1 coordinate 288,898,637, forward strand.
ATTAAACCCCCATTTTTAGAAGCTCTTTTTCTTTTTTTTTTACCTATATCGTAAACATTTTGCTTTTATCTGCACAAGCTACTAAATATCTGTAAATGTTTTAACAATTATTTATCAAATGCTTTATTCAATAGAAAGAACACTAATGCTAAAGTACCACCAATCAAAATTTACTGTCCAGCTAACCCAGCTCCTGTGAGCTCAGGGTAACATGAACAAGTGACTTAATAGAAAACAGCTGCTTGAAAAGGGCCCAGGTGTCCTGAACCAAGTCTAGCCTGGTTAATGTTTACCTTTTTAGCCTCATCACCCCCCTGCAAATTATGACCTCCACATTTTGAACAAGACGATGAAGGGCTCTCCAGACATTATCTAGTGGTATGCCCTTGGCAACACATTTCAAAGAACAGGTATTTATGTCTTCCTGTTCTCTAGGTCACCTCCTGTGAGAACTGTGCTACCTGATCTGCCATTATGAAAAGTATGGGATGCCGCTCTACCGACCCAATGTTTCTAAGTGAGTACATGGCCTCAGCCAGTGCTACTCCACTGGCCACGCCCTCGGGCATGTTTCACCCACCCACATCCGGGGGCGTGACCAGTTGAGTAGCGCTGGCTGGGGCCATATACTAACTTTTAAACATTGGGTCCGTAGACCGGCATCCCATACTTTTCATGTCGGCACTTCTGGATCAGTGAAACTGGATGCCTGCTGCCTTCTTCTGATTTCTGATGGGGTAACGCCAAGGTCACCTGATCTGCCATTCTTACATGAAAGGGTGTCTGCCTTTACCACTGCCTTCACCACTGCGGTCCTTACCTTAGATCATACCCCAATTAGTCTGGATATAGTCCAAGGATACAACTCTACCCAAAGAGTTGCAGTAAAGATTTAATGATTCCTTTACAGGGGCACTGTAATGTGAGGCTGTGATGTGAAGGGGAACTGAGGACACTGTGGGACTGCTTTAAAGGGGGACTGTGGACAGTAATATAAAGGGGGGACTGTGCTGTAAAAGTGGGTTGTGGTGTGAAGGGGGTTGAGGACAGACTTTGCAAATATCCCATTCCCCAACCCATCCACCACAACCACCATCCTCCTCCAGCCCACTTTTAGAAAAATTGGCTGCCATGAAACCAGTCCCTGGAGCAAAAGAGGTTGGGGACCACTAAAGAATTGAGCCAGCACAGAAAATGTTGCTACTCATCAGCAGCTTGCAGAATCCCAACACAGGAATAAGGGCTACTAGTATACAGTAATGTTTTATATGTATTTCTTCTTCTCAAATAATTTGAGAAATTGCTTAGCCTAGCTATAGTAGCATAGTTCATGACACCTGGGAAGGAAAATAATTTTTTTTGTTTGACAAGAAAGAAAAACAACTGTGAATAGAAGGTATGTGGAAATGTCTCTTTCATTACAGAGTGTCTGATGTGAAAAATAACACCCTAGGTGTGTGATTTTGTGTCGCAACAGATCTGACAGGACCATAAGTACACCTAGAAAGACAACCGCAGACATGCACCTTGTAAAGAACATTCCAAGCATACCTCTGGCTCAGTTGTCAGCTCTTTGTAAAATATTAATAAGACACTTGATACCTAGTAAACCAACACCTACAAAAGAGTACCACAAAAACACATAAGGGTACAGGTAAATTGTCACAGATTTCCAAGACAAACACTATTATGTTCTACTATTTCAGTGGTGTGGTGACTAATACTTGGCTGAAGGCTCAGGGTGTGTATTGATGGTATCTGTATACAACCACTGTGTTTGCACTGGCAATCAGTGGGCTTTCTGTCCTTTACATTCCTTTTATTTACCTCCTCGGATTATATTTTGCTTTTCTGTCCAATATTTAGACATTATGTTCCTGTGTTGTAGCCAGGATCTAAACACACAAGCTCTCTAGTGGCTAAAGCAAGAGATATTTTTTTTAGGTGGAAGGTCTAGTAAGGGTCGATATATAGACCTAACTTTTTTTTTTTTACTGTGAAAAAAAACTAAATTTAATTTTTTTTGTTTGCATCTAATGTGAATCAAAATTTTACTTTAAAAGAACTGATTTATGTAGTGTAATAATTTAAAGACATAAAGTCCATACTGCATACTGTATCATCCTGTAAAGACAGTGTAATTAAGCAGTAGTAATGACATTTGCAATACTCAAATGTAACACAGAAATATCACTAACAAAAAAAAAACAAATTGAAGGGGCCACCAAGACGAGTCCATTACCCTTGATGTTTCTCCATCACTGAAGGCAGAAATCTGCAGAAGAGGTAATAATTTGTAGAACAGGTAATTTCCAAATACACTTCACGGAGAATGACATATATTTTCTTTCCTACAAAATTTTAAGGTTATTTTATAACTGAAAATATGCATTATTTACGTACACTTATAGTGACACATGCAACACATAAATAAATAATAAACTCAATGAAGTCCACAACGTGATAAAAAAGTAGAAACACAAATGAAAACTGGGATATTGGTATAAATCCAGGTGATTGGATGACCTCCTTAGGACATCAGTAAGAGGACAAGTGTGAAGAGTAGATAATGGGAGATAGCCACCACCAACATTAAGAAGGCTTACCAGAACTATCAGATTTAAAAGGACATATGCCTGATGAGTCGTCAAGGCTTGTGGTGAAAACACACCAGTAGATAGGAACATCCACAACTGCAGACACTGGCATGAATGAATGGTGATCCCACTGTCCTTCGGATGGTTCCCAGTAAATAAAAAATCTCAGAGGAAGGTTGGCTGAATCTTTCCCATAAGCTCACAAGATGCAACCTATGCTATTGTACCACATCCTCCAGGTATTTTCCGAAACACATTGATAAACATGTATAGTCCATGGTCACCATCTACACTCACTTCACTAATTCGCCCTATTTCTGTACATCCCGTCTGACTTAAAACTAAGCCTTTCCGAGAGTCAGCTTTGTGTTCTGTGGACTTTGTGTTTCTACTTTTTTATCACGTTGTGGACTTCATTGAGTTTATTATTTATTTATGTGTTTACATATGTGTCACTATAAGTGTACAATGCATATTTTCAGTTTTCGCATCACTGTTTCACCATCTAGTGACGTTCCTATTAGCACTGCACATTTATCTGTTATTTCTCACTTGCAATTGTCTCTTGCTGTGCTGGCTGCTGTTTTATGTTTAAAGTGACAGCGCTGTATTTTTCACTTTCATAAGGTTATTTTAAAAAAGAAAAAATGGCGCAAAGATGGGTACAAGCACTGCGTTATGGAAAAAAACGGTAAAACAGTCCCGGTATAAAACAAGAAGTCCTTAAAACAATAAAACAATGGCACTGATGGCAGCTCCCTTGAGGGTGAAGCAGACTCTAGAAGGCAAGACAAAAGAACAAAAAGGGTGCCTACTAAGTGCAATATGTTTAATAAAACAGTTTATTAATAGTATAATTAGCCAAATGGTTACTCACATGACAGTTGCGAGAAACAAGCATAGGTGTTTCATCTCAGCATCTCAGTATGGGGTGTGCAGTCACTCTGTGGTCCAGGGATGCGTCCTCACTGTGGTACCAGTTCGCTCAGCGAATCCTGGATAAGGAGAGGGGGGATCCAGAGAATGGAACCAGCCGACGTGCATGTAGCTGAGCAGGAACGAGCTTGTGAGCCGGCAAGTGTGGATCCCTGCCGGCCTTTGTGTTGCTCGGCGGCGGCGTGCGTGTCAGTCTGGAACGTACACGATGCAATCCGCAACCGGAAGTAACGTCAGGGCGTGTCAGATGGCACGTTTCAAAGCTTCCGCTTTTTCCTCAGATCTCTCTCTCTTTATCCAGGATCAGCTCAGCAATCTGGTACCACACTGAGGACGCATTCCCGGACCACAGAGTGACTGCACACCCCATACACCTATGCTTGTTTCTCACAACTGTCATGTGAGTAGCCATTTGGCTAATTATACTATTAATAAACCGTTTTATTGAACATATTGCACTTAGTAGGCTCCCCTTTTTGTTCTTAGGTTATTTTAACCAATTGAGCTACGGAAGGTTTTAGCCCCTTCCCGTCCAGGCGAGGCCATTGTTTGCAATACAACACTGCGGTAATTTAGCTGACAATTACGCAGTCGTGCGATACTGTACCCAAAAAACTTTTTTGTCCTTTTTTCCCCCAAAAATAGAACTTTCTTTTGGTGGTATTTGATCACCTCTGCGGGTTTTATTTTTTGTGCAAAAAAAGGCAGACAATTTAGAAAAACAATATTTTTTACTTTCTGCTATAAAAAACATACCCAATAAAAATGAAATTTCTTCATCAATTTAGGCAATATATATTCTGCTACATATTTTTGGTAAGAAAAATCCCAACGTGTATTTAAAGGCAAACCAGCAGGACCATATTTTCTTCACCAAATCCGACTTACTCCTGAGGGAATAAGTGAGATCTTCCATGTAGCCATTGGCCATTGGCGTAATGAGGGTATGGTCGTTTGTTTCCAATAACGGGGAATGAGTGCTTTTGCTGCATTAAGCAAGTGTGGTGTTATTGATTTTTTTATATGCTCCTGCTGGTGAGCCTGTACAATGGAATAATATGACCCATGGGTCATTGGGGATCTCATAACCTTGAATCTCGATTAGCGACCTTTTAGTGGGACTGCGATATTGTGGTGGCCAAATCAAACACCGAACTGACACTTTTTGGGGACCAGTGACACTAATACAGTGATCAGTGCTAAAAAAAAAAAAATGCATTGGCTGGGAAGGGGTAAACATCAGGGGCGATCAAAGGGTTAACTGTGGGTCTAGGTTGTGCTTACTCACTGTGGGCGAGGTGCTTTGATTGGAAGGCAAAGATCTGTGTTCCTGCAGAAACACAGGATCAATACCTTCTCTTCTGGACAGAACGACAATCTGCCCTTGTTACAAAGGCAGATTGTCGTCCTGTCTGTGTGTCCTGTGTAATCAGCGGGTGCCAGCGGACATAAAGTCTGCGGTACCCGACGCTGGGCTTCCGCTGTGTGTGATCACAGCAAAAGCGAAACGCCTGTGGAGCACGCACGCATGCCCCAGACCTGCAAGTGTCAGATCACGTACTAGGTACATGATCTGGAGCAAAGCGGCTGCCCTGCCAAGTATATCTACGGTGGGCGGCCTGCAATTGGTTAAAAAGATGATTATTGAATAAAATAAAACCCTACGCTACAAAGTGAAACACAAGCTTTAAAAAACACAAAATTTCCTATAAAAAATATTCTGGTAAGTATTTATTCCCAGGGGGCACATTTCTTGTTTAGCAGGGTCTTGTTGCTATTGCATCTACAGAGTACGTCCTGTGTGGACTGGATATCTCTGTAGCAGGAAAGGTAAAAACAGTATAGTTTTGTTCATTTGTGCTTCTTTCTATAGTGCCCTATACAGGAATGATCGGATTGTGGAAGAAAACATCCTAAGCTGACATCAATGTTTGTTTTGAAAAAGAAAAATGCATTCCTACAAATATTGCATATCCAATTTGGTACAAAAGCTATAATTTTCAGGGGCGTTTTTATGAAAGCAATGGGCCTGAGTGCCAGATCATAACTTGGGCCTTCCTGCCAGAAGAAAGAAAGTGCAGCATGCGCTGTGGCAAAAGTTGGGTTTGGCTTTAAGTGGCTTTAGCTAGCCCTTGCTGGTTACATACTGTAGTAAAATAAAGATGCCTGGCAGTTGGTGGGGTTACCCACTCCCGCTGGGCACCTTCCAGACAAGGTTGCAATCCCCCCAAAACTTTTTTTTTTTTACTGACAAAATATGGAAAATTTACTGCCAGAGCACATTTCTTACTGGTAACCATAACTCCATAGTGCAGGTGTAGTATAAATATTACCAAGTAATATGTAAACATTAACAATGCTCATTATTATTATACAGGATTATGAAAGACCCGAGTAACCCTGGGACTGAGCAGAAAATAAGTCCATTGGTGCATGTACCACGCCATGGCAAAAGGTTATCATGGTCAGTTTGTGCCTAATAGTGGGAATGGCTTAAAGGGGGATAAATAAACAGAACCTGAGCCTAATACCTGTGTGCACTACACATTACATAGTCACTGAACCCCAAAAAAATATTCTTAATTACTGTACCACAAGTGACAGTCCCACAGACGCGTATAAACCTCAGGACAAGGGATTGTTTTAAAAAAGTAAAAGCTTTTCATTTACCTATGCTTTTCTGCACACAAAAACGTATAGTTTTGAGTCAACTCTAAATGTAAATACATACACTATATTGTCAAAAGTATCGTGGCGCCTGGCTTTACACGTACATGAACTTCAATGGCATCCCAGTGTTAGGGTAGGGTTCAATATTGAGTTGGCCCACCCTTTGGAGCTATAACAGCTTTAAAGCGGAGTTCCACCCACATCTTCAATGTTTTTTAAACTAACTAGTACTCTTACATAATGCATATCAATCAAATCTAATTCTTGTCATTAGTGCTGCCTTTAGAAGATAATTATCGTAAAAAATACCATATTCTTCCGGGATACGGCGCTGCTGTATTCCCAGCATGCACTGCCCGTTCTCGCGCATGTGCAGTAATAGCACCCAGCGGTGCTGGAAACTATACAGAGTGCCATCACAATGGGTGGCGGCGTCAGAAGTGCCCCGGCCCCGTTGTGATGGCAACAAAGCCCTCGGCGCTGCCCGACTCCTGGGAAATTATGACACACATCTCCCAGGAGCCGTAGCGAGCAGAAGAGCCGAGGAAAGTGACGTCAGGAGCCGCGGTGAGGAAGGGGAAGATTAGAAGGGACCACATAGCAACAGGGATCAAAAGGTAAGTAAAAAAATGTTATGTCATTTGCTGCACAGTTATGTAAAATTATTTTTATGGGTGGAACTCCGCTTTAACTCTTCTGAGAAGGCTGTCCACAAGGTTTAGGAGTGCGTCTATGGGAATGTTTGACAATTCTTCCAGAAGCATATTTGTGAGGCCAGGCACTGATGTTGAACGAGAAGGCCTGCCTCGCAGTCTCCGCTATCCAGGTCTTTATGGACTTTGCTTTGTGCACTGGTGTGCAGTCATATTGGAACAGGAAAGGGCAGCCCCAAACTGTTCCTTCAAAGTTGGGAGGATGAACTTGTCTAAAGTGTCTTGGTATGCTGACGCCTTAAGAGTTCCCTTCACTGGAACTAAGGGGGCAAACCCAACCCCTGAAAAACAACCCCACACCACAAGTCCCCCTTCACCAAATGATTTGGACCAGTGCACAAAGTAAGGTCCATAAAGACATGGATGAGTGAGTTTAAGGTGGAGAAACTTGACTGGCCTGCACAAAGTCTAATCTCTTATAGCTGCAAAGGGTGGGCAAACTCAATATTGAACCCTACCAACTAAGACTTGGACGCCATTTAAGTCTGTGTAAAAGCAGATGTCACAATACTTTTGACAATATAGTGTATGTGTATATATATATATATATATATATATATATATATATATATATATACACACATACACACACACACACACACACACACACACTGTTATGCCTGCGTTTATCTATTAAGTTCCTGTGGTAAAACCAAGGAAACCTAGACTTCTGAAGTGTATTAATGCTTTACTAAACAGGGAAAAATCTGCACATACAAACTGTAGGATGAACAATACAATATATCACAACTTATAGCTTCACATATAAGCATGTATAATATGTACACATTAGGTAAACTAAACAATTACTCAACTTAGGGGTTAAGATGTCCTTCATAGTTCCTTGTTCAAAGTCCAACTCACAAAAGCGTCTCCAACGTTCTCCAGTTCCTGGAAGCCATGTGTTTTCTCTTTGTCCTCCAAACACCAACTGTCCCTCTGTCCTAAAACACATGTCTCTTTCAAACCCTCTCCATGCCTCCCCCACCCACTTCCTGTAAACACCAACTTCCTCTGCTCATCTTCTATCTGGTTTATTTACATATCAATGGAGGTGGAAGAGGCCTTTGTAGACATATGCTGTTACTAAATCTACCGTGTTTCCCCGAAAGTAAGACAGTGTCTTACTTTCTTTTTATCCCTAAAAGCCCCACTATGTCTTACTTTCGGGGTATGTCTTATATTGGGAAAAATTGTCGGCTCGGGGCACATCTGGGCATATTATGGGGCACATCAGGGAAAATTATAGGGCACATAGCACATTATGGGGCACATAGCACATCAGGGCACATTATGGGGCACATAGCACATCTGGGCACATTATGGGGCACATAGCACATCTGGGCACATTATGGGGCACATAGCACATCTGGGCACATTATGGGGCACATAGCACATCTGGGCACATTATGGGGCATGGGGCACATTAGGGCATCAGGGCATGGGGCACATTACAGGGCACATCTGGGGATCTTACTTGCGAGCATGCAGAGTAGCGCAGGAAGCGTCTGTCTGTCATACGTTTTCTCTCATGTCACGCTGCTCGCTCCCTGGCGGCCCCTCCTCTCTTCTCGTCTATCCCAGATGATGTCTCAAGCCAATGGGGATTGACGAGAAGAGAGGAGGGGCCGCCGGGGAGCGAGCAGCGCTGAGTGACATGAGAGAAAACGTATGACAGATAGACGCTTCCTGCGCTACTCTGCATGCATCTCATTCGGCTCTGGCGGCGGCTCTGGTCCTGCAAAGGGAACGGCGTTCCCCCTGGACTCGAGCCCTGAAAACGGCGCTGTCTCTTCAGTCGGAGGGGGAGGGCACTGGCCTGGCACCCCCCCCCAGGGTGCGGCCCGCACCCCCAGCCCCACTCTTTGTTCCCTTCCATCACTGGAGGCAAATCCCCCGTGTTTCCCCGAAAGTAAGACATATGTCTTACTTTCGGGGTACGGCTTATATTAGCTGACCCCTCTGAAACTCCCGATACGTCTTACAATCGGGGGTGTCTTACTATCGGGGAAACACAGTAAAACTCTATATTATTGCAATAAAGTCACTATACAAATGCCCATAGCAACACACACACACACACAAAAGTGAGTACACCCCTCATATTCCTGTAAATAGTTTATTATATCTTATTATATATACTGTATTATATCTATAAGTAGTGAGTGTACAGCTTGTATAACAGTATAAATTAGCTGTCCCTTCAAAATAACTCAACACACAACCATTAATGTCTAAACCGCTGGCAACAAAAGTGAGTACACCCCTAAGTAAAAATGGCCAAATTGGGCCCAATTAGCCATTTCCCTTCTCGGTGTCATGTGATTCATTCGTGTTACAAGGTCTCAGGTGTGAATGGGAAGCAGGTGTGTTAAATTTGGTGTTATTGCTCTCACTCTCTCATACAGGTCACTGGAAGTTTAACATGACACCTCATGGCAAAGAACTGTTGCTCTACATAAAGATGGCCTGGGCTATAAGAAGATTGCCAAGACCCTGAAACTGAGCTGCAGCACGGTGGCCAAGACCATACAGCGGTTTAACAGGACAGGTTCCACTCAGTACAGACCTCGCCATGGTCGACCAAAGAAGTTGAGTGCACATGCTCAGCATCATATCCAGAGGTTGTCTTTGGGAAATAGATGTATGAGTGCTGCCAGCATTGCTGCAGAGGTTGAAGGGGTGGGGGGTCAGCCTGTCAGATGCTCAGACCATATGCTGCACACTGCATCAAATTGGTCTGCATGACTGTCGTCCCAGAAGGAAGCCTCTTCTAAAGATGATGCACAAGAAAGCCTGCAAACAGTTTGCTGAAGACAAGCAGACTAAGGACATGGATTACTGGAACCATGTCCTGTGTTCTGATGAGACCAAGATAAACTTATTTGGTTCAGATGGTGTCAAGCGTGTGTGGCGGCAACCAAGTGAGGAGTACAAAGACAAGTGTGTCTTGCCTACAGTCAAGCAAGGTGGTGGGAGTGACATGGTGTGTGGCTGCATGAGTGTTGCCGGCACTGGGGAGGTACAGTTCATAGAGGGAACCATGAATGCCAACATGTACTGTGACATACTGAAGCAGAGCATGATCCCCTCCCTTCAGAGACTGGGCCGCAGGGCAGTATTCCAACATGATAATGACCCCAAACACACCTCCAATACGACCACTGCCTTGCTAAAGAAGCTGTGAGTAAAGGTGATGGACTGGTCAAGCATGTATCCAAAACTAAACCCTATTGAGCATCTGTGGGGAATCCTCAAACGAAAAGGTGGATGAGAGCAAGGTCTCTAACATCCACCAGCTCTGTGATGTCATCATAGAGGAGGAGTGGAAAAGGACTTCAGTGGCAACCTGTGAAGCTCTGGTGAACTCTATGCCCAAGAGGGTTAAGGCAGTGCTAGAAAAGAATGGTGGCCACACAAAATATTGACACTTTGGGCCCAATTTGGACATTTTCACTTAGGGGTGTACTCACTTTTGTTGCCTGAGATTTAGAAATTAATGGCTGTGTGTTTAGTTATGTTGAGGGGACAGCAACTTTACACTGTTATACAAACTGTACCCTCACTACTTTACATTGTAGAAAAGTGTGATTTCTTCAGTGTTGTCACATGAAAAGATATCATAAAATATTTACAAAAATGTGAAAGGTGTACTCACTTTTGTGAGATACTGTATATACACACACACACACACACACTGCTCAGCATAAATGTGTACACCCCAACAGATTTGTCAGAAAATCTTTACTTTCAGAATCAACATTTTCTATGGGACACTATACTACAAAATACACCCACAAATGCGGGCCATTGATTGCAACTAAGGATGAGCTCCACCAGGAAGCTGACACTTCGCAGAACTAATCACAGGCAGTGAGATATTTCCTGATCCACAGCTGTACAGAGCAGGAAATGTCTCACTACCTGTGATTAGCACTGCGGAGTGTCAGCTTCCTGGCGGGCATGGGCACTTGGTATTTGCGAACATGCCTAAGCTCATCCTTAAATGCAACCAAGATTTGTTCATTTGCACTCCCAAAAAGGTATTTTTTCTAACAAATTTATTCAAGGCCATGTTGCAAAAATGAATACACCTCAATGAAAGTCTTAGGAGCAAAGCTAAATTTTAGTCGAATTATTCAATAAACCCGTGTCGAGCAGACAGTTGATCATAAAACGGTATTACTTAACAAAGAGATCCCTTCCCATTTCATGCTGTCAGCAATGGCACCACATGGAAGAGAAATGTCACAAGGCCTGGAAAGAAAAAAATTTCTTTACACAAGAAAGGTGAAGGCTACAAGAAGATCAACAAAGGCCGCGTACACACGAAGGGACAATCCCGCGGGATTATCCTCTGGACTGAAGTCCAGAGGATAATCCCCTCGTGTGTGGGCGCCGGCGGACTTTTTGGCGCCAAAGTACGGCGGACTAAAGTTTCAGGTTTTGTTCTCAAATTATCCGCTGGACTTGGAAGTCCAGCGGACAATCCCGCCGTTAGTGGGCAAGTCCGCGGACTTTTGAAATGAACGGACTTGCCGCTCATCGGCAAGTCCGTTCATTTAGCACGTGACTTCAGGTTACGTAGCTAGCGTAGGCAGTTACTGCCGCCGCGCTAGCTCCGTGACCTGGCATGGATTTAAAGGGAATCCCCACGCCGAAAAAACGGCGTGAGGGTTCCCCCCAAATCCATGTCAGACCCTCATCCGAGCACGCAGCCTGGCAGGCCAGGAAAGGGGTGGGGACGAACGAGCGCCCCCCCCCCTCCTGAGCCGTACCAGGCCGCGTGCCCTCAACATGGGGGGTGCCCTGGGGAAAGGGGGGCCGTGCGGCCCCCCCACCCCAAAGCACCTTGTCCCCATGTTGATGAGGACAAGGGCCTCTTCCCGACAACCCTGGCCGTTGGTTGTCGGGGTCTGCGGGCGGGGGCTTATCGGAATCTGGGAACCCCCTTTAATAAGGGGGCCCCCAGATACCGGCCCCCCACCCTATGTGAATGAGTATGGGGTACGATGTACCCCTACCCATTCACCTAAGGTGTAAAATGTAAAGTAAAAAAAACACCCACACTTTTGAAAAAATAGTTTATTGCACTGCTCCGGGGGTCTTCTTCAGTCTTGGGGGTCTTCTCGCCGGACTCCCCCGCCATTTACCAAGCTCTTTTACCGAGCGAGGGGAGTCCGGCTACCTTCTTCGTCGTCGCCGCCGTCTGGGGGTCTCGATCCGCCTTCGGGGGTCTTCTTCCGTCTTGGGGGTCTTCTCGCCGGACTCCTCCCCTCTCTTCTGCTCTTTTACCTAGCTCTTTCACGAGGGGAGGTGTCCGGCTACCTTCTTCTTCGTCGTCGTCGCCGTCTGGGGTTCTCGATCCGCCTTCGGGGGTCTTCCGGGGGTCTCTTCTGTTCTTGCGGCGGTCGTCGTCTTCCGCGCCGCCGGCGCCTTGTCCTTCTTCTTGTTCTTCTTGTTCTTCTTCTTCTTCCGATGTTGACCCGACGCTCTCTCTGCCCGGAATGCCTGTGCCGCTCTGAGCTCGGACTTATATAGGGACAAGGGGACAGGGTCACATGCACATGTCACATGGTGACCCCGCCCCCGTGTGTTGTCACAGTCCCGGCGGATGCTGGGACTGTGACATCGCAAGGGGGCGGGGTCACCATGTGACATGAACATGTGACCCTGTCCCCTTGTCCCTATATAAGTCCGAGCTCAGAGCGGCACAGGCATTCCGGGCAGAGAGAGCGTCGGGTCAACATCGGAAGAAGAAGAAGAACAAGAAGAACAAGAAGAAGGACAAGGCGCCGGCGGCGCGGAAGACGACGACCGCCGCAAGAACAGAAGAGACCCCCGGAAGACCCCCGAAGGCGGATCGAGACCCCCAGACGACGGCGGCGACGACGAAGAAGGTAGCCGGACACCTCCCCTCGTGAAAGAGCTAGGTAAAAGAGCAGAAGAGAGGGGAGGAGTCCGGCGAGAAGACCCCCAAGACGGAAGAAGACCCCCGAAGGCGGATCGAGACCCCCAGACGGCGGCGACGACGAAGAAGGTAGCCGGACTCCCCTCGCTCGGTAAAAGAGCTTGGTAAATGGCGGGGAGTCCGGCGAGAAGACCCCCAAGACGGAAGAAGACCCCCGGAGCAGTGCAATAAACTATTTTTTCAAAAGTGTGGGGTTTTTTTTTACTTTACATTTTACACCTTAGGTGAATGGGTAGGGGTACATCGTACCCCATACTCATTCACATAGGGTGGGGGGCCGGGATCTGAGGGCCCCCTTATTAAAGGGGTTCCCAGATTCCGATAAGCCCCCGCCCGCAGACCCCGACAACCAACGGCCAGGGTTGTCGGGAAGAGGCCCTTGTCCTCATCAACATGGGGACAAGGTGCTTTGGGGTGGGGGGGCCGCACGGCCCCCCTTTCCCCAGGGCACCCCCCAGGTTGAGGGCACGCGGCCTGGTACGGCTCAGGAGGGGGGGGGGGCGCTCGTTCGTCCCCACCCCTTTCCTGGCCTGCCAGGCTGCGTGCTCGGATGAGGGTCTGACATGGATTTGGGGGGAACCCTCACGCCGTTTTTCGGCGTGGGGATTCCCTTTAAATCCATGCCAGGTCACGGAGCTAGCGCGGCGGCAGTAACTGCCTACGCTAGCTACGTAACCTGAAGTTACGTTCGAAATGAACGGACTGCTCCGTGTGTGGGCAAGTCCGTTCATTTTCAAAAGTCCCGCGGACTTTTGGCCGGCGGATTATCCGCTGGACAAGTCCGTGCGTGTGTGGGCAAGTCCACACCCTCGGAAAGTCCAGCGGACCTAGCGGAAAGTCCAGCGGATTGTCCGCTGGACTTAGGTCCGCCGGCAAAAGTCCGTACGTGTGTACGAGGCAAAAGCTTTACTTATCAGTCAGAATACAGTAGCAAAAGTGATACAAAAATTTTAACAAAGATGGAATTGCAACCATCTCACAGGCCATCCACAGGAGTTAACACATCGACAGGATAATCTTATGATGAGAAGAGTTGAAGAAAATCGCCATGCAAGTTCACTGCAGTCAGTTAAAGCTGTGTTTTAGGTAAAAAAAAATTTTTTTTAAAAGTCAGCAGCTAAAAAAAAAGTAGCTGCTGACTTAATAAGTACATTTACCCTCCCAGGGCACCCGCGATGTCGGTCGTGGAGGCTGAGATGTCCCTCGGCACTCCAGTCCCAGCGCCACCATCGAGTCGTCGCGCGGCGCTTTGTGAATGGGGAACGCGATGTGTTGTGGGACATAGTTCTCATAACACACCGCGCCCCATTCACTAGAAGGCGGCGCTAGGAGAACAGCTCCAAGAAACAGGAAGAGGCAGATTAGGATGATCTGCCTAGCAACAGCCATTTCTGGTAAGTAAAAAAAAGTAGAAAGCCAAACTGGGGTGATTATTTCTCGTGACACAATATGACGTACACTGCAGAGAAATGGCCTTCACAAAAAAGCCCATCTAGAATTTGCCAGGGTCCATGCTGGAAAAAAAGACTACTGGACTCTGTAGTGATGAGACCAAGATAAATGTAAAAAAAAAAAAAAAGGCACTTTTGGGCATGCAACCTAAAATATGAGCTTATTTCCGAAAATGGCATACACAGCTGCTGCGTACAGTCGCCCATAGTAGTGAATGGCTATACACAGGTATACACTGCTATCTGCATCATACACCCCTGGTGCCTATAGTGAAACATGGTGGTGGCAGTGTCCTTCTGTGGGGCTGCATGAGTGCTGTTGGTGTTGGGATGCTGCATTTCATTGATGGTATCATGAATTCACTGATATACTACTGCTCTATATTGAAAGAGAAGATGCTACCATCACTCCGTGCCCTTGGTCATTGTGCACTTTTCCAACATGACAATGATCCAAAACACACATCTAAGGCCACTGTTGCATTTCTGAAGAAGAACAGGAATAGTGAAACTGAAAGTGATTCAGTGGCCAAGCATGCCTCCTGATCTGAACCCAATCGAACACCTATCTGGAATTCTGAAGAGACAAGTTGAGCATCACTTTCCATCCAGCATCCAGGCTCTAAAAGAGGTTGTTCTTGAAGAATGGAAAAAGATGTTGCAATATGTCACCAGCTTGTTCAATCCATGCCTAGACGACTTGATGCTGTCCTTACAAATCATGGAGGTCATACAAAATACTAGATGTAGTAGTTTTTGTTGTGGGGTGTATTCATTTTTGCATCAACTAATTTAAGTAAAGCTGAAAATTATGTAATCTAAGTTATATTATTATTATTTTTTTTTGGAAAATTATTTTTATTCACAGTTTTTTAAACAGCAATAAACAACAATAACAGAAACCCACATAAATTCCCCCCTTCCCACCTCCCCCTTGTGCAATGTCCCAAGTGTAACAGGAAGTAAACACAATCACGTGCCCTCCGGGCTACTCAAATCATTTTACAGTACATGCTCAGGTAAAACAATAAACACAATCACCTAGTAGCTATACCGCCCGTCTCATCATTTCAAGCAGTGCATGTTTCTTTTGTGTAATATTTAATCCATTACTCATGCAGTAACTCAGACAGTATCATCCGAAGAGAGCCAGCACTGCCATACCTTCTCAAATTTTTTGGGGCACCCCCTACTTAAGTAGGTGGCTTTGTATAAGGGTAGTGCTCTATTCACTATGCCTTTCCAGAAGGCCAAGGATGGGGCCTCAGGTTTTTTCCAGCATAAAAGGATGGCTTTGCGTGCATAAAATAATGTGAGAGAGATCATGGTTCTTTGTGCCCTAAGTGGTGCTACTTCCTCTACCAGGCATAACATACATACTGATATCGTCATGGGGACAGGTAGCAGGATCAGCTCCTGGATGGTCTTTGTGACCCCTGTCCAAAATACCTGTATGGACGGACACTGCCAGAATACATGATCGAAGTCCGCCTCTGTCGCGTTACAACGCCAGCAGGTGGCGCTATTCAAACCATAGATGCTGGCTAGTCTCGCTGGGGTATAATATACCCTGTGAAGTATCTTGAATTGGATGTACCTGTCACGGGCCGATACTAGGACCCGAAAAGGGTGGTCCCACATATCGTCCCAGTCATCTCCTTGGAAATTGGGGACTAGTGAGCTCCATTTCTCTCTGCATTTACTGCCGGAGGCCTGTCTGCAAATAGCTCTTTATAGGTTTCCGATAGCGTCTTCCGCACAGACTCATCACAGAGCAACTGTTCCAAAGGTGAGGATTGCAGTAACACTGCTCCTGTGCCAAACTGTGCAGAAAAAGCATGCCTCAGCTGCAGATAACGGAAAAAGTACCAGTTTGGGAGATCATGTTTATCTTTCAATTGATTAAAGGAAAGCAGCTTCCCCCCCCCCTACTATGTTCTTTAATTGTTTGATGCCAACTCTGGCCCATATTACTGGATCTGGGATATCGCTAAAATGGGATAACCTGGAATTGAGCCACAATGGTGTGTCCGGTGACCAGGCCTCTGTGTCTGTGTGCATTAGTACCTTTGCCCTGTCCCACGTGCGAATAGTAACACGCATGGAGCCAGTCAAAGGCGCCGCTGCCTGTGGCCCTCTAAACACTAAATAGTAAAGACTCTCATAGGATCCCACTAGAGCAGCCTCCAGTACTGTCGCTGCATCCCCGTCATCCCTTGTTAACCACCGTCTGGCAAATACCATCTGTCCTGCAATAAAATACTTAAACAAGTCAGGAAGGGCCAGTCCTCCCTGTCCATAAGGTTCTTGTAATGTACGGAGACTCACTCTGAGGTGTCCAGAGCTCCATAGAAACGAGCTAAAGAGGCTGTTTACATGCCGAAAGAAGAAGCAGGGGACCCACACGGGAGTATTGCGCAAAAAATAGAGGAACACTGGCAGTATCTTCATTTTAAGTAGATTCACCCTACCAATTAAGGAGAGTGGAAGATGCTTCCAAGCCTCTAATTGTATTTTTACCTTCGTGATCAGTGGCATTAGGTTAAGTGTCAAGTAGTCCGTGACTTGGGGGGATATACGTATACCCAAATATTTTAATTCCGTAACCCAGGCAATAGGCACCAAAGGTGATGCCCATGCCTGAGCCCCATCATCAATGGCCATGATATTGGACTTTTCCGAATTCACCCGCAGCCCTGAGAAATTTGCGAATGTGCTTAAGATCTCAAATACTGCCTCCAAGGATGGACCCGGGTCTTCTAAAAAGAGGAGCATATCATCAGCATATAGGGCCGTGTATTCTCGAATGCTGCCTACCTGAAGGGCTTTAACCTCTGTGGATGCTCTCAGAGCAATGGCTATAGGCTCTATGGGCAAGGCAAACAAAGATGGGGAGAGGGGGCAGCCCTGCCGCGTTCCCCTCCCCACCGAAAACTGTCCGGAAACTTGAGTGCCTATCTTAATTGCTGCCTTGGGTGAGCTGTATAGGAGGGATATCCACGTAAGGAACACCTCTCCAAACCCCATATGCCGTAATACAATGGACATGTAATACCAGTCCACCGAATTGAAGGCTTTAGCCATATCTAAGGAAACAATCACCCTGGCTCCGGGGTTAGCATGGTCGATCTGTAGGTGCGCAAACAGCCTGCGGAGATTTGTATCAGTGGACTTTTGGGGTATGAACCCGGTTTGGTCTATGTCTACCAGTGTGGTTAGTACCTTTGACAATCTTGTGGCCAATATTTTAGTGAGAATTTTAAGGTCCTGGTTAAGGAGAGCTATAGGTCTGTACGAGGAGCAGGTCAAGGGATCCTTGCCCGGTTTCGGCAATAAGACCACCTGAGCCTCCATAAGAGAATCCGGCAGCGTCTTGTGTTCCAAGCAAAAGTGAAACAGTGTCTTAAGTCTTGGCACAAGAGTCTCCAAGTGCGACCTGTACCATTCAATACAAAAACCATCCGCCCAGGTGATTTGTGTGGAGGAAAAGATCTGATGGCTTTTTCTATTTCCTGTTCAGTGATCTCCCCTTCTAGACTATGTTGATCTGACTCCGACAGTTTTGGTATACATAGGGAATTAAGCAGGGATTCAAGATCCTGTTTGTTATATGTCGGTATGGGCATGTAAAGAGTGCTGTAATAATCTACAAAGGTATCAAGGATGTCGCTTGGGTCTGTCAATAGGGTACCCCGAGAGTCAGTGATACAAGGTATACTAGTCTGAACTCGCTGCTCTGCAACCAACATGGCCAAAAGCCTACCATTTTTATCTCCTTGTTCGAAGAGGGACTCTGCCCTCCTCGCCCAGGAAGTGTGGGTCAATTCAGTGAAGTGCAACGTCAGAAGGCGGCGCGCCTCAAGCAGTTCCCTGTACGTAAAATCTGACTGGTCGGCCGCATGGGCCGCCTCACATGCTCTCTCTTTATCTTGCAGCTCTTGTGATTGGTGATTAAAGTGTCTGCGTGCTTGTTTGATTGCCGAGATGTATTGACCCCTCATACACGCCTTAAAGGCGTCCCATACTATCGGGAGTGGGGCTGACTGTAGGTTATCTTCCCAGTAATCTGTAAAAGTTGGTGCCACTTGAGAGGAAACCAATTCTACTTTCAACCACCCGGGCTTAATCGCCACGCGCCCCCTGTAACCTGCGAAGGTATACCAAGATGGCCGACGAGAGTTCAGAAATGGGCGTGTTTTGAATTGTATTATGCATAATAGGCGGTGAGTCAGCACGCCGCCCGTGCCCCAGGAAGACGTCATCTTTTGACGAAACGGCGTAGGGTGAGCGGCGTGCTGACGTCACCTCCTTTCTCCCGTCTATCCCAGGAAGCGACGGGCAGCAAGTAAGAGAGCCGGCCGGCTCGACCAATTTTAACCACAACCGCTTATATATTGCTATGTACATGTGAGTGTGCTACCTTTTTAAAAAAAATAAAGGGTAAAAAACGATATTGCGCCATGGTGTCCCTTTCTCTTTCATGTTAAAACCTTCTCTGATTGAGAGTCAAGTGACCCCAGGAGAGACCCATTTAAGCCGAAAAACTTGGCGATTGTTGTCCAGAGGAGTTCGGATAAAGACCCAGGCAGGGGTGTATGCCATTTGCCTATCTGGTCTCTCTTAACACAGAGACCAGACCAGCTGGCAAGCTGCCATTTTTGCCTTTTGGTGGAGGACCTTTACTTTGGCTATCTAATCACTCGTTTCGTGGGTGCCAGGTGTTACAACACTGTGAACTGCTACTAACAGAACCCCAAACCTTGTGGTGGACCCCTCTGCATTAATAGAACATTTCTTTACAAAACGTTATCTGTCCATACTTGGATCTCTGTTGTTCTCTATGTCATCACATTGAACTTGGATTCACTATTATGTGTTCATATTTTTATTTGTACTGTGGAGTTCTAATCCATTTATTTTACACTTGTCACTGAGTTGTGGACATATAATCCAGATTTAGTTAGCTCAAACTTTTTTTACTTTAGTTACACACTAATATTAAAGTAGAAACAATTCCAATAGATCACTTAGTTGGTGGACTAACTGATCCCTATTATTTCAGCGCAGCCAATTTTTCTTTTTCTTGTATTTTCTGTGTGTATCTCACATAAGGTTGCAGCAGGAATTAAGTTATTCATTTATTTATTTATTTTTCAAATAATCTTTTCACATAAGTCACTTTTATATAACATATGTGTTAAATATTCAACTCTTTAGACAGCGCTGTTACTCCAACATATATAGCAATATGAACCCGTAGGGGGGTATGGTCCGACAGGCCCCCGGCAATGTAATTAACTCCCCTCACCAACTGCAACATAGGGGCATTAGCAAACGCTAGATCAATCCTGGATGAGGACTTGTGAGTTTTTGATAGGTGTGAGTAACTTTTGGTGGTGGGATTTTTCCATCTCCACAACTCTGTGAGAGTAGCCGTTGCCGCCCACCCTGCCATCTCTACAGACGCCCCTCTCCTGGAATTAGAAGAGTCTAGGGCAGTATTCAAAATGGCATTGAAATCCCCTGCTACAATAAGAGGCAGGTGCATGAGGGGAGCCAATCTACCCAACAAGTCATATAGTACCTGAATGTGGAATGGTGGGGGAACATCATGCCCATGAATGTCCGCTACTACAATTACATAGCGGCCCCCTGGATCTGTGACAACTTGATGAACAGTACAAGGGACTGCTTTGCCGATCAGCACCGCCACACCTCTGGCGTATGTAGAATATGTAGCATGTATCGCACGCTGGATCCAGGAGCGTTTTATAGTGAGAATCCTATTGCCATCTAAATGCGTTTCCTGTAGGAAAACGATGTGTGGTTTAAGTGGTTTCAAGTATTGGAACATTAGGGCACGCCGAAATGTATCGTTTAGGCCTCCAACGTTCCAAGACAGTATATCAAATACAATTCCTGCCATCAATAAATGTTAAAGAGTACAGCAATACATGGTATAACCTCATAACAATTGCTACCGACCTATGAGCATTAAAGTTCTGGTTCAGAACACAAATCTTACGTAGCCCCGGGCAGATTCTGGAACATTGCACATAGAACAACCCCCCCCCCCCCCCCAAAGAAAATTGCAACTCCCGCTGCTGTGTAACCCATTTACTGATACACGCAGCGTATTCCCAAAACCAATGAGCACACATACACTTAAACTAAGCCTGTAGGGTGGGTAAGCAACCCCATACAGGACAAAAAACTCCCTGCCACGCAGCCTATTCCCCAACATAACTTGGCTTGTAGCTTGATCCCAAAAACCTTTGAAAAAACAGTCAGTGACTCAATAGTAGCCAAGGGGCATAAACCTAAGTGGATCACAACCCTGGAGTGCAGTCACAGCGCTCCCTGAGTCAGTTTGTGGCTTAAGTTTGTAGGGTAGCCACCCCCGTTGACGTGCGTCCAAGACAAGCCAAGTGGGGAAAGTAACAAACTTGTCTTGTAGAGTTCTGTGTGAATAGCTCGCTCAAGTAGGATCTCTCAGACATGTAAGGATGATAGAGTAATACGTAGTTAACATGGGAGTCTGGTTTTGTTTCTTGTTTTTCTTTTCCCCCCCCATCAGCCCCAGCTGCACCTGGGGCCCATACGGTGGATTAGTACACATGTTGTCACTGCAGCCCATTAAGCCAGGTATCAGCCCCAGCTGGTGTGTCAAAAAATTTAACAGTACCCTCATTCTGAACTCGCAGGTGACTAGGATAGAGCATTCCATATTTAATGTTACGGTCTCGTAGTCTGCGCCGAACATCAGTGAAGGTCTGCCGTTTCCGTTGAAGTTCCGGAGAGAAATCAGGGAACAGCATGATATGTGCATTACCGAATTTCAGATTCGGGTGTTTCCTGGCCTCTGAGAGTATACAATCCCGGTCTCGATAGTTTAGGAAACGTACCAGGAAGGGACGCGGGGGTGCACCTGGGACATATCGACCCATCGGAACACGATGAGCACGTTCTGCCACATATGTAGGGGGACATCAGCCAGTCCCAGTAAATCTTTGAAAAAGGCCTCCGCGAAGTCCACCGGGTGGTCTCCCTCCGAGCCCTCGGGTAGGCCCAGCACTCTGACATTGTTACGTCTCATTCGATTTTCGGCATCATCAGACTTCGCCACTAGTGCTTTGATAGTGTTTTGCATATCAGTGAGCTGGTCGGTATGTTGTCCCGTCCGATCCTCCACCTCTGAGATCCGGTTTTCGGATTCAGAGAGGCGCCCCCGCATTTTGTCCAAATCATTGCGGATAAGATTGCACTCCTCTGCCAGATGATCGATCCGTACCAGTAGAGATGTCCTGCTGCTTTCAAGTGCCGCTAAGATCATGTTAGTGTCACCCGTGGGGGTCTGGGTTGAAGGTGAGGGGGATGCGGGGACATCAGCAGGAGAACTGTCCTCCATGTCAACCAACAAGGCCTGTAGTTTCTGGAGTAAGTTGGAGTCCCCACGTGTAAGTGGGGACGCAGCCTGTGCCCTAGGCTGTTGCTTCGTTTTGGGTTGCTTCTTTGAAGGCATCAGATGGCTCCTCGTCAGGTAGGAATCTCTGAATCTGGGGTAAAGCAAGAGCCAAGAACCACGGAGACGGGGGGCCAGGAGCAAGTGTAGCAAGATGGCCGCTAAGTGTAATGCTGGTATTGTGGATAGCCTTTCAGGTGGCTACAAAAAGGAGGAGTGCAGATATGGAGGCTGTAGGTTGTGGTCTGGTCGAGGGGGGTAACTCTGGTGGCAGTGAGCTAGGAATAAAGGAGTCAGGGGGACCAAGATTGCTTTGTACCCTGTAGCTGGGTGAAGCAAGATGTCCGCTATACTTGGCACTGGAGGCAGAGGTTAGGGCAGCAGCTTATTAGCGGTCAAGGATGGTCGCCTCGCACTGTGGACAGGCAACTTTGTTAGCAGGGGCTTGGAGCAGGTGCAAAGGAGGGAGAAGGACCGGGTGTCTGCCTGGGTGTAGCAAGATGGTCGCCACTTACCAGGCCAGATCCTCCAGAAAACCGTGCAGGAGAGTCTCAGCGTGGGCTGCAGGTAGCGATCAGTCAGTGGAAGGGTCCAATCGGCAAAAAGAAGGAGATCTGGTCCAGGGCTAGCAGAAGGGCTGAGAATGAGCACCAGGGCCTCAGCTGGGTGCACCAAGATGGCCACCGCTCCGGGAGCATGGCCGGAGCCTCGGCCTGTTTTACAGACTTTGCAGGAGGATGGAGGGAGGATGGAGGGCTGGGAGGGCTGGTAGGGCGGCCAAGGATGTTCACTTTTGTGGTCCCGAGTCCCGGCCGGCCGCAGCGCTCGTCCGCCGGCCGGCGGTGTAGGAAAATGCGGTGGGCCGGAGGCTTCACCAGGCCGCACTAGGCCGCGTCCCTGACGAGCGGCCTCAGCGGCCCCACGGACCACGGGGCCTCACCAGAAGCCTAAGGGGGGGTGAACAGGATGACAGGATGGCCCCCCTACCTCGATATTAGTCCAGGAGAGGCTCGATCCGGCAGGGCACAGGCCGGGAAGATGGCGGCAGTCACAGGCGCACTGGATTAAAGGTCCCCCAGTCAATCCCGGGCCGGAATCCGTATAATAGTCCCACCAGCTGCAGCAGGCAGGTCAGGAGAACAAAGAGGCAGGTAAGCTGGGTGTTTTTGTTCTATGGTGGGTAAGGATGGCTAAGGATTGAGCCAAGGATGCCCGGAGCTATTCACAAAGACGTCCGCCGCCGTTCACATCCGGACACGCCCCCAAGTTATATTATTAAACTTGCTTTCATGTAATGAGCTAAACAAATGTTCTATAAAACCCTTTTCTTTCAAAATTTTGGAAAATTGTTCTTGTGGTCATTGAGATATGAATTCAAATCTTACCTTTCAAAAGGGGTGTACTCATTTATGCTGAGCAAAAATATATATATAGAGAGAGAGAGAGAGAGAGAGTGAGTGAGATAAAGAGATTGAAAGAGAGAGAAAAGGAGAGAGAGTGTGCAGGAGTCAGAAGTAAAGATGCCAATAGATTAATCTTTTTATAAAAATAAAAAAATAAGCAGATTCCTCCATCCACACAAGTATCCACACAAGTGAGAGAGAGAGAAAGAGAAAAGGAGAGAGAGTGTGCAAGAGTCAGAAGTAAAGATGCTAATAGATTAATATTTTTATAAAAATAAAAAAATTAAAAAATAAGCAGATTCCTCCATCCACACAAGTAAGGTGGATGGAGGAATTCTACCCTCTGTGCTATGGTATTCTGAAAGCAGAAACTCCTCCACTGTCAGAATACACTAATTGCTGCTCTGCATCTGATGATTGAAAAAAGTTTTACATTGCCTTTCAACAGTCGATTATTTGACTGACTTCTGTTAAATGGAGATGGCCTTACAAAATTTGTCTGGTCTCTGCAGCAGTCAGATGAGAGGGGGAACTAGGGGAGCAAAGGGAAAAAGGAGGGGAGTGACAGGTGGGATAGAAGGAAAGGGGGGGAATTAGAGTGGGGGGGGGGGTAGAAGAGAAAGTTGAGGAAGACAAAAGGGGGAGGGGGAAGGAGAGAGAAGGGAGGGAGAGAGGTCAAAAGAGAAAAGAGGGGGAAGGAGGGAGAGAGAGAAAGAGTGTGGGTGTGAGAGTGAGAGATGGTACAGGAAGGGGAGAGAGAGTGAGATGGGGTGAGGTGAAAGAGGGAGAAGAATGGAGAGAGGGGGTCAGAGGGAGGAGGGAAAGAGGGTCACAGAGCAAGGGGGAAGAGAGAAGGGGGAAGGGGAAGAGGGAGAGAGGAGAAGGGTGGGTGAGAGAGAAAGAGAATGAGAAGGGGGTTGAGTGAGAATGAGCACAGAGTGATATACAGAGGTCACTTCAAGTTGTATCTACGCAGTGGTTACTCCTTCCATCTTCCATAGGACTCTGCAGCTCTGCTTTTATGTTATTCAGGACTCTTTCACGTTTGTGGTTGGGGTTGGTAAAGCCACCTGGTTGAGCTGTAGTTTACTGCTCACCCTTTAGGGTCCATTCACGACAGGTGCAGTGGGATTGTGTTTGGCAGGTATTTTTTATCTCTGGTATTCCCACATTACACAACTGCAACAGCACTGCATGTAGGACTTTTTTCAGTACAGTGCAAGGCAATCCACTACCTCCCACTGCACAGTGGGCAACTGAAATGTAATAAATGTTGGCGTAAAAAAAAGGGAACAGTATGATGCAGTGCTCATCTACACTGTGCTGACACCGCACCCTTAGCCGCTAAGGCAGTGGCTGGGGGTGTACACATGCCGCAGCTGCAATGCTTTGCTTCATGGCTGCAGCAGGAATTATACCCCTAGTTGCATTTGGCAGGCACTACCGCCAACCAAATAAAAATATCTGTGTTCCAACCTCCCCACAATCGCATGGAATGCACATGGTTGTGGTGCGTTGGTGGGTGGTGCAGCATTTAAGAGGCTAAAACAGGCAGTGAGGCCCTATGCCCTTTTCACACTGATGCAACATATGCACCGACTTTGGGAGCAAATGTCACATGATGTGTACAAATCAATGGTTCCCTATGAGAGCCATCTTAACTGGTCCGACTTTAGAAAAGGTTCCTGCACTACTTTGGTCTGACTTTGGATTGTTTTCAGCCCATTCAATATTATTGAAGTCGGATCAAAGTTGGATCCTCGTCCTAACCATCCGACTTGCGACATCCAACATGGTGATTACAGCAGCAGGAAAAGGAATTTATGTCACACTGGGATTGTTTTGATTGATCAAAATCGGAGCAAAATCGTATCCTGTTCATTCAAGTCGGATGGAAGTAGGACCAAAGTAGGACCGATGTCACAGGGCAAAGTAGGATGACAGTTATACAACAGTCATGTACCAGTGTGAACCCGGCTTTATAGTCAAAGCTTGATTGAACAAGCTGAAGTTAGAAGCCGATTGGCTACTATGCACAGCTGCACCAGATTCTGAGTGCTCCAGTTTTAGTAAATCTCCCCCCTTTGTGTACGAGAATACTGTATAGCCAAAACCCACACCAACTACTTTATAATAAGGAAAGATCAATAAACTGTATAAACTGTAACATTCTGGGACGGAAACAAGCAAGACTTCGTCAGATTGACCTTCTAGCCCAACTTCCGAAAGGTCTGCAAAATCAACTGTAGATCATGTAAAAGGCGAAGAACAAAAAATCGTCCAGATATGGAACGATTGAGATCTTTTGTATCTGAAAATAGACCATGATCTTGGTCATGATTTTCGTGAAAATTCTCGGGGCTGCTGAGAGACCAAAGGGAAGGGCTCTAAATTGGCAATGTTGAGGACCATTCTCGGCGAGGATCGTAAAGCTCAGAAATTACTGCTGATTTTGGTAAATTCGCCAGACATCGGTCTTAAAATTAAATTTGTTCTGGAAGTTATGAAAAGTCTTCTTACTCTGAGGCCATCCAGAAGATGGGAACTGTTTACTCTTCTCTGAGGAACAAGCTAAGACTTGCTCCAAGGTGGAATCGACCAAAAGCTTCCCCTCAAAGGAAATCCTGCATAGTTTATCCTTGGAGGTTAGATCCCTCTCCCAGGAATACAACCAGATGGCTTGTCTTGTGCAATTATTGAGTGCTGACATTCTCGCCACTGATCTAACTGCATTTGGTTCTGCATCAGACAGAAATTTGACCTCCTCCACAGGAGTGTCGGAGAAAAGAAGTCCATCCAGCCTTTGAACCCACACCTCCAGATTCCTAGCAACACAAGTGGATGCTAGGGCTGAACCAAAAGAAAAGGCAGAGGCATCCCAGGCTTTACGTTCTTTTAGAGAAATGATGTACTAAAAAAGACCTAGGTTTTACGTCCCTGCTGACCCTGTACATTTTATCCTAAACAGACGGAGTCTGTTGGGGCATCTCAATCTGATCAGAATAAGTATAAACTGCCTCTAACAGATCATCAATATCTTCAATAGGAAAAAGATATCTAGCTGAGCTAACAGTCTCTTCTACCTCCGATGCAAACTCCTCGTTAGATGCCGATACTGAATTCTCTCCCGCTTCCAGGTCAGAAACAGCCTGTGAACTAAATGTTCCCGATACTAAGGAGGGTAGAGACCCAGCCAAGACTAAAGGCTTCTGAATTACAGTAACAGACTTTGAAGTAGAAGGACCTAGGTCTAACATATTGTTAAAGGACTGAAAAGAAGCCATCAATTCCTTTAAAGAGGCAACAGCTTGCACATAAAAGTTTCTTACAGCTATCAGGAAGCCTAGATCTACATTTCCCACACTTTTTTAGGAGGATTGTCAGCCTAGGAAAAAACTGTGAGGGAAAAACATACAAGGAAAAAACGTTTTCACTGAATATGATAAAACAACCAAAGCTCTGTTAGCTCTCATATATGGTAAACAGGAGAGGCACATACCTTAGGAGCAGCATTGGAATTGGATGCAGCCACTGGATCAGTCTGAGCGGGTGCTCCATCTGCAGGGATGTCCTCAGCAGCCATGAGGGAAAACCCTTAGCAGATAGGGAAGGATGCTGTAAACAAGGAGCGCCAATCCCTCGTGCCACACTGCTAGGCCAAGAGCTTGCCTGTGTGCCAGCAAAGCTCCCTGTGCCTCTAGCAGCGGTCCCCCAGATAGCTGCTACTCGCATGGCTACTCAGCATCCGGAAATGTGTCCCGCCACTTCCGACGCCATTTGCCATGTCACCAAAAGTGCGTCATTCAACGCCATTTTGGTACACCCAGTGAGGAGAATGGACACCAGGAAATCAACACTCACCTCAACCCAAGTCCACCCTGGCAGGACGTACCCCAGATCCAAGGACGCTGGGGAGTGGGAGTCGCCGGTTTAAAGTAAAAACGGCAAGTAACCCACAATAAACAGCAAAAAGGAACCCTTTTGATAATAGAAAAAATATAGCAGACATAGCCACAACTTAGTCTAGCCATATACCAAAATGAGTGGGTCCGCCAACCACAGTTACCAGACCAATGGAAAAAAAAATAAAAAATGTTTCGGTGTGCACTCCTGGAGGGTCTGGAAACACAAAACAACTGAGGGTCAGAGGCCAGGAAGGGGCCTTTTAAATTGTGTCTGATTTGTGTTTCCTGTAGAGGGAGGAGCCAATCATCTCTCAAGTAGCTGTCCTGGAAGATGAAGGGGGGGGAAATATTTTTTTTTAACTTTTCACTTTATAATTTAATAATAAATTAAGGTAAAGTTCTGCTAAGCAAGCCCTTATTAAAATGTGGGCTTTCCCATTTCCAATAAATATTCATGTTGTTGAATGGCTTCTGCAGTTTGGAGAAATCCAACAACAATTTATTGCTGCTTGCAGAGGGTGTTTGAGTATATAGCAAATCACTAATTGTCAACATTAACAGTACTATGTATGGCATTTTAGCTATACAATGCCCAGATTTTCTAATAACTTGTAACTAGAAAAAACCTATGCATTTTCTTTCATGGATTAGAAACGTCTTCCAAACTTATTTTACATGCCCCTATGGACAGCCTTAGAGATCCCCTTTCCCCACTTTTGCTGCCACAAAATGTTCCATTCTCAAACTAAACATTAAAAGCTGAGTACCTCTATGAATGTTGCTCCACACACAGACATACAATGCATGTTGCTCAACTGTAGTAAAATGAGAACTTTTGTTTTAAAACACAAACAAATAATTTACTCTGTGTTCCGATTTGTATAGATCTTTCATGACACATGAGTCTGTTGTATCGCTGGTGAAAAACGTACAGTGTTTGGCCAGTAAGCAGTAAATCAAATTTTTTCCCTAAGGAGTACTGAAGACAACAGGTCCCCTTCTCAACTGAAACAGAAATATGATGCTCCATCTAACTTTGTTAATATTTCGTTTGTTACACTAAGAATCTGGCTAGATTTTCTAAACTGACTTTCCCATAATGGTTTCTGAATGCAAGAAGGAATTTATGTGTAATCTTTACAAGAGTGATAATTATAGCAGTCCTGGGTGTTTGTGGTCTTCTCTCCTGTACTTTAGAGTCAATTAATCAGCAGGAAACATCCCTGAGGTTATCCCTTCCACCTGAGTACTGGCATTGTCTTGCACTTTTGTCCATCCCATTTCCTGCCTGTTAACCAATAAATGTGCATGCCCGACAGCTTTGTGCTCTTTCAGGATGAAATTTTTTTTTAAAGTTTGAAAGTTTCTGTATTTTACTTAATAAGATCCAGTCATCAAAATTATTAAAAAAGAGCATAATGAGAATTACTAACAGACTCCATAAGCCATTGCCATATTGATTCATGGCTTATTTCTAGCTTATGGTATTTTTATGGGATTCTGTTTTTGGAAAATTCTGGTCTATAGTACATACACACATGTGCGTGCTCACATAAACAAACCAACAGACAAGGTAATCCTCCCATACACAGTGGTCAATGCATCAGTAACAGTTATGGAATTTTCCTATTTACAGATGGACTTCTTCTTTTCACGTCCTCTTTCCCGTGAAATTCATAAAGCTCATGTGTGCAAACATTAACATACAGACTTGTCCATAGTGAGCCTTGATTTTCTCTTCCTTTTTGATGAAGAACAAACAAAGGCTGCCTAAATCTACTCACCTGCACCTGTTTGTCACAGTAAAAAATTTAAATAAGTCATTTTTTTTTAATTAAAGTATGTCAGAAGGTGAAACTATTTTTGGTGGTGAGAGGTTAAAACCCCTGCAATGTTTTTGCTGCTGCCTGTGACCCTGCTAGGGGGAGATACACTCTCTCTATTCAACCTGATGGCCACTGTCACAGGGACTGGAAGTGATGGGAAATCCAGGAATGGAGGGAAAGACTTCCAATGGGACTTATTTTTGTGACAACTGCCAAGAGAGGATTTTAAATTATACAGACAGACCTACTCTCAGACCTACTCTAATACAAAACTAGTATAAACATTTTGAATTTAGAAATACTTTAACTTGGTCATTGTGCGGAAACTTGGGCATTAATGCACTAGGCTACAGGGGGTGAGTACAATTAAAGTGGTTGTAAACCCTCTGGGACCACTTTAACCTATAGGTAAACCTAGATTAAGGCTTACCTGTAGGTGCAAGAAATATCTCCTTAACCTACACGGTTAAGGAGATATTTTACAAAAACCGGGCACTGATGTCTACGGTGCATGCGTGCCGTAGACAACGGCACAAGCGCACTGAGCATGCCGTTAGTGAAGGCTAACATGCCATCACTGACGGCTCCCGCGCGCATGCGCCGGAGTGACGTCACCGCTGCTCCGGCCACTCACAGCGCCGGAGCAGCGATACCGGAAGGAAGATGGACGATTCGTGGAACAGGGGACAGCGGTGACATCGCTGGCTCCTGTGTCAGTTAAGTGACACATAATGGGCTACTATGCGATGCATAGTAGCCCATTATGCTTTACCTTTGCAGGGAAACAAAGAGGAAGTAAACCCATCATGGTTTACTTCCTCTTTAAAGGCGCAAATAGCACAAGCTCATTACATTGAATTTGGACTCATAGGGGTTAATTTACAAAAGGTGAATAGGCTGTTAATTATTTTCCCTTACCCTAAAGCCTAGAACATGAAGGAAAGAAAACTGATAGGTCAGGTCAGAGCTGCTATTAACTATGCAATGTTACTACAGCGATCTCCCCCACTGTTCTATTGTGTTCCGACATGGGGGCGGGGGACCCCCCATCAGAACGGGGGTCCCCCCCATCAGAACGGGGACCCCCCCATCAGAATACACCAGGCAGACCTTTTTTGGTAATTATATTTTTGCCAGTTTGGAAGTACTAACCCTCCCTGTCCCCATGGTTCTTGGAGTATCTTAATGTTTATACGAGGTGACTGTGGGGACCACAAAAATGACCCTATGATACTATTCAATGTCTGAAAAAATTCTCTAGGAATCCACAGAGGAGAATGGCGTAAGAAGTATAAAATTACTGGTAAAATCTTCATTTCGATGAGGCTGATACGCCCCATCAAAGATAAAAGGTAACCGCTTCCAGACCAGGGTTCTTTGTTTGAGTTGATTTACTAGCAAAGGTTTAGTGGCGTGTAATTTTGAATGTTGGCAGTTATCTTAACACCCAAATAGGTGATAGAGGAAACCCACCACAGCACAAGGTTACCATCCAGTAGGTTTTGTGCTTCGGGTCCCACTGGCAGAATGGATGACTTGCTCCAATTCAACCGGAGGCCTGAAAAGGAGGCAAACGTGTTGAGTATTAGTAGGGCCGCTTGAAGAGTTGGCTCCGGGTCCCTGAGGAATAGGAGCAAGTCCTTAGCGTACAATGCCAGACATTCCCTAATATTCGCTTCCTGAATTGCTCCTACCTCTGTGGACTGCCTAAGTGCCCTTGCTTGTATTCCATCATTAGGTCGAAAAGAAATGGGGAGAGAGGGCAGCCCTGCCTAGTACCCCTGCCTTTGGTAAAGAAATCTGAGATGGAGAATCCTAGCCGAATTGCCATCCGTGGGTCACTGTACAGCAGAGTGATCCAACAGCGGAACCCAGGACCGAAGCCCATATTTTCCAATACTTTGTGCATGTATTGCCAATCAACAGAATCAAACGCTTTTTCAAAGTCTTTTGAGAAAATGACTTTGGCGGGATATCCGAGGTATCCAACTGCAGATGTGTGAATAGCCGCCTCAGATTTGTGTCTGTCGACATTCCGGGCATGAACCCCGTCTGGTCAATGTCCACCAATGTCGAGATGACCTTAGTCAAAATTTTAGTGAGGCTCTTCAGATCCATGTTAAGTAACACTATAGCATTATCTACTCCTGTGGGTCCTTGCCTGGTTTCAAAAGTAGTACCATATAGACCTCCATCATTGAAGCCTGTAAGGCCCCTTGATCCCAGCAATGAGCGAAAGCATGTTTAATCTGGGTGCTAACTGTGTCATGTATGCTCTGAAGTCTGCAGGAAATCCATCCGAACCTGGAGCCTTCTGGGGTGGAAACGCAAGTATGGCTGCTTCAATTTCCAATACTGAGATACTTTCATCTAGGAGAGCGATATCAGAATCCAATAGTCTAGGAAGGGAGAGCCCCCTGTAGCAACTCATCTAATTTGTGTGGGTCAGAAGGGGAAATAGTAGAGTACAGGGATGAGTAGTAATGTACAAATTCCTCCAAGATACCAGCCGGATCAGTAACCAGAGTCCCACCCGCGTTTTTTATGACAAGAGTGCTAACCAGCGTTTTTTGTTCAGCAACCAAGTTGGCCAATAATTTGCCATTCTTGTCTCCTTCAGCAAAAATAGACCCCGCCCTCTGCCTAGACTCAGTATGAGCCAGATTTGTAAAGTGCAGTGACACAGATCGCCAGGTCTCCAGCAGTGACACATAACTAGCCTCCGATTGAGAGTCTGCGCACTCTCCCTCTCTTTGGCCAGAAGGAGCTCACCCTCCTGGTTGTGGTCTTTCCTGACTGCCTTTATTGCAGAGATACACTCTGCCCTTGCCACTGCCTTGAATGCATCCCATACTACTGGCAGCTTAGCCTAGTCCGCATTGGTTACGCAATATGTTTTTCGATGGAGGTTGTATGTGTGAGACTACTTGATCTTCCAGAAACCACCCTGGCGATAGTTTCCAACCTCCCCATCTATCCCCCCATGTAAGTACATCAACATGGGAGCATTACCAAACATCAAATCAATTCTAGCTGATGATTTATGCGTGGAGGATACATGAGAATAAGATGTGACGTTTGGGTGCTTCCTGCGCCAGTTCAGTCAGGTCTGTCATAGCTACCCAGGAGCAAAGGTCCATCGTGGCTGGCCTAGTGGCATTGGATGAGTCCAATACAGGGTCTAAGATGGCATTGAAATCCCCCATGAGTAGCATAGGGAGGTGGTGCTAGTGTAACCTTTAAGTCATACAGTAATTTTGCTTGAAAAAGGAGGGGGGTAAGTATATGTATACCAGCAAAATTTTATAATAACTGACGTCCAGTATCACTGCCACATATCGACCCCCCTGATCTGTAAACACCTGGTGGATTGTACATGGAACAGCCTTGCCGACCAGAATGGAGACCCCCCTTGGCATATGTGGAATACGTAGAGTAGAATGCCTTCTGAATCCAGGGCCTGCGTAGGGACAAGATTTTACTCCCCTCTAGGTGAGTCTCTTGCAGGAGGACGATATGTGGCTTAACCTGTTTAATATATTGGAATATTGCCGCCCTTTTAAATTTGTTGTTTAAACCCCTCACATTCCAGGATACTACCTTAATCATACTATCCATTAAAACAAATAAAAGTGCATGAAAACCAGAGAAACTCAGCTAGTGGACAGGAAATAAGTTGCTAAAACTCACATGGGGACATACAATTCCTAGGTACAATTGGTGTAATATTAGCATAGAAAAGTATGGCGTTGGTCAGTTAAACCCCCCCCCTGCTGTCATACCATAAACTACTAAACTGAAAAAAAAAAAAAAATTGTCTGATATGCAGCTTGATCCCAGAAACTAAAAAACCTGTAAGTGTCAATAGTTCGGCATTGTTAGATGAAATTTTGGATCCTCAGCACAAGACTCCTTGCTCAATCAGTAGTGAACTTGTGCCACCAATCGACCGCAGGGCATATGTGTGCTCAATATAACATTAGTGACCAGAGACTTACAGTTCTGTGATGTACTGCACTCAGCAAAACTTCCCCAGGCCCCTGTCCTCATCAACATGGGGACAAGGTGCTTTGGGGTGGGGGGGCCGCAGGGCGCCCCCTTCCCCAAAGCACCCACCCCCCCATGTTGAGGGCATGCGGCCTGGTACGGTTCAGGGGGGGGGGCGCTCGCTCGTCCCCACCCCCTTTCATGACCGGCCGGGCTGTGTGCTCGGATAAGGGTCTGGTATGGATTTTGGGGGGACCCCCACGCCGTTTTTTTTTCGGCGTAGGGGGTGCCCCTTAAAATCCATACCAGACTAAGGGCCTGGTTTGCTCTTGTAGGGGGAACCCATGCAGTTTTTTTATTTAAAATTTGGCGTGGAGTTCCCCCTCGAGGGCTGATTATTCTCTGGCCACGGCCAAAGTCGCCTAGCCTGGAGCGACTTAAAGTTGTGTTGTAAGTCGCCCCAAGTCGCACTGTTATTCATACTCAAGTCGTGTCCAAGTTGTCTCCAAAAGTCGCGCTCGAAAGTCGTGTTGCACCTGTGTGAACCAGCTCTCAATGTTACATAATTCAAAAGAGGTCATTACAAGAGAATGTGATCATAGGCTTCATTTCTGAAGCTTTAACACAAGGATAAGCTTCTTCTTTTTTTCAGTCATGTAAATGTAATTTTCAAATCTCGCTAAAAATAACGGCCACTTTCTTTAAAATCAGGATCTTTATCCTAGTATGTTCTGAATTTAGCCTCAGGTGCTTTAAGTGTATGTATATGTATAGTTAACCATAATTAATAAAGGAAGGTTTATAGTGATTTAATATTCAGGTGAGATTTAATTCAAATAAAACCATTCCTTTAATTACCAGAAAATCTGAAAAGCTTTCACACCCTGCATAATGCAAGTTTAAACAAAACTAGAACATCATTCGTACTTGAGGAGTCGGGACAGACTCCAAAAAAAAAAAAAAAAGTTTTCTGCACAGTGGGAGTGGCTAATAATAAACTTGTATGGTCTTGTACATCGATCTACACTATAGTATTGTGTCATGAATCAGGTGTCTTTCACAGTACAACAGTAAGTAGTATTATCTAGCCCTTTATAACATAAGGATCATTTTTATTGCCATTCCAAAAAATCTGCTATACGTGAAAGGAACGTAATAAGGCAGGTCCTGGTGATCAATAATAAAATCAAGACAAATAAATAAATAACGTATAAATATGCAAAAATAAATATAAATACATACAATAATATTGCATTTAATAACAATTATAAAGTGCAATAATACCAAACTCAATTTGCAGCAATGCCCAGAAAATAAAATATATAGTGAAAAAAAAAAAAGCAATGAACTGTCCTTGCACCCAGTATCAGTAGAGAGGAGATACCTTTTTCCCAAATTAAATCTAACAGGATAGAATTTCCCTTCTAGGGGTAGATTTCCTCTCACTTCCTGTTTTCTCTTTCAAAGTTGGATGTTTGAAAGTAGGGGCCTGGCGTATATACTCTGCAGAAATTTGCCCTATTAGATGTTGGTGTAGCCACAAGACTGGTGGGCACAGGAATGGGCCCTGCTGTGAGTTAATAGATCAAGATTTGTAATTGCATGCACCTGTTGAACAGGGCAGAAAAATTGGGGGTGGTGGTGGTGGAGGACGGTGTTGCCACAAGACTGTAAGCTCTCACAGTTACTCTTGGTGGGCGCAGGAATGGGCCCTGCTGTGAGTTATTAGATCAAGATTTGTAATTGCAAAAATTGCAAAGCTTTTTTTTATTTTTAAAAAAAATTGTATGTACACGCCCTGTTAAACAGGGGCTGAAAAATTGTGCCTTAGGCACTGGTGTGGTGGCATGGATCATTGAGGAGGAGGAAGAGGATAGTCAGTGAACATAAGAGGACAGTCACTCAGCATCAGCATAGGCAGTCTTGAAGGGATGTGACATTATAAATTATTCCGTTATATCCGCTTCAGGTGCCTGGTAGCTGGTGGTGATCCAGACTGATTCATTTTGATGAAGGTCAGTCGATCAACGAGGCGGTGCACAGGCGCACCCTATGATCGGTGACAAATCCTCCAGCAGCACTGAATGTGCGTTCGGAAAGAACGCTGAAGGCAGGACAGGCCAGTAGCTCAATTGCATACTGTGCAAGCTCTGGCCAGTGATCCATCCTCAGGATCCAGTAAGCCAGAGGAATTTTCGGTGGGAAAGGTGTCCAAGTCTGACTTGCCCCAAGGTATTCCTGCACCATGTATATCAGACGCTGGCGAAATACTGATGCATGCACTGTCACTGCTCACCATCCTCGTGGCCTCCTCAAATGGTGAGAGGACAGTGCATGCATCCCTGATCATGCTCCACTGACGTGGGGAAAAAAAACCAATGCCGTAGTCCAAAGGTACTCAAATGCAGCATGGCCAACGTTGAGTTCCACCTGGTGGGCATCACAATATACTCCTCAGGAACACATGGTGGGTCTAGGGAAGGGGTGGCTGATGATGCCATTGAGTACGCGTTGGCAGCTGCTCTGCCAGTACCCTGAGCCTGGGTGAGAGAGGATGAGGAGGGCTTGGTCATCCATTCTACCAAGCCTTCAGCATGATGCGGCTCCACATGTCCAGCTGCCGAAAACAAAGACGCGTGTGTCCCATGGCCACGTGCTGATGACGATGCACGACCACGGCCACGGCCACGGCCACGTCCACTAGAAACAGAGCCTGCCTGCCCTGTGTTCTTGGCTCTGCACGCTCTGCCTCCCCTTGGCGGTCTTCCAGCCATTGTAGTCGGTAGTCCTGTGGGTGCTGCTGAGAAGAAAATATAGGAGCTCTGTGTGATGCCACTAACACACTAGAAGTCCTATGGGTGCTTCTGCAAAGAAAATAGAGGATCTCTGTGTGATGGGACTAACACACTTCAAGTCTATAGGTGCTTCTGGGAACAAAATATAGGATCTCTGTGTGATGGGACTAACACACTTCAAGTCCTATAGGTGCTTCTGGGAACAAAATATAGGATCTCTGTGTGATGGGACTAACACATTTCAAGTCCTATAGGTGCTTCTGGGAACAAAATATAGGATCTCTGTGTGATGGGACTAACACACTTCAAGTCCTATGGGTGCTTCTGGGAAGAAAAATATAGGATCTCTGTGTGATGGGACTAACACACTTCAAGTACTATGGGTGCTTCTGGGAAAAAAATATGGTCTGTCTGTGTGGGACTAACACACTTCAAGTCCTATAGGGCTTCTGGGGAAACAAAATATAGGATCTCTGTGTGATGGGGACTAACACACTTCAAGTGCCTTCTGGGAACAAAATATAGGATCTCTGTGTGATGGGACTAACACACTTCAAGTCCTATAGGTGCTTCTGGGAGGGTATATGCAGAAACACACTACAAGTCCTATAGGTGCATTCTTATGGGACTAACACACTTCAAGCCTATAGGTGCTTCTGAGAAGCAATTAAAAAAAAACAGTCAGAAAAAAAAAAAAAAAGTTTTTTAGCCTGGTGGGTCTATCTCTGATGCTGTGTAGCCTTTGTCCTGAAGGGAGGTAGGAACAGTCATTCTGTCACTGTTCAGTGTGCAGTTTCCTGCCTGCAAAATATTTACCTCCTTGCAGCAGTGGTTCTGTTAGACCTGTTATTTCTATTCACATGTGCTGTTTGGCTTTCTGTGGTGAAGAAGCAGACTTGGGCTTAGATGCTGGGCCCTGGGGAACTCTGAGTGGGCATTCTTCAAGGGCTCACTATTACAGAAACCTTCATTCATAATATTAAGGGCCATCTTCCTACACCTACTGTTATATAGTATATATTATTGATGGTGGGCATACTGCTGCCAATTGTCCTCTGGGCAGTGTTTACTACCTGCTACAGTGCCTTTTTATCCACATTAGAGCAACTACCATACCAAGTGGTGCAAGAGTGATGCTCTCCACCACACACCTATAAAATTAAATGAGGATGGAAGTACAAAGGCTAGTACATTTTAATCTTTTTAAAAATTAAAGGAATTGCTAGGCCTTCTTCAATATGCTGGCCATATTGGTGCTCTAGGTGAGATAATCAGAGATGTACAATCCCAAATGTTTAGATCACGAGACCATCTCAATAGCTTCACACCGGATGTAGAGAGGAAGGGGAATAGCGTACCGTGCATGTTCATTGAATAAAGCCCATGTTTTGCAGATGTACCATGGTGTCAACTTTCTTTTTTGAATAATGTGAACAAGGCTTCAGCTGCCCTAGTCTGGACACCGATACTGGTTATAGCCACAGCACATTAAGAGATAGTAGCACCTACATGACTGTTGGTACTTGCCCTCTGACTTTTTAGTCACTGACCTGGAACATATATGTTGGTACTGGAGCAGGGGTGGACTGACCCATCAGACACTCGGACACTGCCCAAGGGCCTGGGGCCAGTAGGAGGCCCCATCTGTGTTGCCAGCCATCCATAAATATAGGGATGTCGGCTGTACTTGTAACACTCCCCCTCTTTCCTCTGTTGTCCTCCAGCAGTCAAAGCATTTTATTTTCACAAGCCTATGCCAGTGGTTGGCCCCATCATGTTCCTTTAAGTGGGTTCACACCAATGCACTGTGGTTCAGCGTATATACAGTTTTCCTTCATTTTACCCCCATTTTTAGCGGCAGACCAATACACTTCAATTAGCCTTTGAATTTGCCGCTGTGCCATTGCATGCCCGCCGCGAGCTCCGTAAATAGGATTGCTGGTCCCGCGGACTCGATGTCCACGGGGATACCCGCGATCGTCTCACGGGGAGGAAGAACGGGGAAATGCTATTGCAAACAAGCATTTCCCCGTTTTGCCTAGTGACACTGTCACTGATCACCGCTCCCTGTAATCGGGAGCGGTGATTAGTAATGTGTCCCACGTAGCCCCTCCCCCTCACAGTTAGAATCACTCCCTAGAACACACTTAACCCCTACAGCGCCACCTAGTGTTAACCCGTTCACTGTCACATTTACACAGTAATCAATGCATTTTTAATCACACTGATCGCTGTATAAATGTGAATGGTCCCAAAAATGTGTCAAAATTGTCCGACGTGTCCGCCATAATGTCGCAGTCATGAAAAAAAAAAAAAAAAATCACTGATCGCCGCTATTACTAGTAAAAAAAAAAAATATTAATAAGAATGCCATAAAAATATCCCCTAACTTTTGCGCAAACCAATCAAATGTTTATTGTGATTTTTTTTTACCAAAAATATGTAGAAGAATACGTATCGGCCTAAACTGAGCAAAAACAAATGTTTTTTTATATATTCTTTGGGGATATTTATTATAGCAAAAAGTAAAAAATAATGTGTTTTTTTTCAAAATTGTTGCTATTTTTTGGTTTATAGCGCAAAAAATAAAAACCGCAGAGGTGATCAAATACCACCAAAAGAAAGCTCTGAGGGTCTAGGGCTGGAATTATTGCTCTCACTCTAACAATCGCGTGATACCTCACATGTGTGGTTTGAACACCGTTTTCATATGCGGGCGCTACTTACATATGCGTTCGCTTCTGCACGCTAGCTTGTCGTGCAAGACCCTGCATGTCTCCTTTGGGCTCCACTGAATGTTTTGCAATGCAGATCGCATTGCAAAACATTTCTTCCCAGCTAAGTTAGCCGGGGCCATGGAGAGGCTGACCCAGAAGTGACGTCATAGATGTTGCTTTCAGGTCACAACAAAAAGGAGGGGGGGGAGTGGACTTGTGTCCACTTTTCTCCTCCAGCCAGCGGCGTGGGGGGGGGGGGGTGTCGGTACTGGGGCAGTCTGCCTGTCAGTTTCATAGTTACATAGTTAGGTTGAAAAAAGACACAAGTCCATCAAGTTAAAAAAATAAAATAAAATACAATCCTATATACACAAACCTACACCCACAGTTGTTTCAGAGGAAGGCAAAAAACCCCAGCAAAGCATGCTCCAATTTGCTACAGCAGGGGAAAAAATTCCTTCCTGATCCCCCCAAGAGGCAATTGGATTTTCCCTAGATCAACTTCACCTATAAATGTTAGTACCCAGTTATATTGTGTACATTTAGGAAAGAATCCAGGCCTGGTTGCAGCCATCGGATTGTGTGCTGTCAGGTCTGTACAACGTATGGACATGGCAGCGAAAGGGTTAAATATCAATTATTTTAGCTTCCAACAGGAATTTCTGTCACATTTTTCTTTATTCTCCTAACTTTTTAAAAATGTATTTTGAACATAGTGTAGCAAAATTCTGTGACAAACGATTGTAATGTGGGCAGTGCAATATGTATGTAGATGGGGCTTTACATGGGTGTGGCTAGGGACAAAGGGGGCACAAGGATCTCTGCTTGTCCGGTGGCCCCCATGAGTTGTCAGTCCGCCCCTGCACTGAAGTCAAAGTCAGAAGAACTTATTTGCATACTTGTCCTGCAGGATAAATTGAAATAATTAAATCAACATGAAAGCCTGGCAACTAGTATTTTTAGAAGGAGAGACCAGTAATTGCAATTTTCATAATCCTTTTGGAACAAGTTCCTTTTAACCACTTTAAACTAAAAAAAAAAAAAAAAAATTTGATCTTATTTCTTTGTCTGGTGAATACCATGCCAATGAAAGTTTGATAGAAAACAAATTGTCAACTGTCCCTATTAATACAAATAGTGTGGATTTAAGCACCTCCTATCTGCTCTATAGCCGAAAGACGGCTACAGCACGGACCTAATTTGCCTCGTGCTCGAGCGGCCTGTGCGCCCCCCTGCAGGGCGCATGCGGCACGCTCT
Organism: Lithobates sylvaticus; assembly: GCA_028564925.1. NCBI lineage: Eukaryota > Metazoa > Chordata > Amphibia > Anura > Ranidae > Lithobates > Lithobates sylvaticus. The sequence goes on from CM053026.1 coordinate 288,938,327, forward strand.
GTTATTAGCGAGTCTATGAGACTCAGCTGATCACAGATCGGAGTAAGGGGTCGATCCCGACCCCTTACCACGTGATCAGCTGTCAGCCAATGACAGCTGATCATGCGATGTAAACAGAGCTATGTAAAAGAGCGATGTAAAAATCGGCAATTTTTTCTCCTCACGCTAGCAGCGCGAGAAAAGAAAAAAAACGATCACCGGCGGCTGTGAGAGGGACATGAGTCCCGATCGTGGAGAGCCTCTGCAGAGGCTCCTGTGCCACATACCAGTGCACACCAGCACCACCTACCAGTGCCTACAGTACCACCCATCAGTGCCCACAGTACCACCCATCAGTGCCCACACTGCCACCTATAAATGTCACCAATCAGTGCCTCATCACCAGTGCTGCCTATCAATACCACCTACCAGTGCCATCAGTGCCACCCATCAGTGCCATCTTATCAGTGCCATCTGATCAGTGCCTATCAGTGTCACCTTATCTGTGCCCATCAGTGTCACCTTATCTGTGCCTATCAGTGTCACCTTATCTGTGCCTATCAGTGTCACCTTATCTGTGCCTATCAGTGTCACCTTATCTGTGCCTATCAGTGTCACCTTATCTGTGCCTATCAGTGTCACCTTATCTGTGCCTATCAGTGCAGCCTTATCAGCGAATATCAATGAAGGAGAAAAAGTGCCCATTTGCAAAATTTTATAACAAACTAGGAAACATGTTTTTTTTTCTAAAATTTGCATCTTTTTTTGTTTGTTTAGCAAAAAATAAAAACCCAAGTGGTGATTAAATACCACCAAAAGAAAGCTCCATTTGTGTGAAAACTATTATAAAAAATTAAATTTGAGTACAGTGTAGCATGACCACGCAATTGTCATTCAAAATGTGACAGCGCTAAAAACTAGAAATTGTTCTGGGCAGGAGGGGGGTTTAAGTGCCCAGTAAGCAAGAGGTTAATAAAACCCAATTCTAGCACTTGGCGCAGCCAGCCAAAGGCTGTTTATAAGCAACAGTTATTATTTCCTCACTGGTAACCTCCTAAATAAAAACAACTCCTCACTACTGACCTTATATGCACTTGTTTTATTGGAACCTTCCTACTTGATGCCAACAATAATAGTAGCTTCACTCACTGCAGCCAAACTACTAGTTGCAGCATGCAGTAAAGTATTGCATATCATATATTAATAGTACTTATTAACTAAACAGATTTTTGGAAAGCCTTTGTTTATATTTATGTAAACAGAATATTATTATTTTTTTAAGTTGAAAAACACCATGCATTAAATCCTATGCCTCTTGTCTCCTAGCATTTTAAAATAAAAATTAAATAAAAGATAATAAATGCAAAAGATCTGATGTAATAGACGAGGTTTGCATAATCTTGTGAAGCATGTGTATGTATGAGACAGAGCACTGCACTATTTGTGTGTGTCCATCAATAAGATGTCTGTTATTCTTTTGCTTTCAGAACAAAGATGCCATTATCAATTCTCAAAGTCTGTAGGACAAACCATTCATGCTGTCAAGCCCTCTAATACCCTTTCAGCAAATAATGAAACCCATCAGTGACAAATGTCAACATACTAATGTGTTAAATACACAACAAAAGTCACATTTAGAGACAGCACCTCACTTCACATTATAGTAGACCTCTAATTCGAGGCAACTTTAAGACATCCCACGGGTTATGCATCAGCAAACAAAAATGCATTATTATAGTCTTTGGAACAATAATGACAGCTGAAAAGGAATGAGCACCCTCCCTATCTGAGCTAGATTTTCAGTCTAAGGGACTTTATTACCGTAAGCTCTGGGTTACGATAAGCAGAGGTGGTCATCTGTAACACAGTTGCACATCTCAAAGACTACAGGGCACACATTGAGGATTTTGAGGTCTTTCATCAAAATCTACAACTCTCCCCATATCTCACCAACAGAGAAAAAAAATCACAAAAAGACCTTACATGAAAAGTAAAATCAGACAAATAATCTTTTCTAATAATCAGTGCAATTGCTGAAACTTTATTCTCTTTTTCTATATTTAAACAAAGCATTTTCCAAGTTCTATGATCTACTTTATTAGAGCTGCACGATTCTGGCTTAAATGAGAATCGCAATCGCAAAGATCATGACTCTCATGGCGTAACATCATCTTTTGCATTATACAAAATAAAATGGGCTAACTTTACTGTTTTTTTTTTCGTTTTTTTTATTCATTAACCACTTGCCTACCAGGTACGAACACCCCCTTCCTGACCAAGCCATTTTCAGCTTTCAGCGCTGTCGCATTTTGAATGACAATTGCGCGGTCATGCAAGGATGTACCCAAATAACATTTTTATCATTTTTTCCCCACAAATAGAGCTTTATTTTGGTGGTATTTGATCACCTCTGTGGTTTTTATTTCTTGCGCTATAAACAAATTAAGAGGGACAAGTTTGAAAAAACGCAATATTTTTTACTTTTTTTTTATTATAATAAATATCCAATTTTTTTTTTTTTTTTTAACACATTTTTTCCTCAGTTTAGACCGATACGTATTCTTCTACATATTTTTGGTAAAAAAAAAAAAATCGCAATAAGCGTCTATTGATTGGTTTGCGCAAAAGTTATAGCGTCTACAAAATAAGGGATAGATTTATAGCATTTTTATTATTATTTTTTTTTTTACTAGTAATGGCGGCGATTTGCGATTTTTATCGTGACTGCGACATTGCGGCGGACATATCGGACACTTTTGACACATTTTTGGGACCATTCACATTTATACAGCGATCCGTGCTATAAAAATGCATTGATTACTGTATAAATGTGACTGGCAGGGAAGGGGTTAACACTAGGGGGCACTGCAGGGGTTAATATGTTCCCTATGTAAGTGATTCTAACTGTGGGTGGAGGGGACTGACTGGGGGAGGGGACCGATCGGTGTCCCTATGTACAAGGGACACACCATCGGTCTCCTCTCCTCTGACAGGACGTGGATCTGTGTGTTTACACACACAGATCCACGTCCTGCTCAGTTACCAGGCAATTGCGGGTGCCTGGCGGACATCGCGCCTGCCGGGTACGCGCGCGTGCCTCCCGTGGCGCGCGCGCCCCTAGTGGCCAAAAAGCGAGCGCCGTCATATGACGGTGACCCGCCACAAGAGCTGCACCGCTCCGCCGTCATTTGACAGTGGGCGGTCAGCTACAGGTTAAAGTGTATTTTTTCCCACAAAATTGCGTTTGAAAGACCACTGTGGAAATACAGTGCGACATAAAATACTGCAACAACCGCCATTTTATTCTCTAGGGTCTCTACGAAAAAATGTATTATATATATATATATATATATATATATATATATATATATATATATATATATATATATATATATATATATAATGTTTGGGGGTTCTAAGTAATTTTATAAAAAAAAATACTGATTTTAACTTGGAAGCAACACATGTCAGAAAAAGGCTGTCTTTAAGTGGTCAAACTGACCTCATTTAAAGACTGAAGTTCATCCCTTTGATCTAAAAGAACTAAACGTTACAATGTTTCTCTTTATCTACACCAAAGCGATGTTGTGATAAACTTGGCAGGCTGCCTGTTGTTTTTTTTTTTTTTTTTGACAGCTGTCAGCTGTGAGCAGAGAACTCTCTGCACTGAATCCAGGAAATGCTGTTTTAAGATTGTGAGGGGGGTTGAATCGTGATCTTGATTCTTTATGATTAATCATGCAGCCCTACTGTATATCCATAGGAAAGCATGGTTGGGGGTCAGTAAGGCTGAATAAAATGTATTTGCCGCATGTTATCCTTCAAACGCACTAGCCTATACATAAGGCATCATCTTTTGTCAATTTACAGGCTCTCTCTGGGTAGACAGCTTTGAAGCACAACTTGGAAACGTATTTGCAAACGTACAATAATTTGATTCTCGAGCTACCTGAAGACTTCAGTTTTATCATTAATATGCATTCCTGGATTGCAAGGTATACAAGTTTATGTCTATGAAGGAGGGGAGCACTGCCAAATAACTCCAGTGCTGATTGTTCAATTTTTTTCCCTGAAAAACATCAACAAAGGAAAGTAGGTGAGTGCCCACAAAGATACAATAGTGGTCAGATCTTAATGTAATGGACCAGAAGAAAAGATTATCTGGTCTTGTCTACAGGAACCTCAAAAGTGAAAAAAACTTCAGGAGTGGTAAAAAGACAGAACCTCTCTAAGGTTATTATTGCCCTCTGCAAATCTCTATAGACAACAAAAGGAAAACATATCAAAACAACAAAAAGTTATAAAGAAAGCAGTAAAATGGTTTTGAACAATACTTAGGCCAAGTTGCCACACAGTGTCTGACATAACCAATAATATTATAATATACAAAAATTGGACTCCGTAAGGTGGAATCGGAATTAGTCTGTAGGAATGGTAATCTGACGGGGATAGCTTTATGTTTCAAGGAGAGAAGGACCAACAGGTTCAACTGTGGACACAGGATATCTCAGTCTAAATTTTTAGAAGGTGAACCACAGGATGAAACTACTCAGGGTGGGGGGTTCATAGGTATAGACAGTGGATGGAGCATACAAGGACTGCAGCATCAGGTTGGAGTGTGCCTGTTGTCAGGAATAGAGTTTGGGGTACACTGCAGGAGGTGTAGTAACAAAGTTGCAACTATCGCACATCTGATAGGTGGTGCTACAAGCGGTATGGTGTATCGACGACCCTAACCATAATCAACTTGAAGGAATATGAAATAACATCAGTGTTCTCTGAATTTAGCTGGAACAATGGGGATGTTTTCTTATGGTGAGACGAGTGGAGGGTGCAGAAATCTAGAATTGAGAATGCTGCCCACCTATTTAATCCTGTGTTTGATTTGTTAGGTGTATGGCGTTGTCTAGTAATTCTCACCCTCATAATGGAATATTTTTTATCCTGTGTTTACAGTGCTTAAAGAGTTAGTCCACTTTGTGGAAATAAATATACCAAACAAATATATATATATATATATATATATATATATATATATATATATCATATACAGTTGCACAGAAGTCATTCTAATTTAACGTTATTAAATTACAACATTGTTTAAATCTTTGTAATGTACATTAATCATCAAGACGGGAATGTTTTTATTTTTTTATTAAATCAAAATTGGAGTTACTCTTTATTAGACTATAGCATACCACGATACGTTCAAGGGTGTTTTTCAAGTCTCAGCTGTGCATCTGGAAACCCCATTCTTTCCCTGACACTGCTTCAACTAGCATGGTCAGCTCAAACAGCATCACACTAGTAACCATTCATTTTATTTTAGTTAGACTAGAATACCTTCAATCACTTTCATTTCCAGACACCTCTACTTCCACTGTGTGAAGGCAGTCTGACTTCAATATCACTCCTTTCATAGATCACAGTAATGCCGCTCACTTTCAACTTAAAGCTTTAACTAGAGAACGGAATTTTGTTTTTTTTTTATTGAAAATTTTGAAACTCTACTTATTTGGATCCTTGGAAGTTGACATCTATGGATTCAAACAAGTGAATGAAAAACAGAGTAAGATCTAATCTTCAAAAATAGTATGTAACCTCATTTGCAAGTGATTTGCTGTAAAAACATAAAGAATGATTTAAGGCTCAATCCCTCCCGAGTAGTTCTTTAATTCGCCAGCTGTTTCCCCACTTTACATCACGATGGAAGTGAACTGCTAGGAACATTTTCCAGACATATAGAAACAGAATATGAATACATAAATTGATTTACCATCCTACTCATTTCATTTTTCTTTTGGAGCAAAAGCAAATATATTTAGATTGATAAACAAAGAAATTATTCATGGTTAGAACTCAGGAAGAGCAAAGTATAGTAAATGTATTAACTGAAGTATACAGCATGCCTTGGAAGCAACACCGTAACTACAATTGTGCTCAAAAGTTGCATACCCTGGCACCCAAATGGCCCTGATAAAAAGTTTACATACCCTGGAATGTTTGGCCTTGGTACAGACACAGATGGTGGCACACTCAGGTTAAAATGGCAATTAAAGTTTAATTTCCCACATTTGTGGCTTTTTAAATCACAATTAGTGTCTGTGTATAAATAGCCAATGAGTTTGTTAGCTCTCACACGGATGCACTAAGCAGGCTAGACACTGAGCCATGAGGAGGTAGAAAAGAACAGTCAAAAGACCTGCGTAACAAAGTAATGAAACTTTACAAAAATGGAAAAAGGATATAAAAAGATATCTAAAGCCTTGAATATGCCAGTCAGTATTGTTTAATCACGTATTAAGAAAATTAGGGGCTCTTTTGATACCAAGCTAAGGTCAGGTAGACCAAGAAAGATTGCAGCCACAACTGGCGGAAAAATTGCTCAGGATACAAAGAAAAACCCACAGGTAACTACAGGAGAAATACAGGCTGTTCTCCAAAAAGACGGTGTGGTTGTTTTTATGTAGCACAATTCAATACTTGAATTTTCTATATTACTGCGCAAATGCCATAAAAAAAAAAATCCAATGGAGGCATGTCAAGTTGTTGTTGGGCATATTGTAACCAGGTCTTTTTGTTGAACTTGTACAGTAAAGGCTTCTGACAACTTGATCATGCAGCTCTTTTTTGTTCAAGTATCATCGTATTGTGCTCCTTAACCGCTTGCCGACAATGTACGTCAACAGAATGGCGCGGACAGGCATAAGGGAGTACAGGTATGTCCCCTTTAAGATGCCGCCATGCCATCGGGCTCGCACCGGTCGGGACCCCCGTGAGGCCGGTCGCGGGTCCCGCGGACTCGATCGCCGCGGGGATACCCGCGATTGTCTCACGTGAAGGCTGAACGGGGAGATGCGGAAATAAACAGCATCTCCCCGTTCTGCCTAGCAACTAGTGACGTCCATCTCTGCTCCCTGCGATTGGAGCAGAGATCAGCATTCACTAGCTGACAGCCGCGCCGCCCCCCCCCCCACAGTTAGAAACACGCCTCTAGGGACATGTAACCCCTACACTAACCTAGTGGTTAACCCCTTCACTGCCAGTGTCATTTACACAGGAATCAATGCATTTAAATAGCCTTGATTGCTGTATAAATGACAATGGTCCCAAAAATGTGTCAAAGATGTCCGATGTGTCCACCATAATGTCGAGTCACAATAAAAATCGCTGATCACCGCCATTACTAGTAAAAAAAAAATATTAATACAAATGCTATAAAACTATCCCCTATTTTGTAAACGCTATAACTTCTGCGCAAACCAATCAATAATTGCTTATTGCGATTTTTTTTTACCAAAAATATGTAGAGGAATACGTATCGGCCAAAACTGAGGAAAAAATATGTTTTTTATATTTTTGGGGATATTTATTATAGCAAAATGTAAAAAAGAATGCGTTTTTTCAAAATTGTCGCTCTTTTTTGTTTATAGCGCAAAAAATAAAAACCGCAGGGGCGATCAAATACCACCAAAAGAAAGCTCTATTTGTGGGAAAAAAAGGGCGTCAAATTTTGTTTGGGAGCCACGTCGCACGACCGCGCAATTGTCAGTTAAAGCGACGCAGTGCCGAATCGCATAAAAGGGGCCTGCAAATTGGTCCGGTCCGAAAGTGGTTAATACAACCACACCATCTTTTTCCACAGCAGCCTCTATTTCTCCTGAGGTTACCTGTGGGTTTTTCTTTGTATGCCGAACAGTTCCTGTGGCAGCTGTGGCTGAAATCGTTCTTGTTCTACCTGACCTTGGCTTGGTATCAAGAGATTCCCACATTTTCCACTTCTTATTAAGTGATTGAACAAAACTGACTGGCATAGTCAAGGCTTTGGATATCGTTTTATATCCTTTTCCATCTTTGTAAAGTTTCATTACGCAGGTCTTTTGACAGTTCTTTTCTGCCTCCTCATGGCTTAGTGCATCCATGTGAGAGCTAAAAAATTCATTGACTATTTATACACAGACACTAATTGTGATTTAAAAAGCCACAAAATGTGGGAAATTAACCTTTAATTGCCTTTTAATGTGTGTGCCACCTTCTGTGTCTGTACCAAGGCCAAACATTCCAGGGTATGTAAACTTTTTATCAGGGTGATTTGGGTGATTTCTGTTATAATTATGATTTCTGCCAGGGTATGCAAACTTTTGAGCACAACTGTATATATACAGAAGAACAAGTGTCTTCAGGCAGAACATGTCTGAATGGGCACTTCGTTTCTCAAGCATATTTAATTGCAACAAAAAAGAAAAAGTGTCAGCAGCCAATGAGACACCTCTCTGGAGCTTAGTTTTAGCAGCTATTAAAAAAGCAATGTAAGCAATAAGACTGCATGTAATGCATTGCTGCACAGGGGTTAAATGGGCCACAGGTCCAACTTGCATTGCGTTTGGAGGAATACAGTGGATAAAAAAAGCCATATGGATGCACAGACTGTAAGCAATTATTGTGAAAACCTGGTGAGAAACCACAACATTCAAAGCAGCATCCATTATGAAGTTTTTGACAGATGTGGTAGCCACTGATATTGCTAGTGGGAATGCAGCTGGTACAAATGGAACAAGAGTAGCAAGTCTCAGTGGCTCCTGTAGAGTAGAGAAGCTGCTCCCAGTGAGAACTTACAGACCCTCAACAAAGATCTCTAGAACACTCACGACCAATCGATACACTGCATCGTGGCCAAAAAAGTGTGCACACGTCTCAAGCAACAAAGATAGGCATTCAAGAGAGTTTTTCTGCACAGGGTCCCTTTAAATCCTACATCCATCACAGAACAGCACTTACCTAAAGTGCAATTGTATACACAGCATTTAAATAATACACATTTTGTAGCTCATGGTATATACTACATCTGCTAAGCCATGTTCTAGGAAGTCTTGTTAGGACTTTTTGACTGGTTTCTGAGGTAGCATATATACCGGTAGTTTGTGCCCCCACCCCAAACACATGCCGACTAAAACGTTTTTAATTTCTAGTTGGTGGCCAACTTCATGGTAGAAACAATGCTATTTTATTGCAGTACATTATTTTGCCCAACAGTGGTGGAATCACCTACATACTGTACATATATCATTCTAATAATTTATAACTACGGTGCGCCTTTTGTTCTAATAAACCCTAACATAAAATACAACCTATAAAGATTCAACACCCACATTAACTGACAAAAACATAGTAATAATATAAACCATATGAAGTATGCAGCAAGCAGCAAAAACCTTAAAAATCACACTTGCTACCTGGGCCATGAGCGTCAGTGTTGACAAAGTGGGATATTAAACAATGGCATATATTTAACAAAATAACATTTCGGTCACACATAGATGCTACATTGACCCACTGCATTTTTCTTTCTATTATAGAAGGTGTTTTTGAAGTGTGAAGTGCTTTGTGCAGGAAATCCTGTAAAAATAACTGGAATTCACTTCAAACAGACAGAAAAGAAAAACAGGTTATCCACTACAATCTGTGATTTTAGCAGACAGGTCAAACAAACAAAACCAGACATGCCCATGTAATTTTGTTTTATGGCAACTATCAATGATAAAACAAAAAAGATGCACCATCATAATTTTAAATAAGCACTACATACCACAAAATAATTAAGTCAGAAGCAACAGAAAGCTAATAACTATATTGGTTTCTGAACTAGGCAGCCCCATCCTCTCTCTTCCACAGCCCTTCTCAATATTATATATATTATTGAGCCCCATGCACTTTACAACCACCCCTCTATACTAGTGCAACTTACAAGTTTGAAGAATATGCCAGCGGAAAGGTGCTTGTAAAAGATCATCCACAAGCAAACAAGGATATTTCTAAAGCCGGACAAAGTGACAGTGTCCCAAAGGTTTCCTGCCATTTGTCATGGAGCAGCATCACTGTACCAGTCATTAGAAGTTCCCCAACAGGGGCAAATGCTACAGTAAAAACCTGACAAAGGTTCTTACTTTACCACACTCATCTGTAAAGCTGGCTATGTGTATTGGAACTTCAACTAAAGCTGTCCATAAGCCAGTAGAATTTTGTTTGAATTTTCTCATTTCTAAAATGAACATTTTTAAAAGGAGCATGATGGAATTTTTTCTCAAATTAACAAAACAATCCTGTTTAATAAACCCAGGATTCAATTCAAGTAACAATTATGAATGACATTTTAAAATAGAAGTGCGGGATATGAAAAAAACAAACACACATACTCAACTAGGTGGATACAGCATCTCTCCTCCCACCATCGCCTCCAAGACCGAGAACTGAGAGGTTAAAGACCAGTTCTCGGTCTTCAGAGAGCAGAAAGCTCATGACTCTCTCAAATTCTCTGCTCTGCCCCTCCAGCACTGGAGCACTGGTCTGTGGAGGGTGGCAGTGGCTGGCTCAGGCTCTCAGCAGCGTGTTGAGAGGCTTTGCCAACTGCCAGTCAGGCACTTTAATGTCGGGATGTCTCCAGTGTCTGGACCGGCTGAGTAACATCAGCCAACAGCAAGCTTTAGCCCGCTGTCAGCTGAATATGGTTTACAGGACTGCAGAACGAAGTACACTCCTGTGATCCCCAGGAGAAGTAGGGCCAAAAGAGCATTGGCCCTACTTCTTCAAAGGTTTTCCAAATAAATGTGTTGACTCAAACCTTTAAACTTAATTCTACTGGTGTATGGCCAGCTTAAAGCAGAAGACCAGTCTAAACCATCTAAGCTTAAACAGGCTCCCACATCCATTCTCAGCCCTATACTAACTAGCCTGTAAAGGAAAGATGTGTATACTTACCTAATATAAGGATGCTCTGGTCTTGTCACATGATCAACTCCCAGCATTGACTTAAAGGGGTAATACAATGGATGCCCTATAATAAGCCTATTGATGACATCACCGCTCAGGCACTGCAGCCGTTGTCACTGCGCTCTCCTCTCCCCTGAAGCCAGATGCTGGGGAGATCATATGACCGGACTGAAGCACTCTTAGATTAGGTATGCATACACATCTTTCCTTTATAGGATAATTGGTATAGGGCTTAGAATGGGGGGGGGAGAAGGATTAAGCTTAGATTAGTTAGGGTATACACTGGACTTTAACTTTAAAGTAGTTCTAAAGTTAAAACCTTTTACTGTAATGCATTCCCTGCATTAAGGTAAAAAACTATTTTTTTTAGCCATTGCTTTGTGCCGCCCCCCCCCCCCCCCCCCTTCCCCCTACACTTACCTGAGTCCTGTATCAATACAGTGCTGTGTTTGGCTGCATCTGGTCTCTCCCTAATCCCTGCTCTCGCACACCCTAAAATGCTTTACACTCAAGATGGCGGTGCTATAAGACCAAAAACAGTACAAAACAGATTACAGCGCACACATGTTTTTGCAGCACCATCTTGAATGTAAAGCATTTTAGGGTGTGCCCCCCCCCCAGTATGTTTTTTATATTGTATGGACCCTAACCAGGTCTTTTGGGCTGGAGCACCCCTCCCCCTCTCCATTACCTCTTATTAGTGGCCACCAGTGCATAGGAGGAGGAATCCCTTTAGTTCTCCCACATAGAGGAGTTTATCTCCCATGGTTGAGACACAGGTTCTTTCATTCTATTACTAGGGTAGAACCCACTAATTTGGGGTACTTTGTCGCAGTAAGTGGGCTTAGCACTATATGACCATATAGTGTGACCAAACCCCCGTATGTTTGAATATGTTCAGGTGTTATTAACTAGCCTCGCAGGATAAATGTCATTTTTGTATGTGTGCGCTGTAATCTGTTTTGTACTGTTTTTTTGGTCTCCTAGCAGCACCATCTTGAATGTAAAGCATTTTAGGGTGTGTGCCCCCCCCCCCCCCCCCAAGTATGTTTTTTGTATTTTCAATATTAGATCCAGGTACTCCAGACAGTGTGGGGGGTGTAGAGAACACCTTGGAAAGTTGATTATGCAGCCAAAAGTTTGAAGGAACTAAATCATCCTCTGGACATTGGCAGACAAGGCTGAGGAAATAAAGGTCACCCAGTTAACCTGTGAAATGAATGCCTGCCCTGGGTCCGTGGAAGAGCCAGAAGAGGGTCAAGCATTTTGTGAACACTTGCGGTGCAGAGGAGAGCCAAAATGGTAGAGCTATACGTTGAAAGTGTTGGGCTCCCACAGCAAAAATCAGAAAGCATTGCTGTGAAGGGAAGACAGGGATGTGTAGAAAGGAACTATGTACCGTATGTCTACTTATACTAGAAATTCCCCTTGTCTGAGAGAAGCAATGACAGATCTTGTTGATTTCATCATAGAGATATTAAGTCCAGTATTGGGTGGATGCCCTCATTGGCTTCCATGACTGTGAATAGGTTTAAATATACACCTTGAAACTGTTATTCTGAAGGAACAACCACTCCTTGTGCCTGACATTGGAAGGGGGCCATTAGGTCCGCTTTCTTTGCATCTGATATTAGCAGACTGAAATATATAAAACCAGGAGGGGGTAGACATAGAAACTCTATTTTCTTCCCCTTTTAAATGACAGATTGGACCTAGAGGTCCCGAGACATCACCAATTCCTACTGGCGCAAACACCAACAGACATCCTCCCACTGAGTAGTGGAGTTGTATTTTCATTAATAGGAGAGATTCTGGGCAAGCTTGGTGGACATAGGAATCCAGGGCTTGCAACGAAAGGAAGTGTTAAACTTTGGTTTTGAGGTTGATGCCTGGGGAGAGTGAAAAGGTCCCTTTTGCTGAGAAAAAAAAGTAGCCATAGGTTTAAGCTTTTTTTTTTTGGAAGGTAGAGGCACCTTTCTCTACATGACTTCTTGTGTGTATTTATCGAGGGAATCACCTTCAAAAGGCAGGTGTAGATAACATTTCTTACAAGAAGGTTCAGCAGACCAAATATGTAGCCAAAAAATATATATGTGCACAGAGATCAGGGTCATTCTATAGACTAGGTAAATTACATTCTCTAGACCGTCAACACAAAACAATAAGGCTGAAGGCATCAACTGCAACTGTTCTAAGAATGCAGGGTTATCAGTGATGGGTTCATGATCTCTGTTAATTTGTTGTGTCCTGTTAGCACTTGTCTGCCAAATAGACATGTGAAAATTGCATGCAAGGAAAAAAAGAATTTTTGCTTGCATGTCATTGGATGATGGACGTCAGCAGAGCTTCCCCTCATTTACTAAGCTCTGGAGCAACTACACTAAAGTGCTAAGTCTATTTCCCTTTAGTAAATTAACCCTAAATGTGTTTCCTAAATATGAGAAACCAAAAACTGTAGAAACACGTGTACATGTTTTAATATTTTTAAATTAAAATTGATACTGTGCTACAATCTGAACATAATTTTTACAAAAAAAAAAAAATGATATTCAGTATTTTGCCATAATCACCATCTCTATGACAAAAAACTCGCTGGCTCTCTGCGTATAAACAAATATAAACTGTAACATCTGTTTCAGTGCACAGTTCGGTGACATGTTAAGCACAAACCTAGAGGAGCCACAATAACAACAGCTAGTCTTTTATCAGTCTAATGGTTCCTTGTATTGCTTTTTTTTTTTTTTTTTTTATGCATGGCCAATAGTAAAACCAGCATTAAAAGGTATGCAGAAGTTAAATAAATATGTTATATTATGTTGAAATGTTTCTATTAATGCTTTTTAATATAAACACATTCTTGGATAAAGCCCTCAGAGATTTTGTTATACAGCCAATGACAAATAAACATTTCTTGTGGAGACTCGAACTTGAGAATGACTACTCTGCAACCAATCAAATGAATCAGAGCAAGTTTAATAATTCGAAATTCAGCAAGCCTTTGAATGTACATTTCATGTGGTTGCTCTATTCCCTCCAAAATGAGACCAATCTAGTGTTCAAATTTGTATATTAAAGGCAACCTTTTTTTTTTTGTTCTTTCAAACAATCCTCCCTGAGGGATTACATTAAGTAAAGCTGAGCAAAAGTCGAGCAATCAGAATTTATAGTTTTACTCCTGGATGAATTGTTAATTATAAACAGAAGGGTAGGAGCTAGGAAATTATACTGAACATTTGCCTGCTTTAATAGCAAGCTGGATACCCACATACGGTAATGATATTGTTAGAACTAATTAGGAGAGGGAAACACTAAAAGGTTGAGAACTACTTAGACAATGAAAAAGAAAGATTTTGGCTTTTCTGATCTGACTACCAGTAACAGATGATGAGATAGAGTATGTTGTTGCTTTATGAATAAGTTATGTTCTTGGTTTCAAGTGAAGAGCTTATATCCTTAGAAAAATAATATACACTCTTCATTCCAGCAATTCGGTCTTTTCCAGTCAATCTACAAAACAACAATTCCCACATAAAGCAAAAAGATACAGGAAAAGCCCGACACCTACTCATAACTAGTAGAAACAAGCAAATTAAAATGTGCCTTGCTTTGCCTCTAATTAGTTTAAGCCTACAGGTAAGCATTTTCCAGTTAAAATATTATGTAAATTTCAAAGGACACATTGCTTGTTAATAATTTATACAAATTATAGGTTTGCATAAGCAAAGTTCTACAATTGCATTGTGGTCTTAGAGCTTAACATTGACGAGGTGCTTTTCTTTTTTTTAACCACTTTAATGCAGGGCATTTATACCCCCCTTCCTGCCCAGGTCAATATTCAGCTTTCAGCACTGTCGCATTTTGAATGACAATTGTGCGGTCATGCAACACTGTACCCAAATAAAATTTTTATAATTTTTTTCCCACAAATAGCGTTTTCTTTTGGTGGTATTTGATCACCGGTCGTTTTTTTATTTTTTGCTAAACAAATAAAAAAAACACTGAAAATGTAGAAAAAAAAATATATAAAAAGTTTTTCTTAATTTCTGTTATAAAATTTTGTTAATAAGTAGATTTTCTCCTTCACTGACGGGCACCGATAAGGCAGCACTGATGGTGAGGCACTAATATGCAACATTGATGGGCACTTATAGGCGGCACTGATGGGATCTAATGGGCATCACTGATAGGCAGCACTGAAGAAGAGGCATTACTGATAGGCTCTGATTGGCATCTCTAATTGGCACTGATTGGCATCCTTGATTGGTACTGATTAGCATCCCTGGTGGGCATGGGTGGGCATCTTTGGTGGGTCTGCACCGATAATCAATGCGCTGACCCCCCTGACCCCCCGTCTGCGAATAGAGGAAAAGCCGATAAACGGCACTTCCTGGTTACGATGTGACCAGCTGTGATTGGACACAGCTGATCACATGGTAAAGAGCCTACGTCATAGGCTCTTTACCAAGATCGGAGATGCAGTGTGTCAGAGCGACACACTGCACCACCGATCGCGGGACAATTTTGCTGGACGTCATATGACGCCCAGTAAGGATAACTGAACCATTTTGTGGACGTCATTCTGCTATGTGGCGGGCGGGAAGTGGTTAATCAGAAAACAACTTTATTGAGAAAATTTACATAGTGCAGACATCCAGTATAAGGAAAGTATACGAGTAAAATAGAACAGTGGAAAATGGGTGTGAAAAGACAGATAGATCAGATACTGACATGATTTTTAGTGAATTTAAAAACAGCACCAGGGATGGTACTTACCATGAACGAAGAGTGTCCTGTGTAATGTCCCATGTAATGGCAACTGCTGTGATACATTTAAATATGAAGTCCTCTGCCCCTGGATAACCATGCACTGGTGATCTTCTGGTGCTGGGGGGTTTAATAGGAGTGTCTCTGCCTGTGACAGGCACTTGTCAGATGTCGACTCTGCCTGCCCTTTCCACTCCCATGCTCCAATCATAGAAGTTGTACAATATTGGTTCCCACAATGAAATACACTTTGTGAATGGAGAAGAAGGACTTTTCATGCATCCGCACATTCTCCATTCATAAAGTGCTTTTCATATTAATCCTCGCAGCACGGGCAAAGGACTTTGAATTTCAAAGGAACACAGTAGCCGCCAGCACATAGGCCACTCTTCACTGATGGTAGGTACGGTCCCTGATACTGTTTTTTTTATTTTTCACTAAAGGTTATCTTCAATGTTCAGTATAGTTAGAGTATAAAATGTAGCCAGAGGAACAATGTGTCAGGAACTCATCCCAACAATGGATGGGGAAACACAGTGTAATGTTCCGTTAAATTCACAGTGCTATGGTCACAGTACAAGTACATTTTAATGGAAGATAGGTTTAACTACTGTAGAAATATTCTGGAACTGTAAGGGGTTAGGATCAGCTACGGTGTAGCATCAGCGCCACATTCACTCCCATTCTGCTTTCTGTGAATGCAAGAGGGGAGGGTGAATGATAGGATCAACCTCCTTCAATCACAAAGTGCTTTGCATTTTGAAAAGAATACTATTATTTTCCTGAAATGGCTAGAGAGGAGGAAGGCAAGCAGCACTAATACTTCACAGTCGCTAATCTTAACCTATGCAGCACTGGAAAATCACCACTGTGGGGAGCCTTCAACGCCAGTGGGGGGGAAGATTTATACAGTAAGCAATGGCCAGCAGATCATGGGACACAGATTGTTCAAAGTAGGTTATGTCCCTGGTTATCAGGACCTGGATCACCTACTGGTGGCATTGTGGTTTCCAGAGCACACCAATGTGTGTCTCCCAGTAGCCAGCAGATCCCAGTAATTAGCCTCCGCCTGATATTGGCTGTTGGAAAGGTATACAACCCTTTCTTTAGCTTCCTTCAGTGCCTAAGTGTTTTTGCCTGTTTGCCATAATGTATACCTGGTTACTGATGCTGGGTTACTGCTCTTCACCTTGATCTGATTCCAACCATGATTCTGTTCCCATTTTTGTTCCAGTACCTTCATCCTATAGCCTGCTACCTCATATCTGCTCCCCTTGTTTGCTTCATTTGCAATATCTAATGCCCTGTACACACGACCGGTTTTCTCGTCGGAATAAACTCTGAAGGTTTTTCGCTGAAACTGTCTTGCATACACACGATCACACCAAAGTCCGACCGTCAAGAATGCGGTTACGTACAACACGTACTACGGGACTAGAAAAAGGAAGTTCAATAGCCAGTAGCCAATAGCTTCCATCTCGTACTTGCTTCAGAGCCTGCATCATTTTTGGTCTGTCGGAACAGCATACAGACGAGCGGTTTTCCCGATAGGAATTGGTTCCGTCGGAAACATTTAGAACATGTTCCATTTCTAGGTCCGTCAGAATTTTCGGGAAAAAAAAGTCAGATGAGGCATACACATGAATATACAATGAAAAGCTTCCATCTGACTTTTTCTGTCGGACATTCCGCTCGTGTGTATGCGCCATTACTTTATTCATACACAATCTGGAATCCAGCTTTCTTAACCTCAGCACACAGATCTGGTCACCCCTGCTGTTGCCAGATTTCTGCACTCGATATCCTAACACTGGTGCTGTATATGTATTTTAACTAAATGTTCAGCTTTAAAGCAGAACTAAAAGATTTGGGGCCCCCAGGAGCTCATGTCATATTAAGCAAGTATGTACAGCATATTTGCACATTAGGGTACATTTCCCTAGCAAAGTGTTCTTTTCCAGTGATGTAATCTCTGTATTCTCCCTTGTCACTGGAACTTACATCTTCTACTGGGCTTATTACAGGTTTGGAGCTTAAGCCGGCCATACATGGTTCAAAATTTGGATGGTTCAGCAGGGACAGGACGAATTTTGATCCTTCCGTGGGCAGGCTGATACAACCAGACTGTTGGATTTTTCTACATACGAATACTGCCACTGGCTATAGCCACTAGCAGTAACCATCATATTCTGCGGGCCAGGAAGGCTCCTGCTTGCAGAAAACAATAGCTCTGTGGGAGGCATTCCCCCATCAATGCTGAATTTGTTAATAGGGGGAATCAAGCAATTTTCTTTCCTTCCACCCGTGATGGAAGTAAAAAGAATTTAGTAATCTATGGCCTGCCTTATGTCTGTCTTTATTGGCTGGGCTCAGATTATATAAATTCTACACATGCACACGAAAGTTACTTTGATCTGGTACA
This sequence comes from Lithobates sylvaticus, assembly GCA_028564925.1. Classification (NCBI taxonomy): domain Eukaryota; kingdom Metazoa; phylum Chordata; class Amphibia; order Anura; family Ranidae; genus Lithobates; species Lithobates sylvaticus. The sequence goes on from CM053026.1 coordinate 288,956,259, forward strand.
ATTAGAAAAAATGCTAGCAGGATGCGATTTAATAAAGAATGTTCACTTTCCAAGAGGACTTTCACTTTAAAAAGGGAATATTCACTATGGTGAACTACTTAGCAACTGCCCTATAGCAGTTTTACTGCTACAGGGCGGCCGCTGTGTGCAGGATCACGTATATATACACATGAACCTGCGCTTCTGGGTAGCAGGCACGAGTGCGCCCCAATGGGTGGGTACCGCGGACTCGATGCACCCACCAATCACTCAGTACACAGGCAGTAATGTAAACAAGGCAGATTACCATTCTGTCAGGTGAGAAGACATGGATCCTGTGATCCTGCAAATCAGGGCCATGGATCCATGTCTTCCCCTAGTACAAGCACCTCCCTCACAGTAAAAAAAAAACTGTGATCGCCCCTGATGTTTAATCCCTTCCCAGCCAGTGTCATTAGTACAGTGACAGTGTATATTTTTAGCAGTGATCATTGAATTAGTGTCACAGGTTCCCAAAAAAGTGTGAAAAGTGTCAATTAGTGTCAGATTGTCTACCGCAATATTGCATCCCTTCTATAAGTCGCTGATCACCGCCATTACTAGTAATAAATAAATGAAAATATCCCATAGTTTGTAGACGCTATAACTTTTGCACAAACCAATCAATAAATGCTTATTGGGATTTTTTTTACCAAAAATATGTAGCAGAATACATATTGGCCTAAACTTATGAAGACATTTTTTTTTTAATTTTTTTATTGAACATGTTTTATAGCAGAAAGTAAAATATATTGTTTTTTTTTTTTTTTTCAAAATTGTCTAATATATTGTCTTTTTTTGTTTATAGCGCAAAAAATAAAAACAGCAATGGGGATTAAATGCCACCAAAAGAAATCTCTATTTGTGGAAAAAAGGACATGCATTTTATCTGGGTACAGTGTCGCATGACCAGGCAACTGTTAGTTAAAGTAAAGTCGTACTTTATCGCAAAAAATGGCCTGTTAGGAAGGGGTTTAAATCTTCCGGAGGTCAAGTGGTTAACGAATGTGGTTAAAATTCACAATGGAACATATATCCAATCACATGCAAGTAAAATTTAAAAAACATGATTTTTTTTTTTTTTTGCATGACTGAATTATTAAGGTCATGAAAGCTTTATCTTATTCACAAAGGTAAGTGAGTTTATTCCATAGGGCTTTTTCTCTTGGAATTTTTAATATGTAAAAACTGAAGTGCTCCAGTAGATAAACTTATGCGGTGTACACACGGTCGGAATTTCCAATGGAAACAGTCCGATGGGAGCTTTTCATCGGATTTTCCGACCGTGTGTATGCCCAACGGTCTTTTTCTGTCGGAATTTCCGACGGACTTTGAATTGAGAACCTGTTCTCAATTTTTACGAAGGAAAACCTTTCTATCGGATTTTCCGATTGTGTGTATGCAATTCCGACACGCAAAATTCCGACGCATGCTCGGAAACAATTCGACGCATGCTCGGAAGCATTAAACTTCCCTTTTATAGTGCTGTTGAACGTGTTTTATGCCGCTGTGTTATTGACCGTCGGAATTTGGTGTGAACACAGCTTGAGCGGAATTCCGTCGGAAAAACCGTCAGAGTTTTTTCCGACGAGAATTCCGATCGTGCGTACGCGGCATTAGGTCTTTTAAATTAGACAAAATAATTTGTGATGGTGTAAAAGATTACTTCCCAGAATTGGTTACCTAGAAGAAGTTTGAACTGATGTAGACATTGTTTTCAAGACCCATGGCATTATGATAGCACAATATGTTCTTCATATATCTAACTTACAGCATTGACAATCAGACCAGTAGTACACAGACACACATATATATATAGTAAAATATTGGGCATTAATTATTGCAAGCAATGCTCTCAATTCTGAGCATCGTTTGTGATTATCAGGCCATTTGTAACATCCTTGTGAGCAACAAGGAGATCAAAAAATCCCAAACAGGGAGACTCTCTCAATCTGTATTGTCAAATTTTGTTCCATATACAAGAGTATAGGATTAGCAGTACAGCATAAACAGCCAATATACCGCTGTCATCAACAGGTTAGAACAGGTTGCTATACATTCAACACCATGTTTCCATTAAACAGTAAAGGTAGCCCCGCATATGGGTTATGCGCATAACATTTCTACTAATTGGCAGGGATACTTTCCAGCCTAAAAGCTGTATTTACTTGTCTGTGATTATCAATGCATTCACTGTCACTGTAGATACCCAAAGCAACCTTTGTAAGGGCATATAGGGAGTCTGGAGGTCCACGGTTAAGCATAATACTGAGTATCAGTCTGTGCCACCAAAGTTTTCTAGAACTCACAAAAATAAAAACAAAAAAAGTCAGAAAAAAAGAAAAAAATGCCTGGAAATGAAAAAAAAACAAAAAAAAAAAACATAATTATAAAGAAAGAAAAAAAAAAGTGTCATTTTGTGATGAGGTAAGGGCATATAGGGAGTCTGGAGGTCCACGGTTAAGCATAATACTGAGTATCAGTCTGTGCCACCAAAGTTTTCTAGAACTCACTTTGCCTGATGTTTATATGCATTTTGTGATGAGTTAAACCAGTAAGTGACTTGGGGTGATTGATACGAGCAGATGATGTTGGCATGGCTGAGCTCATGGGCATGCCTTTTTTAATTGACAACATTATCAGATTTACTGCGTGTTACTTCCTATTGTATATGCTTTCCCTTCAATGATACACTTTTCTACATATTTGTTCTAATAAAGATTAATCAGGTTCAACCGCTGTTTGTTCCTTTTGCCTCACTGAAGGCAAGGACACCTTGGATCCTATTCCCACCCTATTTTTCTATTTTGTATACAGTAAATGTGTCCCTATACTATGCTATAAAGTCTCAAGTTAAATGTGAAATGTTAAGAGTGCAACTACAGTCTAACATTACAAAAAAAGAGTTTGAAAGTGAAAAGACTGAAATATGTGAAGTATAGAATAAAGCTGCAGGAAGAGGGCATAAAAAAGAACTACAAAATGGGGTTTCACAGACCTAGACACAAGAAATGGCAAGGAAATTTAAGCTGCTAGACTGCAAATCACAAATAAATGATCAAAAGCCTAACTGGTAGTATGTCTACTGTTAAGATTTCAGTGACATTTATAGCATTAAAACAGTTACTCGTCAGAATTCAGGACATGACATGGAGTAAATAAACAACACTCCTGCCATTTTCTTCTTTAATCAGGAAAACAGATTTTCCAGCTGACATGTCTGATTGCAAGCATATGGGAACGTGGTTATATAGCAAACAGCTAGGATTAAGTGTAACTTGAGCATATGGAGCTAGAGAAAGATTACTACTGTTCTTTTTGGGGTGCAGAAGGGTTCACAGGCTTAACCTTGCTACGTCCAAGAGAAGGGACATTGTTACAAAACTCAATTACAGATGGGTGAGTTGAACATGTGCAGATAAAATGATTTCTCCAAATCTACATAATGGCAGTAGTTAGAGCTGGATTCTGAATCAGTCACAGGCTTAAATCACTAAATTACACATTCTACTAAATAAGCCTTTCTATGTCCTTTCGTCTCTGTTCAGCAACAACCAGACAAAATTAGACAATCTAATTTTCATATCTGCAAAGCAGTATGAGTCCTAGGGATCAGTGCCAAATATTTCACAGATTAATAAGAATCTGAATTCTTTATGACAAGTAATTTATAAAATATTGTAAATGCCTTTTCAAGCCTTCAATAAAAGCTACTTAAATATTTAAATCCTAAATGAATAACATTGTCTAAAAAACTGTTGATCATAAACATTATGTGTTTTTTTTTATTTTTTTTTCATAATAATATACAAATTTCACCTTTTTTATCCTTTTTTTCTCTGCAGCCACTTCTGAACTATATACATGCAATCCAGAAGGACTACACTGTTTTTCTCAAGGTACATTACCTAAAAGGTAACAACAGCAGAATATGCCCATGCAATGTGCTATGGTGCAGTAGTTTAAAGGCTACACTAGGAGGGGGTGTCAGGGTGACAACACAGGCGAACAATTTGAAGACAGGCAGAAAGTTGTCACCCTGAAAGAGGAAATAAGTACATGATGGCATGATGACCAGGTGTTATTTGAATGAAAGCTTTAGATTTAAAAGCATTTAAAATTACCTTAAAATTACATTAACATGTTAAAGCTCATATGAGATTTTAGTATATTAATTTACACTTTAAGAAAAATAAAAAGTATACAAGTTGATTCCTCAATATGTTTCTTTGTAGACAAATATATTACCTATCCAGTTTTACCTTTTGGCAAAGGTTTTAGAGAATTGTTTTTTTCACCTACCAATAATTCATTAACACATGAAATTCATATTAAATATAATATATATGTACGATAACAGTAATGCCTCGTACACACGATCGGACTTTGTCCGCCGGACAAACCGCCGGACTTTCCGAGCGTGTGACTTGCCCGCACACGCCCGGACTTCGCCGGACTTTCCGAGCGTGTGACTTGCCCACACACGCCTGGACTTCTCCGGCGGACAATCCGCAGGAAAAAGTCTGACTTTTGAAAATGAACGGACTTGCCCACACACGGAGCAGTCATTTAGAACGTAACTGCAGGTAGACGGGGCTAGCGAAGGCAGTGAATGCCGCCGCGCTAGCCCCGTCACCTGGTATGGATTTAAAGGGAATCCCCACGCTGAAAAAACGGCGTGGGGGTCCCCCCCAAATCCATCTCAGACCCTTATCCGAGCACGCAGCCCGGCCGGCCAGGAAAGGGGTGGGGACGAGCGAGCACCCCCCATCCTGAGCCGTACCAGGCCGCGTGCCCTCAACATGGGGGGTGCCCTGGGGAAAGGGGGGCTGTGCGCCCCCCCCCACCCCAAAGCACCTTGTCCCCATGTTGATGAGGACAAGGGCCTCTTCCCGACAACCCTGGCCAGCATCCTCCGGGACTGTGACATCATAGGGGGCGGGGTCACCATGTGACATGAGCATGTGACCCTGTCCCCTTGTCCCTATATAAGTACCAGCACAGCGCGGCTCTGCCATTCCGGCCAGAGAGAGAGCGACGAGTCAACATCGGAAGAAGAAGAAGAAGTAGAAGAGGAAGAAGAAGAAGAAGAAGAAGGCGGCGCAGAAAGTGACAACAGCGGCAAGAACAGAAGAGACCCCGGAAGACCCCCAGGGCGGATCGAGACCACCAGACGACGGCGGCGACGACGAAGAAGGTAGCTGGGCTCCTCTGCTCGGTAAAAGAGCTAGGCAAAATAGCGGAGGAGTCCGGCGAGAAGACCCCCCAAGACGGAAGAAGACCCCCGGAGCAGTGCAATAAAATATTTAGAAAAAATTGTGTGTGTTTTTTTATTTACACTTTACACCTTAGGTGAATGGGTAGGGGTACATCGTACCCCATACTCATTCACATAGGGTGGGGGGCCGGATCTGGGGGCCCCCTTATTAAAGGGGGCTCCCGGATTCAGATAAGCCCCCCGCCCGCAGACCCCGACAACCAACGGCCAGGGTTGTCGGGAAGAGACCCTTGTCCTTATCAACATGGGGACAAGGTGCTTTGGGGTGGGGGGGCCGCATGGCCCCCCTTTCCCCAGGGCACCCCCCATGTTGAGGGCACGCGGCCTGGTACGGTTCAGGAGGGGGGGGCGCTCGCTCGTCCCCACCCCTTTCCTGGCCGGCCGGGCTGCGTTCCCGGATAAGGGTCTGAGATGGATTTGGGGTTGACCCCCACGCCGTTTTTTCAGCGTGGGGATTCCCTTTAAATCCATACCAGGTGACGGGGCTAGCGCTGCGGCATTCACTGCCTTCGCTAGCCCCGTCTACCTGCAGTTACGTTCTAAATGACTGCTCCGTGTGTGGGCAAGTCCGTTCATTTTCAAAAGTCAGACTTTTTCCCGCGGATTGTCCGTCGGAGAAGTCCAGGCGTGTGTGGGCAAGTCACACGCTCGGAAAGTCCGGCGAAGTCCGGGCGTGTGTGGGCAAGTCACACGCTCGGAAAGTCCGGCGGTTTGTTTTTCGGCGTGGGGATTCCCTTTAAATCCATGCCAGGTGACGGGGCTAGCGAGGCGGCATTCGCTGCCTTCGCTAGCTCCGTCTACCTGAAGTCACGTGCTAAATGAATGGACTTTCCGATGATCGGCAAGTCCGTTCATTTCCAAAAGTCCGGCGGACTAGCATACTAACGGCGGGATTGTCCGCCGGACTGCCAAGTCCAGCGGATAATTTTAAAACAAAACTTAAAACCTAGTCCGCTGGACTTTTGGCGCCAAAAAGTCCGCCGGCGCCCACACACGGGCGGATTGTCCGGCGGACTTCAGTCCGGCGGACAATCCCGCGGGAAAGTCCGCTCGTGTGTACGCCGCATTAGTGGTCTTGCTATGCAAGAACACTTAATTACACACAGTTCTGAAGAAAGCCACTATGAAGATACTATGTTACGAGTTAAAAAACACATAGTTCCTTACATTCAGATTAATACAATTATATAAGTAAAAAGGTGTAAACAGGCTTACCTTGCCATTCCTAAACTAGAGAAATTAGGTGGCACTATGAGAACATCAAGCCTTGGGAATGGATGAACACCCACCACAGAATAAGCAGCTTCTAGGCAATGACATAGTAAAGGAAGCAGCAACTCTTTACACCTATTCAAAAGTGCATCTGGGGCAAAAACACGGTAAGGTATACACATCTGGGTATGAGCTTCAGGACTACTATAACGACATGGGTATTCCATGTGCTTGCACTCTGGTCCCGATGATCTGGAAAAACAATGGAAAAATAGAACTGTTATTATATGGCAAGAATATTTCAGAAATGAGAACTAGATTTTATATCCTATTGCCATATTTGCTTGAAGAGGAATTTTATTCAAATTATTTTAGATATACATGTGAAATATGTTAATGTAAATAATCTTTTGTGCAAGCATTTTAAAAAATAATATAGCACAATATAGACGTGTTGTTTTTTAGGTTAGGTCAATGCTCGCTTAGTAATAGATAAGTTTAATACTTGCTAGACATGGGAACTGCCAAAAAATTCGTTTCGTTTCGTTTCGTCCCGTTTCGTATATAAAAAAATTCGTAATTCGTAATTCGTGTACGAAATTCCGTTCGAATTCGTACGAAATACGAAATTCGGACGAATCGTAATTTTTTTTACGAATCGTTAGTAAAGTTACGAATCGTTACGAATCGTTACGAATCGTTACGAATCGTTACGAATCGTTAACGCGGCTAATGAATTGTTGGTTCTCATAACATAGAGAACAATTCGAATCCAACTACAAATATCGAATTTCAATTTCAAGTTATGAATCGTTACGAATCGTTATGAATAGTTACGAATCGTTACGAATCGTTATGAATAGTTACGAATCGTTAGTAAATCCAACTACCAATATCGAATTTCAACTAATTTGAACGAAATTATTATAGCAGATATAACGAATGAATTCGAATGACAAAGTGTCATTTTTGCAGAAAAAAAAAAAGCGTAGGGGTCCCCCCAAATTCAATAACCAGGCCCTTCAGGTCTGGTATGGATATTAAGGGGGACCCCAGCAAAAAAAAAAATAAAAAAAATGGCGTGGGGTCCCCCCCAAATATCCATACCAGACCCTTCAGGTCTGGGATGGATTTTAAGGGGAACCCCGGCCAAAAAAAAAAAAAAAAAATGGCGTGGGGTCCCCCTCAAAATCCATACCAGACCCTTTATCCGAGCACGCAACCTGGCAGGCCGCAGGAAAGGAGGGGGGGACGAGAGCGGCCCCCCCTCCCGCCTGAACCGTACCAGGCCACATGCCCTCAACATTGGGAGGGTGCTTTGGGGTCCCCCCCAAAGCACCTTGTCCCCATGTTGATGAGGACAAGGGCCTCATCCCCACAACCCTGGCCGGTGGTTGTGGGGGTCTGCGGGCAGGGGGCTTATCGGAATCTGGAAGCCCCCTTTAACAAGGGGACCCCAGATCCCGCCCCCCCCCTGTGTGAAATGGTAAGGGGGTACAAAAGTACCCCTACCATTTCACCAAAAAAGTGTCAAAAATGGTAAAAATGACAGGAGACGGTCTTTGACAATTCCTTTATTAAAATCTTCTTTCTTCTGGTCTTCCTTTCTTCATCTTCTCCTTCCGGCATCTTCTTCCATCTTCTTCTTCCTTCGATTCGCTTCTTCTTCCTCCGGTCTTCTCGTCCTTCTCGTCCGGCGTCGTCCTTCTCGTCCGGCATCGTCGTCTCTTCTCGCAGGCCGCTCCTCGCAATGGGAGGCTCCCGCTCTGTGAGGCTCCGCTCCGGGTGACAGGTCTTTTATAACGAAGGCACCTGGTGACCCCGCCCCCTCTGACGCACGGGGACGTCATGTGGAATTCCCTATGGCTTTCCCCATGACGTCAGAGAGGGGGCGGGGTCACCGGGTGCCTTCGTTATACAAGACCTGTCACCCGGAGCGAAGCCTCACAGAGCGGGAGCCTCCCATTGCGAGGAGCGGCCTGCGAGAACAGACGACGATGCCGGACGAGAAGGACGACGCCGGACGAGAAGGACGAGAAGACCGGAGGAAGAAGAAGCGAATCGAAGGAAGAAGAAGATGGAAGAAGATGCGGAAGGAGAAGATGAAGAAGGAAGACCAGAAGAAAGAAGAAGAAAGAAGATTTTAATAAAGGAATTGTCAAAGACTGTCTCCTGTCATTTTTACAATTTTTGACGCTTTTTTGGTGAAATGGTAGGGGTACTTTTGTACCCCCTTACCATTTCACACAGGGGGGAGGCCGGGATCTGGGGGTCCCCTTGTTAAAGGGGGCTTCCAGATTCCGATAAGCCCCCCGCCCGCAGACCCCCACAACCACCGGGCACGGTTGTGGGGATGAGGCCCTTGTCCTCATCAACATGGGGACAAGGTGCTTTGGGGGGGACCCCAAAGCACCCTCCCAATGTTGAGGGCATGTGGCCTGGTACGGTTCAGGCGGGAGGGGGGGCCGCTCTCGTCCCCCCTCCTTTCCTGCGGCCTGCCAGGTTGCGTGCTCGGATAAGGGTCTGGTATGGATTTTATGGGGGACCCCACGCCATTTTTTTTGGCTAGGGTTCCCCTTAAAATCCATCCCAGACCTCAAGGGTCTGGTATGGATTTTGAGGGGGACCCTACGCCATTTTTTTTTTTTTGGCTGGGGGTCCCCCTTAATATCCATCCCAGACCTGAAGGGCCTGGTTATTGAATTTGGGGGGACCCCTACGCATTTTTTTATCAATGACTTCAATGAATGACTGTTCTCTGTATTACGGATCCAACAATTCATTTGCCGGCAATAGCTGCGACTCGATTTTAAATAGTTTTTTTTTCCTGCAAAAATGACACTGCAGGAACAGTTCCCTATATTAGATATACTGAATCTCGAATCATTCGAAGCATTCGTTATAGCCGCTATTATCATTTCTTTCATATTAGTTGAAATTACATATTTGTTAGTTACAATACAACATTCGAATTGTTCTCTGTATTACGGGAATCGGCAATTAGCCGCGAGTGATTTTAAATGTCTTTTTTTCCTGCAAAAATGACACATTGTACAGAGAGAGTTCTAAACACGGGAAACATGACCCCCTTCATAGGCATACTATAGAGTATATAGTATATAGAAGGGCGCAGGTTTCCTGTGTTTAGAACTCTCTCTGTACAATGTGTCATTTTTGCAGGAAAAAAAGACATTTAAAATCACTCGCGGCTAATTGCCGATTCCCGTAATACAGAGAACAATTCGAATGTTGTATTGTAACTAACAAATATGTAATTTCAACTAATATGAAAGAAATTATAATAGCGGATATAACGAATGCTTCGAATGATTCGAGATTCAGTATATCTAATATAGAGAACTGTCTCTGTACAATGTGTCATTTTTGCAGGAAAAAAAAAAACTATTTAAAATCACTCGCAGCTATTGCCGGCAAATGAATTGTTGGATCCGTAATACAGAGAACTGTCATTCATTGAAGTCATTGATAAAAAAATGTGTAGGGGTCCCCCCAAATTCAATAACCAGGCCCTTCAGGTCTGGGATGGATATTAAGGGGGACCCCAGCCAAAAAAAAAAAAAAATGGCGTAGGGTCCCCCTCAAAATCCATACCAGACCCTTGAGGTCTGGGATGGATTTTAAGGGGAACCCTAGCCCAAAAAAATGGCGTGGGGTCCCCCATAAAATCCATACCAGACCCTTATCCGAGCACGCAACCTGGCAGGCCGCAGGAAAGGAGGGGGGGACGAGAGCGGCCCCCCCTCCCGCCTGAACCGTACCAGGCCACATGCCCTCAACATTGGGAGGATGCTTTGGGGTCCCCCCCAAAGCACCTTGTCCCCATGTTGATGAGGACAAGGGCCTCATCCCCACAACCCTGGCCGGTGGTTGTGGGGGTCTGCGGGCGGGGGGCTTATCGGAATCTGGAAGCCCCCTTTAACAAGGGGACCCCCAGATCCCGGCCCCCCCCCGGTGTGAAATGGTAAGGGGGTACAAAAGTACCCCAACCAATTCACCAAAAAAGCGTCAAAAATTGTAAAAATGACAGGAGACGGTCTTTGACAATTCCTTTATTAAAATCTTCTTTCTTCTTTCTTCTGGTCTTCCTTTCTTCATCTTCTCCTTCCGTCATCTTCTTCCATCTTCTTCTTCCTTCGATTCGCTTCTTCTTCCTCCGGTCTTCTCGTCCTTCTCGTCCTTCTCGTCCGGCGTCGTCCTTCTCGTCCGGCATCGTCGTCTCTTCTCGCAGGCCGCTCCTCGCAATGGGAGGCTCCCGCTCTGTGAGGCTTCGCTCCGGGTGACAGGTCTTGTATAACGAAGGCACCCGGTGACCCCGCCCCCCCTCTGACGTCATGGGGAAAGCCATAGGGAATTCCACATGACGTCCCCGTGCGTCAGAGGGGGCGGGGTCACCAGGTGCCTTCGTTATAAAAGACCTGTCACCCGGAGCGGAGCCTCACAGAGCGGGAGCCTCCCATTGCGAGGAGCGGCCTGCGAGAAGAGACGACGATGCCGGACGAGAAGGACGACGCCGGACGAGAAGGACGAGAAGACCGGAGGAAGAAGAAGCGAATCGAAGGAAGAAGAAGATGGAAGAAGATGACGGAAGGAGAAGATGAAGAAAGGAAGACCAGAAGAAAGAAGATTTTAATAAAGGAATTGTCAAAGACCGTCTCCTGTCATTTTTACCATTTTTGACACTTTTTTGGTGAAATGGTAGGGGTACTTTTGTACCCCCTTACCATTTCACACAGGGGGGGGGGCCGGGATCTGGGGGTCCCCTTGTTAAAGGGGGCTTCCAGATTCCGATAAGCCCCCCGCCCGCAGACCCCCACAACCACCGGCCAGGGTTGTGGGGATGAGGCCCTTGTCCTCATCAACATGGGGACAAGGTGCTTTGGGGGGGACCCCAAAGCACCCTCCCAATGTTGAGGGCATGTGGCCTGGTACGGTTCAGGCGGGAGGGGGGGCCGCTCTCGTCCCCCCCTCCTTTCCTGCGGCCTGCCAGGTTGCGTGCTCGGATAAAGGGTCTGGTATGGATTTTGAGGGGGACCCCACGCCATTTTTTTTTGGCCGGGGTTCCCCTTAAAATCCATCCCAGACCTGAAGGGTCTGGTATGGATATTTGGGGGGGACCCCACGCCATTTTTTTTATTTTTTTTTGGCTGGGGTCCCCCTTAATATCCATACCAGACCTGAAGGGCCTGGTTATTGAATTTGGGGGGACCCCTACGCTTTTTTTTTTTCTGCAAAAATGACACTTTGTCATTCGAATTCATTCGTTATATCTGCTATAATAATTTCGTTCAAATTAGTTGAAATTCGATATTGGTAGTTGGATTTACTAACGATTCGTAACTATTCATAACGATTCGTAACGATTCGTAACTATTCATAACGATTCGTAACGATTCGTAACTTGAAATTGAAATTCGATATTTGTAGTTGGATTCGAATTGTTCTCTGTGTTATGAGAACCAACAATTCATTAGCCGCGTTAACGATTCGTAACGATTCGTAACGATTCGTAACTTTACTAACGATTCGTAAAAAAAAATTCGTATTCCGTATGGAATTCGTAAAAAAAAAAATTCGTACTACAGATTCGTAAATTCGTACGAATTTCGAAAAATTCGTACGAATTACGAATTCGTACGAAACGAATCGCACATGTCTAATACTTGCAGGTATTTATTAATTTGCAAGGAGAATACACTGTATTCCCTGACAATGCCATTGTCCCCAGAAGGCCAGCCTTATCTTTCTTCAAGCATCATCTGGGGGCAGCATCTACTTTAAACTACGAAGCTGACCCAGGAATGATAAGGTCAGATAAATCCTGGTGCCTATTCAGTAATCTTAATGTTTTTGGTTGTGAGTGTACAGATTATTACACAGCTCAGCCAGCTGCTGCTATATCTCACTATGTAAAGTCTAGAGAGAAATCGCTAGGGGAAGAGAATCTGTATAGTTTCAATCATTTGACTAGAGCTCAAGGACTGATTTTCAAAAGTAAAAAGTGCTTTTTTTAAAAGAACGCTGTGATATCACAAATGTATTTATATTAAATTGTAGGTTTAGCAACAGGTCTACTTTAATCACTGGAGTCCAAGGTCCCATTTTAAAATGTCACAGGGGCAATGGCCATTTGTCCCAGCACTGTTAACAAAAAAAAGCAGTGGGAATCAGTGGCTCTGGAGGCTCCAGGTGCAGACTAGAGATGTTGGCTGGGCACACTAGGACATACAGTTATGCTAGGTAGTTGAGTGCCAGATCCAACCATCACTACTGCACGGCAGTAACTCAGATAGAGAAACGGACTAAAGGCATACAGGCTACACTATCCTAGGAAGGAGTGGAAGGGGCATGTAAAAAAAAAAAAAAGGAAATGCTCTGGAGAAGAAAATGGGTGGAACACAAAATTGTGTGAAAAAGTGCATATGAATGAAAAATCAAAGGCAAGATATCAAATCAATGGATACATTTTAAAGGAGAAAAAGGAAAAAATAAAATGTCAGAAAAAGGGGGGAAATCTGGGTTAGAAAATTTATCCTGGCATATAGAAAAGAAATTGGCCCATATGTCGTCACCTGGCAATGTCCAATCCAACAAGGAAGTATACCAAGATGGCAAAAAGACTAAAAGCAACAATCATCCAAGCAGGGCATCACTGTCTAAACAATCAACAAAAAAATATGGTCCAAGGTAATGTCTCAAAAATTGAGCTAGACCACAGGGCTATAATATTGGCAATGAGCAACAAAGCAAAAAAAAGAACAGATGTTTGTGCACAACAAAATAGGCTTCTGCTAGTATATTCCGATCACTTTGTTGACCCTTGTCAAATATGCCCAGTACTGTTCTAATGTGACTTCTGTGTCGCTGCAAGTGTTGCTTAGAAGGGTCTATTGTCTTTCCTACATATGTCAATGTGCATGGGCATTTTAGCCTGTAAACAGAATTCAGTGTTGCAATTCAGATATTTCCTAATGGGATATCTGTTTCTCTTGTGTAGGTGTGGAAATTAATCACCACATACCAAGGAATGACATACATTGCAGTTGTGTCATTTCTAACACCCTGTTTTTCATAAGAATCGGAAGGGGGTTCTCACATACTGTACTTGAGACTGGGATAGGTTTTTTCAAAAACTTTAGTGTTAGGGTTTATAGACCTAAACAGATGGTACTTTCAAATGTGTATGATATAGTATATTAAGATTACACAGTGTTGCACATTTGATACGCTCAAATCAACAAAATTTTACTTTTGTACAACCATGTTTCTGTACCCAATCTTAGGGGAAGTCCCTTGTTTTCAGCTAAATCCCTAAACAGGGCTTGACCAAGGATCATGGTTGGATATCAATGCTCTAAAACTAATTGGCACAAACTGTCAAAAAACATAAAAAAAATAATACAGCCCAGGAAAAATTCTGGCTCAAAAACACTCTCTCAGTGAATATGGTAGAGACGTAAATATCATGTTCTTCAAGTAAAGCAACTAATAAGTTTGCAGATCAGAGGCAACTGAACTGCATTGCATATATTTCCCCCTTAAATACATAATAGTTGTTCTCAAGTACAATACTCAGACATTCAAACAAGAATTGTTGACAAGTCCCCAATTGTAGATGTAGGCAGTGTTTTACTGCCTGTAAATCTGCTTCATTAGGTAAGCAGGTATACAGAGATTTGATGTCTATAGTCATCAATTTCCAGTTTTCTTTGAATGCAGAATATGGTCTAAGCCTCTCCAAATGTAATTTGTGTACTGGTTATATGCAGGTAATTTCCTTTTGGATAATAGTAAAAGTCTATGAGCCGAGCTAGCGGTTGTGTCACAGATCCTGTGGCAGATACAATGAGCCTAAATGTTAACAGTGAAGTCAGTTTAAGTATTTTAGGTAAGACATAAATCATCAGGAGATGGGGACGTTCATTACATGAGAATTCCAACTTGCCGATTGGCTCCTGTACATACATACTTCGGCACTTTGAAGATGGATATTTCGGTAACGGCAGCAGCTGCTGCCAAAACTGAGGTATCATCTTTTCAGTTGAGCGCTCCTGTTAACGAAAATGGTGGCCTCTGCGACGAAGTGATTCGCCGCAAGGTCACCCATATCGGCAGCGGGAGAGGGGCCACCCCCCTCCCACCACTCTCCCGCGCCCTCCGCTGCTTACCAGAGTCGTCAGCAGCAGCGGAAGCGATCGAGACCTGTCCGTGGCTGGGTATGGAGACGAGTGAGGGGAAGATGGCCCCAACCCGTCTCCATACCATAGCAGGGCGGAAGCAATGTCAAAACATCACTTCCGCCCATACGTCTTAAAGACACATTTTTTTGTTGTCATTTTTTCCAAAAAATAATTCTATTATTGCATTTAAGTCCAAATATGATATCTGAGGACTTTTTGACCCCAGATCTCATTATTAAGAGGATCTGTCATGCTTTTTTCTATTACAAGGGATGTTTACATGTCAATAAATGTGACAAAAAGTATTGCAATGACCGCCATTTAATTCTGTAGGGTGTTAGAAAAAAATGTATAATGTTTGGGGGTTCTAAGTAATTTTCTAGCAAAAAAACTTGTTTTTAACTTGTAAACACTGAGTCTGAAAAAGAGGCTTGGTCTTTAAGTGGTTAAGTAATCATTACAACAGCCCGGGTTAACCATGGCATTTCATTTTTTTATTGTATTGCACAGTGGGTCTCAGTCCAGCTTCACATCACTAGTATCTGCAAACATAATGCATACACTTTCCCTATAATTAGCATACTGTCACTGTTTGAGTGTTTTAATGCAGAAAATTCACAGACGCTCGGACTGGTGCGACTCTTTCAGGAAACACCATAAACAACATCATGCTTGGCATATAGTCTTTATTTGAATGAAACTGCTCTGATGGTGTAAATTTTCTTTTGGGTATGAAATCGGTCGAGCTCGAGACATGGTGTAGATTTGTACATTTTTATTTTAAATATTGGTTTCCTGCACTTTGCATGTCATATACCTGGCAAAGGGGTCCTGCACTACCATTAATTGCGATGCGATCACTAAATTCCCCCAAAAATATGTGGACTACGTATATGATATGGATCTGTGTACTGACAATATATACTTTAAATGAACAAAACATTTTTAACTAGCAAAAAAAAAACTGCATGCTTGTTGACTACTATATATGTGAAGGAATGTCACCAGATTATAACCATGAACAATAACAGGCACTTAACTTTTTCATAATTTAAGGTGAGGCCTTTTAAAATTCCTTAGTCTGAGCACTGGCACTTTTTACAGATTATGTATTGTCTACAGGGGTTCATCCCTTTATTTGTTTTTGCTGTGGGCTAATATTTAGAGATCCTGCTTCATATGGCGGAATTTGTATAATGACTTATTGTTTTCTTCACATATGACAACAAGTGTCACCTAACATTAACTCTTTACCCTGCAGAATTCCTTATGTGATTACTTTACACAAGCCATTTATTATCTAGTTCAGACAATACATTTTATCCTGCTTTAAATCCTTATTGTGATTTTGGTGTCTATATTTCCAGGGTAATTTCCCACCCGGCCGGCTTCTGACAAAGGGGCATGACCGAAAAAGGTCTATCGATCGACATCTGATGAGCACTCTCAGTGAGGGGCGGGGTGCGGCTGACAACATGACCAGGAGGAGGAGGAGAGAGAGAATAAAACTCGTGCTTAAAGCGGTTGTAAACCACGGATGTTCAAAAAAAATAAAAACCTGCAAGGCAATATGTACTACTACATTATGAAATACTCACCTTGGAATGAAGCCCTCCAGTGCTGTAAAGTCACCGCTGAGAGAGCCGACATGTTCTCCCCGTTTTTCTTCCAGGTTCTTGAGCTCCGGCTATGTGATTGGCCGAAACAGCAATGATGTCACTCCCGCACATGCGTGCGGTAGCCCTCGGTTCCAGCAAGGTATGCCGGACCTTTAGAGCACTTACGCCAGTGATGTCACTGGCTGCATGCAGGGTGAATATCTCCTAAACGGTTAGGAGATATTCATTTTACTTACAGGTAAGCCTTATCATAGGCTTACCTGTAGATAAAAATGACAAAGCGGCTTTACCACCGCTTTAAGACCAAAAAGAAAATAGTTACAAACCAGAGAGGGATGACTCAACACAGAAGAAAGCACTGAACCATGCACTAAATTGAGAAGCTCTTTATTCTGAACCCACCAATGGGGGGCAGGAAACAAAACCCCACAATTAGTCAACAGAGAAAAGGGATCAAGCCCCCCCTAGAAAAACACAGATATCAGACAAGGAATCTAAGAGCAATTTATTTGCAAAAAGAAGACCAGCTGGTCTATGTAGGAAGGCCCTAAGCCTGTACTCATCTGACCCCACAAGGTTCAATAAATAAGAAGCTCCATACCTAAAGAACATGTCAGAACAGGCAATCACTTTACCAAGATGAGACTTACCATGGAAGAATTACTAGAAAAAACAACCTTGGAAGGGGGTAGATTGGATCCTAATGTCACCCAGAAAACCCTGGATTCTGGTCTCACAAAGTAAGCAGGATTAAAGGGATAAGATGTACGGGAAGCACTCCTATGCTAGGCAGGAAGAAGTTCGAACCTAACCAAAAACTAGACACACTATGTATGCCATGTATTTACAGCATGCAGGGTGCTCCTACGGGGTGAACCCTAAGAGGGTTCCTTAGAAGAATAACCCTACCATCCTCCCTCCCTGAAGAGTCGCAGGTCTATGCTCCTGACTCTCCAAATCCAATGAAGCTGTACAATCCATGAAATAAGAAACTGGAGTCTTATTGGGGCAATGAAGAATATTTGACTATGTGAATTCAAAACAGGCAAATGTGCCAGATAGGGGGATTTTAATCTGACATCCTCCGCATCTATAAATATCATCATTGTCCCCCACTGAATATTCTGACCTAGAGGCTGATATCACCCCAGATGAGATACTTCAAGCCATCAAGTTATTACAATCTGATAAAACCTCTGGGACTGACAGCCTCCAGGCGAAATATTATAAACACCAAGCTGACATTCTCGTTTCTTGCCTGCACAAGACACTTTCATATGCTTTTCAAACTCAGACCCCCCCGGCACCCTTACCATGGATGTAAAGATTCTGGCGAAGGTCCTCACTGGAAGACTCAATACGGTTATTACCAACCTGCTTCATAAAGATCAGTTGGGGTGTATCCCGGGTAAGGTCACTGACATCAACCTACGCCGCTTATTCACCCATCTTTCTGTTCAGCATGACAATATTGGCACCACCCCTCTTTAGACGCTGAAAAAGACTTTGATTCAGTGGAGCGGCCATACCTCTATGCAACTTTGCCTAAATTTGTCTTTGGGCCTAAATGTATACAATGGGTCAAGTTAATATATTCAGCCTTTAGAGCCAGAGTTTTTGCCAACAATATCTTATCCTCTTCTTGTGCCTTACATAGAGGTACAAGGCATTGTTGTGCCTTGTCCTCATGCCTTTTTGCTTTGGCAATGGACCCCCTGGCAACGGAGATTCATGTGAACCCACAAATTCATGGTCTGCGGATGGGTGCACTGGAGGACAAGTTATCACTGCACACAGATGACACGTTGCTGCCTCTCTGCCAACCTTTAATAAAACTTTTGGTATTACTCGGGTATAAAAATAAACTGGTCCAAATCTACCCTCTTTTCCTCAGACAAACATGTACATCAATCGAGCCACAACTACCCCCTTACAATGGGTTTAACAGTTTAAATATTTGAGAAAAGTCCTTTTTTAGACCTCAGTATCACCACTGCTAGTCTAACTTAATGTGAGACCCGATATGCTCTCCCTCTTTCAGTAGTAACATGGGCTAATTTAATAAAAATGCTGTTTCTCCCCAAGTTTACCTACGTTTTCAGATAGTCCCCAATTTGGATTTCCCTTATGCCGCGTACACACGGTCTGAATTTCCGATGGAAACAGTCCGATAGGAGCCTTTCAACGGATTTTCCGACCGTGTGTATGCCCATCTGTCTTTTTCTGTCGGAATTTCCGACGGACTTTGGATTGAGAACCTGTTCTCAATTTTTCAGACGGAAAACCTTTCTATCGGATTTTCCGATCGTGTGTATGCAATTCCGACACGCAAAATTCCGACGCATGCTCGGAAACAATTTGACGCATGCTCTGAAGCATTAAACTTCCGTTTTATAGTGCTGTCGAACGTGTTTTATGCCGCTGTGTTACAGACCGTCAGAATTTGGTGTGACCGTGTGTAGGCAAGACAGTTTGAGCGAAATTCCGTCGGAATTCCGACGGGAAAACCATCAGAGCTTTTTCCGACGAGAATTCCGACCGTGTGTACGCGGCATTAAAATTTTTCATATAATTGATGCTCTTCTTTCGCCCCTTCCTACGGGCGGGTAAACCTCCCAGAATAGCTCTTACAATTCTGCTTTAGATTTGGAGGCAACGATAGTCAGCTCCCTCAATTACGGTAATCATTGGTCTATAGGGGGCCCCTATCCTCTCTGACTGTAACTCAAACAATGTAGGAGACAATTAAAGCCTGGCTGACAATAACAATAGTTAAATGGTCACGTATTCTTAAGACCTGGTCCCCTAATACTGCTCCCTGGGACAACCCTATGCGCCATCACCAAACTACTATTCCTGACCCAGCTGTGGGCATTCAAGCCCTCAATCATATCTTTCAGACAGGTAACCTCCATACCTTTGACTCATTGAAAAATGAATACAACCTCTCTAACTGGCATTTCTTAAATATCTTCAACTAAAGCAAGCTATTAGGGCATGTATCTCTTAGAACAGCGGTGCCCAACCTTTTGAAGAGTGAAGGCTACTTAAGCGACTTGGTAACCGGTCGTGGGCCACAATGAGCGGAGCGGGCAGATGACAGGTCCATTTCCGCTCAGACGGAAGGGGATGGTTCCCCTTTTTGGTTTGATTTACATCTGCCGCTCCATAGAGGTGAATGGTAAGTCCGATAGGGTAGGACAGAATGTGTAAGAGAGGGGCCTAAGGCTGCTTTCACATGAATGTGCTGCGGTTTACCCACACCGCAGGTGCAGTGCAATGCATCTGTGGCTTTACTGAACTTTGCCATAGACTTCTGTTATTACCTGCAGGTTTGGTGTGCTTTTAGAAAGTGCAACACACCTGCAGGATATAACAGAAGTCTATGGCTCAGTGCAGGTAACCCTCAGGTGCACTGTGCTGCACCTGCGGATCAGTCTGAAAGCAGCTCGGTAACCACTGCAGAACAGATATGCCCATATATACACACTGTGATTTTAGTAAAAAAAAAAAAATACCTTTAATAACAGTCTTCCATTCAGGTATTGCCAGCTGTTGCTGTCCCAGGCAGAGTGCATTTGGTATCACTCCACCTGTGCCAGGAGCCGGCACTATACAGGAAGCAACAGCTTATGCAGCTCTGCTCCGCAGCTGCTTGCTTCCTCTACCCCTAGCTACATTCACAACACTGATGCTCTAGGGTAGAAAACCTGATCTGTGCTTGCCAACCCGTCATTCCAGAACAGGAATTCGTGGGCCACATCAGAGAGCTCCGCAGGCCACATGTGGCTCCTGGGCCATTGGTTGGGCACCCATGCCTTAGAACCTTTGTTGAGAGCTTCTGACTTGACTAAACCCCACACCTCAATTTCTCCTCACCTTGTAACATACAGTACATGTTGACTTCCGGTTATCGGCCGAGACCGGAAGTTCCACCATCTCTGAGCTGTTTCGTGTATTTTTATGTAAGTGGATATGTTTTCTTTATAAATACATTAATACTTTACTACACATTGGAGCGCCGTCTCTCTCTCTTATCCCTCACCCTTATGCTTTGAATTGGGAGCGATTGCTTCCATCTGGAGTGACGTTGGGAACCATAAAGGGGACCGGATTGTGAGGCAGGAGAACGCACAGGAACCCCCAAGATAGTGAGGCATCCATACCAGGGCTACCATCCACAGGTCATTCTGCTTCATTAGGCCTATTGTGGCCATCCCTAGAGGTGAGAGGCTGGGGGAAACACTGGGGGCGCATCCCTGAAAAGCACTGCGGAGCACTCTTCTTTATTTTTTCCACACCGAAGTCACATAGAACTTTCTACTATCTGGAACTTTTCTTCTGCATTTGGAATTATCATATTATTACCCATTGAGTGATATCAGCTTTAATATTTTTTGGTTACTTCGGCACAATCTTTATTGCACACTGTTACTTGCAGTGCACCAATTATTTTATTGCATACTGGGACTTGTAGTGCATCTTGTTTATTCAGTTTCGCTGCTTTTCCCATTTTGGAGTCCATGTATTCCAGATTTCTGGCATTTTTACTTATATAGTAGCCACATTTTATCTTGATTATTGCATTTTATTTTTATGCACTTCTATTCACTTGTATACACGTCCAGACCTCTGCTTGGTCTCTATTCATGTTTTTAATATTTTGATATTTTTTCTTCAGTTATTTTGCTGCATTCTATGATTACTGTAGCACACTGTACTCATTTATTGATTCTTCTTGCACTCTTAGACCTCATTTTGGTCTTGTTACTTTCACGCATTGGCACTTTGCACTGTGCACTTTATATTTGATTTATAGAAGGCTTACTCCTTTTTTATTTCAGAATTTCACATTATATATCGTTATCGCTATTTTATTGGATCATTTTTTACCGTTATTTATCTACCTCAACACGTCTCTATTGTTCACTTTCATTTGCACATTCACTTCACTTGCGATTTTATTGCTATTTTATTCATTTGATATTTTATATATTTACATGTTGGCTGCATTTTTTTGTGTGAATTTATTTCATAAGGTTACCCATCATTAGGGATTTTGTCCCATAGGAGGAGTACCAATTCAGGGTTTAGCGCCACATACCCCCCATTTAATACAGTACATGGTCACTTCTTTGTTCCAGAAGTGGAAGAATGATATACCTGCCCTTTCAGAGGAGACGTGGGAAGATGTGATCGCTCAATACACTAAACTCATGATGCTAAGGACAAATTTGTCCAAATTAAATTTTTGTACATAGAATGTGTTACGTAAGCCAGAGGCTACATCACATCAACCCGGCCCCCTCCCACACTTTGCAACAAATGTCAGGTGCCACTGACACCTTCCATCACATGGTGTGGCCCTGAGGTTTTTGATTATTGAGTCAAATTGCAATCAGATTGTCCAAGGCACTTAAGCTACCTTTAATATTAATAACTTGGTGCAACGCTGCTGTACAATACCACTCTTCTATTATATTACAAAAAAGAAATGATCAAAATGTGAATTAATGCAAAATTTGTTGAACATAAATAAATTCACAATCTGTTGCACCTACTACAGGGGGTCCCCGAGTTACGAACTCGTTAGGGACTGCCCGCCTGTACGGAAGTCGGAAATGTTTGTAAGTCGGCCGCGCACGCGCAGACCGACAAATACGGAGATTTCCGGACATTTCCGATCTTCCGTCTAATGCCGTTCTGCGCATGTGCGGCAAATTACGGACATTTCCGGCATTTTCCGAGGCTCCGTATGGCCGCGCATGCGCAGAACGGCCGAAAGACGGCGAAAAACAGCAAAAAATGGCGGAGGGTCCCCGCAGCGCCCTGTTCGTAAGTAGGGGTTGTTCGTAGGTCGGGCGTTCGTAAGTCGGGGACCCCCTGTATAATTCAGCAGAAAAAAAAAACTACAATAATATTAATAACACCACCACCCTGGTGCAAATAACACTCCCAAAAAAACAAAAATAACAGTGAAATCACAGTGGGTGAAATACAAGTGAAGGTAATCCTCGCAGTGCTACCAATCCAAATACAATAAAACATAGTTCATAAATCCAAGTCCTGGAATGTCCACTTCAATCATGCAGGCCTCTCCGCCCTTAATATAAGTAATCCCAAATAAAGGTGATACACCCATGGTCCACCTCAGTGTGCCTTATGTGCTCAGCTTTATTAGACCCATATAATTTATATCATATACTGTAGGTCACACAGGCTTGCAATCCCTCGCTGTGGATTATGAATGGATGCAGCTTCTCTACCTCCCAGGGTAAGATCCTTCAAATGGGGGATCCGGCATGTTTTCACAATGAAGAGTGACACTCCCAGGGAAAGAATGAATATTGCCAATGGTGCAATATTGTTAAAAACAATATACTCCTTTATTAAAATTGTATACACTCAAAAGTAAAAAATATGATCATCTCTACAGAAATCATGCGATCTACGATGCAATGCATCAGGCGGAGCTGGGTGGCATCACTTCCAGTAAAGTTCGAAACCGGAAGTTGGTGAGAGATACCGTGAATTGTAGGTTTCTTGATCTATACTGAGAGTCAATACAATGCTGTCCATTAGTTTTTACATGTGAATGCTTACAATTTTTAATAAGGAGTATGTTGTTTTTAACAGTATTGCACCATTGGCAATTTTTCATCTTTCCCTGGAAGTATCACTCTTCACTATGGAAATATAAGCCGGATCTGTTAAGGGACCTGTCCACCAATTTTCCACCATTTAAAGGATCGTATCCTGGGAGGAAAAGAGGCTGATTTCATTTATGATGCAAAGTGAGGGATTATAAGCATTTACATGTGACCTATATGATATAAATGATATGGGTCCAATAAGAAAGGTAAGCACATATAGCACACTGAGGTGGACCACAGGTGTATCATGGATTTTTGGGATTGCTTATATAAGGGCAGAGAGGCCCGCGCAAGTGAAGTGGACCTTCCAGCACTTGGATATATGGACTTGTGTTTATGCACATATGTAATATTTTAGTGTATTCGAATTGGTAGCACTGAGGGGATTACCTTCAATTGTATTTCACCCACTTTGATTGTTTACACTGTTATCTTGTTTTGTTTTTTTTTTTGGAGTATTATTAGCACCAGGGTGGTGTTATTATTATCATTGTAATTTTTTTCTGTACATCAAATTTTTACATTTATCCACATTTTTTTGTAATATTAGTTATTAAATATTATTAACATTTGGATGTGAACGCACATAGTGGGTGGTGGTAGCAGCAGCAGCATCAAATAGCACTAGGGATGAGCTTCGAGTTCGAGTCGAACTCATGCTTGACTTGAACATTGCCTGTTCACTGAACAGCGAACAATAAGCTACTGTTAATACCAAATGCTCTTGCACTATTGCTAGGTATTTATGAAAAATTTTCGATTCAAAAACATGCTAAATTACTGTTTTTTAAATTCATCTTACTACGCTAGAAAAAAAATTCTTCTTAAATGGAAACTCTCCTCATGCTATAACGACTGGTACCTGGATGTCAGATCCACTCTACCTCTATGTACCAGTTGACATATACGAGCAGAGGCTGTCTGGCCAAAGATGACAAAATCTGGTCCGCATGGATAGATTCCACTTGAACCTCTACCACTCTCTCATCTTCCCTTCTTCTTACCCCTCTCCCCCCCCCCTCCTTCCCTCCCTCCCTCTTCTATTTCTCCGGGGTTTAAAAATGTGGAGATGATGCCCCAGACGGTGAGGTCTGTATAGATGTTGAACATCTTAGCATACTATTTTTTGTATGTTGACTGTGATTTGTGGTTACATTTTAGTTTTTTTGATACTATGTAACCTTAAAACTTTGCAAAATTAAGATTTTTTTTTTTTTCTTCACAAAATTGTCATTGTAATAGGTTATTTCTCTCACATGGCACACGTGTATACCACATATGACACCACAAAATAAATTCTGCTACTCCTCCTGATGCGGTGTACGCACAATCGTACTTTCCGGCGGGATTGTCCGCCGGACCTAGTCCAGTGGACAACAGGATTTTCCAGCGGAGGTCCGCCGGACTTTCGGAACGTGTGGACTTACCCACACACGCCCGAACTTTTCTGGCGGACAATCCGCCGGAGTTTTAGCCAAAGTCCACAGAAAATGAACAAACTTGCCCACACACGGAGGAAAGTCCGTTCATTTAGAACGTGACTCAAGGTAGACGGGACTAGCGAAGGAAGTGAATGCCGCCGCCTCGATCGGCGTCATTGACACCTCGCTAGCCACGTCACCTGGTATGGATTTAAAGGGGAATCCCTACAACAACATGGGGACAAGGTGCTTTGGGGTGGGGGGGCCGCAGGGCCCCCTTTCCCCAGGGCACCCCCATGTTGAGGGCACGCAGCCTGGTACGGCTCAGGAGGGGGGGCGCTCGCTCGTCCCCACCCCCTTTCCTGACCGGCCGGGCTGCGTGCTCGGATAAGGGTCGGATATGGATTTGGGTGTAGGGATTCCCCTTTAAATCCATACCAGGTGACGGGGCTAGCGCTGCGGCATTGAATTCCTTCGCTAGTTCCGTCTACCTGGAGTCACGTTCTAAATGAACGGACTTTCCTCCGTGTGTGAGGCAAGTCCGTTCATTTGAAAAGTCCCGCGGACTAGCACACAGACGACGGGATTGTCCTCCGGACTGCCGAGTCCTGCGGACAACTTTAAGTCAAAACTTAAAACTAGGTCCGCCGGAGCCCCACACACACGGTCGGAATGTCCGGCGGACTCTAGTCTGATCGTGTGTACGCGGCCTGAGTATTACAATACCACATGTGTGGGACTTTTCCACAGCCTAGCCACATAGAGAGGCCCAACATGCAGGGAGCACCATCAGGTGTTCTAGGAGTATATATTACACATCTAACTTGTTAACTACCTATTACACTTTTGAAGGCCCTGGAGCACCAGGACAATGACACGTGACACTGACGTGGCACTGATATGTGGCACTGATGTGGCACTAATACGTGGCACTGATGACAGATGGTACTTATACATGGCACTGATGACACGTGGCACTAATACATGGCACTAATGACATAATGGCCACCATTATTTTCCAGCAGTGCCTTAAACCTCTTGGGCATGGAGTTCACCAGAGCTTCACAGGTCTTCCACTACTCCATGACGACATCACGGAACTGGTGGATGTTAGAGACCTTGCGCTCCTCCACCTTCCCTTTGAGGATGCCCCACAGATGCTCAATAAGGTTTAGGTCTGCAGACATGCTTGGCCAGTCCATCACCTTTACCCTCAGCTTCTTTAGCAAAGCAGTGGTTGTCTTGGAGGTGTGTTTGGGGTCGTTAACATGTTGGAATACTGCCCTACGGCCCAGAGAGGGGGCCATGCTCTGCTTCAGTATATCACAGTACATGTTGGCATTCATGGTTCCCTCAATGAACTTTAGTGCCCCAGTGCCGGGAGCACTAATGCAGCCTCAGACCATGACACTCCCACCACTATGCTTGACTGTAGGCAAGACACACTTGTCTTTGTACTCCTCACCTGGTTGCCACCACACACGCTTGACACCATCTGAACCAAATAAATGTATCTTGGTCTCATCAGACCACAGGACATGGTTCCAGTAATCCATGTCTTTAGTCTGCTTGTCTTCAGCAAACTGTTTGTGGGCTTTCTTGTGCATCATCTTTAGAAGAGGCTTCCATCTGGGACAACAGCCATGCAGACCAATTTAATGCAGTGTGTGGCATACGGTCTGAGCACTGACAGGCTGACCCCCCCCCCCCACCCCTTCAACCTCTGCAGCAATGCTGGCAGCACTCATATGTCCATTTCCCAAAGACAACCTCTGGATATGACGCTGAGCACGTGCACTCAACATCATTGGTCGATCATGGCAAGGCTTGTTCTGAGTGTAACCTGTCCTGTTAAACCGCTGTATGGTCTTGGCCACCATGTTGCAGCTCAGATTTTTGGTCTTGCCAATCTTCTTATAGCCTAGGCCAGTGATGGTGAACCTTGGCACCCCAGATGTTTTGAACTACATTTCCCATGATGCTCAATAACACTGCAGAGTGCATGAGCATCATGAGGAATGTAGCTCCAAAACACCTGGAGTGCCAAGGTTCACCATCACTGGCCTATGTCATCTTTATGTAGAGCAACCATTTTTTTTTTTTTCAGATCCTCAGAGTTCTTTGCCATGAGGTGCCATGTTGAACTTCCAGTGACCAGTATGAGAGAGTGAGAGCGATAACACCAAATTTAACAAACCTGCTCCCCATTCACACCTGAGACCGTGTAACACTAACGAGTAACGTGACACCGGAGGGAAAATGGCTAATTGGTCCCAATTTGGACATTTTCACTTAGGGGTGTACTCACCTTTTTTGCCAGCGGTTTAGACATTATTGGCTGTGTGTTGTTATTTTGAGGGGACAGCAAATTTACACTGTTATACAAGCTGTACACTCACTACTTTACATTGTAGCAAAGTGTAATTTCTTCAGTGCTGTCACATGAAAAGATATAATAAAATATTTACAAAAATGTGTCACTTTTGTGAGATACTGTATGTTACAAGGTGAGCAGAAATTGAGGAGAGGGGTTTGATCAAGTCAGAAGTTCTTAACATAGGTTCTAAGGCAGGGGTGCCCAACCAGTGGCCCGCGGAGCCCTCTGATGTGGCCTGCGACTTCCTGTTCTGGGCTGTTCTGTTTATATATATATATATATATATATATATATCTATATACATACATACACACACACACACACACGTTGTGTGCATAAAGGATGTGAACACAAATAACTCCCCTAACCTTAAATAGATGTTTGCAAATGTGTTTGTCATGAGAAGTAAAAATTAATAGGCAAATAGGCAGAAATGACATTTCTAGTGCCTTAACCAGCCCTGAAGCATCCAGCTGTGCTGCCCTTCACAAGCTGATCTTTGAAACATCTTTATTTAATCCTGGGAAATAATATATGTTTATGTCCTTATTCTTACTGCCTCCAGTTTTTCTTGACAGATCTATTCTTCCACCGAAATCGTGAAATGAGCTCACTCCAGCTGTGTTCAAACACTGTGACAGGAATGACAAGTTTCATGCTGCACCATTCACAGTTAATGAGTGAGTAGTAATCTTGCCAAAGACAGCTGGGCCTCTCTTTGTTACTTATCTAGCTTTCATTTTATTAACAAAGAGCTGTAGACTAAACTCACTTACCTGCCCCTAATTTATTTTATTTTAAGTGGGGTTCATTGAATAAAGGTAATGGACCTCTGGTTTTTATTTCACAAATATAATTACTTGCCCCGGTTTCATCCCACTTGCTGCTGAATGGGCCTTACCTAAGCAAAATTTACCAGTATGTTAATAAACCTCAAACCTGAATATTTAAGAGAGTAAACGTGAGGTTCTGGCTTTCTTAGGAGAATGTCTATTTGTGCACAATTATTAGGCAATTATTATGCCCTGTACACGCGATCGGACATTCGGACAACAAAATCCCATGTTTTTTTTCCGACGTATGTTGGGTCAAACTTGTCTTGCATACACACGGTCACACAAAGTTGGTCGGAAATTCCGAACATCAAGAACGTGGTGACGTACAACACGTACGACGAGCCAAGAAAAATAAAGTTCAATAGCCAGTGCTGCTCTTCTGCTTGATTCCGAGCATGCGTGGTACTTTGTGCATCGGAATTGTGTACACACGATCGGAATTTGCGCGAATGGATTTTGTTGTCGGAAAATTTGTGAACAGATCTCAGAAATTCCTACACACTCCTCAAAATTTACAAATAAAAATTTCTGACATTTGAAAAAAAATAAAAAATTCAGTGACCAATATAGCCACCCTTCTTTTCAAAACAGTCACAAGCCTTCCATTCATGGAGTCTGTCAGTTTCTTGATCTGTTGAGGATTGACTTTTTGTGCAGCAGCAACCACAGCCTCCCAAACACTGTTCATATAGGTGTACTGTTTTCCTTCACCATAAAATCTCTCATTTAGGAAGGGCCCACGAGTTATCAAAAGGGTTTAGATCAGGTGAGAAAGGGGGCCACATCATTATTCTTTCATCTTTAAGACCATTACTGGCTAGCCACACAGTGGAGTACTTTGATGCATGTGATGGAGCATTGTCTTTATGAAAGATGCAGACTTTTTCTTGCACCACTGCTTGAAGAAAGTGTCTTCTAAAAACTGGCAATACGTTTGGGATTGATTGAGTTGATTTTGAGTCCATCTTTGCTGGAATCTGAGTCGAAGTGGAGCTCTGTGCTTGTTACTTATCCAGCCACAGGCCCTTCCACCTGGTCTGGCAAGAGTCACTCATCTCATTAGTCCATAAAACCTTTGAAAAATCGGTCTTCAAATATTTCTATGCCCAGTCTTGACGTTTCAACTTATGTGTTCAGTGGTGGTCAGGTTTTAGCCTTCATTACCTTGGCCATGTCACTGAGCACTGAACACCTGGTACTTCTGGGCACTCCAGGTAGGTTGCAGTTCTGGAATATGGCAGAACTGGTGGATAATGGGTTCCTGGTAGCTTCATGCTTGATATTTATCAAATCTTTAGCAGTTAATTTGTGTCTCGTTTCTCAGCACGTTTCTTGCGACCCTGTTGACTATTTGCAACAAGACATTTGATGGTTCTGTAATCCCCCCCCCCCCCCCCTATATTTTAGAAATTTCAAGAGTGCTGAATCCCTCTGAAAGACTTTTTACATTTTTGACTTTTCAGAGTCAGTCAAATCTCTTTTTTCCCCACTTTTCCTGAGGAAAAGACCCTGCCTAATAATTATGAACACCTTCATAAAGGGTTTTGATCTCCTTAGGCAACACCTTCCCTCATTACACAAATACACATCACCTAATATGCCTAATATTTACCACAAGCTGCCCCTCCCCTTCTCCCCCACCTGAAAGGTGGTGACAAACCTTTTTACTGAAACATTGGGACTCTTTTAAATGAAGATTGAGATTAAAGGACACAGCCCTGATCTCCTAAATTACCCAGCAGGGAATATGTACCTGGAAGTATGCAGGGACGAGGACTTCCTATTTTAGTAATTACAGAGGATTTTTTTTAAGTTATCCCTGTTCCTTGAACCTAAAATCGATATGTGTGTTCCATATACAAATTCCATGTTCACAGAACTAGGTGCTCTGACTTGCCAAAAAATGAATGGTATCACCATGCCTGAAACTCATCAGGAATGGGGAGCACCCTGGGCATATTTGTATCAAAGCAGCAAAGCAGTAGAGCTCTGTAGGTGTTTTATGATATTATGTTGTTATTAAATTTGGAGGGCCAGGATCTGGACACATGGCTTGGGAGCTGTCAAATCACTTCTACATACAGGGGAGTGACTAGTCATGAAAAATGAAATAAACACTAAGGTGATACTGCAGCTGAAAGAATTGTTTTAAACTTTTGGTTGCCAAAATGTATATAATCCATCACTGGCTACCTAAGAGAAGAAAATCAATGATGTACAGTAAGTGATACATTGAATATGTGATACATGTCTATGGAATATGTTTTATCAGTAAATCTTTCATCAAGAGTCTGAAAACTATACAATAATTGTAATATCCAATATTCTGAGGAAATGACTGCAAACTAATCTGGCAAGCTAGTGTATATGATGAGCCCTAGGTTGCCATAGATAAATGTTTCCTTCAGGGTTTCCTTCAGGGTTTCCTACAGGGTATTTAGCTGTGAACATTTGACATCTGTGGTGTACAAACAAATGTACAAGACGTTATCAACCTACAAACGTTGCAGGAAAACCCAAGACACTTAAGGTTCAGACAGACTTTGTCTTTTCAACAATAAATCCAGTTATTCATAATGAAATCATGCAACAATCAGCATAAGAACATCCCATGCATTAACATTTTTAGGAAAATATATGCAACATATTTTGTTAATCTTAATTATACCATGGATGTTTATGAACTAAATTTTTTTGAAGATGTTTAGGATGTTGTCTAAAGGATTGCTCTCTCAGGTCAAATCAAAATCAATCTTATAGTCAAATCACCATACAAGTTTTAAGTAAAATACAATAGAAAAAAAAACGATGAACTTGGAATTTCATAACATTTTCAATAAAATTCGTAAAGTATAAGAGAAAAATAGATCCCATAAAGAAGTTAAACGGTAATGAACACATATCCTCCCATTTAGGAATCTGTCTAGAAAGGACATGGTAAAACAAACAGATTTTTATTTTAAAACAGAAAAAGGTACTCCGTTACAAAGCTGTTTAAAATACTAATGGTTCATTGTTCCAAATGTACTTGTGAATACAAAAGTAAAGCCTAGTACACAGGATGAGATTATCGGATGAATGATCGCCCTTTTTTTTTGCATGCTAGTCTTCATATCGAATGCAAATGGGTTACTAAAGTATGAAAATTCAGTAAGTAAAGTATTTGAGAAATTGCATAATAAATGAAAATTGTATGATCTGGTATCATAGGAGAAAACGTTTCGGGTTTGTCCCTTCAGAAATTTTTGGACGAAAGCTGTGTACCAACGATCAGATTATAGTCCGATCGAATCGAAAGCAGAATTTTTCGTCCTGTTTTCTCATCGTATGTACGAGGCTTTAGATGCTTACTTACTTAACCTCGTCTTCCGCATCACTGGGCATGACATCCTCATCCTATTTGCACCATCTAGGGGAGTATGATGTCATGCTCCTTTCTGCTAGATCCTGGGCAATACAGAACAGTCAAAATCTTGTGAGAGGACACTTATGCAAAAGACTCGGGTGTTTTCCTACACTACACTGCCAGCTCTGCATTCCACCAGGAATCTTCCAAGAAAGATGGTCATGTCACACCCAACAATGTGGAAGACAAGGTAAGCTAAGTACAGTTTGGAACTACTAATATTAGGTGATTTGTGATTTTTGGGGAGAGGGCCCTGGCAGTAAAGGAAAACCTTGAAAATTTACTGCAAGGCCTGCTTTACGGCTTAGTTCACATATATGCGAATTGGATGCATTTTAACCGTATCCAATTCGCATACCATGTGAATGTGACCGGCTTTCAATGGAGCTGGTTCACACATGTGCGGGGTGTCTGCAGTGCGATTTTGAAAAGGGTCCTGTGTGTTTTTTTGGGTCTGGTTCTGGTGCGAATTCAGGGAATAATTTGCACATGAATCGCACCTGAATCAGTGAACAAAAACGGACTGAAAACCGCAGCCACATATACAGTGGTGTGAAAAAGTGTTTGCCCCCTTCCTCATTTCCTGTTCCTTTGCATGTTTGTCACACTTAAGTGTTTCGGAACATCAAACCAATTTAAACAATAGTCAAGGACAACACAAGTAAACACAAAATGCAATTTGTAAATTAAGGTGTTTATTATTAAAGGTGAAAAAAAATCCAAACCATCATGGCCCTGTGTGAAAAAGTGATTGCCCCCCTTGTTAAAACATACTATAACTGTGGTTGTCTACACCTGAGTTCAATTTCTCTAGCCACACCCAGGCCTGATTATTGCCACACCTGTTCACAATCAAGGCATCACTTAAATAGGAGCTGCTTGACACAGTAAGGTCCACCAGAAGATCCTTAAAAGCTACACATCATGCCGAGACCCAAAGAAATTCAGGAACAATTGAGAAAGAAAGTAATTGAGATCTATCAGTCTGGAAAGGGTTATAAAGCCATTTCCAAAGCTTTGGGAATCCAGCGAACCACAGTGAGAGCCATTATCCACAAATGGCGAAGACATGGAACAGTGGTGAACCTTCCCAGGAGTGGCCGGCCGCCCAAAATTACCCCAAGAGCGCAGCGACGACTCATCCAAGAGGTCACAAAAGACCCCACAACAACGTCCAAGGAACTGCAGGCCTCACTTGCCTCAGTTAAGGTCAGCGTTCATGCCTCCACCATCAGGAAAAGACTGGGCAAAAATGGCCTGCATGGCAGAGTTCCAAGGAGAAAACCACTGCTGAGCAAAAAGAACATCAAAGCTCGTCTCAATTTCTCCACAACACATCTTGATGATCCCCAAGACTTTTGGGACAACATTCTGTGGACCGATGAGACAAAAGTGGAACTCTTTGGAAGGTGTGTGTCCAAGTATATCTGGCGTAGAAGGAACACTGCATTTCAGAAAAAGAACATTATACCAACAGTAAAATATGGTGGTGGTAGTGTGATGGTCTGGGGCTGTTTTGCTGCTTCAGGACCTGGAAGACTTGCCGTGATAAAAGGAACTATGAATTCTGCTGTCTACCAAGAGATCCTGAAGGAGAATGTCCGACCATCTGTTCATGTACTCAAGCTGAAACGAACTTGGGTTCTGCAGCAGGACAATGATCCTAAACACACCAGCAAGTCCACCACCGAATGGCTGAAGAAAAACAAAATGAAGACTTTGGAGTGGCCTAGCCAAAGTCCTAAACTGAATCCTATTGAGATGTTGTGGTATGACCTTAAAAAGGCCGTTCATGCTCAAAAAACCCTCTAATGTAACTGAATTAGGACAATTCTGCAAAGATGAGTGGGCCAAAATTCCTCCAGGACGCTGTAAAAGCCTCATTGCACGTTATCGCAAACGCTTGGTTGCAGTTGTTGCTGCTAAGGGTGGCCCAACCAGTTATTATTAGGGCAATCACTTTTTCACACAGGGCCATGATGGTTTGGATTTTTTTTCACCTTTAATAATAAACACCTTAATTTACAAATTGCATTTTGTGTTTACTTGTGTTGTCCTTGACTATTGTTTAAATTCGTTTGATGTTCCGAAACACTTAAGTGTGACAAACATGCAAAGGAACAGGAAATGAGGAAGGGGGCAAACACTTTTTCACACCACTGTAAGTGAACCCAGCCTCAGTGCTACAGTCAAGTAGTGTACAAGTAAAATAATCTCCTTCTCTGTTATAAATACACTGTATTTATGTAACAGGATATGGACAGCTATGACTAGGCTATCTAAATGACTTTTGTTTGTTAGTTTAAATGAAGATATAAAAATGTTTACAATATGCAGTGAAATAAAAAAAAAACTAGAGAATATGTACAGAAATTTGTAAATCAGTTTTGCAAAAGAAAATTATTTTATATTTTGTGTAACATACAGAAATTACTGCATGTTTAGGCAAGTAAATTCAGTCAGTGAGCTCCTAATCCCATGTAGAAAACACTAAAATTGCACTAAAAGTCAGTAAATCCATGTAATGCACCTTAATCCTGATTGAATCCCTAGTTGCTGGCTGCAGAATAGCCAGATTCCTGGAGAGGCTTCTGAATGAGGCTGCAGTGTTACTGCATCATAGGAGCATGCTGACCTGACCAAAGTGGGGCTCTTGCAAGGATCACGTGGGTGCCTGGAAGCAGAGAACCCACATGCCAAGTCTGCTTTGATACTTTTACTGTGCATGATTCAAGGAATATTGCAGAAGCTAAAGAAGGGGGGTGGGGGTGGAGAGCACAGGAGAAGCTGTGCAAAGCCAAGGTTGTATGAGCAGAGTGTCATGAGTTGACATATATGTCTACATGACCATGTTGCTTCCATACCCTTCTCAGACAAGAGAACTGTGATGCCACGTACACACGGTCGGAATTCTCGTCTGAAAAATCTCTGATGGTTTTCCCATCGTAATTCCGACGGAATTTCACTCAAACTGTCTTGCCTACACACGGTCACACCAAATTCCGACGGTCAATAACACCGCGGCATACAACACGTTCGACGGCACTATAAAAAGGGAAGATTAATGCTTCTGAGCATGCGTTGAATTGTTTCCAAGCATGCGTCGGAATTTTGCGTGTTGGAATTGCATACACACGATCGGAAAATCCGATAGAAAGGTTTTCCGTCGGAAAAATTAAGAACAGGTTCTCAATCCAAAGTCTGTCAGAAATTCCGACAGAAAAAGACCGATGGGAATACACGGTCGGAAAATCAGATGAAAAGCTCCTATGGGACTGTTTCCATCGGAAATTCCGACCGTGTATACGCGGCATTAGCAGTGCAGGGAATTCACCAATGCCTATTTAAACAGGAGACAACCTGATGTCAGAAAATTTTGTTACCAGCAACATGGTACACTACAATACTGCCTGGAAGTAGAGCAAAGTAAGACCAAGATAGTTATACTGTGCTTGCTGTTCACTGCTTGTTTTCACTCCGAATGGATTTGTGTTTGTAAAATGTATTTTTGTCAAAAATAATTTTTTATTGGCACCTACTAATCCTAAAGGAATAAA
Source organism: Lithobates sylvaticus (assembly GCA_028564925.1). Lineage (NCBI taxonomy): Eukaryota > Metazoa > Chordata > Amphibia > Anura > Ranidae > Lithobates > Lithobates sylvaticus. The sequence continues at coordinate 288,990,834 of CM053026.1, forward strand.
ATACATTTGTGTTGTGTAACAAACCGAGATCAACTTACAAGATTTAGCAATGCTAACTTTCTCTTGGCATGTGCATATTTCATTATTAGGTTATTTTTTTCATGGAGATTTTTGCCAACAAGGTATCAAAAAAGAACTGAAACCAAAGTCATTCATTTTTATATAATTATTTAGGACTACAGTATGCATAGTGACTTAAGCATAACACTGTATAAGTAACATTACAAACCTGTCATTGGCATTCAAAGGTGTAAAATGAGATAAATCAAATCTTTCTTCAGAGGTGTTTTCCTTAACTTCTGTCCACCTTCCAACTGCAATGGTGAAGGTAGAGGCTGGCATTGGCATAGTTACATAGTAGAACCAACTGTTTATCCCTGAAAGGCAACAGAAACGCCAGCATTAACATTTATTTGTACGTTACTCTTTGTCGATGTTTTGGGCCTAATTTATCCAAGTGCCAAAAAATGTTTGTGTTATTTTAGAAATACAAATTATAGTCTTTACCATTTTTAAGGGCAGTTTTGATTAATATGAATGGGTAAAGATTTTATGGACCCAGTTTTCTATATGAAGGGATGAGAAATTGCTGTTGCTGGTAACATTTTTATATTTATAAAATAAAATGTTTAAATATAATCAGAATGCACCTTCTATCCCTCTCTTCCTTCACTTTATCTCTCAAATGCAAACTTCTTTCTGCTATTCTCAGACTTCCTTCTCCGTGATGGCTATGCTCCTTCTCCATATCCCCTTGTCTATGTGAACATAGCCACCCTTTTCGACTCACACCTGAGATGAACTACACATCTACCTGTAGACATATTCAGCTCTATAGGAACTGTAGTACACATAGAACAGATCATGTGACTAGAAATAACGGCACTGCTCGCTTTATACTAATAGTGGTGAAGAGCATCAGTGGAGGATAGGGAGTGTGCCCAGGACAAAAAAAAAAGACTAAAAGACTTTTTAAACAAAAAATAAATAAATTATAAGAATCTGTATACTTGATATTTCAGAATGATTGATGTAAAAAAAATTAAAAGTTTACTGTCACTTCAAGTTGTACTTAGACATAGCACAGACATGCTGTAAACATTTAAAGTAAAAGAAAACGCTCCTATTGTTTTAAGCCAAGGAAGCTGCCATCTTGGCCTCTATTTAACCACTTAACCCTCAGAAGATCCCCCCCCTCATGACCAGGCCATGTTACTGTGTTACTTTAACTGACAATTGCGCGGTTGTGCGACACTGTATCCAAATAACCAAATATTTTTCCCACAAATAGAGCTTTCTTTTGGTGGTATTTGATCACCTCTGCAGTTTTTATTTTTCGCGTCATAAACAAAAAAAGACTGAATTTCTTCTTTTTTTTTTAAACCCAATATTTTTTACTTTCTGCTATAAAACTAACTCCAATTAAAAAAATCTAAAAAATCAAATTTCTTCATCAATTTAGGCCAATATGTACTGTATTTTGCTACATATTTTTAGTATAAAAAAAAAATCCCAATACGCATATATTGATTGGTTTGCGCAAAAGTTATAGAGTCTACAAACTATAGGATATTTTTATTTCTTTTTTATTTTGTATTAGTAATGGTGGTGATTAGCGACTTATAAATCGGGACTGCAATATTGCGGCGCACAAATCGGACAGCTAACTGACACTATTTGACACTAATACAGTGATCAGTGCTAAAAAATATGCACTGTTACTGTACTAATGACACTGGTTGGGAAGAGGTTACCATCAGGGATAATCAAAGGGCTAATTGTGAGCCTTGCCTGTGCTTACTCACTGTGGGGGAGGTGATTTGACTAGGGAAAGGGATTGATCCATGTCCCTGCTTTGCTGGAACACAGGATCAATACCTTCCCTTCTGACAGAACGGCAATCTGCCTTGTTTACATAGGCAGATTGCCATTCTGCCTGTATACTGTCTAATTGGAGGGAGCTGACGCACATTGAGTCCGCCGTATCCATCGCTGGGCTCCTGCTGTGTGAGATCACAGTGGGAGCGAGCTGCCAGTGGCACGCATGCGTACCCCAGACCCAAAAGTGTTAGATCACGTACTAGGTACGTGATCTGGCACAGAACGCCCGCCCTGCCACAGTAAATGTACAGTGGGCAGTCCGCAATTGGTTAATCTTCAACTGCTATGATGCTGCACATGTGATCAGTTATGACACCATCCATTGGATAGTTTGACAGTGTGATTGCGAGCACAACCAATGTGACAGTTATATTCCCGGCACATGCCAGGAATGAAACTGTTTTTTTCTGGTGGGTTTACTTCCGCTTTAAGGAACTAGGTACCCATAACATTCTTTAAATACTGAAATCACCCAGATTTTCATGTGTAAAAAGAAAATGAGACAAGAAGCTCATGTATAAAAACTATAACAAAAATCTGTAAAAAGCTACCTATCAGGTATGCTTTTGGTAGCTTTTCTACAGAACTTTCTTCAGTTTTAACACTAAGTGGGCATCTGAAATGCTGGATTAAAGAGGAAAAATACAAATATTCTGAATATATTTTCCCTCAAAATTACACTTTATGGTCAAGTTAAAAAACATGTTTTTTCTTTATGGTCTTATACAATCTATTTTCTCGTACTGATCAGATACCATCTTTATATCTTACCTGATGAGTCAATATGCATGCATTTGCCAACACTTTTTAATTATTGTGAAGTCAATTATACTTTGGTATGATTATCTTGAATCCAGAAGTGTTTAGTAGTGTTTTCCATTGCGCCACTTAGGAAAAGTTAAATGAGTCACACAACGTTAAGAACCTCAAATCTTTCATCAAGCAATCAAGAGTTCCAAATTTTTATATTACAACAGGCTCAGACACAAGCCTGTTGGTTTGTGGAAAGCTTTTTGTAATACGCGGCTATTTTACCATGGCAGCGGTGTGTTGTCACCTGCAGACATTACAGTTTCAACAATCAGAAGGCAAGTGGTTTTGTGCATACTCAAAGTAAAGTGAACAATTAGAGAAGATGAATTATACCACTCTCAGTAATGTACCCTTTTACTATATAGAAAGCTGGTCAGAGCTCACAGAGGAGTTCATAGAGAAGTATGACATTACCGTGACCATATGACAGCATGGAGCAAACACAATGGGGTTGATTTACTAAAGGCAAATAGATTATGCACATTAAAAGTACAGTTGCACTCAATTTCCCCAGACCTTAGTGAATGAGGTAAAGCTTAATTTTGTCTAAAACCTATACCCTGCTCTGAACAACCACAACTGCCTTTTTTTACAAAAATGGAACGTAGACTTAAACTCATCCTTTACGGTACTCCAACAACAAAATATCCTTCAATTCTCATTAAAGTCATAAATTTGTACACAAATACAGGAGTCCAATTATAAAATCTTGACCAGGTGGTACTAAACACCTGTTATTGCAGAAATACTATCTGAACACCACGGATAGATGTTGGAGATGCCAGACAGACAGGGGAACGCTCCTCCATATATTTTGTTCTTGCCCTAAGCCGAAACATTTTTGGACGACTGTCTGGAATATTACCCAAAAAATCACAGACTATAGGATTCCTGCTTTCTTTTTACTCCATGTTGCCACAATCCCAAGAAAACAACCCCAAAAATCAATCGTGCAACATTTGTTGAATGCTGCCAAATCGTGCATCCCCCTACTTTGGAAGAAGCAAGCACCTTCCTCTATTGGGACTTGGTTGCGCAAGGTAGAGGATATAAATTGGAGAACTTGATCCTTATGGCTCAGAACAAGCAGCAAAAATACTCTAAAACATGGAGGCTATGGAACATGTTCATTCTGTCTCTGGAAGGGGTGTCTCTGCTCGGCTCATAGATGGGTCTCTAGCAAATGCTTAGATTGCATGTGTAGATGGTAGAAGTTCCTCACTCACTGGATAGAGCATTCCTTTGGTGGTATTTGATCACCTCTGCATTTTTTTTTTTTTGCAATATAAAAAAAAAAAGAAAATCGACAATTTAAATAAAATAAAAAAATACATTTTACTATCTGCTTTGTGTTTTAATTGTTTTTATTAATGAATTTTTCACAAATACAAAGAACATTTCACATTATTACAAAATCATTATATATATATATATATATATATATATATATATATATATATATATATATATATATAAATAAATATATATAAACACATATACAATACTTGTGCATAAATAATTACAAAAAAATCAACAAAACACATGGATCGATCTCAATATATTTTTCATAGAAACCAATAGAAGTCCCCAATCTTCCTGATATAATTCATTACTCCCTCTGATTTTATTCAAGCAATATTTTATTTAATATTCTTTTTTCCTGTTTTCCTCCCCCACCCACTCCCCTCCCCTGAGTAGTTAACTACCCCCCAATCCCCCCTAGTCCATTTCTCATCGTTGTTCCCATAATCCCCTGATGTGTTTATATATTTATATTACACCTTGTGAAATATAATAACGTCCTCTTCCATATCCAATACATGTTTTTTTTTTTTAAATTGAATTTCTTCATTTCTTCATCAATTTAGGCCAATATGTATACTGCTGCATATTTTTGGTTAACAAAAATCTCATTAAGTGTATATTCATTTTGCGCAAAAGTTATAGCGTCTACAAACTATAGAATATATTTATGAAATTTTTATTTATTTATTTTTTACTAGTAATGGCGAGCAGCAACTTATAGCACAACTGCGATATTGCGGCGGACAAATCGGACACGAACTGACACTTGACTTTTATTTGGAAACCAGTGACGCGAATACAATGATCAGTGCTAAAAATATGCACTGCCACTGTACTAATGATATTGGTTGGGAAGGGGTTAACATCAGGGGTGATCAAAGGGTTATGTGCCTAGCCAGCGTTACTGTACAGTGTGGGAGGTGCTTTTACTAGGGGAAGACATGGATCCTTGTCCCTGCTTTTCAGGAACACAGGATTCATGTCTTCCCTACTGACAGAAAGGCAATCAGCCTTGTTTACATATTTCAGTGCAGACCCCCTCTTCAGTGTAGCCCCCGTTCAGTGTAGCCCCCCTCTTCAGTGTAGCCCCCATTCAGTGCAGACCCCCCTTCAGTGTAGCCCCCGTTCAGTGTAGCCCCCGTTCAGTGCAGACCCCCTGTCAGTGTAGCCCCTGTTCAGTGCAGACCCCCTCTTCAGTGTAGCCCCTGTTCAGTGCAGACCCTCCTCTTCAGTGCAGCCCCCCTTCAGTGAAGCCACCCCTTCAGTCTAGCCCCCCCTCTTCAGTGCAGTCCCCCCTCTTCAGTGCAGTCCCCCCTCTTCAGTCTAGCCCCCCTTCAGTCTAGCCCCCCCATCTTTAGTGCAGCCCCCCCTCTTCAGTGCAACCCCCCTCTTCAGTCTAGTCTAGCCCCGTTCAGTGCAGACCCCCCCCCCATTCAGTACCTCAGATCAGCGCGGCAGCACATGCTCAGCAGATCCCCTCCCCCTGTTTACATATAAACAGAGAGGAGGGGAGGCGGTTGCTCGGCTCTGCCTGTGTGACATCCGGGATCGCACAGGCAGACAGCCCGCGGCCGTGAGAGGAGGGGATGGTAGGTGCTTCGGTGTCACGCTGTACCACCCGCACCCCCCCCCCCTCCTTGCATCACGATAGCTCCTCTGCCTGCCTGTGCTGTTCACTTGTGCTGCTGCCTAATCCAGCAGCGCAGTGCCACCACTTCAATCGCGGAGGGGGGTGCCGGCCTGACACCCCTCCAGTGTGATCGGCTCCCGGTGTGTATTAATCACAGTGGGACTGAGCCGCCGGCAACACGCATTTGCGCCCGCTACCCAGAAGAGCCAGATCATGTATATATACACGTGATCCGGTGCACAGCTGCTGACCTGTAGCGCTAAAACTGCTATAGGGTGGTCAGCAAGTGATTAATAAATCTTCTTTTATATATTTTAGAAAATTATATAGTATAAATTAGATTTTAAAACCAGTGGATCAAACATTGCCAAATCGGCTGGTATTACCTGGGAATCTCCATCACTTTTGACATGAACCATGCAGACACTCAAACTTTCAAGGTAATATGCTCAGGTCTACAAACACAGTAGAGTATACCTCTCCCTTAATTGCTCATTGCAGTGTATTTGTGGAACCTTTCCTTGACTAATATTTGCAACAGCCTAAATATGTAAATATGCAAAAATTGTGTAGCCTATTACAGACTAAAAATGTCAAACGCACTCCTTAGAAGGACCATCAACTCAGCTAGGAAAAAATGGAACCCACTTTGGCAAATTAGCTAAGCAAACAGTCGAAAGAGTTAATGTATGGTCAGAGTAATGCAAGAGCTTAATGGATTGATAAAAAAAAAATGACCAACATGGGTCTAGAAAAGATATATCATACGAGTTTTAAGTCATACACAATACAAACACTTCAGTTATTCTGATATGCTCATAAAGTTTAGTAATGCATAGCTTTTGACATTTATTAATGTCCAAAAGTAGCATTACTTGCTCTTTAATGGTGCTTAAGTCTTGTGCAACATCATTTGCTGTACATAAATCAACTGGTTTGAAATATTTCTACATAAACCAGTAACACAGACCACACTGTCTTTTAATCACCACCTCCTTTATGTCTAAAATTCTCTTTTTTTTATAATAAAAAAGCCATTCATAACGTTTCCAAATATTTGTCCACAGACTTTTTCGGTTCTTATTAGAGTACAACCTACTTCAGGTATACTTTAAGAGGGAACTATTATTAAACATACATTTTTAAGTAGTATAAACTTACTGTGAAATGTGATCTTTGTCTACGTTTTCAGTTCACAACTCATAAAAATGCCATAGGCTGATTGTACAAAAATATAGCAAACCACAGAATCATCAACAATATCGCATATTTAGAGAATGCTTCTTTGAGAAACAAGATTTTTTGATACACTTTTACTCAGACAAAACACACAACTGGCAGATTTTCTTAAGGTTAACACTCTCCCTCTAATTTGTCTCCAATTATTTGAAATGCACCTAGTATCAGATATAAAAGATTAACTCTTGGGCCGGCCATACACGGTCTGAATCTCGGCCGGTTCAGCAGGAACCAGCCAAGATTCGAACCTCTAGTGGTCATATTTGTTCCATAAGTGCCAAAAATACTTGTTAAACTTTCAGTAAGCTCCTATCTATCTGTAGCAAGCTTATAATGCAGCAATAAAATCTCAAACATTATCACCTCTTCCTATTGACTTTTGTAAACTAAAGCTGGCCATACACGGTTTGAATCTTGGCCAGTTCAGCATGAACCGTCTGGGATTCAAACCATTAATAGGCAGGCTGAATGTACCAAGTTCAATTGATAAATTAACTTAGGCATAGCCAGACTGACGGATTCTCTTGCGATTATGGCAATAGGCTGCTATAGCCGCTAGTGATACTCACGGTCTTCGTCTGGAGGGGGACACCCCCCCCCCCGCCCCCAGGAGAAGACAATTGCTTAGCAGGAGGGATTCCCACTGTCTGTGTTGATGGGGGTAACGTGTGAATTTCTCTCCTGCAACGGTGGTTCCAGGAAAGAAATTTGCACAGTCTATGTATGGCCTGCCTTTTTAAATGTATAATTTTATAATTGTAAGTCTACTAAAGGGTCTACTTGAATGTCAAGCTTACCAGCTAATATGGTGTATTCAGCAAAAACTGATGGCAGGAGGTGTCAGAAAACTGAAGCTTAGCCAAGACACCTTTTATCACCAATTCTGTAGCAAGATAAAAAGATTAGAGTTTGAAGTAATAAAGAGGAATAATTTTATGGAATTTATATAAAAACAAGGGACTACATAATCTGCCTGCTTGCTCTTTTGTTTATGCTTACAATTTCTCTATCTTCTCACCTTTTGTATTGTACATGTTTTGGCAGACAAAAGTTCAAGCATTTGAAGATAGCAAGGTATGAAAGCTAGCCATACATGCATGCCCATTAACTGAAAGAGAGAAAATCAATAGGCTACTCAATTCCTGCTAAACGGCGTGGATGGAGGAATCTTCCCAGCTGACTATTGTATTCAGATAGTTGCAGCACTTGTGGCTGCCTGAATACATGAAAGGTAACTGAATCTGATAGGATGCAGTCATAATTCGTCAGATCATTTTCCACCCAGCTCTGTCAATTTTTAAAGTGGTATTAAACCCAAAAACCAACATTTATTATATTGCAGCTTACAGATTCTTAGATATGATTTTTTTTCAGGCTTTCCTTTATTTTGGTGATTCTGCCAGCAAGTCTGTTGTTTTTTTTTTCAATGCAGTGTTGAGACAAATCAATCTTTATTGGCATTGTACCCTCTCTTTTTGACCCAGGGACAATTATCAAGAATGCATACATATCAGGAATTAAATTACTCCGAGTGAGGTAATATTAAAACATTTTACTGCTGTCTGTGTTGCTGTGTTGTTATGCCCTGGTGAAAGTGAAGGTGGTGGTGAGAGGCTGGGGGAAATAGTGGGGAGCACCCCGAATGTCACGAATCACATTGGAAGCATGGAGTGATGCATGAAGGAGCACTATATAAACAACACAAAATCTGTTTGATTACCTTTAGAGTTTTTGCAGACGACTGAATAATCAGAACTGTTGCAGAGGACTTATTACTCATTGTAGCTGCTGATTTGATTTGCCAGGAGCTTTTGAGTCACGGGTTTTAAAGCTACCACTTTTTGCACTTTATTTATAAGAGACACTTATCTGCATATTTTATAAAAAAAAATTCTCCATATTTGTATATTTTTATCTCACTGGATTTACCATATTTTTATGCTGCACTGGATGCACATTACTTTAAAGAATGAACTATATATATATTTTTTTCTTAATCGCATTGCTACATTTGGATGAAAATTATTTATTGGATGAAATTATATATTTATTCATTTCACGTTAAAGATTTCTTTGTGGCAATTTGCACTTATTTGTTTGCACTATATTGCACATTGGATTTATTATTAAGCTTTGGAATTGTGTTTATTATTTTTGATGTCTATTTTTATATCACTTTTTTAAAATTATTTATTTGCAATATTTATTTGCATCAGCTACAGATGTTATCATTTAGTCTTATTAGACAGGATTAGTGTATAGAAGGTCAGCGCCACATACTACTTTATACAATTTCACTTAGAGGGCTTTCACACCAAGCCGCCGATAGCGTCGGCGGTAAAACGCAGCTATTTTTAGCGGCGCTTTACAGTCGGATTTGCGGCGCAATTTGGACGCTAGCGGGGTGCTTTTACCCCCCACTAGCGGCCGAGAAAGGGTTAAAACCACCTGCAATACGCCGCAATTGCAGCGCTGCCCCATTGATTTCAATGGGGAGCAACGGTGGAAGATCGGTAAACACACCGAAAAGAAGCTGCTGGCAGGACTTTTCCTGATGACCTGCCAGTGCGCCGCTCCAGTTTGAAAGCCCTCGGGCTTTCACACTGGAGACAATGGAGCAGCAGTTTGAGGGCGGATCGCAGGCGCTATTTCTAACGCTATAGCGCCTGCAAATTGCCCTTGGTGTGAAAGGGGTCTTATTGTATATAAAGCTGCACTGTTTGTATTCAGCTTTGTAATGTCACCCATCATGGCATAGTGTACAGCAGCTTTAGTGATTTTATATACTCAAGAGCAGATTTGCTCTATATATACACACACACACAAAAAATGATTATGCAAAGAAAAAAAGGTATCCTAGCAGGCAATGCATAATTTTCCAGTATTACCATAACAAATAAAATTAAATAAAAATAAAAAACTAAAAAAGACATACATTTGCTATCTTTGCCTAACAGTAATTTTTTACCTTTTTAAATATATTACTGTTTAAGTTTATTGACTTATTGAAACAAAGCATATTTCAGTACTTAGTGTTACTCTGCTGATGCAAACTGTTATCTTACCCAAGCTCTAGTACATTTGCTCTTTTTATTAATTGAAAGTGAATTTGTTTAAGGCAATGCAAAATAATTTCAAATAACCTAAAAAAAGAATTTCACAGAATTAATTTTAGAATAAATGTAGTAAAATAGAAACAAGCAATCATGCTAATTTTAGCACCTTCTATAAACATATGCTATGAAGCCAGTCTTTTTAAAAGTGCTGCACAATGCCAATTCACACCTAATGTCGCGTACACACGACCGGTTTTCCTGTCGGAATAAACTCAGAAGGTTTTTCTGACGGAGTTCCATCGGAATTCCGCTGAAACTGTCTTGCGTACACACGATCACACCAAAGTCCGATTGTCAAGAACGCGGTGACATACAACACGTACAACGCGACTAGAAAAAGGAAGTTCAATAGCCAGTAACCAATAGCTTCTGTCTCGTACTTGCTTCAAAGCATGCGTCATTTTTGGTCCGTCAGAACAGCATACAGAAGAACGGTTTTCCCGATAGGAATTGGTTCCGTCGGAAATATTTATTTCTAGGTCCGTCAGAATTTTCAAAAAAAAAAGTCAGATGAGGCATACACATGATCGGAATATATGCTGAAAAGCTTCCATCTGACTTTTTCTGTCGGAAATTCCGCTCGTGTGTACACGCCATTAGTGCTTTCAAGGACAAGAAAATGGACCTGAACTTGAAATGGGACCTTTACTCATAGGCTTACAGCATACATTCTGTAGTATTTTAAATGTGCTTTTTCATAGGTACAGTGACAGTAGTACTAGGACACCTTTTATTAAAACCAAAACCCCCATTCAAAATGAAAGGTCTTTTTTGAACCACTGTTTTTAAGAAGTGTTTAAAAAAATTATAAAATATAAAAAAATATAAAAATTGAATAAATAATAAAAAAAGAAGAAAGAAAAAATAAAGAAAAAATACCTAGATCAAGTCAAGTAAGGGTCAAAAAAAAATCCCAATAAGTGTATACTGATTGGTTTGCGCAAAAGTTATAGCGTCTACAAACTATAGGATAGATTCATGGACTTTTAATTTTTTTAATTGTTTTTACTGGTAATGGCAGCGATCATCAATTTTCAGCGGGACTGCAACATTGCGGCAGACAAATCGGACACCTGACACTTTTGACACTTTTTTGGGAACCAGTGACATTATTACAGTGTTCAGTGCTAAAAATATGCACTGTTATGCCCCATACACACCGTCGGATTTTCAGACGGAAAATGTCCTATCGGACAATGTTGTGTGAAATTCCGACCGTGTGTAGGCTCCATCGGACATTTTCCATCGGATTTTCCGACGGACACAGTTTTATCTCCTGCTCTCAATTTTCCCGACAACAAAGTCCTATCGGACTTTTTCCGATCTGACTTTTTCCGAATGTGTGTAGCGAATTCCGACGGACAAAGTGCCACGCATGCTCAGATCACATTACAAGACCAAAGCTATTGGCTACTAGCCTCTACGTATTCCCGTCGAAGGCAACAAACGTCACCACGTGAATGATTGGATATTCGGACAACTTTGTCAGACCGTGTGTATGCAACACCAGTGTCGGACAAAATCCGTCGGAAAAAATCCGATGGATTTTGTGGTCGGATTTTCTGACCGTGTGTACGGGGCATTACTGTACTAATGACACTAGCAGGGAAGGGGTGAACATCAGGGGCGATCAAAGGGTTAAGCGTGTCCCTAGGGGGTGCTTGCTAACTGTGTGGGGGGGTGGACTCACTGAATGAACAGGAACAGTGGAAACAGAAGATCTTTGTGTCCTCACCTGTCAGAAGGGGGATCTCTCTTGTTTACCTTGGCAGATCCCCGTTCTGCCTCTCTTTGGAACGATTGCAGGTGGCCGGCGGACATCGGGTCCGCTGATTGGCTCCCCCCCTGTGCAGCAGACACACGCGCCTACAGTATTTATTTCACGAAATGAGGTACAGGTACGTTGCTTCACCCAATAGAGCCGCCCTGTCGCAGTATATATGTGGTGGGCGGTCTTTAAGTGGTTAAAGCCCAATTTGTCCCGAGAAAAGAAAAAAAAAAAATCCACCTGGATACACAAAAGTAGTTGTGAAGATATATATGGTTTTACTAACACGTCAAAAATCCAAAATTGTGCTTAAGCATTTCGATTTGTTTTACCCTTAGGCGTGAAGAGGTTAAAATACTATACTATATCATAACTGGTTTATTGGTTTTAAACATTTTGGTTGCAATTCCAATGAATAAACTGCACTGACAAAAAAAGGGGGAGCTGCATACTGATTCTGTAAATTTTTATTTACCCATAAAAGCAACACATCCCCACCAGCAGATCGTCCCCCTCTCTCATATGTTTACTACAGAAAAAGCAACTTTACAGACATATACAGCACTAGGCTAGCATCCTAGACTCTCTGATATGGGCTTAGTCATAGAAACTGTCTTTATTTTTGCCATCCCACTAAAATGGTGCCACCCAGACCGGAAGTGAAAATCTCTAAAAAAGAACTGCTACCAACAAAAATGTGTGCTTAGTCTTCTCCTACTCACCAGAACAGTTAACACCAGAACAGGAAATTATTGAAAATCTTGCCAATGGGGGCAACTAAGAGCAGTAAAAGGTGATGCAAATTTTAACACAAACAAAACTAAAAGAAAAATAAGGGGATGTATGCTTCATATAAAGTCTTTTTTCTTTTTATCAAATGAATGGGGATGGAGGCACCTGGCGATACATGCCTTGCGCTCTCATATAAAGTCCCAACTAGTTGCTTTAGGTATTTTATTTTTGTCTAAAATAAAAATACGTTTTGGTTGATACCTTTTTAAGCTTTTCACTAACATCCACAAATAAATGAATGGCATTCAAAGGACTATAAATAAGAGACAATTAGTGTCTTGTGTCTCTTATTTATAGTCATATATGGCGTTTGATGACTGATATGTCCACTATGACTTATAGGATACATAAGTGGTAAAGTTGCTAAATTTCATGCTTTATACTACCAATGACAAAGCTCTGAACACACACCATGTTCTTTTGATCTGGTTTATGTTGTTAATTCTTTTTTTTTTCTACGTTGAAAAAGTGTTTTGTGGTGCACTTATTTTGAACATACCAAAAAAAAAAAAAAACAGCTGCCACAGCTTGCAATAGAAAACAGTTTCTCTCATCCAGAGAGGTATCCAATGAACACAGCTACTGTTACAGCAGACCAGGTGTCATAACAAAAAGAGATCCATCTACATCCTCTAAATTATATAAAAATTACAACTGTGCTGCACACCAAAGTACAAAACTGTTATTTTCAGGCCAACATGCCTGAGCCATGTATGAATGTCCCATTTAAAGAAGTCAGTTGACTACATAAGTCAGTGTCCGGAATTTTAGGAATAAAAGACGTCAACAACATATTTTTGTGCAATTCATCCATTGTAGACACAGTGTTAGTCATTTTAGCGTGCATTTCCCAGTTATGATAATTTCCGTGGAAACCACAAACTTTTTCTGTTGCTTAAGAAATCCCCTTTGTTCAAGCTGTGAGACTGGACTCCAAAATTCCAACACACCAAAAAACACACCATTCTATTGATTTATTTTAGCAGAGTACTGTACACAATGTGCGTCTGTGGTAAACGAATAAAGAGGTGTACACAGGATGGGTGGGGTCCATGTGAACTGAAGCTGGAATGAGCTAATTCGTTTTAAGTAAATACATTCCATTTTTTTTTTTTTTGCTCAGTTAGAGGTGGAAAAGGGCTGTGGAAAATCTAAAATTACCTTATAATTGCTAAAGTACAAAATGAGTCATTCAGAAATTATGAATAGAACATCAATGCCCTCTGCCATTAGGTACAAATGACTAATCATAGAGTTTGGTGCTGCCAACAACTTGGAACATCATTGTCACTTGGACCTCCTGTCAAAGATTGTCAAATTTCCTTTGACATTTCTTTGGGTAAAAATCCTCTAAACAAATCACACATGCCAGTTTCATCTTTTAGATCTGCAGTATTTGCCTTCTGTAATGTGATTTTACCCAGGTCAGAAATGCCGTTCTTAATTCTGCAAAAAAAAGGAAAGCAAAAGGAGAGATAAGCGCCAAGCCAATCCCTTAAACAGCTTAGGAATTTATTCAGTATATAATTATAAATTTTAAACTTTAATCTTTAATCTTTTTCATCAGATGGTTTAGCGCTGAACATTATACCAATATTGTGTATGTGTTTCCTCTTAATACTGGAAAAAGATGACGGACTTCACTTTGCATGTAACTAATGTAAATACATTAAAGTTCTGCCCCTCTGACCCTGGTGATTTTTGGACACAGTAATCCTTCCAATGATTCAGCTAAAGATATTGATAAACATTGGATTTTGATATATCTATTAGCCACTAGAAGACGGTTTATGAAATGTTGGTCACATCCTGACCTCTGTCCCACACACACAATAATTATGGTTAAACAAGACCTCCAAACATCTATTCTATATTGAGAAACTAGATACAAAGTCGAATGAAGATTCACATACAAAGTATTTTTCAAAAAGTGGAAGAGTTTTATTATAAAATCGTTTATGAAAGGCAAAATACAGGTCATAATATCTTCTTTTTGTCTTCCCTAGAGGTTTGCAACAGAAGACCTATAAGAAATACTAGTTACCAGCTAGTAACCAGTTACCTTGTAACAACTCACTTTGGAAGAGGGAGCATATACATTGCTGTACTCTGTGAAGTATTATTTATTTATTTAAAAGGTACTTATATAGCACCGTCAATTTACGCAGCTCTTTACATATATATTGTACATTCACATCGGTCCCTACCCTCAAGGAGCTTACAACCTAAGGTCCCTAACTCACATTCATATGCTAGGGCCAATTTAGACAGAAGCCAATTAACCTACCAGCATGTCTTTTGGAGTATGGGAGGAAACCGAAGTACCCAGAGGAAACCCATGCAGGCACAGGGAGAACATGCAAACTCCAGGCAGGTAGTGTCGTGGTTGGGATTCGAACCAGTGACCCTTTTTACTGCTAGGCGAGAGTGCAACCCACTACACCACGATTATTATTTGGTTGTCTAGTGAAGTGGTTCTCAACCTCAGTCCTCAAGTACAGCCAATAGGCCATGTTCGCAGGTTTTCCTTTATCTTGCACAGGTGCTTTAAATCAGTCAATGGCTTCGTATTTTGGACAGCTATTTTATCTAACAGAAATTCCCAAAACATGGCCTGTTGGGGGTACTTGAGGACTGAGGTTGAGAACCACTGGTCTGGTTAACATACTATACATAATTGTTGGGTACAGGTACATGCTTTCCACGATGGTTGCTGTTTACAGCCCTGTCTTATCTAGCTATGCTTGATGTGTTCATAATGATCTGTGACGCATCACGTTACAACTTAATATCGCATTCTTTTTTGTTTCTAGTTTTCCTGTATACAACTATAAAATATGTTAAAAAAAAGAACTGATTAACAACTGAAAGCTACTGAGGCTGACTGATTTGGGTATCTCCCATGACAATCACATACAGCAGAATTGAACCACTTCCGGACGGTCCTATAGCAGATTTACTGCTACAAGGGTGGCCCTCCTGTGTAGGATCACGTACAGTGAGGAAAAAAAGTATTTGATCCCCTGCTGATTTTGTATGTTTGTCCACTGACAAAGAAATGATCAGTCTATAATTTTAATGTTAGGTTTATTTTAACAGTGAGAGACAGAATAACAAAAATATCCAGAAAAACGCATTTCAAAAAAGTTATAAATTGATTTGCATTTTAATGAGTGAAATAAGTATTTGACCCCTTCGCAAAACATGACTTGGTGGCAAAACCCTTGTTGGCAATCACAGAGGCCAGACGTTTCTTGTAGTTGGCCACCAGGTTTGCACACATCTCAGGAGGGATTTTCATCCCACTCCTCTTTGCAGATCCTCTCCAAGTCATTAAGGTTTTGATGCTAACATTTGGTAACTCGAACCTTCAGCTCGCTCCACATATTTTCTATGGAATTAAGGTCTGGAGACTGGCTAGGCCACTCCAGGACCTGAAATGTGCTTCTTCTTGAGACACTCTTTTGTTGCCTTGGCCGTGCATTTTGGATCATTGTCATGCTAGAATACCCATCCACAATCCACTTTCAATGCCCTGAGTGAAGGAGGTTCTCACCCAAGATTTGACGGTACATGGCCATGTCCATCGTCCCTTTGATTCTGTAAAGTTGTCCTGTCCCCCAAAGCATAATGTTTCCACCACGTTTGATGGTGGGGATGGTCTTCTTGAGGTCATAGGCAGCGTTCCTCCTCCTCCAAATACAGTGAGTTGAGTTGATGCCAAAGAGCTAAATTTTGGTCTCATCTGACCACAATACTTTCACCCAGTTCTCCTCTGAATCATTCAGATGTTCATTAAATTCAGACAGGCATTTACATGTGCTTTCTTGTGCAGGGGGACCTTGTGGGTGCTGTAGGATTTCAGTCTTTTATGGCGTAGTGTGTTACCAATTGTTTTCTTGGTGGCTATGGTCCCAGCTGCCTTGAGATCATTGACAAGATTCTCCCGTATAGTTCTGGGCTGATTCCTCATCATTCTCATGATCATTGAAACTCCACGAGGTGAGATCTTGCATGGAGCCCCAGACTGAAGGAGATTGACAGTTATTTTGTGTTTCTTCCATTTGCGAGTATTTGCACCAACTGTTGTCACACTCTCACCAAGCTGCTTGGTGATGGTCTTGTAGCCCATTGCAGCCTTGTGTAGGTCTACAATCTTGTCCCTGACATCCTTGGACAGCTCATTGGTGTTGGCCATGTTAGAGAAATTGGAATCTGATTGATTGCTTCTGTGGACATGTGTCATTTATACAGGTAACAAGCTGAGATGTTATTTTTTTTGTTTTTTTAAACAACAAACAAGTCCTACTTACCTGCCCTGTGCAAGGGTTTTGCACAGAGCATCCCCGATCCTCCTTTTCTGTGCTCCTGGCTCCTCCTCTTCGGAAGAGACGATTTCCATGGGGGCACCCATGTGTCTATTGACACAGACAGCAGAACTCGGCCCCGCCCCCGGCTCCCATGTCACTGAATTTTATTTGAGAGCAGCAGGATAAAATGGCTCCTGCTGCTATCAATCTATCCAATGAAGGCCTGAGACAGCGGCTGGAGCTGCTGGGCTCGTGCTTGTCGCTGGAACGATCAGGTTCAGGTAAGAAAAAAGGGGGGCTCTGGGGGACAGCTGCTGCACAGGTTTTTCAACTTCAGGCATAAAATGCATGAAGATGAAAAACCCTAAAACCCTGAGACTTTACAACTCCTTTAATACTGTATTCACATTTTTTTCTAATTTTTCTTTTTTTTACCTTTTAGTTTGAAATTTTTAGTTTCACAAATAAATAGACCAAACAGGGAAAAAACATAATTTTTAATTAATTTGTAAAAAACACAATTTAATATTTATTTAGTGTGATTATAAATTTGACAATATTAACAGCTTATATTATACAGCTTTGAACTGTTTATGTGCGGAGTTAGTTGCTTGTTAGTTAAAAAATTATCACTGGTTAAACTAACAATTTGTATGTTTTGTTTGCTTGTTTTATCATGTCTTTTTTGTCTGTTTGCCAGTATATTGCACAGAAAATAAAATTAGTTTTATTTTATTAAGACTTTTTTTAGTCACTATTGCCAAAAGAAATAATTTGTCTTCAAGAGAAAAAAGGTATATGTATATGTGGTATCAGAAGTAATAAACAACTTGCCAACAGAGAGAACCTAACTATAAACGAATTATAACATATAGATAAGTCAGTATGCACTCTTATGCCCCGCACACACGGTCGGATTTTCCGACGGAAAATGTTCGATCGGATCATGTTGATGGAAAATCCGACCATGTGTGGGCTCAATCTGACTTTTTCCGTCGGAATTTCCGACGCACAAAGTTTGAGAGCTGGATCTCAAATTTTCCGACAACATGGTCTGATCGCGTCAATTCCGATCGTATGTAGCCTAGTCCGACGGACAAAGTGCCACGCATGATCAGAAGAAATTTGGAGACAAAAGCTATTAGCTATTGGCCTCTACGTAGTCCCGTCGTACGTGTTGTACGTCACCTCGTTCGGAATGATCGGATTTTCCAACAACTTTGTCCAACCGTGTGTGGGCAACACCAGTTTCGTACAAAATCTGTTGCAAAAAAATCAGACGGATTTTGTGGTCGGAATGTCCGACCATGTGTACGAGGCACTAGGCTCCATTCACACACTTCTTTTGGGCAACACGCGTCCCACTAATTTGTTTGCACGATTTTGCCATGATTTTTTGCGCATTGTCCTGTGTTTTGCAGCCATTTGACATTGTGGGGCGGAATCGTGGCGATTCCGCTCACGAACATGTGTGAATGGAGAATTAGGGTTCATTTAGATGCGTGCATCCTGGTAATTTGCGTGTTACATGCATTATCGCATTGCAGTTCCATTCATTTTGGATCGCATTCCAACGCAATGAAAATGCACTCACAACTCATTACCATTAGAAAAAAAATAGGTCACCTCCAACTTCTGGCATATTAGGGTATGTTAGCAGCTCATTAATTTCAGTATGGGTAAAGGCAGCTACCAAACACAGCTGTAGTAAACTCCGCGCCACGAAAAATAATAAATTGTACTACTATATATAGAAAAATCTCTGACAAAAACAACAAACTAACAAAAAGCTGCTCCCTTGAAAAATCGTGTGATTTTGAGAATGTGGAAATTGTGCGATAGGGGCGCTGCATAAATCTTGAATTAATATATAGTATTGCGAACACCAATCGTTTTTTTTGCACACGATTGGTGTTCGCAATACTATATATTAATTCAAGATTTATGCAGCGCCCCTATCGCACAATTTCCACATTAATTTCAGTAGGCTGTCTTGGCAAAAACACGTTAATGTACAACATACAGTAACTCGCATTAATGCACATGCAATAAATTACTGCAAAAATGTAAAACGGTGACTTTTTTTTGTAACAGAAAAAAAGCTGATGAATAAAAAAGGCATGTACTCAATACTCACAGGAAATAGGTGGTATTTATGAGCCATTAATCATACCACAAGAAAAAAAAAGGGGGTATATTTATAATTCTAGGATAGTCGGTAAAACCAAAACAGAGAGACATACAAGCGTATTTTTTGATTAAAGCAAAGGCTACTTACCTTGACCACAGTTGGTTGGAGCAGCAAAGTTTTCACCGCTCATTAGCACAATAAATGTGCTGTCAGCTCGGACAGTTGCATGCCACGTTGACATTGCTACTGGTGGCTCTTGACATGGAAAAAGAGCCCTATTGTTGATGGGAGATCCAAATGTGTAAACACAAGGCCTAGTTACAAAGAAAAAAAAAATATCCAACAAACAGATATTAGAATATACATCAAATACACACACACACATGTTTGGCTCTAGATCACATAAAATCACTATAGCCTGTCAATACGCCAATGCTTTCACTTTGTACACAATGCAAAACCTTGACCGGTCTTACAAACTCCATATGTACACCTTAAGACTTTGCTATCCAAGCAAATTGCAAACCATCTTAGAAACTCCAAAATAATAGGCAATCTTTTAATATAATTTTCAAAGCCAACGTTGCAGCCCCTTGCTGAGTTAGTTTAACTCAGTAACTCATATTTTAATTCATTAAAATAAAAAATAAAAGACTTCATTAAAATAAAAAAAAAAGGCAAGGAGAACAAAAGCCTAGTGTTTAAATAGTGTTAACCCAGAGGCTACACCACTCTTCATTGGGAAGTGGTCACTACTGCCTGAATAGTGAACCTGAGGCCTGAAGGCTCACACCATTTTGTTTTTACAGTCACAGTACAGAGTAAATGCTAGTTTAGAGTCTGGCCCTGCCCCACTTTCCAAGCCATTCTATTGGCTCCTTCTTGTAACAGACAGGCTCACTAGACAATAGTGAGGCTTAGGGGGCAGCAATGGGTGAGCCACACTCCTGTGTAGGAAAATTTGCTGAAAATTTGCATTATGGTATTTTTTGGCATTTAGAAGACCCTGGCTCTTATAAGAAATAAGAAAGGGGACCTGACTTGCAAATCCAAAAAAGGGCCCACTGTCTGGTGACACTGGAAGCACTTCTGTTCCACAGTACGTTTACATTAAAGTGGTTCTGCACCCATTTCATTTAGTAAATCTCTTTGCCTTCCAAATCAGGCAAAGAGTACTAAATGAAATGTGTTTTTTTTTTGTATTTTTTACTTACCTTGTAATCGATGACTTCCTGTCTTCTGTGTCTTCGGGGGTGGGCGGGGTCTTGCGGGGATCCTCGTCACGCCGCACTGTCTCTGGTGTCATTGATCCCAGGAGTCAGTGCGGGCATCTTCCGAAATCTCACGAGATTTCGGCCACATCTTCCGAAATCTCTTGAGATGTCGGCAGATGTGCCGTTACTGCGCACGCGCGAGTAACGGCGGTGCATGCTGGGCCATCTAAAGTGCCTGTGGGGGTTTCACATGCCCACAGGCAAGATGGCCCCCAGCACAAAAGAAGAAGATGAAGAACTTCATCGGACGAAAACCGGCGGCGAATCGAGATGGAAGATGGAACAGGTAAGTCCCCCAATTGAGCTATATGCCCTTGGCATAAAGCCCAAAAGAAAAAAAAAAAAACGGGTTCAGAACCGCTTTAAAGTGATTGTAAATGATCATCTTGTAAAACAAACCATTCATTTTAAAAAAGAAATGAAAGGCAAAACATTTTTGTATAGATAAAAAAAAAAACAACATTATAAATACCTTTTTTGCCCTTTTAATAAATTATCACATTCTTTCTGTTCTCAGCTGCTTAAGAGCTGGGGGGAGGAGAAGCAGCAGCACACTGAACTTGCAGCAGGGGCGTGTCAGGACAAGTCTGTTCATCGGAGGAGAGTACACTGAGTTCCCAGCAGAGCTAGAGAACTAAATAGGTTTTGCTCTACTGCTTAGTGTGGTCAGTTTTTAATAGGAAAACAGAGGGACTAGCAGGCACACCAGGGATTTCACATAATGGAAGCAATATAAAGAGAACAGGATACTTTCTCATACAAGTACATGGTGCAGCAGACACATATCAGGAATATGAAGTGTTGGGGGTAACAAACTCTTTAAGAAGGTAAATAATGTACAAGAAGAAAACTTGACTAGATCATCATGTTGCTCTTGTGTTTCCAATGCCACCTGGTGGTCAATTTTAAAATGATCTAAGTAAGAAATACTGTATATTGTTCACATCTACATTGCATCACTAACAACAAAGAGACTAGAATTGAAAAGTTTATATAGATTTTTTTTTAACATTATTTTAAAAGAACGTACATTTTATTTCTTCCCTATGAATGAACTTGTCACTTTATATCATTTATACATTTAACAGTTGAGAGGATATGGTTGTCATACTGTTATAAATCAGCAGCTTGTGGAGGTTTCTAGGTTTGTTTAGGTTAGTGGACTGGGGATGGTACACTAGAACATTTTTTTCCTTAAAAATATAAATAAAAAATAAATAAATAAATAAAAAAAAAGTCCTTTAACTGAATACGTATTTAGGATCAATGTGATTCTTCAAATGGTTGAGTATAATAAAAATTCATAATCTAAGCAGCTCAGGTCTGTTTATTAAATAGGACTACACATTTCATGAGCTTAAACATGAATAACCCAGGGGATTGGGGCAACCACATCAACATTTCTAAAACGAATGTTCACCCTCAAAACCATCATCCCTCCTCTCCACCTCTCCTCCTTTCCTTTATAAAGATAGGGCTTTTTTTGTTTATTTACAACCCTGCAGGACGCCCCCCCCTCCCATGCACATCACATGGTGTGCGCTGTTCTCCCTAGACCGCCTGGGATATGCACCTCCCATATCCCAGGAGGCATAGTCTTTCATTCACAAAGGAGGACGGGGAGGGCCTAGCGTCATGTCATGGGGGAGGCCCACCGGCTGAACCTGGGAGCCGCTCAATGGACATACATACACAAAACATGGCGGCACAGGGACGGGCTCTGCCAGAGGAGGAGGGGATCTCATTAGGACAACGCTGGATCCACTGGGTAAGTGAGTATCTAAAATCTGCAGAGCACACCACCAGGTATGCAGGGGTTTAATAAAAAATGGGGGAGATGAAGTGGATCAGCGTTAACCTTTCTTGAAGGCTCATTCTGTTTGGAAATGTTTTTGATTGCTCTATTAAAATCGCTAGTGGTAGCCACCGATAGCTACGCATTTGGAACCAATGGATCTCTATGTATTGAGCAAACAAGCAGCACATACGTAGTAGCAATTAATCACACACATTTGAAACATTGCACAATTAATCTATTAGCTATTTGTTCCATAAGCATGGTGGTCAATTGCTACTGTTATGCCACGTACACATGCTCGGACATTCCGTCAACAAACTCCTGGATTTTTTTCTGACGGATGTTGGCTCAAACTTGTTTTGCATACACACGGTCGCACAAATGTTGTCGGAAATTCCGAGCGCCGAGATCGCGGTGACGTACAAGACGTTCGAGTCGAGAAAAATTAAGTACAATAGCCAGTGCGGCTCTTCTGCTTGATTCCGTGCATGCGTGCAATTATGTGCGTCGGAATTGTGTACACGCGATCGGAATTTCCGACAACAAGTTTTGAACCAGATCTCAAATTGTTGTTGTCGGAAATTCTGACAGCAAATGTTCGATGGAGCCTACACACGGTCGGAATTTCCGACAACAAGCTCCCATCGAACATTTGTTGTCAGAAATTCTGAGTGTGTGTACGCGGCATAAGAGCGTGATTACCCTACTAAAAATTGCCTGTGTGGTCCTAAGCTAAAATATCCTGTCGTAGCCAGTTTAAGTTAACTAGCCTATAAAAAGTTGGTAGAACAAAGTGTCATTAGAGCAGTGATGGCGAACCTTGGCACCCCAGATGTTTTGGAACTACATTTCCCATGATGGTCATGCAGTATAGTATAGCATCATGGGAAATGTAGTTCCAAAACATCTGGGGTTCCAAGGTTCGCCTTCACTGCATTAGAGTGTCTACTTTTACACTACCAACATCCAAAAAATGGGCTTCCTAGAGAATCAAAATATACTTAAGAGTTAAAAAAAAGAACCCCAAAAATCCACAGAGTACATGTATATTTTCTGAAGCAAGCCAAGCTTCAGTATGCCTTTTCTTTAACCATATATCTACACACTGCCAATTTATTCGGTAACACTAGAGGCAAAAGGTAGATATATGTATATGGGACGCTCCCTAGGAATTCTAGTAATTCCCTAAATGAAATGAAGGAACAGATGGCACAGAATCCGAGTGTAGTCAACAATGTGTTTTACAACAAGCTGCACCGCAGTTCTTAGACCTTGAAAAACAAAAAAGTCTGAAGCCAAAAGCAAGAAAGTGTCAAACATTTATCTTTTATCAAAACAATCTAAGGTCCCAACGTCAATAAAGGTGTTTAAAAAATGCAGGTACATACCTCTGCTCACCACACCTGCCCTAATGTTCATATCTTAAGCTAAGAATCTCAGACAACTAATAACCTGCCACTCTAAAAATGTATACAGACAGCTGTATTGTGAACTAGACTTCCTGCAGTCCCTGTCTTTTAAATGGTTACGTCTGAATAGAGAGGGGCGGCAAATCGGAGCCTTTGATCCAAGCTTAAGGGATGTAATCCTGTTAGAACTCAATGTGCTATAAAGCTGACCTTCTTTGCTGTGATCCAGATTTGAAGCAAGGCATAAAAGGGATGCCGAGCATATTTACTATGTCTTAATGGCAGTTGAATCCACTCGTATTAGATGTCTCATGCTTGTATCTGTGTGACTTGACAGTAGCTTATCATATTTTTTTATTTTTTTTTGGTAAGTACTGACCTTCCACTTTGGTCCTTAGTCCACTTCACAGACCTCCCATTTGCTGCTGTTTTATACCATATTCTTACTGCTGATGGGAAAGCACATGGCGTCTTTACTCCAGCTTTTCTGATCTGCAGGCTCCATGAATCAGTAACAAAGATGAGCTCCCCACATCCTGGTGCCCGGCTACGTTGTATGTAACAAGATAGTTGATCCTTCCAACGGCTTGCAGGAGAAGCTGCAAGTTCAGGTGGCATTTGATGGCTTTCAGGGAATTGTTTCTCCGATCCATGATTTGACTGGGTGGAACACATGCATTTTTCAGTAACTGGCACCGCAGTTAAATCTACTTCTTCAACCTTTAACACGGTTAAATCACAGCAGTCCAGCACTAGAATAAAATCACCACTCGTAGGATTCCATCTGTCATAGCAGTTCCCCGAACTAGTAATCCCAGAAGTCTCTTTCCTGTTACCATGGTGATCACACTTATCAAAAGTATCTCTTTCACCTATAGCACACAAAGTGGTGTCTTTCATGCTACTCTGTGACGAGCATATATTTAAATGGGACACAGAAGATTCAGGTTCTTGGACTCCATGGGCTTCAGCCAGCTGAGATGAGTAAGCTTCACTTGTAAAACCTTCACCAGTCATAGTAGGCTGAAGGAATAACACAACACTACCTGATATAGTCTGGCTGTCAAAATAGACATCTAGGTCCAGGGAAAAATGCTTCACAAGAATGTGACTTGTATTAGCCATTAATGGCAAGTCATCAGTATCCGGATCCATCCTCAACTCTTTTCAGGGATAACAGTGTCGTCAGCAGGATAACAGGTGCAATTCAATTGCAAACTAAAATCTGAAAAAAAAGAAAAGAAAAACAGAATTTGAATAAAAAGCATCATTTCTGACAGTTTTGGGCTTAGTTAGCATCTCACACTGACTTTACCACCAGAATTGGCCTGATTGTCCACTGTATGCATAGGCACACCCTAATCACCCCGTGTGGTGCAGATTCCCTCTGCTGCCTGGGCCCCCGTGTCACATCCCCCCCTTACCTGCCAACCTCCCTTCTCTCCTTTTTTGCTGGCTTCTATGGGGCTTTTTTCATGGAGAATGGAGAAAGGGGGAAGGGGCTGGTAAATATGTAATTTATGGGCCCCTTCCTTTTCTCACAGGTATTGATCACTCGCTGTGTTAATTCATAACTGAAGCATAGTAAAACTGTTTAATATGCTTCAGTTTGTAAATGAACAAGAAGTTGCTCAGCATAGAAAACTTCCCATTTATTCACTGTTCAGCGCAGCTGAGTTTGCAGAGAAAGGAACTGGGGAAGCTCCTCAGTCCCTTTCCCCATCTCAGAAGTGAGACATTAGCAGTCTGTTTGGATATTTCACCAAAGCCCCCAATGGTGCTCCTAATTTTTTTTATTTTTTTAAAATAAATAAATAAATAAATATTGTAAAAAAATGATTAAAACATTTGTAAAATATAATTTAAAAAAAATAATAAAAAAGAAAAAAATTCTGACACCATCCACTGCTCTACTGGCAAAGTCCACTGTTCTACTGACACCAACATGTGCCCTACTGACACATTCACTGCTGTACTGACTGACACCATCAACTGTCCTACTGACACCAACCTCTGCCTTACTGACATGTCCACTGCTCTACTGACACCATCCACGTTTTAATACATTTTAAATGTAATTATAAGAGTGTATGTGTCTGTTTGTGTATTTTTTTTGTATATACATATGTGTATATGTTTGAGGTTTTGGGTGCACACCCTAATGCAATAAGCTGTGCACACCTTTGACTGTATGACACCAGCTAAAAGTTCTTGTGATGCTGTGATATACTGATAAGTGTTGAGTTTGACTTCCTTTTGTCTGTCTCTTACTTTTGATATTCATAAACTAATAAAACCTAAAGATTCACTCACTTCCTGTTGGGGTGATAACTGTAGAACTTTGGATATCTCACACCTTCCTATCCCAGTTGCAACATTCACTATAACAAATAGATAGGTTTAATCTCCCCAATAAGAATGCAGGGCTTCTAATACTTCCACAATCTGTCCAAAACTAGAAAAGAAAAGTTTGGGCTGGAGTTACTGTATATTTAATAATGGCATTAGCCAGTTCATTGTGAAGGGCAACAAATATAAAAGAACTAAAGTTTGACCTGGGTGGCTAAATTCTAGCATAAATAGGCATACTAACTGTCTTTTAACAATATAATGCTGAGGGTAACCATTGGAATTCCAATACTACAAGGAATGCAAAACGAAATGTAAGAGTGCAATCAACACATAGAAGGAAAAAAAAATTAATAAAAAATCTCAAATGCGGTGCGATTTTTGCCGAGATTGTCGCACAACATATCGCTGCAAAATCGTGCATACAAAATCGCAGGATGCGTATCACCCAAAAGAAGTACGGAAACGTCAACTTGCCTAGGTGTGAATGGAGCCTGACATTCACCACTCTCTGCTCAGAGTGGACTGAGAACATGTCATGTAAATCGCTTAGTTCTCAGGTTTAGAGCAGGTGTCCTGTCGAATACTGTCCCCCATCGGATAGTGTCCGCCCTGTACTGCGCTTGCGCAGTACGGAGGACAAGGAGACGCCGAAAGTCTCCGAAGATGAACGGCGCCTGCGCACTGAGTCCAGGTTCAAGCCCCACCATCCAAGTGGACAGAGTTAGAATAAAAAATTGCAGAGCGAAGCAAGGCCATGCCCGAAGCGTGGTGAGCGAAGCGATCCCACGAGGGGCCCTGTTATTAAGTGCTGTTTTACATCATCTATGTCCACTTGGATGGAGGGGCTTGAACCTGCACTTCATCTTCATAGATCTTCAGTGTCTCCTTGTCCTCCGTACTGCGCAAGCGCTGCGCCTGCGCAGTACGGACCGGACACTATACAATGGGGGGACAGTTCTCGGTAGAACACCAGTGGGGGATAGCTGCAGCATCAGACCGATGCTGCTGCAGGGAGGCAAGTATAGATGTTTGTTTTCTTTACTACTCCCACACTTCTCATTTAAATACATTCTTCTACTACATTTTTAAAAAGGAAAAGGAGGGGCATAATAAACAAGACAGTATTAGTAACGCAATATGGAATGTACCCTTGTGGCTAATAGAAGCCAGTGTTTAAAAAAGACTTGAAAAGATGTAAAAAGTGATTGTAAGGGTTTCTATTTTTTTTTTTTATATTAAACATGTTTTACTAACTTGCTCTGTGCAATGGTATTTCACATAGCAGCCCTGATCCTTCCCTTCTGCCCCCCCCCCCCTCCCACACACACAGATGATCTAGGCTCTTCCAATTGGTGCACCCCCATAGGAAACCATTTCCTATGGGGGTGCACCTGTTGGCTCGCTTCTGAGCCGGACTGTGTGATTCTATAGACACACAGAGCGTGGTTTGGCCCACCTCTAGCTCCCTCCTCACAGGATTTGATTGACAGCAGCAGATGCCTCTGTGCTTGTGTAAAGAGGGAGAGAGAGAGCAGCGCTGGTTGCAGATGGGCACAGTGCTGGATCAATATAGGCAAGGTGAGGGGGGCAACATACTTACCAAGATAGTTTTTACCCTAATGCAGGGAATGAATTTACTAAGCTCTAGTGCAACTGCACAGACTATTTGCTTTTCAGTAAATCAACCCCAGTGTCTTTGGTCACAGCAAGCAATCCAATTACAGCTGTCATTTTTCTAGGGCAGGTTAGAATATCAAAGCTAATTCCTAACTGGTTGCTATGGATCACATATTTTCTTTTTTTTTATCCAAGGTAGATCAATTTGCTTGCTGTGACTATGACCACAGAAACTGCATAACCTACAAGTAGAACAGGTTTTTTTTTTCAACCAGCACAGGTATATTGCTGAAAGATTTTAGTGGATACTTATATCTGCCTGTTAAATTACGTTTTTTTTTCTTCAGATAAAAACCAAACTTTTTATACAGTCTAATAGTTACGGTTATTATTTTTTTATTTTTTTTTTATATATAATACAGTATCTCTCAAAAGTGAGTACATCTCTCACATTTTTGTAAATATTTTATTATATCTTTTCATGTGACAACACTGAAGAAATGACACTTTGCTACAATGTAAAGTAGTGAGTGTACAGCTTGTATAACAGTGTAAAATAACTCAACAGTGCTGGAAAATAATGGTGGCCACACAAAATATTGACACTTTGGGCCCAATTTGGACATTTTCACTTAGGTGTGTACTCACTTTTGTTGCCAGCAGTTTAGAAATGAATGGCTGTGTGTTGAGTTATTTTGAGGGGACAGCAAATTTACACTGTTATACAAGCTGTACACTCACTACTTTACATTGTAGACAAGTGTCCATGTACTTGTATGGAAAAGTATCCTGTTCCCTTTTTATTGCTTCATTAAAATACCTGGTGTTCCTGCCAGTCCCTCTGCTTTCCTATTAAAAACTGACCTTACTAAGCAGGAGAACACACCGTGGTTAGGTCTCTAGCTATGCTGGGAACTCAGCCTGCTCTCCTCCAATGATCAGACTTGTCCTCACACACCACCACTGCACAGCCATTCACTATGAAGCTCTGCTGTGTATCCTCCCCCAGCTCTTATGCAGCTGAGCACAGAGGGAATGTGATCATTTATAAAAATTAAAAAAAGGGGGGAAAAACGTATTTATAATGTTTTTCCTTTCATTTCTATTTTAAACTGAATGGGTTGTTTTACAAGGTGATCGTTTACAATCACTTTAAGTTCAGCATTAAACATTATCAGACTGGGAGCTGGATTTCCTCTGACTGCAGTTCACAAAACACAAGTGCCAGCATCCAGAACAAATACTGCAAATGGAATGCAATAAATGGGAAAACCAGTGTGAATCATGTTTTTTACTTTCTTCCTAAGATGTGCAACAAAAATAAATAGTTGCTTCATGAAAACAAAATTTAAGCAGGCGGCATGAATGTATTATTCATCTTTAAAATTCATATATTTTTTTTTTTGAAGGCAAAAGTGTAATGTAACGCAAGGGATTTATATACTTTGTATAATAGGACAGCTCGCAGATCACCACTTCTAGTAAATTATGAGAAAAAGAGCCAGTTTACTAGAAGTGCATCCTAAGTATTCCTCAGAGACTGTGTGAGAAGATTTTTCAAGTTTATAGTTAAATATTCAAGGTATGTCATTACCATCTTCATAGCAGAAGGCCCATTAACATTCTGGATAATGATCTTCTGATAGCAAAGTGTTTTCTCTTTGGGAAAGGAGATATGAAGTAACAGCAAAGCCTGATAAGATAAGAACATTAGATTTGCCGATGTACAGTAGGAAGGCATGACCAGATTTGCAGAGAATGAACTGTTTATTTCGTACAACCTCTATAATGTATTTGGGACTGGGACATAGACTATTTAAAGTTGTTGATACCGAAGAGGTAATTTTTGAAGACAGCTACACAGTCAATATGATACCATGCTGCTTAAGGCCCCTTTCACACTTGTGCGACTTCAAAGTCGCGTGATTTTACTGTGATTTTGCACGATTCGCGGCCGCGATTTTTGTCACGATTTCAAGGAATGCCTGTGTAAGTGGCATCAAAATCGGACCAAAGTAGTGCAGGGACTACTTTGAAGTCGGAACGACCTGAAGTCATACTAATATGAATGGCTGTCATTTGCAAGTCATGGGGAACGACTTGTCATGCTACTTCGCAGGTGTGAAAGGGGCCTTAAAGTGACCCTGCCCGGAGAAATGTATGGATTCTCCATCTGAAAATGCTTGATGGCTGGCTGTGCCTGACTTTCATTACTTTTAGCTACAGACCTGTTATAACTGAGCATCAGAATTTCTTATTTTTTAGCCCCCATTCACACTTGAAGGTGACCTTAGCCAGGCGTTTACTTTCTTTGCATTTGTAGCACAGGAGCAGAATCGTGAGTTTTTGGCCCCTTAGACCGATCCGACCCGCCAGGCCATTTCATGTGGGCCCCACACCTTTCCTGCAGCTGTGGCACCCCCTTTGTCTCAGGAGTCAGCAACAGAAAGGGAGGACAGGACTCCTCCGCCAGATCCTGCACTTACAAGTCTTGCATCTCTCTTTGCACCCCCTCATCTCAGCCTCCCCTGGTCTCAGAATTAGCATTTAGCAGACTCCGGCAGCTGACTCTAGCATCCTCTTGTCCTTCTCCAGATCCTTTACTTTCTGCCTCCCAGTTCCACCCCCAGATTCTTCCTGGCAGCAGCACAAGAACACAAGGTAAGGGAGTGCACTGTGAAGTAAGAGGGAGGGGGACTCTTAACTTTGGATGTTGGGAAGGCTCTTGACATTTGATGCAGGGGGGGGGGGTTTGGTGCTATGGACATCTATCTAGTCTAAGGCCCCTTTCACACTGGGGCGGTTTTCAGGCGGTACGGCGCTAAAAATAGCGCCTGTATACCGCCTGAAAAAACCGGCCCCATTCACTCCAGTGTGAAAGCCGGCGGGCTTTCACACTGGAGCGGTGCGCTAGCAGGACCGCAACAAAAGTCCTGCTAGCAGCATCTTTGGAGCGGTGAAGGAGCGGTGTGTTCACCGCTCCTATACCGCTCCTTCCCATTGAAATCAATGGGAAACCGCGGGGATACCGCCCGCAAACCGCCGCTGCAGCGGCGCTTTGCGGAGGTTTTTAACCCTTTTGCGGCCGCTAGCGGGGGTTAAAACCACCCCGCTAGCGGCCGCATACCGCAGGTAAAACGATGGTAAAGCAGCGCTAAATATAGCGCTGCTTTACCGTCGCCGCCCCGCACCGCCCCAGTGTGAAGCCAGCCTTAGAGAGACATCAGGCCCTTTGAAGGCAACTATAATGCTTATGTGGCCCGCGATGAAATTGAGTTAGATTCCCCTGCCTTAGACTATTAAATGGGAGCACATGAAGACGCACTTGAACAAGTTTTATTTCAAGGCACATTTTAAAGTCTATGAGGCTTACAACATGCCATGCAACAAGCAACACAGCGCTCAGGTATGATAAAACCTATTGAGAATAATGGGATTCTTTATATTCAGTATTATTACGCTTCAGGAATCGCTCAACTAGATGCTTAGGTGTGAATGGGGAAGTCAATAAAGTGATTGTAAACCCTCGTCCTGTAAAACAACCCATTCAGTTTAAAATATAAATGAAAGGCAAAATATTTGTGTATAGATAAAAGAAAATTATTATAAATACCTTTCTTCCCGCCTTTTTTTTTATAAGTGATCACACTCCTTTTGTTCTTAGCTGCATAAGAGCTGGGGGTGGGGAGAAAAAGTAGCACACTGAGCTTCCCAGTGAGTGGCTGTGTGGGGTGAATGGTCAGGGTGAATCTGATCATTGGAGGAGAGCAGGCTAAGTTCCCAGCATAGTTAGAGGACTGACCACTTGTGTTCTCTTGCTTAATCTGGCCATTCACCTATAGATTATCTGCAGATTTTCTATGGTTAGATGGAAAAAGTGCAACAGATTTCTCCATGTACGCTAAACTGTGTGGATGGAGGAATCTCCCACTTTTTCCATCTAAGCATAGAAAATCTGCAGATAATCTATAGGTGTATGGCCAGCTTTAGTGTGGTCATTTTTTTTTATAGAAGGCAGAGGGACTGGAAGGAACACCAGGGACTTCACACAAAATGAGAAATACAACGAGATACTTTTTCATACAAGTACATGGTACAGCAGGCACATACCAGTGATATGAAAATTTGGATTTAAATATTCTTTAATGATTGCCTCTATTATTCTCTTATGGCAGGTTCCTTTTGAGTTATCGGCAAGTGTAATAGGAAGCAATTATCCTTATAATTGAAAATGTCTGAAGAGACACTTCAGTGGAAGAGTTAAAAGGGCTGACAGAAATTTCACAGTATCCTATAGTAATCAATCAGAATTCCTTTTATTGAAAATTAGGTAATACATGAATTCAAATTGTGTGGCTACTGCAGTTTTCATGTTCCTGTATAAGCTGCTTTATGTGCTGGCATCTAACAACCGGTTTCTACCTATTTCTTTCACCTAATTTACCCTAGCAGGATGCAAGAGAAGCTGATCATCATGCAGACAGTAACAGCTGCCACCCTGGGGAGAGAAATGATGCCACAGAAAAAGAGACGGAAAGCCAACGTTATGCAAGATCCGTTACAACCTTTAGCACTGATGTCTCCCTGTAGCTTTCTGTCATTTCTTCAGCAGCAATGGTCACATAATCAAGCATGTAAATGTCAACTGTTTGCATAAAAGCAGGCTTCAGCATACTATTATTTGCTCCTCCATGTTACATCCAGGACACCTCTGAATGTCTAAGCAAATTTTAACCACTTTAAGACCGGGCCTCTTTTTCAGACTCTGTGTTTACAAGTTAAAAAAAATGTTTTTGCTAGAAAATTACTTAGAGCCCCCAAACATTATACATTTATCTTTCTAACACTCTAGAGAATAAAATAGCGGTCCATGCAATACTTTCTGTCACACCGTATTTGCGTAGCGGTCCTACAAGCGCACTTTTTTTTGAAAAAATAAATTTTTGGATTAAAAAAGTTAGCACAATTTTTTTTTTAGATTGTGAAAGATAATGTTAACGCCAAGTAAATTGATACCCTTTGATCCAGGCATCCAATTTATTTTTTTCATAAATTGATACCCAACATGTCACGCTTCAAAACTGCGCCCACTCATAGAATGGCGACAAACTTTTATCCTTAAAAATCTTCATAGGCGACATTTAAAAAATTCTACCGGTTGCATGTTTTGCGTTACAGAGGAGGTCTAGGGCTTGAATTATTGCTCTAGCTCTACCCATCACGTTGATACCTCACGTGTAGTTTGAACACCGTTTTCATATGCGGGTGCTACTCACGTATGCGTTCGCTTCTGCACGCGAGCACCGCGGGACGGAGCGCGTTTAAAATGTATTTTACCTTTTATTTTTACACTGTTTTAAAAAAAAAATTTAAAAAATTGTGTGACTTTTATTCCTAGTACAAGGAATGTAAAGATCCCTTGTAATAGAAAAAAAATGACAGGACCTCTTAAATATGAAATCTGGGGTCAAAAAGACCTAATTTTGAAAAAATGACAACAAAAAAAAAATGTGCCTTTAAGAAGTATGGGCAGAAGTGACGTTTTGACGTCGCTTCCACCCTGCTATGGTATGGAGACGGGTGGGGACCATCTTCCCCTCACTCATCTCCATACCTGACAGGAGAACAGACGCGATCAATTCCACCTCCGGTAAGCGGCAGAGGGCACCAGATCGCGGCGGGAGGGGGGGTCCACTCCCGCCACCGATAAAAGTAATCTCGCGGTGAATCCGCCGCAGAGACCACTTTTATCTTGTAGCCGGCCGAACATGGGGATACCGGGGTTATGGCAGCTAACTGCTGCCATAACAACGATATCTGTCCCCAAAATAGGGACGTACATCAGCATGCGGCGGTAAGCTTAGACATGCTACCCAATCCCTCAATGCTTTGAGAGTAACGATCAGAGATGCAGACATGTGATGTGTCCTAAAAATTGGGGGATGTTGTTTAAAGTGGCTTTTCACTAAGTTTACATGAATACATTCCTGACATGTCACATTGGGGTTGATTTACTAAATCTGGAAAGTGAAAAATCTGGTACAGCTGTGCATGGTGGCCAATCAGCTTCTAACTTCAGCTTGTTCAATTAAGCTTTGTCAAAAAAATTTAAAAATGGAAGCCGATTGGTTTCTATGCACAGCTGCTCCAGAATCTGCACTCCAGTTTTGGTAAATCAACCCCAATATGTCACAAAATACCTTGAATGACCACTTCAGAGATCAGCTTGTATCAGTCACAATTCTTTACAATATCCAAACACATAGTTCTGCAATTGTCCCTTTCCATTATGACCACATTTCTCCTTTTGTCTAATGCCTTCAAAATCTGATTTTTATTATTACTCAGATCAGACAAAGCCTTACATAGTGGGGGAGTTAAAGTATAATTCCAGTCAAAACCTAGCTAAGCTTAAATCTACTCCCAACCCCATTCTAAGTCTATTCTATCTACCCTGATGAATGAATGAATGAATGAATGAATGAGTGACTGGTATAGCGCTACCTATGCGAACTGAATCGCCTCAGGGCGCTTTTTGCCACCGGTGTCCATCTATGGTATAGCACGGTCCTTTACCCCATGGGGTCCCAACGCGCTTACAAAACACATACACATACAACAACATACACATATTTGGCCAACTTTTTTTCCAACAGGATCTAATTAACCTACCAGCATATCTTTGATCTACCTCTACTACTTATTCTGAAGTTGCACCGGTCAAGTCACATGATCTGGTTCCAGCACCCACCTCGGTGTAGAGGAGGGACCGCGAACAATGGATGCTCCATAATAAGCCGCCGTCGCTAGAGAGATCATGTGACCAGACAGAGTGACTTTATAACAGGTACAGTGGTGTGAAAAAGTGTTTGCCCCCTTCCTCATTTCCTGTTCCTTTGCATGTTTGTCACACTTAAGTGTTTCGGAACATCAAACCAATTTAAACAATAGTCAAGGACAACACAAGTAAACACAAAATGCAATTTGTAAATGAAGGTGTTTATTATTAAAGGTGAAAAAAAATCCAAACCATCATGGCCCTGTGTGAAAAAGTGATTGCCCCCCTTGTTAAAACATACTATAACTGTGGTTGTCCACACCTGAGTTCAATTTCTCTAGCCACACCCAGGCCTGATTATTGCCACACCTGTTCACAATCAAGGCATCACTTAAATAGGAGCTGCTTGACACAGTAAGGTCCACCAGAAGATCCTTAAAAGCTACACATCATGCCGAGACCCAAAGAAATTCAGGAACAATTGAGAAAGAAAGTAATTGAGATCTATCAGTCTGGAAAGGGTTATAAAGCCATTTCCAAAGCTTTGGGAATCCAGCGAACCACAGTGAGAGCCATTATCCACAAATGGCAAAGACATGGAACAGTGGTGAATCTTCCCAGGAGTGGCCGGCCACCCAAAATTACCCCAAGAGCGCAGCGACGACTCATCCAAGAGGTCACAAAAGACCCCACAACAACGTCCAAGGAACTGCAGGCCTCACTTGCCTCAGTTAAGGTCAGCGTTCATGCCTCCACCATCAGGAAAAGACTGGGCAAAAATGGCCTGCATGGCAGAGTTCCAAGGAGAAAACCACTGCTGAGCAAAAAGAACATCAAAGCTTGTCTCAATTTCTCCACAACACATCTTGATGATCCCCAAGACTTTTGGGACAACATTCTGTGGACCGATGAGACAAAAGTGGAACTCTTTGGAAGGTGTGTGTCCAAGTATATCTGGCGTAGAAGGAACACTGCATTTCAGAAAAAGAACATTATACCAACAGTAAAATATGGTGGTGGTAGTGCGATGGTCTGGGGCTGTTTTGCTGCTTCAGGACCTGGAAGACTTGCCGTGATAAAAGGAACTATGAATTCTGCTGTCTACCAAGAGATCCTGAAGGAGAATGTCCGACCATCTGTTCGTGTACTCAAGCTGAAACGAACTTGGGTTCTGCAGCAGGACAATGATCCTAAACACACCAGCAAGTCCACCACTGAATGGCTGAAGAAAAACAAAATGAAGACTTTGGAGTGGCCTAGCCAAAGTCCTGACCTGAATCCTATTGAGATGTTGTGGTATGACCTTAAAAAGGCCGTTCATGCTCGAAAACCCTCTAATGTAACTGAATTAGGACAATTCTGCAAAGATGAGTGGGCCAAAATTCCTCCAGGACGCTGTAAAAGCCTCATTGCACGTTATCGCAAACGCTTGGTTGCAGTTGTTGCTGCTAAGGGTGGCCCAACCAGTTATTAGGTTTAGGGGGCAATCACTTTTTCACACAGGGCCATGATGGTTTGGATTTTTTTTCACCTTTAATAATAAACACCTTCATTTACAAATTGCATTTTGTGTTTACTTGTGTTGTCCTTGACTATTGTTTAAATTGGTTTGATGTTCCGAAACACTTAAGTGTGACAAACATGCAAAGGAACAGGAAATGAGGAAGGGGGCAAACACTTTTTCACACCACTGTAAGTGTAGACATATTTTCTTTTACAGGGTAGATAAAATAGACTTAGAATAGGGATGGAAATAGATTTTAGCTTAAGTAGGTTTTGATTGGAATTAAGTTGGAGTTAAGAAAAACTGTGAATTAGTAATAAATGCAATATAGTAAGACATTCATTTCCTTCTTGCATATTGAATTATTTCTCCAAAAAGGATGGTACTGTAGGGATATCTTTATATCGCAAGCCCACTAAGGGCAATATTATTTTGCAGTATTGAACTTATGTAATTTATGTCTTCCTGAATAATAGCACCTTTAAATTTGAAAAGTCACAATGCAATACAGTAAGAAATGCATTTCCTTCTTCGATATGACCCTAGTCTCAAAAAAATACTTAAGCCCTAAAGTATACCCCTAACATCTTCACCAACCCTTAACCCCTAAAATAAAACCTTATAGCGGAGCTCCTCAAATCCAGCCACTGCTGACACACTATGGGTTAAGTCAAGTGAGGTGCATGGAACTTTGTGGACATATCTCTTAAAATTTAGATCTGACAATGTTATATGGTGCTCCTGGAGGATGCACTCTGGGGCTCTAAGATGGAAGATACTGTGTTCTCGCATACAGCATTTCTGCCTGCCCCTTCCCTCTGCTGCTCACTCACAGAAGCATTTGTATTTTGTGAATGAGTTCACAAAAAAAAGGGTTCTGTGAATGAGCAGCAGAGGGGAGGGGCGGGCACAGCAACTGCATGCAACTCTGCAGCTGAAGATGTGGAGACCAGAAGATCCAGAACTATAGCAAGCGCTATTCTTTAACCACTCGCCGACCGGCCACAGTATATATATACTGCGGCAGGTCGGCTCAATTGCACGAAACAACGTACCTGTACCTAATTTTGTGCAATAGACAGCAGAGGCACGCGCGCTCTGGTTGGCCAGAGGGGGAGCCAATCATCGTGTCCGGCAGACGTGATGTCCGCCAGCAACCCGCAAATCGCTCCACAGAGAGCCAGAGCGGTGATCTGCCTAAGTTCTGACAGGGGAGGACACAGAGATCTTCTGTTCCTGCTAAGCAGGAACACGGATCTCGGTGTTCATCCAGTGAGTCCATCCCCCACACAGTTAGCAACAGTGCATATTTTTAGCACTGATCACTGTAATAATGTCACTGGTTCCCAAAAAAAGTGTCAGGTGTCCGATTTGTCCACCGCAATGTCGCAGTCCCGCTTAAAAAAAAAAAAATTGCTGATCGCTGCCATTACTAGTTAAAAAATAAATAAATGCTATAAAAAATATCCTATAGTTTGTAGACGCAATAACTTTTGTTCAAACAAATCAATATACGCTTATTAGGATTTTTTTACCAAAAATATGTAGCAAAACACATATTGGACTAAATTGATGAAGAAATTAAATTTTTATTGGATATGTTTTAAAGCAGAAGTTTTTTTTCAAAATTGTCAGTCTTTATTTGTTCATAGCGCAAAAAATAAAAACCGCAGAGGTGATCAAATACCCCCAATAGAAAAGCTCTATTTGTGGGGGAAAAAAAGGACTTCAAATTTATTTGGGTACAGCGTCGCACGACCGCACAATTGTCAGTTAAAATAATGCAGTTCCGTATCACAAAAAATGGCCTGGTCATTAAGGGGGTAAAACCTTCTGGGACTGAAGTGGTTAAAGAGATAAATGCAGGTGGTGGCGTGCATTTTGTTGGACTTTCCTCATTGTATGCCTGCACATTTATCTAAGTGGCTGAATTCCTGAAGTGCAGCTTTAACATGTTCACCCACATTTGACCCCTAAAGTATAACCTTAGAATCCCCACTGACAATTAAAAATGGAAGTAAAGTTCAAACTTTTTTTGTTTTAAAAAACGTAGGGAATGGTTAACACCACTGTCAAGTTATTTTTTTCGGTCTTTATCCCACTGGGGGGGATTTTCCTTCACTTCCTTTCAAGAAGTCGCAACAGGAATGAGAGGAACGCAATTTCCATCTTTCAGAGTCATAGGAACATATATTTACATTGGAGTATTTTTCCCCTCTTGCTCATACAAAAAATTTGGTGATTTCCCCCTCAAAAGAAAAAAAAAGAAAAATAAATCAGGTTGTTTGAAATCCTAAATTTGAACACTATTTAATCCTTATTTTGCATATTGATATCATCCTAACTCTAGATTCTCTGTGCAAATATATGAAGTCTCGTTTCGAAAGTGAGCAGCCCTGACATTTTTAGACAATCTACATATATTGATATTTTTAACACATGTTCCATTTGTTTTATTATTAATGTGCTAGTCTAGACAGTGTGACCATACAGGTAGTGGTGCAAAGGGACTAAATTAATGAAATATTCTAACATCAACTGCAATTTTTTTTCTCATCTGAATTACAGGTTACAAACACTATATTATTCCATCTCAAGGAAATGCTCATGCTTACACCGTATATGACCATAACAAAAACTAGCAATTACATAATTATTCTTACAGAAAATTCCATTTCAATCCTATCCTGTGACAGTGGCACCAAAATATGAACCTCTGTTAATAGGACCATGAAGGGGAAAAAAGTTCAGATTCGTACATAAACCTAATGATTAAGAGAAGATTAAAAGACTACACATGTCAACTTCAAATATCTGCTGTATTATTTGGGAAGTGGCAAGGTATAATCATAGAGGATACATGGAGCGACCTAAAGACATTTACATCCTCAGCTGCTCAGAAGGCTACCCTCTGTAGCTAATGTAGTTGATTTGAACTGCTCAATTTTTATTTTTCCAAGAAACTGGTAAGGTATAATAAAACACTTTCCACCAATATAGCTCAAATGTCTAGTAAACCAACCCCAACCCCAGGTAGTGTGGAGGTAACAATGTTCATACTAAGGTAATGTTCCCATTCGGATTTGGGCATCAGCTTACATATTTCAGGTTTTAACTTCCATTAAAACTGGTGGTGGTGGGGGGGGGGGGTTGGTTGAAAGCTTGCTACCCAATGCCGTGGCCTAAGAAAAAGAATGTTTGGAGCTACCTGCTATAGAATCATTTATATTACTAGAGTCACCCTGGAGCAATCCATCGGAAAAACTACAATACATTGGCACAGTGGTCATCACTACGGGCCCTCAGCCAAGGTCACCTCTTGTTTTACAGGCCCAAACTTGGCCTACTGTTTTAGGAAAATGTGCAAACTAACATATAAAATTGTAATAGTAAATCCAACCATTTATATTAAAGCGGTTCTGCACTCATTTCATTTAGTAAATCTCTTTGCCTTCCAAATCAGGCAAAGAGTACTAAATGAAATGTTTTTTTTTTTTTTTTTTTTTACTTACCTTGTAATTGAAGACTTCCGGTCTTCTCCCTCTGCGGCGGCGGGCGGGGTCTTGCGTCGATCGTCGTCACGCCGCACTGTCTCCTGGGATCTGGTGTCATTGATCCCAGGAGACAGTGCGGGCATCTTCCGAAATCTCGCAAGATTTCGGCCACATCTTCCGAAATCTCCCGAGATTTCGGCCGCATCTGCCGAAATCTCGTGAGATCTCGGCAGATGAGCCGTTACTGCGCACGCGCGAGTAACGGCAGTGCATGCTGGGCCATCTAAAGTCCCTGTGGGTGTTTCACAGGTGTTTTTCAGAGTGCAGAACCGCTTTAAGTTTATGCTCTCTCATTTTGCAGGGGTTTTCTTTAGGTGATCTAACTTTCTCCCTAATTCAAACCAAACACAAACAAATTATTAAAAAAATGTATTAAAGTTAAAAGTGTAAATGTCTTATAATTTGCCTTCCCCAGTTTCTCCTTCCCCTCTTTAAAATGCTAACTACATTTCTGTTCAGTACTGGCACCTGTCGCCTGTGCAGTTTGGAGTCTGTCAAAAGCAGGACACAATGTGGTGTTAAAATCACCCAGCCATATTGCTGGTATTGTCAGGTAGCGAGCCATGAAGGTAAATCCCTCCGTGACCACAGTTGTACTAAAAGGAGGAGGTATGTAAAAGGCCATGAGAAGAAAAAGGCTCACCGTATAGCTTAGCCTGAAGGAATACATATCGGCCTTGAGGGTCAGTGAGTCCCTCGCACATTTTAAAATGAACCGATTTGGCTATTAGTATTGAGACTCCTCTAGCACGAGTTGTGTGGGTGGAATGATATGCCCACCCGACCCAGGGGTGACGGAGTGCCATCTGGAGTCTCCCTCTCTATATGTGTCTCCACCAACACTACTACATCAGCTCGTTGTTTTTTGAGGCATGCAAGGACTGCCGAGCGTTTAATTTTCTTGCGCAGGCCCCGTACATACCATGTGAGGAATTTTATAGATGCCATGAAATTACATTTGCAATATAACACCTGTCCATTTTATCACTTATTGTGTGGTATGGTGAGGGGACATGAAGAGCCCCAGACAATGAAACAGAGAGGGGCAGCAAGAAGTCAAACACTGTATGTGGTATCCATGCAGCATGTGTACATATTGCCTTTACCCGCTCCTGGAGCATTGTATGTGCACTTAAGACTTGTAAAGATAACTGTATAACAACCCCATCCCCCCCTACACCCACCCCAACATGTGTTGGCATAATCCCTTAACAACTTTAAACTGCCAACTGGGAAACACAGTATCTTTGAGCAAAAGAAAAAAAAAATCCAGAACAGTCCTAGGCACTGAATTAGACAGTGACTACGGGTCAGCCACCTCTGTATCCGATGAGGCTGAATTGCCTGCCTCAAAAGGTTGTTATGAGATACAGGTACCAAGTCCCAGTTGCTATTACCGTCCGCAAGGTAATGGTTCCCAGTGGTTGGTGGGGCAAAAACACGCTGCACTGTGCACGTGGTTTGTAGGACTAACATGTTTCGCTGACTTCGGTAAATTGCAGCAATTAAACTCACATTTTGTAAGGTATGTCATTTCCATAATTGTCACTTGGATAGTTTCATTATATTAATCGTGAGGGTGTGACCACCAGGGATTTAAGGCTCCTTGCGCCCCCATTTCCCAGTAAAGGTAAGCCTGGGGAGAGCGTTAGCCCAAAATGAGGGTCGGGCAACCTAGTAGCAAAGAGGAGAGTCATAGTGGAACAAGTAATATGGAAACATGGTGCGGAGTGAAAGAAAGTATCTCACCATATGGCTCGTCTGGTGCATGGTCATTCAGCTCTGTCAGGGGCAATCCGGCATTCCAGCCAGGAGATGACCTCTTGAGGATCCTCAAAAAAGAGTACACGATCTCCATTCTCAACTCTCAAACGGGCGGGAAAAAACATGGAGTACTTCAGGTGGCGGCTGCGCAGCATACGTTTAGCCTCCATGAATCCCTGATGGCGTCTCTGTATCTCTGCAGAGAAATTGGGGAAAACTGCCACTTTGATGTTTCCAACAGGGATGTTAGCCTTTTCCCTTGCCAGTCTCAGGGCAGCATCCCGATCTTTGCAGTTTAATAATTTGGCGATAAAGGTGAGGGGGGAGGCCTTGCAGGCATGCAATGCGCCCTCTCGACCGCAAGCATGGGGGAGAAGGCGTCCCGGCCATAAGTAGTTATGAGTAGCTGTTCAAGGAATGTTGTCGGGTCATTACCTTCCGCCCCCTCCGGGAGACCGGTGAGTCAGATATTGCATCTCCTCAGCCGGTTCTCCATGTCATCTTCATCTTCACCTCCTCAATCTGAGCAGTGAGGGAGGTCCAGCACAGTGTGATTGCCTCCAGCAGCCTGTCTGTGTCTCCTGTCCCCCGCTCCCCTCCCGCCTTCTCTGCACCGCCATCTTCCTCCCCGTCCTCTCCCTTCTGCTGGCGGTACTGTGAGAGCTTCGCCGCTGCCGATTTTTGGGCTTTCGTGGGGGACATGATGGGAAGAGATAGGAGTATCTTTCCGAGTCCCAGGATTATGATGTGATCAGGATCACTCGCCGGAGCTCAGGGAAGATGCGTACTCCACCATGCAGAGTCAGGCCACGCCGCTAACTACATTTCTAAATTTAAAAAAATTCTGTTTTCATTATAACCTCATTTTGTCATCACCGCATGTCTGTGTTCCTCTATGGAAATCATGGCTGGTATGTATAGCTGCCTGAACACATCACAGCACCCTGCCTGCCCTCTCAAGTGCTGGATCTTGAGGGGATTTATGCAAGCAAACATCAAACTGCCTTGATATGGGAATATCAGTTTCAGCCCAGGTTCACACTGAGCTGCGGGAATGAAGCCGTGTGAGTTCAGCTGAACTCGCACAATTTCACTCCCGCACTTCAGTCCCGATTTCGGCCACGATTTCAGGTTTCTGCATAGATGTCAAAATAAATCGCAGCCCAAAATTGCAAAAGCGTAGTACAGAAACTATTTTTTTAAATTGGTGCGGCGCTGCAAATTCAGCGTCACACCAATTAGGATGGTGCCATTGCTGGCAAATGCCGCTGATTTGACATGAATCGCATGTCAAATCGTACCAATGTGAACCAGGGCTCAAAGAGATTCCAAGGTAGAGTGCATTTGCAAGTAACACACACCGAGTCTTCATTATTGGAAGAACTGAAATGCAATAAATGAAAGGGGCAAGCCAGGGTCAGTAAAGCTGGGGAGAAAAGGACTGGATAATACTGGACATTCTCCAGCCAGGAAATGAGGTGGGCTCTGACTTGCCGCAGCTTCTAATGCAGACTGTGCAAAGCTAATGTGCAGTAAAATAAGAGTAAGTACAGAAGAGGAATCAGTACAACTGTGTAAGACTAAAAGTCTTTGCTAGGGACATTATACTGTATAGCTCTTCTGAAGCAATAACTGATATGAATAAATAGTCTATATACGTAATATATGTAAGGTACTGCAGAATTTCTTTGCACTAAAATACATCATTAGAAAGATGAAGTCTAAGGAGTCTGTCTTATGCCCTGTACACATGACCAGTTTTACCATTGGATCAAACTCTGAAGGCTTTTCCGACGGAATTCCACTAAAGCTGTCTTGCATACACACGGTAACACCAAAGTCCGACCGTCCAGAATGCGGTGACGTACAACACGTACGACGGGACTAGAAAACGGAAGTTCAATAGCCAATAGCTTCCGTCTCGTACTTGCTTCAGAGCATGGGTCGTAACAGCATACAGACGAGCGTTTTTTCCAATAGTAACTTTTTCCATCGGAAAAATATAGAACATGTTCTCTATCTAAGTACATCTGAATTTTCGATGGAAAAAGTCTGATGGGGGCATACACACAGTCGGAATATACGAAGAAAAGCTCCCATCGGACTCTTTCTGTCGGAAATTCCGCTCCTGTGTACGCGGCATTAGACAACATACAAAATGATGTCTT
Source organism: Lithobates sylvaticus (assembly GCA_028564925.1). Classification (NCBI taxonomy): domain Eukaryota; kingdom Metazoa; phylum Chordata; class Amphibia; order Anura; family Ranidae; genus Lithobates; species Lithobates sylvaticus. Next base: position 289,034,037 of record CM053026.1, read on the forward strand.
ATATATGCATTTATAATGAATGGAGTGATAAGGGTGTAAAGACATTCTATTGCAGGGGTGTCCAAACTTTTTTCAAAGAGGGCCAGATTTGATGAAGTGAACATGCGTGCGGGCCGACCATTTTGCCTGACATTCTTTGAGCCATTAAAATTCGGTCTGTGACTCGTCCGAGCACTAATACACTGCCCAACAAGAATTCTCGCTGTGTGTGGTGAAGAGATGAGCTTGGGCGTGTTATTCAGAGATATATATATATATATACACACTTTTGTGGCCCCCAATGAATCCCCGAATCAATGCAGCCTCTCCATTACCATGAATGCAGCCTCTCCACTGCAAAAAAAGCAGCCTCACCATTGCAATCAATGCAGCCTCATCATTGCAAGCAATGCAGCCTCACCATTGCAAGCAATGCAGCCTCACCATTGCAAGCAATGCAGCCTCACCATTGCAGCCTCACCGTTGCCATGAATGCAGCCTCTCCGTTGCCATGAATGCAGCCTCTCCGTTGCCATGAATGCAGCCTCACCGTTGCCATGAATGCAGCCTCACCGTTGCCATGAATGCAGCCTCACCGTTGCCATGAATGCAGCCTCACCGTTGCCATGAATGCAGCCTCACCGTTTCCATGAATGCAGCCTCTGTATTGCAATCAATGCAGCCTCACCATTGCCATGAATGCAGCCTCACCATTGCCATGAATGTAGCCTTACCATTGCCATCAGTGCAGCCTGATCGATGCCCATCTGCAGCCTCGGAGGGGACAGAGAGGGGACGGGACAAGCGCTGACAGCTTACATACAGGAGAATCTCCTGTTTACTCTGCGGCCTCTTTAATATAAAGTCCTGCCTCCTATGATAGCCCAATGGCAGCCCAGGAGATGGACTTCCTATTACAGATGCTGCTGATTCTCCTGTATGTAATCTGATGGCACTCGTCGTGCCCCCTCCCTGTCCCCTTTGAGGCAGCACTGATAAATACGATATTTATCTTTTGTGGCACATATCCAAATTACCAGGGGGGCCGTATTAAACCGGAACTTTGGACATGCCTGTTCTATTGCTTTATGGTGTCCCTTAGATACAGTATTACTTTATAATAGCGACTATAACAACACTTCTAAAAAGGAATTAGAAACCAAAAAAAAACTAAAAAACTTCCTGGTCCTTAATTCTTGCTAAACACGATTAGCTTTAATGTGTTGGTCCACTAGGCTCCATACTTGTATTTTGTGTACTTTATGTGGATATGGACACATTTTTAACAAGACAACTATTTTATGTACAAATAAAAGATGACACTCTTACATGCACCTAGTCCAATATCCCTGCCTGTCTAGAACAATTAAATGGGGGATGGTGTCCGTAATTTTTGAAGAAGACACAGTTCCTCCTCCCACTTATATATTCACATCAAATAGCAACGTCAAGGACCAAAGCCACAATTTATAAAGTAGAGTAGCTATAGTTTCGGGGCTGGGACAAGTGGATGAAAAGTGGACATAGCTGCAAGTAACATTCAGTGCCCTCTTTTCATGACAGTTAGCAGTTTAAAGTGTTACTAAACACACAACAGTATTGGTCTGTATATGCAGTAAAACATGCTTGTTATACTCAATGTGGAACCTAAGGGGTTGATCCTCTGCATTGTGTAAAAAGGCTGTTTGATCCCGACTTCTCTGATCCTCCTCTTCTTTTACTGTCCATAATCCATCTCCCAATAGAACAGAGCCTTTAGGGCCACTCTGCACATGCTCAGTTTGCTGTGTATTGCAAGAGAGGTTTCTTTTCTTGTTTTGTTTTTTGGGGCAGTGCATGTAAATCAGCACAGGGCCAATCAGCACTGTCCAGACAGAAAGTCAGGGGTCATGCAGCCTCATAGGACAGTCGGATGAGAATGAAAACTCTTCCTACAAGCTTTAGCCAGTGCTTGGCAAGACCTTATTTTGTCTTGAAAGACTATATGCGTTTCACCCCAGCACTAGAGATCTAGTGCTTTGTATGCGAGTATCTGTCGTTTTTTTTAATAAATCAGATTTTATAGCCATACAGTGTGCACTATATTACTTTTTATTGCATTCTATGGCACCATGGTTTAAAAGCAAGAGATACAACTTGAGGCAGTGTAAAGTGACAAGAAGTCTTTCTACTCATCCATGCACCCAGACCTTTGTCTATGACCACTATTAGTGGTAAGATGCGCATTTGACCCATCTGTTAGCTCAGGGGTCTACGTTTTGAGGTGAGCGGTTTGGCTAACTGGTGGTGGAATCACAGATGT